>JBBMOE010000005.1:6222218-6780067 GCA_037975065.1 Chaetodon trifasciatus | reverse complement strand
CTCTCTCTCTCTCTCTCTCTCTCTCTCTCTCTCTCTCTCTCTCTGACGCGGGGGGCTTGCCCTCTAAATAAACTTTGGAGCTCATAGGGGGAGAGAGAGAGACAGAGAGACAGCAGAGGGCTGAAGTCATCAGCCAGCCGGCAGGAGGGGAGTGAATGGGTCCTGCACGCAAAGCAGAAAAGCGCTGAAACTGCGGAGATTTACTTTGGTTCAGTCGCCCGCCGCGGACTGAAAGCGAGAGGAGGTGTGTGCTCGTGTTTGACAGCCAAAAGAACTAGAAACCTTCAACTTAGTGATTGCTTATTTGTGCCGGCTAGTGTTGGTCTCGTGCTGGCTTTTACTTTTTTTGTACTTAAGCTGATGCTGAGATGAAGCCGAGACCATTAGCGCGCCTGGCACGTTAAGGTATCCACACGCACCGGGACGCACGGCGCATCTCCATCGAGCGAGACGAGGGGAGAGGGAGAGAGGTCAATTTGGAGTTCTACATATGGATATCATATATCAAACTTTTTGACAATCATGTTAGTCACAAATCACAGTTCTATTCATTTTTCAAACCTACTCGAATGATTGTTTCTGCTCTCCTGCTGCGCGCACCGGATGAGAATCGAGCTTTTTGCCGTGTTTCTTTTTGACTTTTGGAGGGAATGTTCTTTATCACAGCACGGATAACGGATTCCTGACTCAGTCTGGCTTTCTTGGCACATATGAAGATCCTATCCAGGATGTTACAGTCTAAGCGGCCCAGGCATCATTGGGCCACCGTACACTACCATCACCACATATCACCACATAGCTGGGGGTCCTGCTGTGTCTAGGAATTATCTACCCTCCGCACTCTGCCTCCGTCTGGGGGAAGAAAACGGAATCTTATCCAAGAAGTGATTTGGTGAACATTGACATTGGCTTTACGAGTCTCATCTCTGGGCTACTATGCAATTACAACTGATCTCCTTTGTTTTGATCATTTTGCACTGCATGGATTACACTGGTTGTCAGCAGCACAGCAGCTCCAGGCACCGGCAACATAAACGTAAGTGCGCTACGATGCTGCCCGGTGTTTGGTGCACACATTCAGCACGGTCCTTGCCTTCCCTTTTCCTTCTAATTCATCATATACTGGCCTATTTCACTTAGAGAGGCGTCAAGTCACGCAGCTCACCATCCTGCATTTTACTTTTGCCGACAAAGCTGTTCAGTCGATTCTAATTATCTAAATTAATGACTCTCACATTGTTACATGTACAGTGCAGTAAATTGGTACACTTGTACCTGTAAGTAACCAAACAATCCTACACAGGCGCACGACAGGGACCAGTGAGCCATGTTCCACTGATGTGAGTTTTTCTAGATATGACAAAATAATCTGCCGTCGATTTTTGCTCTTTTTTCTCTTTCCATCACGTCATTTAAAAGAAGACCATCAAAACTTAATTATGAGAGTGACTGATTCCTCAGATTGTGATTGAACATAGTACAAGAGACATACTATCACCAAATTCCACACTCACAGCACTACTTTTCTGCATCATGAAGTTTACGCACTCCACCTGCGCTGTGTAATGAAAATGGGTTATTCTCAAACTGGTTGATTTTTCCAGCGCATGCTCCAGCCTATTATCTCTCTGATTGTATGGTCCTTGTATGGTCCCACGATACCTACAGTCATTTCACTATCTTTAGTCCACTTTTAATGTGCTTCCTTTGAGCCTTAATTGGATTAATTAATTGTTCTGCCCGTCACCTGAAGCCTGCAGCCGCTGCTCTTTGCGCTTATGTCTCCTGGTTCCCGTCGCTCTCTAGCGGTCAGAGCAGCAGACTTCAGCCACTGCGGGTGCTGCACCGGGTATCAGGGCTGATCAGCGCTCAAATGCATGTTCACAGTTCTTCTCATATTTAGTGAAGTAGTCTCCATGTTCAGTTTATTTTAATTTCATCGCCACTTCATGGACCTCATGAATTTATGAATGTTGGCCTGGAGAGAAATTCAACTCAGTATCTCAGCATTTAAAATCATGAGCCATCTTGTTCTTATTACTGTTCAAAATCTGAGTTAATGCACATTTGACAGTAGGCTCCATCAAAACACCATACTGAAAGCATTCTTAACTCTGTCGTATTTCATCTGTCATAGGCTACTGTATATCTCCCCAGGGTCCAACATTATGTCTCTTCTCTTGAGCTACAACCAGCCTTTTTCCATGACACTATGAAATAAGTATCATTAAAGTATATTTTTCTCTTCTTGCTGCAGCCACGTTATCGCTGAGGGTCTCCAGATGTGCTCTGTGACTAAGTCTGTTAGACAAGAGCAGTGATAACTGGAATATTCCATGTATGACTTGCCAGCATGGCCAAAAACTGTCTGTGATCTACAATAATAGACCTTCGAAGTGATGTTTTTATCCTGGCCACCTGGGCCTGAAACCTCTCTTTACATCTCCTCCTCCTCACATTCAATCACACGGCTCACATCTGCAGTGTGGACCACAGGCGGGACAGTTTGTTTTTTGTTTGTTTTTAGGTTATTTTTTCCCCCCATGACCACCAGAGTGGACATTTTTTTAAAAAGCAGAGAGGTGCAGCATCTGGGGGTTTACGGTGTGTTTATTATGTAGTTTTAAAGAGGTCCTGGGGTTACCTTTGCTCTTGGCAGCTCTGTTCAGTGTAGTTTAGTCAGACCTGAGGAGTTAAGCATGGATCGTATTGCAGTTCAGCAGGGTGACTCAGGCTGTAGGTCTTATTCAAACTGCAGCAAACTGACATATATTATAATTGAATATCAGACATAATGATAAAAGACAAGGATTTGTACATGCTGTATGTACTTGGTTCATTATTACACAGCAAAGTACTTCAGTAGGACATATAGATGTTGAGGTGTCTGCTTTGGACAAACATATTCTCTCTTTTAAAAGTTTATTTTCCCCTCAACAATATTAAAGAGCCTCTCAACACAGTGTGTGTGTGTGTGTGTGTGTGTGTGTGTGTGTGTGTGTGTGTGTGNTCAACACTGTGTGTGTGTGTGTGTGTGTGTGTGTGTGTGTGTGTGTGTGTGTGTGTGTGTGTGTGTGTACACAGGGGAGGGGGGCAGGAGGGTCTACTCAAAGTACTCTAGTGCTCAGTCCCTTAAATTTTGCTGTGAGACTGAAAACAGTGTTATCATTTTGTGACATTTGAATGATGTAAATTCATATGAGTTTATTGTTGTTCAGGATGAGATGCTGAAAAAGTGAAAGTGAAAAAGATCAAACATTTTATCACACAGCACATGCACATACTCAGCCGTGATGTCACAGCTGAAGTCCATGTTCTACGTCTGCCTTTACAGACTGACTCGGGACCCAGTGCCTGTAAGAATCCAAACTTCCTCCAAGGATGCAGATATCTAACACTTGCAGAGATATCAGGGAGGATGGAGGGATTAGTTGGTGATGGGGTGAATGAGTACAGACTTCAGAGGGAAAGAAGGGGGTAAGAGTAAGTTGGGAGTCAATGACCATTGAGTCAACCGGCCAAAATTACCATGCAGAGAGTGAACCCGAGCTTCGAGCTTCCTGTTTGTGATGACGCATCCAAAAATGAAGGCATGTGGGTGCAAGGGTGCTAATAGTGTTAATTATGTATATATAGTTTATCAAGACAGGTTAACTCAGTGGAGGATGAAGATGGGTTGATTCAGGTTTAAAGCTAAACACAGGATACAGCAAAGGGAAATCAAGTGTCTCACATGATGGAATCCTATAAAGAGGTAGACATCCTACCCAATACTTTCAGCGACATGTTTTTTGTTACTTCTATTGCACAATTCTATTTTCTCCATCTGTGTTTGTGTGTGTGAAAGCATGTGAATGTGTTTATTCATATGTGACTTTGTTGTTATGTTGTGCAAGATACCACTGTCCAACTGAGGTTTTGTCAGTGCAAGTGCAAGGCCAAATTCCTGCCTCTTAAGACTTCTGTGAATCAGGGCAGCTTGGCAGGAACACATGTGGGCAAATGGACAGCAGTTGTAAAGATTGCTGAGATATTTCAAACAACGTATCAGTGATCTATGGTAAACTGGCAACTAAACCTTGAACTCAGAGGAGACAGAAGAGGGCCATCTCAAACTCGTGGCATGAGATGTCAAGGCTGGGGAGGAAGGGTAATTCCTTGGGAACTTACCAGGGCTTTTGCCTGCCATGTGTGACTGCTGCAACATTATCCAAACAATACCTCTGGGAATGGAGCACCAATGCAGCATGTTTGCACAATTATGTAAAACATGGAACTGCTCTCATGACCATTACCTATATATTGACTCTGTGTCACAGGTGTTACATCTGGTAGTGGTAGGCTTCTTCCTAAAATCACTGTGTCACTTTCAGAATGTTTTTTTTAAATAGAGGGGTGAGTTAAACACATTTCCTCATAAAAAAAACTTTACTGTTACTGAAGCATCAGGCCAACAAGAAGAGCAGTACCCTCTCTGAATTACCCAACATCATGGAACCTCTCATGTCTATCTTGTGGTCTTCTTTCAGAGCATGTACACATCCTCATCCACCAACCCAAACCCTCTTTGTTGCTGTTTTTGTACGTTAGGTGCAATCAGATATGGATACGGATGACATACAAGCTTTTCCTGGAAACTGACAGCAATAAATCACACTGAATTTATTTCATCTTCAGTTCTATTTCAGTTCTTCGAGACTTTAAGCCCTAAGTTTTTGGAATCTTTTTATATTTCTACAGTATGTTTCTAGCACTGCATATACCTGCATGTTTTAAATTATTACCTAAACACACTATCACTTTGAAATACACATGCTGAAACTTGGCAGGCATTTAAAATGTCTGTGACAAAGCTGTCAACATACAATTAAAATGATTAAAACCTACAACCACAGCTTTCATCCATGGCAGACAAAGTCTGGTGAATCATCCCACAAATTAGTTAAGATTGGGGGATAAAAATTCTTCTGTAAAATACATCAACATAAACTAAACACTTCAGTGCTTATGAACATGAACCGGGTTGTAAACACAGTATAAATAACTGTCTTCAGCACTGTGCTATCAATCACACATAGGTGATTAGTCCTATATGATACTGCAATTAAACACTTTTACATGTGAAATAGAACCTCTTCATCATACAGCTGATTCTTTCTTGACATGATACAACAATACTTGACTTAAATATTTCAATACTTAAAATTATAAACTTAATTTGTATCAAATATTAAAACAAACATGCCATTTCAGATTGTTTCCTCATTTGAAAAGAAATCTGGGCACCTATGGAGATGAAAGTCATTTTCTTTTTCTTTCTTTGTCTTTTTGTTAACTTAAACCACCTGGATAGTGATATCATAATGGAACATTGTTGATCCACCATGAAATATAAAAACAGTGCATCAAGAGGCAGGTGTTATCGCTGAAGCACTGATGTTGGTATTATAGAGCCGTGCACAGTGGTACCACAGGACAGTCTGACCTGCCATCTGCAGTGAAACTACACTGTTTGAAATGAATAAACCTTCATAACTTTCATAATTTGCTTTCAACAGTCTCGATTTAGTTATTAGTCTGATCCTGTTTTGTGCAGGCACTATAACAAAAAATGATTAAACTGTTTCCAAGAAAAGAAATTATTTCATTGCACTCCGCACAAATATTACTCAGAGCACATGGTGCACATCTAGCATGGAACTAGCATGGCTAGTTTCTGTCAAAACTTATAGGTCAGATTTTGATTGGTTTCTTATTGCCTTATTTTCCATAGATGTTTTAGTGCTAAATGCGATTCAGTTTTACAGAAAAGCTGCTAGAAGGTTACTGTGACCGTCTTTGACACCAACAGACAGGTGAATTCCTGCTGTGAGCTGTGAAAGAGAGGAAGGCTGGTATTACCCGCAAGGTATCCGAAGTGTCTGGCATTGAACTGGGGCACTGTGGCTAATCAAATGTTGCAATCTCTCCAAATATAATCGAAATTGCACTTTAATAATTTTAAATGCCCCAAAGTAATTGTAAAATTTTAGCTTTCCCATTGTACCATGTGAAATTCATACTCAAACGTCCCCTTGCTCATGTCGACAGAGATCTCTGGTGTGAGCTCAGGGTGCCAGCAGGGGGGCTGTCTGACCTGCTCTGACTACAATGGCTGCCTGTCCTGCAAGCCACGCTTCTTCATGCATTTGGAGAGGATTGGGATGAAGCAGATCGGGGTGTGCATGACCTCCTGTCCTCCGGGCTTTTACGGCACACGCTCCCCGGAAAGAAACACCTGCACAAGTAAGGCATAATGAGTGTTTTTGCATTGTAGAGTGATAACAGAATATTCATGAAAATGTTCCTTGCATTACATGTTCCCAATTTAAGTGAGCACAAATCTGCAGGTGTGGTATTAGTAGCCAGACTTTTGCTAGTAATTGTCCTCTGATTCAGTATAATGCTCTGTAATAACAAACACACACAGCAAAGGATCTCAAACATGCCTTGAGTTAAATGTGGCCTCTTAACAGTGTGTTTTACTTACATGTGACAAACATAAGCACAAGAAGTCTAGTCGGCTCCAAGACATTGTCAAAATAGATGCTCGTCCTCCATATACACTACTTAACAAGCAACAGCTTCAAGACCTGCTTGCTAAACACAGCAATATGTATACACACAGTGTGCACTCCAATAATTGAAAAACTTCATGCCTGTCAAGACTGCTTCCGTTGTGTGACATTAAATTCTAGCAAGAATTGCTTTACTTAAAATCATACATCACAAGTCTTCCAGTAAGACATCAATCTGACCGCAGTGGCCTATATTCCTGGCTGTATTCCCAGTGAGACATGCACACACGCACACTGACACCCTGTATATTTAACACGCAGGACACACTTGATAACTTGTACGGTTTAAATAAACGCTGGCGGTGGGTCTGTGTTTCTCTGTCAGAGTGCAGGTCGGAGTGCGACTCCTGCTTCAACAAGAACTTCTGCACACGCTGCCGAGCAGGATTCTACCTTCACCTGGGCAAGTGCCAGGAGAATTGCCCCGAGGGGCTGGTCCGCAGCGATGCACAGAGGGAGTGTGTTCCCAGTGAGTTTTATAGAGTTCACATTTATCAGGGACAAGGATAAACTTGGGGCTAAACCTTTATTTAATTCTATTTACCATGTATTTATCCCCCATTAGTCATGCAGAGTTTACCAAATCATTCTGACTTTGGAGTGAAGCTGTCCCATAAAACATGATTATGTGTTAGATATTCAAACGTCATTGTGCTTTGATCTTTACAGAGTGCCCTGCAGAGTGTGAGTCGTGTGTGAACAGTGAGACATGCACGCGGTGCCGGCCAGGTCTGTACCAGCTCAGTGGAAGGTGCCACCATGTCTGTCCAGAGGACTATGAGCCCAATGACAAACTCATGGACTGCACAGCACAAGGTCAGTCCAGTGTGACAAAATTACCGCCCAAGATGCCAGCCCTGTGGGTAGGGGCCCATGCCATATTTTTGGCCCTTGTTAGATAGAACGACTACAACTAGCAAATGAGCTAGAAGAAGAAAAGAGAATAACATAATTTTGAGCCACAACATCACTTCTCTTTCTCAATTCAGTGCACTGTGAGGTGGGCGAGTGGAGCGAGTGGAGTCCTTGCTCTCGGCCTGGTAGAACCTGTGGGTTCAGACGCGGCCAGGAGACCCGCACACGACAGGTCGTCCAGTACCCATCACCCTTTGGCAACCCCTGCCCTGAGATCTCAGAGGTCAAAGAGTGCCTGGTCAAGAGGAGGAAATGTCCAGGTAAAGGAAACAGTGCTGCAGCAAAGTGGCAGTGTGTTTGAGTTCCAGCTGGGCGTCAGATCCTGACTCCAGATCCTGGTGATCCAGCAACTTAAACTTTTAAAATGGTCATGTTCTAGACATCGTCTCTTGTAGTTGCTGTTGACCCATCAAGCTTACTGCCAACACTGAATTTGTGACACATGGCACAACTTCTACTCTCTATGAATTCCAGACCTTGCTGCTTCAGCTTGTACAATCAGAGCTAGTCGTTCTTCCGCTCAGGACTACGACTGTTTACTCAGAGGATTGTCATTGTGGTTAGAGTGAGGACAGTGGGGGGAACACACATGTGTGATGTTGCAATGGGTATGTTGTGTGTTTTCCCACGAGAGCTCTTTGGATTTTTAAACAGTCAAACCGCTTTCCCTGCTCCTAGTAAACAGGGAATAGCGTGATCATTTCTAATGAAGAGAGTGAAAACTGCTTTCAGACGGGCTCGTCTCTTTAGAAAAGCCGATGCTGTGGTGCATTTACGATCGCTTTGTGTTATGTGTGCACTGCGTGTGTGCGGTTACTGAGCTGGTTGGCGGCTACGGCTGGTTGTTTTTTAGCCTGGGCTCTGTAGTGTTAAATGACAGATCGCAGACAGGGTAGGAGGCTGAGATCCAGCCCCCTGGGGCCTCACACTTACAGAACAAACAGTGTGTGCATGTGCGCGTTTCTGTGCATGTTTGCGTTTCTGTGCATGTGTGTGTGTGTGATGCAGCAGAAAAGCAGTTGACTCTAGAGCAGAAACAGCCAGCTCAACATCAACATCCTCCCCCTGGGAGGCACGCGGCGACCAGGGGATCAGTATTGGTTTATCCCTACAGCTGCCAATACACACAGACACACACACATGCAAACCAACACATGCACACACAAATCCAGATCCAGATACACCCTCTCCATTTCAAACAAGTCAGACAAATGCACACTTGGGTACACCAGGCACACACACATGCACATAGATACACACACATACAATTTTTGTCTCACTAAAATAACTACACAGCCGTTGCTCTTGGTGGTAATTTGTGAAGAGAGTCAACTGGGTCGACATGATTTGTAAGGCAGACTGTGAAATGTGCCCTCTGTCACCCCCACTATCCCTCTCTCTCTTGCTTCTATCTGTATCTCTCTGCTGATCCATTCCCCCATCCTCGTTCCCTTCACACACACACTCCCTACCACACCAAAGAAAACATAGACCCCCATATAAGCTCCCTGTTGGCGCTCCCAGTCAGTCGGGTCAGGGCTGAGACTCTAGTGTGGAGTCGACGGCTCTGTTGATCTAGCCTGAGCCTGGTGTGTGTGTGTGTGTGTGTGTGTGTGTGTGTGTGTGTGTGTGTGTGTGTGTGTGTGTGTGTGTGTGTGTGTGTTTCGCAGGGGTGCACTGAAAGAAAGAAAGAAAGAAAGAAAGAAAGAAAGAAAGAAAGAAAGAAAGAGCTGAACATAGTATCACACACTACAGTCCTACAGTCCTCGTTTATCGACGTTGTCCCCTCTTGTGATTACCCAGTTACCCCAGCTCCAAGAGCATCTGCGGTGAATGAGAGCTAATTATCTGCTTCGGCGCGTCCTTTCCTCGCTGTTTACGTTCTGCACACGCTAGGGGGTCAGTGGTCCGACCTCAGAGAGCCCCCGGTAATCCTCCAGCAGCCCTCAGACACTGATACATCCTCCTCCTCCTCCTTTTCCTTTCCTCCTTTTTTGCACTTTCCCCCTTTGCCTCCTCCTCCCGTTCTTCTCCTTGCTACATCCTTTTACTCCTCCACATGAGTATACTATATCTTTGCTCATTTCATCCTCTTTCGCCATGCTGTTACTCCTGTTGGCTGTCTGTGGATTTTTTACTTACTTAACAATGCAACACTTTTAACTTTCCTCAAACTGTGACTTTGCATCTCAAATCTAGAAAAATGATCCTGCTCAATGTGCAATCAAAGGCAGCTTTTGTTATAGCACAAATCATTAAATCCATCTGACCTCTTAGTAATACATTTCTGTTCCTTCCAAGGTTAAATATGACACAACTTCACGTCACATGTCCCCAGCTGATACTAGTGTCACTTTGGATTCAAAAAAGCAGATGTCTGCTCATTCATTACTATTCTTTCTTAAATGAGGTTTTAGTTTAATTGACATTTTAGGAAACACAATGAGAAGAACCATACCACCTTCAGGTCTGTAGTTAGGTTTGAAGCTCGAGCCAGCAGGTGATTAGCTTTTACTTTGTGAGGCAACTGAATTTAGGAAAGTCATGTAAGCCGAGAATTGATCTTGCCAGGCTTCGGGTTGTGCACTTGTGGCTGAAACTCAGTCGTACGGACCTCAGATTATTTAGTGCAACAAACCATCCGTTGAATCAGGTTAGATGAGTTTTGCTGAGCATAAAGGCTTGAAATGAGGGAAACAGTGAGCCTGTCTGTCCAGAGTTTTAAAAATCCACCTAGCAGCACCTTTAAAGCTCACAGATAGATGCATGTCTTGTTTGTTTGAGCCACACACAAACAAAAAAAAAATGCCATTTCTTGTTTGATGGGGAGCTGCTTGCTGAGACTATTCTTGGTGCTGTTACAGGTGAATTCTCTTAACTTTCAACAAGGCCAGGCTAGCTTGTTTCCGACTGCTCACAGTCGTTTTGTTCAGTAATCCACTCCTGGCTTCAGTTTCATGTTTAATGCACAGATATGAGAGCGGTCTCAAAAAGATCCCCCAAAATGTCGAACTATTCCCTGAGTGCAGACTTAAGCTTCAAGCTGTTACAGTGTCCAGTTCTTCTGGACCATTGCAAAATCACAACTTCCAGTTGGTCCAGATCCCTGAACAATGTTTTGAATTACAGATAGCACATCAGAAAAGTTATAAAACCAGGAGACAAACTTTGCTCTGTTCCTCTGTTGTCCAGGGATGGAGATTGCGAATGTTTACACACACCCACACACACACACACACACACACACACACACACACACACACACACACACACACACACGTCTTCATCCGCTGCCATTTCTCTCAACATAATGCTGGTTAATTTGTCCTTCAAGCGACCTGTCGTTCACTTCTGTAGCTGGAGAGAGCGTGTGCCCTCTGCAAACACTTTAACTCCTACACACACACACACACACACACACACACACACACACACACACACACACACACTCACACACACACTCACACAGACCTATTACACACAGAGAAACATCCAGTTAAGCTAGCTAGCATCAACCAGTCAGTGAAGGGGGACTGATACACACAGACACGCATACACACACACACACTGACACACCCAGAGCCCCCCTCATGACATCCTGGCGGCCATGCGGCAGGCATTCCACTTGTGGGACAGCCCATAGCCTTTAATCCCAGCCTGGCTCCCGCCAAAAGCTCCCCGGACGACAGAACGCCTGCCACGGAGGATGTGCCACCATAAAGCACACAGTGCTCCTCCAACCGCACACACACACACACACACACACACACACACCTCCCCTTACCCTCAGTGTCCCTCTCTCATTTGATCTCCGACTGTTTCCTACTCTCACCTTGTTCTTTAGTTCATTCAATACTCTCTCTTTCACTTGCATGCTCTCTCACTCTTCGTACCAGTACACTCACTCACACACACACACACACCCACACACACACACACACACACACACACACACACACACACACACAGTGTGCAGTGTCTCACCCAGTAAAGCCCCTCTCTGTGATCACTGCCACAGTTTTGTAGAAGTTACATTACAGCCACAGACAGTTCGGTAGGTCCACACTAGTGGCTTTGTCCACACTGTGCAGGCAGGGGTTTCAGGGGAATAACACAGGACGAAAAGGAAAACACATTTCTACGTACATTCTCCTCCATTAGATGAGATTATACTGTATGTTAAATGTTCTAAACACTCACTGATGACAAGTCATCTGAATACATGACTGTGGGACTAATTATTTGCAGAGCCTGATATAAGTTACAGACTAGGCTTTGACTGGATCCAGATTTACTCGAAATTGAAATGAATATCATTAATCGTACTGCATTGGTCATAATAACATATATATATATATATTTACATATCTAGCCTGAGTGCAAATGACAAAATCGTAAGTGGAGCATGCAGTGTACATGAGTGACTACAGAGATTTACAAGTGCACTCTTGTGTAACACCAGTATGATTGCCATTGTGTTGTTGTGTACTTACTTTTATATGTATATATATTACCTTTTTTTAAACAGGGGAGGCCATTGAGAGCAAGCTCACTTTTGCAATGATGCCCTGATAACACATATAAAATACATCTACAAAACAATAAAACTAAATTAGAATACATATAAAGCAATAGAGACACATCAAAGATACACAAAGAGGTTTCACAACAAACAGGCCAAGGACAACAACATGAGAGATAACATCAATTCAAAGAGAACACCTATTTTCACAGCCACCAAAAGAAATTCAGCTTGTCTAGTTCTAAGTTTCTGCAGGTTGTTCCATTTGTGTGGTGCATGGCATTTTTCCGATTTCCCAGTTTCCCAGTCTCAGTATTGACATGGTAATCCTTGAGGACCAGATGGTCTTGAGACCTAGTGCAGTGCCAACATGATTTATAGTTAAGAAGCCATGAAAGATACTCAGGTAGTTTGCCAAGAAGTGCTTTATAGATAAACAGAATGCAGTGCAGCTTATGAGCTGTTGCTAGACAACAATGCTCAAGGGCTTGGTGTTAAAGACAGTAAATATTTCAGCTGCTTCACAGCTGTGGAAGCTACATCAACAGAAACTACATTAAAGGAATAGTTTTTCCCATTTTGGGAAACATGTTTATTTGCTTTATAGTGAGAATTGGATGAAAAGATGGATGCCAGAGCACTTGTTACTTAGCTTCAGACAAAAAAATTGAAACAGGGAATAGCCTGGCTCCGTCCACAGTTTACAGATCCGCCTGCCAGGACTTCTAAAACTCACTAACAAATTGTATCTTGATTGTTTAATCTGAATGCAAACAGAAATTTAAAAGTGACACATTGTAGGTTTACAGGGAGTTACTTGCTGCAACTATTTCAAGACAACCAGTGGTGACATCAGGAAGTTACAGCACCCGGCTGCTGGTCGCCAAGAAAAGCCTTAACTGTGTGTTGGTAGATGCACTGTTAAACTTCGAACAGAGCCAGACGAGCAGGTTTCCTTCTGCTTTCAGTATTTATGCTCAGCTGCGTTAATCACCTCCTGGCTCATTCTCAATATTGAACAGACAGAGTGGTATTGATCGTCTCATTTAACTCTTGTCAAGAAGTTGAATAACCAAGAAAGTGAATAACCATATGTCCCATAATTTCAAACTATTCCTCTAAAGGACTTTGCATTATCTCCATTTTGCAGCATTTGAAATAATTCAGCCTGAACTTACAGGAAGCTCTTACAACAAATACAATAATTTCACTGCATTTCTTCAATACAAGCTGTACCTACAATAACACCTACAATACTGTGTACAGACTGTACAGGCTGTGTAAAACATAAATAACAGAATCACCTGTGGAAGGTTCCAAACAGGTGTTTTTGGAGCATTCCACAACTTTCCCAGTCTTTAGTTGCTTCTGTCCCAACTTGTTTAAAACATGTTGTTGGCATCAAATTCAGAATAAGCATATATTTACAAAAGTCAGTGAAGGTGACAAGGTGAAACATTAAATATATATTGTCTTTAGACTGTTTTCAATAGAGTATATGTCAAAAGACATATATTACAAGTCTCAGCTGAAACAGGACTAATTGGTGATGTCCTTGCTGCTATTGTAAGTGCAGATCCACCTCTAATTAAGTCAAACCTGAAAGCTTTTCTTAAACGTTTGCAATTAAATTAAGCTAAGTCACCACTGGTACAGGTTCCAGTTCATAATTACCAGAAGTTTCATGTGTTGTCCATGAAGTCAACCACTCCTCCACAGCCATTCTCAAACACTTGGTGACATTATTCATTAAAACTTGGCTATTGGGAATGTGCTAAATGTCTCTTGAAATTGTTCCAAAACCTCCAAAGGTGTCTCATTTGGGGACCATTACACACATGTCAACACACAGTTTACAAAAAGCCCATCAGAAAATGTTCCAACTAACCAAACGCAGGTCGGTTTGATAAACACTCTCCTAATCATCTCAACACTGGCATGGATTAGGTTTCTCCTCTGGCTCGACAAAAGCATGGGAGCTACAGTATGACTAATCCACTGAACTTGTAAATAGTTGTAAATGGTGTCAGGACAGAGAAAACAATGAGAGCGAAGGGGACTTCCTGTGTTTATAGAGGACAGGGGGCAGACCCTGAATGAGTCAGTGCACCAGATTACTCCATCTGTCCATCCATCCATCCATCCATCCATGCACCCACCGATCTTCACCATCTTAGATTTAGATTTTTTTTTCTACTTACTTTTCACTGTCTTGCAATATGTGCACACTGTGCTGTCCATACTGTGTTTGTGCACATATGCATATAAATGTCCTGTCCCGTCATTATTTCTAGAAGACGATTAAACCCAGTGGGCAGGTACAGCTTGGTATCACTGGCCCAGAATGTGTGGGTCAGACATGGCCCCTGGTCCAACAGAGCCATGATTAATGAACAAGCAGCGAGGGAGAGGATGAGCACGGGGAGCCAAACATGAAGCGGACGGGAGGGAGACAGAGAGAGATCTCTTTCTCTCTCTCGTTTTATCTCTCTTTCTCTCTCTCCCTGTGTCTGTGCCTACTGCCTACTTCAGCAGTTTCACAATCCCCGACTGGCCAGCCAACCAGCCAAGCAGGCCGTGCTGCTCCGTTCCACTCACACATGAGCAGCAGCAGTGCAACAACAGGAAAGGGCCTCCTCTGCTTTCGCTTGCAGGTCCTGTCTCCAACCTCCCTGGGGGTGGATCTTGTTATTATCATTAATAACTGTAGCCCTAGCAGAGATAAACCTTCGGCATTCCAAAACTCTTGGTTTTGTTTATGAGATGGTGTTGCAAGAACAGATAAATTGGGGGTTTATTTAAAGGTTTTCTATTTTGGACAATGGTCTGCTCATCACAGGGAGAGGGCTGCTGTATGTGATTAAACACTGCCATCCAGTGGTGGATTCAGGGCAGGTTGCACTTAAAAGGAAAGCTGCACCACGTGTCTGTCATGTGTTCACTCTCCCTCAACAGGTTTTGCTACGGTCAGCCACAGGGATTGTTTGATATATGGTGATTCCCGTAAATCACAGATCATGTATGTTACCAGGCTGACTTTTTTGAAACTGGTTCAATTTGACATGCTGCATTAATAGCACTAGTATGCTCCAAAAATTCCAACATTCAACATGCTTTAATGAAAATGTTTGAGCATTGTTGGAGGGCGCCTGAGAATTAAGAGTTTCATTGCCAGTGACTGAATAATTGTGCTTATGACAATGAAGCTCTTGAAACCTGATTAGCAGTAAGGAAAGATTCTGGAAATGATGCAAAGTTAAACATTTAACTGAATACTATGCCTTGAAACTGACAGGAAGAAGATGCAGAGCTCCATCCTCTTCTCTACTTTATTTATCTTTTTCATTTCATTTTCTTTGACTTCCAGGAGGACGCAGGAAGAACGAGCGAAGAGAACGGAGGAATCGCAACAACCGGAAAGATAAGGAGAACCAAGAGGGTCGACGGGAGAGGAAGAGAGAGAGGGAGCGAGAGAGGGAGAGAGACACAGGTGAACGTGAAGACTCTGATAACAGGAACAAAACAGAGCACAGGCATCGCAGAGGCCATGACACAGACCCGGTCACCCCTGGAGAAGGCCTTGTACAGTAGCACTCTGGACAGAAAAAGTCTAGCTCCTCCCTATCCTCCTCCTGTTATCCTCCCATTCTTCCTTCTCCAAAACTCCCCCACCCTCACCCACTGTTCACCCCCCTCGACCCCTCTCTGCAGGGGTGTTGCTGCTACCTGTATGATTTGAATATAATGTTTATGCACAAGCGGGATGGGGCACATGCAGCCACAAGGCTTGGGCCACTATGGACTTTAAAAAGTCTTTTATCTACTCTGTAGCCTCCACTCCTTCACTTCCACCACTGAGAGAGTGTCTCTATTGAGAAGTGCAGGAGACACTGCTGAGACTGCTGTTGGGACTGAAGAACAAAGTGAGAAATGTCTGTGGAGGACTGGCTGACAGACAGGACAGAGACAAAGACATCATACTATGTGCTTGTCGATGTGGTTATTTAATGGGGCCGTTACAACATTGCGCGTCATGGTTTTTGAATGTAGATTTTGCAACATTATGTAGAACAATTGTTTATTATTGTTGTTCCTGTTCTTTAGATCTCTATTTTATTTGGTGCAGAATTTGTAAAGACAAAATAAAAGTGAGGTTGCTATTGCCATCTTGTGACATCTTCATAATCACTGCAAATGACAGCTGCAGGAGAATCTGCACGCTGTCGATCAAAGGAGTATGGTCAAAAGCTGAAAACCATTATCATGTGTTCTGTACGTCTTGGACAAAAGCTAGTTTTATCCAAATATGTGATAAATCTAATCTACTTTTGGTTTTTCTTTTTGTGTAAATGGAATCTGTGCTCTCATTAAAGCTCCTTGACTAGGAATCAAAAGCACCTGTATGTCAAATAAAACTATAATGGGTTTGTACCTGTGTCTGTTATCTGTCTCTCATCTGATTGTCCTCTTGTGCAATCTGTATGCAGCTATTAGTTCTTGAGTCAAAGGTTGTCATGGGCTCATTTGGGTGGACTGCAGTGGCACTAGGACATCACATTATGTGATAATACCCGAGCACTTGTTGTAGATACTGACATTCTGCAATGATGCAACCAAAACCAGTGGCATCTTTTCTAATATACCTACTGTGACCTGTTCCTCTATTTGAATCATCAAACGTGCAGTTTAAAGTAATCAAGCTACTCGCAGTTCTTATTCTTTATGATTATTAGTCTTCTTTTTGCAGGACAATATGCCCAAGATATACATTTTCTAATGAAACTGATTCAAGTGTGTGATCAGTTTGAATCACTTCTCTAACATTAAGTTGTATGCATTTGAATAACCCATACCTGCATACCTACAATACTTCACTGCCTATGAAGTTTGTCAATGGACCAGAACTGAAATGTGAAATGAAGGATGATCAATGATCTGAATTTACCTGCTTAGTTTAATGTATCAGTGGTCTTTCACCAAGATTCAGATGTACAGTGACAAAACAAATTAGTTTTGTTGAATAAAATCAAGAAATAAAAAATCTTTTTTTTTTTTTTTTCTTTTTTTACAGCTGAACTGTTTATTGGAGTGAGTATTTTTGCTCATCAGTAACAACTATTTGCATCAACAGGCAAGATGACAGTATTTCCCCCTCATTCATTCGGCAGAGAAATTCACACTAATGCAGACTGTACAAGAAAATATATGAGATTTTGTTTAACTTTGACATCTGCAAAATATAGATAAATCACAGTACAGTATGTACACAAATACTAAGTGCAAGATAAAGCCATGTTTGTAAAGGTAATTATACATAGGAAAAATAACCATGGTTAACACCATGATTTCTGAGACAAGATGACTGTACTGCTTAAACACAAACAAAAGAGGAAACACTGTGACAGGTCTTGAGGTTTACCCAGATGCCTTTTAGGTTAAGACGGAACAAATCATCAATCACAGCTGTTGTGTGTTTTCAACTAACTCAATGCCCCCTGTTCACTTCATCTTAGCCACAAAATCCTCGCCCTTCTTGATGGAACCCTTCAGCTCGTCCATGGCGTCGGCCACCAGCTTCTCCTCGAAGGCACTCAGCTTGCCCAGCCCAAGGTTCTTCTCAATGCCGTTCTTCCCCAGGAGAAGAGGTGTTGAGAAGTACTTGCACTCGGTCTCCTCGGACCTGACAAAGGAGCACTCCACCACACCCTCCTTTCCATTCATGGCATCCAGGACTGAGAAGGTGAAACGGGCACCAGCGTAGGCCATGGAGAGGGTAGCAGACCCGGCTCCAGCTTTGGCCTTCACCACCTCTGTGCCAGCCTCCTGGATCCGGCCGGTCAGAGCAGACAGCTGATCAGCAGGGAACTCCACTTTTGGTGTGCACTGGGAAATGAGGGGAATGATGGTCTTCCCAGCATGACCTCCAATGACTGGAACATTGACCCGAGCTGGGTCGAGGCCTTTGAGCTCTGCCACGAAGGTGTTTGCTCTGACAATGTCCAGGGTTGTGACACCAAACACTTTGTTGGGGTTGTACACGCCATGCTTCTTCATTATCTCTGATGTAATAGGGATGGTGGAGTTGACGGGGTTGGCGATAATACAGATCATTGCCTCAGGGCAGTTGCGGGCGCAGGCATCGGCCAAGGTGGCTACAATGGTGGCGTTGGTGTTGAAGAGGTCATCACGAGTCATGCCTGGTTTTCTGGGCACGCCGGCGGGGATGACCACGACGTCGCAACCCTGCAAAGCAGCATCCAGCTGGTCGGGACCCATGTGGCCCGTCACCTGGGCCCTCGTCTCGATGTGGCTGAGGTCTGCAGCCACCCCGGGGGTGTGGGCAATATCATACAGGGAGAGGTGACTCACCAGGGGGCTATTCTTGAGAAGCAGAGATAGCGGCTGGCCTATGCCGCCTGACGCTCCTAGCACCGCCACCTTGGCGTTGTTCTGCGAGGAGGTGGACAGGCTCCGAGCGAGGCTCACGGTAGGTCTCACGGCACGGGAAAACATTTTGTTTCTGTGATTTCTTTTGTTAATTTAATGAAAAATAAAATACCTGAAGAGCCCCTCTCCTCTGTGACACCAACGTCCTCTAGCCACGAGCGAACAGGAAGACTGTAAACTGTCATGCGTAGAGGATATGGGTCGTGCGATATTACGTCAAATTGCGTCAGCGCGTACTGTTACGTCGTCGTCTTTATTTCAGCCTCTTTTTTCGGAGGAAAACAAAGCCAGTTAACACTGGAAGTGGGTAAATTATATTTGTAATCAGTGCCGTTACAAGATTTATAACTGTACATCAGACCAACACAGCAAAGTCCAACGGTACGGTACGTACACGGTCGTCACATTGTCTCTGTCGTGAGAAAATGCTTCTTGCTGTTTATGTCGCTCTGCTAAAATAAGCTAGCGGCGTCAAATGAACTCCGTCTATTTGCTGGAGCCAGAGTGCTGCCACTAGCCTACCCAGTGTTAGCTACAACAGGTCTTATTGTTGTGATCGCTTTGCCAGTCGAGAAATCTATGTGTACTCTTTTACGTGTGTGTGCGTGTAACGGTAACAACAGGCTGCTTGCTTCTGATTAGCTGCTAGCTGTGTAGCTAACTAGTTTGCTTCTAAACTGTCACCGCTTAATATGAACACTAACTTAAATCGTTAGCTGTTGATTTGACTCGAGTAGTGTTAGCTGTGTTCATCATTAGCCGTATCATAAGGCCAGCTGGGTCAACACAAACTTGTATTACTTAACACGTTAGTGACATGTAGTCGGACACTTAACAGCAGCCCTTTGTTCCGCAGATTTAAGTAAACCCTTTGGTTACTTAGCAGTCAAAGCTAAGTGAAGTAATGCTAACTTGTAGCCAGTCCCCTTCCACATCAGGCAGAAAGTGCAACTTGTTTGTCACATTGTGTTTTTACAAAAGGAATAGCTTGACATTGTGTATCACATTTGTACTTATTTGCAGGACTGTGCGAAAACAAACACATTTTCAACGACTGCTCTATTCCTTCTGGCAGTGGCAAGTTTGAAGCTCCATCAGCTCTCCTAATGATACATCAGCATTAAGGCTACTTCCAGTAAGTATCAAATATCATGTCTGTCAGCCTTGTTTCAGGTTACAGGTGGCATATAGATTGTCGTGTCATTTGATATTTACAATTCTTAGTTTGACTTTATCATAGGACTGTTTGTTGTGTAGTGACAGTGACTTTAGCATTTGAGTGCTAAAAATGATCCTGACAAGTATTTTTATTTGCAGATGATATATCTTGCTACAATTTTTGAACATATATCAATCTAAAAACAACAACAACCGAAATAATAGTAATAATCTTGAAAGCTGATTTGTCTTTTTCAAAATGAATAGTATTGATAAATGACAAGAGAATAATCCAAACTTACTTATTATAACCTTTATTTACGATTGTCCCCTTTCCTCAGTACTTCCTAAGGATGGCTAGTTGTGGGGAAGTAGACCACTCTGTTAGCTCACTTCCATCCAGTAAGAAAGGCAGCAACAGCGGTAGTGGAAGTGGGAACAGTGCAGAATCATCATGCTCTGGCTCCAGCAATTCATCCCCGGCCCTGTCTGTACCAGAGTGTGCCATCTGTCTGCAGAGCTGCGTCCACCCAGTCCAACTGCCATGCCATCACGTCTTCTGTTTCCTGTGTGTGAAGGGAGCATCCTGGCAGAGCAAACGCTGTGCCCTCTGCAGACAGGAAGTACCGGATGACTTCCTGGAAAGGCCTACGCTTCTCTCCCCAGAGGAGCTGAAAGCTTCAGCGGGAGGTCGGGGTGGGGCAGCAAGTGATCACGCTTGGTATTATGAGGGCCGTAATGGTTGGTGGCAGTATGATGAGCGAACCAGCCGAGAGCTGGAGGACGCTTTCTCCAAGGGCAAGAAAACAGCTGAAATGCTCATTGCTGGTTTTTTGTATGTAGCCGACTTGGAAAACATGGTGCAGTACAGGCGCAATGAGCACGGTCGTAGGCGCAAGATGAAGAGAGACATTTTGGATATCCCCAAGAAGGGAGTGGCGGGACTGCGTTTGGACACTGAAGGTGTTTCTGGGGCCATCGGGGCAGCGGGTCGAGAAAACTCTGCTGATGGGGCTGATACCACAGTAGCAGGTGTGCAGCAGCAGGTTACAGGTATCCCATCTACTGTTACAGCCCCTCCAGCCACTGCCAGACCTCCCACCTCCCTTGGTGGTCAGCCTGGCAGCAGCAGCAGCAGCAGCCCCACTCTGGAGGATGCTCTCTCCCAGCTGCAAATCAGCCTCAGGCCCACACCCTCTCATGAGCGGTCTGAAGCTGGGGAAGGAGAGGAAGAAGACGAGGAAGAGGAGGCCTCACCCTCCAGGTCCTCTGACCCTCACACCTCTGTGGACGAGTCTGGCTCTGGAGACTGGAGCGATGATGAGGAAGAGGAGGATGAGGAAGAGGAGGGGGGAGATGAAGAGCGTGTGGAGCCGTGGGAGGGGAGGCCACGGAGGCAAAGACTGAATCCAGAGGACAGAGCCCCTCCTGGCGCAGAGTCCGCCTCCCCCCCTTCTTCATCGAGTAGCAGTGGAAGGTCCAGGATGCCTGATGGCCAATGTACAGTGACTGAAGTGTGAAGTCATCATGGATGTCATCATCACCAAATGGCTATGTTCCATTTCATTAATTTATTCCTCACTGTATGCTGTTGTTCACTCTCTCACGGATCAGATGTGGGCAGACTGCTTGATACAAGAGAAATCAAGCATAACATTCTCCATGTTTTTAGGTAAACAACTTCATTTTGGGCTCACAATGATCTGGATGTATCTGTATGATTTGTTTATCTGCCTCATCCACGAAATAGCTAGCCGGTAGAAGCAATGTTGGGTTTATGTTCCAGCACTGAGACGGGAGGTACAGTTTGGTAAACAGCCAGATGGATACAGCTCGTTGTGAGCCATGAAATCTCAGAACTGCCTATCCAGCACATCATGAGAGGTAGGTTTATCAGACATTGTGGTGTTCAGCTGCCATCAGTCTGCTCACTTTCTGCCATTTGGTTACAGGCATAATGAGTCTGTTCTTTTTAATTTCCAAAAAAAGGTTGGAAATTAAACGGTAAAAGTTACTCGCCAAGATGCCTCTCCCTCTCCAAGGTATTCTTGTTTTGACCTTTATGATCCTAATACCCGTAGGGTTTCTGGGAGTCTCAACCAGATCTGTGACATTAGAGAGAGAAAGCATGAATGGGGATGTTACTCCTGGAAATGGAACTGTGTCTTTATCATAATGAACGACTGCATTCTAATCATCTACACTTTAACTCTCTCAGCTAACATAGCACGCAGACATGAGCCTGTTGGAGCTCAGGTCATCTGACTGCTCTTGCAAAGAATTGAATCCTCGCTAACTCTTTCCCAACCTCTCCCTTCCGAAACGACTTCCTGACCTCAGATTTAACTGATTGCGAAGCTTTTTCTGCAAAATTCTGAAATGTAACTTAACTTCTGAAAGTGTGTCATTTGAGAGCAGATTGTACTTAAGTACTTACTGATACTTTTACGGCATGTGTGTATTTAAAGTTCACACTAAATGTGCTACAACATAGTAATGTAAATCAGGAACCCACAGGATCATGTGGCTACATGCCTGAGGGTTTGTGTTTTGATTTCCATTAAGCTGCAGCTTTCTGAAATTTTCAAATCTGTGGAGATTACAACTACTGTTCTAAACAAATGCACGTAATAGAAGTACATATCAAATTGATTTTAGCCTTTCCCAGCTTTAAATAATTGGCATTTTAATGTGAAGTATCAGTGTTTTCCTTTTAAAGCTGTTGAGGCCTCTGTGGCCTCCTGAGTATTCTTATTGTCCCTGACTGAAGTATTCTCAATTGGTGTGTTTCTAAACTTTTGTGATTTGTGCATGTTTGAAGAGAGAGTTATTTAAACACTACTGGTTGGCAGGATGTTGAGAACTGGTATTTTTTGGGGTTGAGTTTGAGTACATGTTTTTAATTTGTGTTTGTTTTTGTGTTTCTGGTTGTAAATCCTCTTGTGTATGATGTCTGAGGCACTAAGAGAACAAGAACATGCCACTGCTGTTGGCCACCCTGCAGAGATGTCAAGTTATGTTATTTTTATATTTCTTACATGCTTACATCATCAGCTCAGTCTTAGACTTTCCATTCTGAAGAATAAAGTTTGTGTAACAGTTTTTGCTTGGCAACTTTTTTTGTTACATGGTTTGTAATTTAAGAATAAATTGTGTCATTTCATCATCCTAAAAGGATTTGTTGGCTTCTCATTTTGCTGTGTGATTAGGGTGCGTGTCCTTTTTTTTCTTTCTTTGAAATGGAGCTGTCTTGAGTGTTACATAAGTTGGACTATCAATGGGCCCATTGTACATAAGATTTGACCCCATTTAAACACACTACCACCTGTAGAGATTTTTCTAGGGGAAAAAAACTCATTCTTTCCACTGGATGAGAGACTGAAGTATTCAATGTTTATATTTACTTTATAAGCATCAAAAAATAAGACTTGGATTGAGCAGGTGACACATGGAAAAAACTGCTCATCGCAGGATTGAGTGAAGCCACTGAAGTCTGTCTAATTAGCCATAAATACAATCCAAATGGGTCTAACAACAAAGATAGCATTAACCATTCCATAATGTTAACAGTATGTAACACATCTCTTTGTCTGTCAGTGGAGACCGTATAGACAAGTTTTTAATGTACAGTACATCATCACAAGGCCACCTTCATTGCCTTTTTCACCTTGTAGGTGTTTAGTATTCTGACCACAGCAGCCATTAGTGCTCCTGCTGGGTGTCTGGCCAGGAAACATGACCTCTGGAAGGGGAGCCAGAGATTAAGGCCCGGCATCCTTCAGGGACCTGTCCTGTTCGTGCCATTTCAGTCAGTGCACGTTGCTTTTCTAACACTGAGTTTGTTGTATGGACTCAAAAGCTTATAAAAGAATATAGTATGTATATCTCAACCTCATCAATGAGAGCCATCGTGCAGAGTACAGAGTGCTTTTACCTACAGCTAAGAATTTCCCAGTAGAATAGAAACAGAGTGGGGATAATCAAGGCCACAATGAGCAGGAGAATCTGAAGGATCCGCTGAACTAACCTACAAAACTGAGGTAAAGAGGAAAGAAATGCAGCAGCTTTACTTTCAATCCTCCAGACAGATGCCGATGCCTCATGCTTGTTAAACTTCATCGGTGTCTTATCTGTATGCTGCTGCTATGTGTCTGCTTCAGTTAGGATCAGCCTGGCAGGATCTAATCAATACCATAATCCCATTTTGACAGCGTTCATTTGCTTGACTGATGAGGACAGAGGGGGATTCAGAAGATGGAGAATGTAGTCCTTTCAGGCCCTTGTTTTCATGCCGACTGAAAATACCCATGGAAACATAAACAGCATATTCACTGTTCCATTACAGAATATGCTTTAACTGAGAGGATAAATCTAAGAAATAAGCCTTCATATAGAGTATCAGTCTACAGAGTAGAAATGAAGACGATCATTTCTCAGGCCGGCTGACACTGGTTTGTGTAAGATATAACCCCAAAGGAGCAGGGGAGTCGTTATTTATGGTGTTAATTCAGTTTTCATCCTCAAGAACACCATCTTCATTTATATTTGTAATATATGACCAGAAAAGAGCATTATCAGCATCACTGTTTGTATCTCAGCTCCTACTCTTGTGATAAGTAGGCACAACATTACAGAGAGATAAATACTGCACAGTACAACCATTACAGTATGTGACAATGAGCAATCTCTCATTATCAGTGTATTAGAGGAAAAATATTTATAAATATCTTCAGCACACCAAAGAACTAAATATGTTTACTGATGTCTAACAAGAGTCAAGGACAGGTCTTTCCAAACATGTTGCAGTTGAACATCTTGGCTGATCTCAGAAGTGAAAGTGAACAAAGACACTCATTTGTGTTTGGACTTGCTGGCCAAAGCCTGCAGGTTAGCTGGACCACCCCACACCGTCCCAAACACATCCCTCTCAGTCCTCAGAGCCTCTGACAGGGGGAGCTCCCTCCCTGACAGCACGACCTTCTTCACGGCCCGGATCACTGGGGCAGGTCCTTTTGTATAGCGACTGAGCCAGTTCTCAGCCTGCTGCAGCAGAGTCCCTGTGCCCTGCTCAGCCTGAGGGACCTCCAGGACTCCATCAGCCAGTCCAATCTGCAGGCCAAGTTCAGGGTCCACCTTCAGAGCGCCACCGAGCAGCTTCAGGGCATTCTGGCTTCCGACGGTGTGGACCAGTCGCGCGGCGCCGCCCCAGCCTGGGACCAGGCCCATGTGTTTGTGGACAAACTGGATCACACTGCCAGATGCCATTAACCTAAGTAAGAGAGATGACAGAAGTTAGGTTATTAGCAAACTTTAGGATGAAACTGGTGTAAAATGTATGATCCCTTCTATGAAAACATTACCTGAAATCGCAGGCAGTGGTGAGTTCTGCACCGCCTCCCAGTGCTCTCCCCTCCACCAGAGCAACAGAGATCAGAGGCAGCCTGCACTGAGAAAACTCTTCTGTCAGCACACCATCGTGCACATTGCATAACAGCTAAACTCCTTTAAACTTTTTTAAGGTCTGGCTGGTTGCTGCTGTTTTAGTCTGCTCTGGTATTTATTGGAGCAGTAGAGAGAAAAATGAGAGCCCTTACCTGAGTAGCCTAGTGAGAGCATTCTGCATGAACATACACATCTTCATCCCATCCTGCAAGGTAAAGTGTACATCCAAGAGACAACGAGACAAAGACAAGCTGAGACAAAGGTAGAGAAATGCAGGCATGTAGATTGATTACAGAAGACAACCACAGCAAAGGAACACTGTGAAGAGGTTCTCTGCGTTTCTACCTGTGGGTTAGATATCGCCCTGACAGCGTTGAGGTCTGATCCAGAGCAGAAAGTTCCAGCAGCGCCCTGAACAATCAGGCCTTTACCATCGGCCCAGCTCTCCAGCTGACTCACCCTCTCCTCCAGATCCACCATCATGCTGCCTGGGAGGAAGCAAAAACTCCAAACCATAAACTGGGCTGAAGCATCATTTGTTTCAAGTGATCATTTCAATACCAAATCTGTGCTAGTCATTCCAAGGAAAATATGCAGTGTTAAATATCACCTTACCAGAGAAGGCATTCATGCGGGAGGGGTTGTTGATGGTCAGCACAGCGACGCCAGACTCCTGCTTGAGCAGATCGATGGAGCCTCCAGGAAAGGCCTGCAGCTTGTCTCTGATCTCCTCCTGGCTGAAGCCATGGATGCTGGAGTACACACAGCCCCTGCTCTGTCTCTGCAGCAGCCTGGAAGAAACAACATTTATGCAGTTTATTTAAATCCTGTCAATCAATACACACATCCAGCCCTCAGTTAGAAAGTGTTTCAAATGAAGCTGTGCTTCATTGGACGGCTACAATAGTGTGTATAAGGCACATTACGAGTAAATCTGTTGTGTGTTGCTGTTGTTCTTTACATTATTAGATGTTTGCTTTTAGATAAATGATAATTTAAATCAAACTGAATATACATATGTGTGATTGTAGTATAATGAAATGTATATCTAACGGAAATGACGAGTGTTGCTTAGGACTGAGAGTTAATGCTCGCACTCACAAACAGGAGGAGGATGAATGCTTTTAACGCACTTCCTCACCTCTCTGTAATTCAGCCTGGAGGAGATATGATACAGAACTGCACAAGCAAACTTGTAACCCAGAAAAATGAACCATCCCTGGTTCTGACTCATTGTAGTCATGAGTCAGAACCAAAGTCATGACTTTTAGAGATTAGAATTTCACAACTCTCAGCACCTCAGAAAGGTTTATGTTTGTGATTTGTGAACAAACCATACGGGTCAGACTTGATGTTCCTTTATTTACGACTTTAATTACTGTGACCTGCGTGGTGAGAAACAACCGCGGCCAGACTTCCTCACCAGGCCCAGGCTCCACAGCTGCTGCTCCTCACCGGCTGCCGCCTCACTGCACACAGTGCCATCCTGCAGCAGCATGGAGAAGAAATGTGACAGAAAATATTCACCTTTCACCTTCATTGGGAGAAATGACCTCAGACATGTTTGCCAATGAAAAAAAGAGGTGGGCATATATTAAGGGGGTGTTGGTATTTGGGGCTTTTAGTAGCAGGCCTTAATGACACTGTAAAATGAGGAGAGGCAGATATAAGCACTTGAAACTCTTCATTAATAATTACCATGGAAACACGTCATAGATGACAGCGATTAGTTTTATTAGCAGGAAGCATAGAAAGCTGCAGCCTTTGAACCCTACATTGACATTTAGAAAGTTACTGCTTAACTAGCACAATAGCAATGTAATAGGCAGCTAACGACCTGTAACAAGACATGAGATTAGATCTGTAATATTTAACTTATTAAGTGTAACTTAGTGCTACTCGATTCATTCAGCTTGTTATGTAGAACATCTTGTTGAACACTTTAGTACACAAAAAATATCTTGTCATTTTGAAGGAATCTCCCCTCATATTCTTGAGTATGATTGTATGTCCTGAAGAATGTGACTCTTAGCCTTGTGCCTTACATATCAGGTGCCTGAGGACAACTAGTACTAATAACATCAGTGCTCATGGCGCCTCTCTTCCTTACTTACGATGTTTGTAACATCAGCTCCACGCCTGACGGCAGCATACACACACACACACACACACACACACACACACACACATTTACAGATTGTTCAGAACAAGATATGTTGTACCAGAACTTGGGAACTGGCCAATTATATTCTGTAACGTATATCTGATAATTGTACTGGGTTGGTCAAACCCAACACATAAATATGAACTTTTGTCTGACAACGGCACTCATTTTGGCTGAGATCCTGAGGGAACTCTGACACTCGGAGTCCAGCGCTGCATTGCTTTACATGTGACCTCAATAAATACTTTGACTGTGAACTCAAGACTTCTCCGGACCGTTCTTGGGCTTACAAACAAAAGAACCGAGCTGCAGAGCTAACAAATTGGTGCCGTGACCCGGATTGGCTGACTCCGAAGACGTGTCCTATAGATGACCACCGGAGTCGATCAGAACAGAACTTTTTTCAGACAATTCTAGGAAATGAAAACGTCCAGCATTCGCGTCTCCACACTTTTATGGTTGAAACCACTGCATTAAGGAGGCAAGCCGGCCCACAAACTATTGATAAATATTCTTTCAAAAAGAACAAGTGACGCATCGACGTTATGAATGGTTTTACGAACTGTTGTTTTGCAGTAGACCATTGAATCTTGTCATGTGGAAACTGAATGTCACACAAGGTTCAAGTGTCCCTTTCTTTCTGAAATATGTACGCACGCAACGAGCAGCAGAGGGACTTAATAAGTCATATTTCGTAAAACATATTTAACATGCCGCTATGACAAAGGATTTAGCAACAAAAAAGCTAACGCCAACCTTGTTTTCAGACAGTGGTGCGGTGTAACTCTAAAATCTGTCCCCCTGGAAACTAGAGCTCTTTGAAGTAGATAGTGGCCGCACACAGATGTAGTTCCTCAATTTCTCCACACGGGGGCGGAATAATACCGCCATGCAGCAAATATGAGTTAAGTTCATTTGTCCACCATCACGTCTTGCAAAAAGTCTAATTAATTGTGCAACTGTGTTATTGGGACACAAGCTTTTTACACAACACTCTACCAGTGGTCATTTATTGTTCAACGTGAGCTGTAATAAGAGTCATTATTGGCCAATACACTGCACAGAGAGATCTGCCCTTTGTCTGTCACAACTCTGTAAACATAGCATGCTGAAGAACTGGCTTTTGCAGACATGTCCTTATTCAGTAGTATTGACAGAGGCCTTTCAGTAACACCTACAGGTTACAGCACAGCATTGGCACACGTAGTTGACAGTTATATTCACATGGCCTGTTGTCCGATGAAGTTTTCATTATTGTACTTGGTCCACATGAGGATAAAACAGCAGAATAGCATGTTGTGTTTGATTCAAGCCCCAAAACACTTTTTCTTGACACCAGTGAGCTAAGTCTTAATAATTCTGGGGCAGCTTCCAAGTCTAACACTGAGTCAACGTCTTGTTAAACAAAAGTCTGCCTGCAGATTTTGTTTTATCTTTGACCAAGCCAAGCAACTTAGATACATCTTCAAATGTCAGTGATGAACATTATATGTATGTTTTTAAAGATATTAAATGGGGGATATGAAATAATATAACAACTGAGGTTAGAACTGGAGTCAAGAAAAGACTGTGGCAAAACATATTTTTACTATTGAGTTAAGGGCAATAGTTGTGTTCTGGCTTTTCACTTTTGCCATTAAAAGAAATCCTTACAAGATGCAGCCCTTGTTTCAGGAATGGCCTTGTTCAGCTTCTTCTAGAAACATGTAATATCATACCAAGAGGGATTACCACCTTTCTGAGGGGCAGTAAAAGTGTGAATTGCTCTGGGATCGTAGTACTGTGCAAACACAGACAGACATAAATTACTCTCGACTTGTGGAATGCTATTAAAATAATTTCACACCAGTTATTGAGATAATTTGTCTGACCATGTGCAAATACTGAGGTTTGTCAAGATTCCTACAATTTTATCTGTGCCTAAAAGAGACAAGTGGAAGGTCAGATAGGAGATCAAGGTCATGTTTGCTGACAGAGAGTTAGAGATGAGGGCGTCCAGGCAGTGAGACAAACAGGCATGAACAAACAAAAACAACAGGATGATATAAAGACCAAGAGACTTGCAGGAAGAGGAGGGAAAATGTGCCAAGACGGAGGGAGGTTGAGACACATCCTGTCCTGTGGTTTGATCTATGGCTACTGGGAGCGTAAATCCTTCACTTCTATCCACACATCCTCTCCCGCTATTCAGAGCCCTGACCATATCTGTGAAAACAAACTAAGGAACCGAAAATACTTTTCTGTTTCAGCTGGATCACTGAGCATTCCAGAAACACGCTGAATCAATAGTGTAAAACACATTTAGGAGTTGCAAAAGGGATTGTGTGTGGTATTATACTCACATATTGATAACCAGCACTGCTGTAGCATCTATACAAAATCTTCTTTGGAAGCACTTTGTTTCACAATTCCATTCAAAGGAATCGCTCATATTAAGTATTTTGCACTTTAAGGTGTGATTATTTGCTTGGATTAGCTGTTGAAGACAGAGTAGGGTATTTTTCCCTAAATGGGTGGTTTTGTGGAACCAAACGTCTTCATGACTTGTCCTGCAAATACAAAAGGTCACCAACAAGGATACAGAGCACTGCATCCAAGACTGCAGTGGACTCAGCTAAGTTTATGAGTCCACACCTCTCCGGTCTATTTAAAGTGGGGAAGGAATTCCAAAAGGTCGATGGGACTCTTCCCAGGCAGGAATTCCAGACGCACTGACTCTCCTTCTTGCTGTGTACAGTACATTCAGCGAGGTCAGCCAGCCTGCAACCTGTCACTAAATATCACTCTGTGAAGTGCAGCACCTGGGGGACGTGGTGGCTTAGTGGAATTTGTATATATGGTGGCCTCCAAGTCACCCACAAGTGTGTGTGTACATGTCTTTCGGTGTTCGGTGTATGATGGACTCTCTAGTGTGGCCTGTCCAGACTGTTTATGGTTTTTTATATACTTTGATTCCCAAACTATTATCTCACTGTGCCTGTCCGTTCATTTATCCTCTGCTCAGCCCTCTCAGTCATTTTGATTAAAGTCAGCCCTGCTGTTTTATGATCCCTCCAGATATCAATGATGCAGCCGCAGACTCCAGCTGATAATGGAAGCCTGTCTGAAATTTCATCCTGGCTAATGGGAGGGAGGGAGAGAGAGAGAGACAGAGAGAGAGAGAGAGAGAGAGAGAGAGAGATTTCACACATTTGTATATATGCATGCACAAATGTTGAATGTATGCCTGTGTGTCTTTCAGTGAGTGTGTGAGTGTACACAGCCTCTAAAGTGATGCATCAGTGTACTGATCGATATGCAGCTGTCTGAGGCTCCACAGGAAGTCAGGGAATGTGCAGCAGTCAGCATGGCTCTAAACCAACTCACCAAGATAAGAAACACACACACACACACACACACACACACACACACACACACACACACACACACACACATCAGATAAGTGCCAGTAAGGGTCTATTTCAGGGCAGGAAGAATGGCAGGTTGGCAGGTGCCAGAGGCTCTCAGGGGCCTGGAGGTTTCCTGTGTGGGGAGGTCAGAGGAGCTGGAGGGCAGAGATCCAGGAGACATCAGAGGGCCAATGAACACTGTTCCACAGCAGCAGCAACTGGGATGTGTTGGCGGCAAGTCAGCCACAGAAGTACAAAATGCAACCATTTACTGACATGTGTATCTTGTATTTGAAACCACAACTAAACTGTGAAAACAAGACAAAAAACTACCAAAAGTAGTACTTACTCAAACTACCATATTAACAATTCACAAAACTCAAAAACAATCTTAAGTAATCTAATATAAGCTGATCTCTATTTTCATAAGAGAGAAATTTTCAACAAAGATGTATGTAATGATCAAATATGACTAGCTAGTCATGCAGTGGACATGATGGCAATGATGAGCTTCCTTAGAGGCCAATCAAGCTTTACCATGCATACTTTCTAGCGTCACCATGTGTAGAGAAAGCATACAAGGCTGTGGACACCCAGAGAGCCAAAATGTTGCAATGAAACAACCAAGAGGGCTGAGCAGTTAGTTGGAAATCCTCTGCAGTATAGTGAGCTCTGTTGTTCAAGGCTGTAAGAGGATGGACGCTATAGAAAGAACCTGCTTTGGTCTAGACAGATCAAATCAAATCAGATCAAAAAGTGTGCATATACCCCATGCGTCTGTGTGAACGTAGCAATGGAAACAAGCTGTATGCAGCAGTATGATTAGTTCCTTGTCTCTGGCTGAAGTTGTATTGAACAGTAAAATCCGCACCTGTCCATGCACAGAGCTAGTGGCTCATATATGGACACAGGTGCTCTGGAAAAATGTCTTCTCCCGACTGTTGGTAAAATAATCAATAGGCTGTTTGAAGAAGCTGCTGTGTCTACACTTGATGACTCACTCTGTCATTGCATTATAAAATACAGATTGTTCCATAAATTCTTTCCAGTGTTATTGTGTTTTAAGCAGCACAGGAGCCAAAACAGTTAGTACTAGTTATATAATGGTTTCAGCATCTGGAAAACTCCAAGGCTTGAGCACAGGCCAGTACAGGGAATCTATACTCCTGCCCAACCTTGACACAGGAAAGCAGGGTGAGACAGCCAACACAGCGCTACGCTGGCCATCAGGAAAGGATGACAATATTTATATCATCGCCAGGGTAGGATTTCTGGCACCGTAACATTGACGCACCTGTTATTTCAGTCAGCCTAAGGTACCAGGTTTCAGGGCGAAGGGTTAGGTGTCCGTCCCTCTCAGGGCCAAGGGTGTGTATGGTTGTGTGTGCGTGTGCATTTGCGAGCAAGCCTTTGTATGTTTATGTAAGCGAATGGGCACGTGCGTGTGAGAAAGCACAAAAGTGATCATTTATGAGACAGTGTAGTAAAAATATGAAATAATACAGATGTTTTCATGTAGACAGGCAAACAAAAAGGTGAGAAGTAAGATGGTGAGTTCATCGCAGCACTTTACAAACAAAATCATATTGAGAAAGGAATGCATGACACATTTATAGAGAAATACAGCACAATGACAAACAGCCACACTGTCAGAGTAATGGATGGTTCCTCTGCTAATGTCATGTAACTCTGCAGTCATCACTCAAAAGAAAAGATCACAGTGTCGCCAAGGTCGTCAGTCAACAAGATGGAAGGAGCCACAGTTATTTGATTCTGGTGCTTCATCTTTGTGAGTCGAACGGTCACCTGGGAATCCAGCTGATGCCGTCACAAAAAGACTTCTGCGCAATTTTTGACAGATTCAGACCTTATTAAATCATTGCTCCTCCTGCAGGTTAAGGATTGAAGAGGCCTCCACCAGGGCAAGGCATCTGCACAGTGGCAAGGCCGGCTTAGCTTGTAGTGTAGCTTGTAGCTTGTGAATTCAATTATTGGAGAAAATAATAATGTAGAGGTTAAAGAAGACTGAAGGGGTTTGTCTGCAGGGCTGTTCAACATTTGAAGTAGTAGTATCAAAATGCTAAAAATAATGTGTTATGTCGTGTTGATGCTTTCACAATCACGCTTCTCAAATGGGTTTAAGTTGGCAAGAACGAGTCAGTCAGTGCTATACAACAAAACCACATGCAGTATAATAGAAATGGTGTCATGTGAGAAGAGAAATCATTTCGTCCTTATGTTTATTACACAAAAAGAACAGCAAAGGCATCACCTTCATCATAATATGATTCACCACTTTGATCCAAAAAAGCTGAGTAATGTCCTGATATGTGACTATTCAGAATTAGTAAAGGTAGAAAAAAGGCTTTGAAAGTTTTGTCATAAGCGTCATTATTTATGTTATGCACAAAAGCAGGCTCTCGTGAATGATGTTTAACATACATTTTGACTGGAAAACATCAGCAATGGGTGAACAGAAAAAGTAAATGTCATTACAAACAATGCATTTAACTTTGAAATCAGGATAATGCATATAAAGAAACCAGCCTTTGGTACAAAGTTATAAAAAAAGGAACTCACATTCACATTTTTGCGTTACTGTAATCATGTAAAACGTAAAGAGAGTCAAAGCAAAATGTTTTAGTCACAGGCAAGGTACAGTCCAGGCATGTACTGTGGGAAGAAGGCAGAAAACCAACACCATGGGAGAAATCTCTGCTCCACTGCCTTTAACTCAGAATCCCACATGATGCTTCATATTGTGTATGTAACATCATATTCTGTGCAAAATACACACAAAATGTGTTGCACACAAAATACAAAATACAGTACATATTAAATACATCATTCTGGATTTCATTTGGCTGGAAGTTTTTAGATCATCTGAATATGCGCTACTATCACTTTTAGGGTATGAATAGAGTAAATAGACCAGAGGGAGTTCGTGAGGGGTCGGCTGTTGGTAGATCTGCAAGGCTACACTAGTCAAGGCTAGAATCCAGACCTGAGCATAGGATATCCATTCCGACGGTTGGCATGAACAAATGACACACTGGATGTGATCATTCCTTGGAAAGTGATGTTTTCACTGTTGTTTGAGGCAACGCATGACGCCTGGCAGGTTATTTGGAGCACACTGCTGAATATGTGAAGCTGCTTCAGATCATTTTCCTGTCTTCCTTGGTCAGTTAGGCTCCACTGGATGCAACATACATTCTAAAGGGTGAGCTGGTGACTCACAACTAAAGCACTTCTGAGTCTGTAGGAGTGGAGAAGCAGTCTGGGTTTGGTATGTATGTACAACAGCAAAAAAACAAAAGTGTTCAGAGGTTATCACTGAAGGCTTCTTCTTGGTTCAGTCACACAGTGAGGTGGAGATCAAATGATGACGGTCTCTATGTGAAAGGCGTGTGAGTAGGTGAAGGAGGAAGTGTGTTTCTGAAGGGGGAAGGATGGAGGCACAACAGGGGTGGTAGAGGGAGAGGAGGAGGTGGAGGAGGAGGATGTGGGGGAGCGGCTGGCCCATCGGGAGGGGCGGCGTCTGTTGGCCGGACGGGCAGGCCTCGAGAAGTTCTTCTGGACGGAGGAAGAGGAGACAGACGACTCATCACTCTCCTGTGCAGAAACAAATGAATTACCATTTAGGATTATCACACCGCTCTATCAACAATCAAATTCACACACTCAGATACTTTACATTTTGTCACGTGTTCCATCTGTAGTCTTCTTGACCCTAGGGGAAACAACAGGCATATTTCAAACAGGAACACGAACAAATTCAGCACGCTCATGTGGAAAGGTCATGCAGGGAGAACTTATTCCATGTGGTCCAGAGAAAATCATCTGAACTGAAATACCTGGCACATGCTGCAGTTCTGCTGCCACTTACCAAAACTTCAGAAGCTTCGGCGTTTTATTTTGGACAGTGTCCTTTTGGTTGAGGTTAAACTTAAGTGGTGCCTCTAATTACATTCTTTTCAAGAGGTCAAATGAAATTGTCCTGATAATCGCTCCCACAATTCCTTTAACATCTGCATGACTTTAAAGCAGCATAATCACTTCAGCTTTTTCATTTCCATGGTCTGCCAAGGGCATTTAGTCAGCTGGCTTCTTGCAGATACTTCTGTAATTACGACACAAAGACCAGAAAAACACTTCCACTACGAGGTCCCGTGGAGGGACAGAGAGGTGATAGACAAGTTGATAAGTGTGATACACCTCCTGCCAAGTTTAAACTTTATATGCCACACCACGAGTTCCTTTTGTTAGGAGCCTTTAAGCAATGGAATGGCCCAGATGCCCAGATTATAATGGAGGCTCTGGCCTGCTTCTGTCTCTCACATACCAGAAATAAACAACATTCCCACCGGAGCTGTCCTCAGTCAAGGGCAACTAGTGCTTAGCGTTTCAGAATGGAATTAAAACAGAACAAAGTGTGCAAGTCCATCCAGGTCCATAAGTGAGACTGGCCTTGAAAATGTAGTTTGGCTTACTGTATTTTAGTCTAAATAAAATCCATACTTACACATTTTCTTCCAAGAAAGTGCTTCTAAATGTTAACATCTGTACAGTAAAGAGCACACCTGCTGAGTGGCAAAACAGGTACTTATTGTACATGTGAAGGTTTGAATACAGACTCTACATGTTAGACTCTACCCACCTGCACCAATAGATGTATCTCTTTCGCACTCATGGCACTGTGGCTGCTGAGCTGTGCATGTGTTGTGTGCGTCTGTGAGGTGTGTGAAGTCTTTGTGTGTCTCAGAGTGGGAGGTAAGGGCAGAGGGTCCATGTCCAGCATGTCCAGTTCTGAGACGGTCTCCTCCTGCCTGACACTGATGTTAGGACTTGAAGATACCTCGTCCTGACGGCTCTGGTTCTGCTGAGCCCGAGCTGCACTCTCATAATTCTTCAGAATCCTTTCCAATGCCCCATAGTTGGACCTGGAACCCTCAGGCCGTGGGTATGCAGCCAGAGTGAGGGGCTTCCACGGGTGGTCATTCATCATTCGAGGCCCAGGTCTGGAGGAGTCAGACTGGGAATGAGGAGCAGACACATGCCTTGGCGGTGCCTGGTGCCCTGGCTGTGTCATCTGACTTTGTTTGTTCTCAGCAGGCAGCTGCTGGAGTGAGACACCGACTCTGGCTGGCTGAGGCTTTGCTCCATTGGGATTCTCATTCTTAGAGCTGGAACTGTCCACACTCTGACCTGGCTGGGTATTTGAATCCAAGACAGGCTCAGAAAAGAGAGCCTCTGTGGCTTCTCTGAGTTGTGTTTTCCTGGAAGGACTGCTTGCTGTTCGAACTTTGTGCTTGACCTCAGAATGGTGTGCAGGACTCTGAAAGGTTATGCTGGTTGCCTCCCTGAGTCCAATGTGTGGCTGTTCGGACGAAAGGTTCATTCTGACCTCCTGACCTTCAGGACCACATGTCATTCGCCTTGGTTGGACCTCATGAATTGTGGCATCCGAGGTGAAGGGAGATAATGTGACTTCAGGATGCATATCTATGACGCTGGTGGTGACATCAGTACAATGTGGCTGAAATGTTGTCTCTCTAGGAGGTAAGACCTCATCGGATATACAAACTGGCTGGCAACCCACAGAGTAGCCATCTGTTACTGTAGAACTGTCTTCCTCTACGCCACGACCCATCTCAGCCTGAAACAAAGTTCTGTTGAACTCAGCAGTTTTTTGTTCGAGCATTATGTTTCTTCTGGAGCCCTGGAGCTTGAGGCTGGTAGGTGGTATTTCAAGTGAGGACAAGAGCAAATCTACAGGTAATTCTTTTACAATCGATGGTATTTGTAGCTCATTTAAGTCCCCAAGACCAGGGCAGTACTCTGAGCGCAAGTCTTTTCTAGCAGTCAATATGTTGGCTTCAGAGAAGCTTTTCTGGACAGTCCCATGTGAAGACAACTTACTGTTGGTGAACTTGCTTGCATCGCAGGACCAGCGACTGTGGCAGCAGCCGATATTACACTTAGAGTTAGCAGGCACAGAGCACGACGCAACCACACCATCTATTAAAACCTTTCCTTCATTTTCTTGTAGCATAGCCCCGAACTTCCTGACAATAGATGGACTGCTACACTTTCTGTCCACCAGAACACAGGGGCTATGGCACTTCCTCATTGTTGTCACAGGGGAATCTGGGATGTGGAGCTCTGTGTCTGGATGGGTGGGGGCGCTCAGATTCCAGGAGGAGATGCGGGGAGGGATGGGTGGAGCTGATGTACCAATTTCAGAGAGTACTGCAGGGCTTGTTGTTCCTCTGTCTGGATCAGCGGTGCTTGCTCTCTGGGATTTGCTCGGCCCTCCGGTGGCCCGCCAGGTGTTATCTGGTGACAAGGTGATCCAGTTTTCCCTCTCCAAGGACCGGAGGTCATTGTAAATCTGGCTGAGGTCAAAAGGGGCTTCATCCACCTCCAGTTGGGTTTTATCATGGCGAAACAGCATCTCGCTTTCCTCAGGTAGGCACAGGGATTCAGATCGATTCCTGAGGGCAATTAAACAGTAAAATGCATTTACTCCACTCACATATATAATCCATCTCATTTATATCTCATGTCTACATAATTTCATTTGTGACTATTTTTCAAAGGGATTTATTTACCTCCTATCCCCGCTCTTCTTTCTGATCTCATCCTGGTAGCTACAAAGCTCCTCGCTCACACGGGCTATCTCCTTCAGAGCCTGAGACACAGAGAAAGGGAGATAGAGATAAAATGAGACATGCTGGGCACTGTTCCTGAAGTACTGTACAGATAAAACTTAAAACTGAGGTAGATAAAGAGGAATATGTAGACAGGAGACAGTACAGGAACACTGATGATTAAACAGTTTGTTGTGCCAAAGCAAAGACAGGGCAAAATATGACAGCCAAACCAATGTATTGTATATAAATAGTGTTTTAGCAAACACAAAAGTAGTCTGAAACACTCACAGCATTGAGAGCAGTGGTGTTCTTCTTCTTTTCGCTGCCGTAACTTCGTTCTGACCAGAGAGGACTTTCTCCAGGACTAACATGGACATTTTTTTCACTGTCGTTAGAGATATTTTTCTGTGGCACTCCACATCTTGGAGCTCCATGAAAAATGGCATCCAGCTCTGTTGTATCCACAGCTTCCTTGCTATCAGTGACTGATTCTTGCTGCCAGGTGCCTCTGGATCTCAACTCATCCACCAGCTCAAGTTGTGACAGGTCACTGTGAGTGAACTGATCACCAACATTATATTCACCGAGGCTGTATGTTTGGAAGCAGCTGGACTGCTGAGTATCTGTGCCAACGCAACCACTGATGTTTCTGTTGCAACCAAACCCAGGTAACAGTGAATTGATTGGTTCTGACTGACTGCTGTTGCTGAGCGGCTCAGAGCGGGAGTTGTCACTGAGCAGGCTGGAGCCAGTGCTCGTCGAGTGTACGCTGAGCCTCTGCATAACATCATCATTGTCCTGCCTCCTGCTGTCCAGTCCGGTCCCTTCTCGCTTCGCCCTCACTTCACAGTACAGCTAAGAAAAGGAAGAAGGAATTGAGGTCCATAAGTCTTAAATAAAGCAAACATTGTCCCTCTGTAGTATGAAATGGATTCTTTAAAGATTAATTTCAACATTAGATTTTGCAATAATTGAACAGTAATATTGCATTATACAAAACCAACAATTTGACTCAAATCACAAATTCAGATACACCCATTATACACCCCAAATCATTTTTTTTACTCAGATAATAATATTTAATTTGTCTAATGGCATTATTATGTCAGTGCTGTATATTAAAAGGTACACCTAAGTCAGAGTTGTGTTCAAAGGGGCATAAATTCTGAGTTTACCATGACTGTACTTTCAGCAATTTTTACTCTCACTGGATGCTTAGAATGAAATAAAGAAGATGGGTCAAGAACGAAAGGATTTGACAACATAATGAAGGTCAATGGCACAATGTATTATACTGCATCTACTGTATCGCCCCTGCATAATCACAAACTCATATGGGATGATGGCAAGACAGCAAAGCAACAAATCCTGTGAACATATTTAGACTACACAGGATTAAAAAAAACATTCAAAGAATTCTTTCAAATAAAATTGGATAACCCCTGGTCTCCTGCCATAAATCCCAAAATAGCAACTATTTCATGTTGACTGGGCTCCCTTCCCATCACGCAATGTCTAGATGGGACTACTGCCTTTTAGCCTGCTTTATTCCTCTGCTGTTTTCCTCTCTCATTTTCTGCTCTCAGAGGGGCAAATGAGAGCCACATGTTCTTTTCAAAGCAAACTGTTCCAGTGCCTTCGCACTCTGCCCAACTACTTTTGCTTCCCTCATTAAAAACACTAATCTGCTCCTCTGGGCATGTCAGATTTTCACTCAGGCTTTGTCACCACCCATCCTAAACTATATTGTGCTCTACCTTTGTCCCTCTCTCAGGCCCATTAATTTGCTCTGAATCACTTCCCTATCTGACCTTTCTTATCCTGTTATATTTTCTTATCCAATAATTCTCTGTTTCAGCTGTATTTCTCATATTCCCCTAGCACAATTCTGCTGATGTATACAAACTGACTTCCCTTAAGTTTATATTCATTCATAAAGATGGTACTACAGGTGCCATAAGAATCCACATAAATAATAAGAACAAGATTATTTTGAGTAATGATGATGAATGAATGAATACATTTTTCTGTTTTGGCCTTTTGACTGCCAGAGAGAGCCAACTTTGAGTTTATTTTTATCTATTAAAATGTCTTTCTGCTGCATGCCAGCTTCTCTGTGTACATCATCAGGTCATAGACTGTCTCAATCACTGCCTCTGTCTCAGTGTGCAGAGATCAGAGAAATAGAGGAACCCTCATCCTCCTCTTACCACTCCTTCCTTTTGTCATACTCTGCAGCTGCACTGATCAGGGACATTGTTTTCACAGTGCTGATGGTGAACAGGATGTGTAGGAGGAAAGTGTTACATACTGTATCTGCTCAGTACTTAGGATGCCATATATCATACATGTGGAGAATGTAGATGCCACTTTTTTAACTTTTACCAAAGCCTTGACAACTATGCAGAAATATTTTCATTCAGACACACACTCAGAGCTTCTTACCTCTTCTATTTTCTTCTGCATGTCCTTCAGCTGGCTCTCCCACTCCCTCCTCTCCACATCGAACCTCTCCAGCAGCTCGGCTTTCTCCCTTGACCAGTCCCTCTCATTGTGCTCCAGGCGACAGCGCAGGTCCATGGCTGTCGAATGTGTGTCCGCCAGGAGCCTCCGTTGCTCTTCCCTCTCCCGGCGGAGCATTGAGGTCTCACTGTGCTGTACTGGAGCACTGCGTGATGCCACAGAGCCAGGACCTGCTGCTGCCTGGACTCCTCCACCGATCAACCCAGCACTCTCTCTAGCCTCCAACTGAAGAGAAAGAAAAAGACAGGAAGTGCAGAGGGCACAGAGGAGGAGAGAAGAGGGAGCAGGGAGCAGGGAGATGGGAAGGGAGCGAGTGGGAGAGTCAAAGGAGAAAACAGTCAGTGGTGATAGAGGATAAATTGCAGTTGGAGAAAGAGAACATGAGTCAGATGACAAGCCGGGCAAGGAACGAGAGAGAGAAATTGTTAGTGGAATTAAGGGAATGAAGGAGTGGCAGGAAGAGAAGGTGGAGAAAGTGGGGGAATAATGCACCATGGGGATGAGTGTGAGTGGGTTCAGAGGAGGGAAGAGAGAAAAAAAGAGACGAGATTGAAAGATGAAAATATCCTGTAAGAGCTCACACACTGGGTTCATGGGTTCAGGGTTCAAGTCTCTTTTCTACGGTATGTCACAAACACAGGATACAGGGCAGGATATGGCAGATTCAAGCACAGTGAAATGTGCATGTGGCCTCAGTCAAACGATACTCTGGCATACAGTTCTTAGAGAAAGACAGATTCATACACACAGGACATCTCAACATGAACAAGGCCAAACTTGTTTCAACACTCACATTACAAAAATGCCAATTTTATTAGGTTCAACTGGACATTTTTGTTTTAATGAGATTACTGAGTGCCCCTATTCAATGGCCTTTTCAAGTGAAATACCCTGGGCATTTCCCCTGTGAATTTCGTTGTGTTGGGGCCAAAACATTTAGCCAGTAACATATGGTCACTGTATTGAGAATGAATAAGAAACATTGCAAAAGGATGCCCCACTTTAGATTGTGTTTCTAAGTCAGAGTTCACTGTCAAAAAAAAAAAAAAAAAAGAAAAGAGCTTAAAAAAGCTGACTGCCTTTGATGACATTAAAGATTAAAGTCTTGGTGGTCTGATTTGTGCCTCTAGATAATGGTGCTGAGGAAACTAATCCAAAATGTCCTCTAACAAGGAGATACCGTAATACAGGGGAATTATCTGATTTAGAAGCTTTCCTCTTTTGAAGTCTTTAAGAATGAGGGTGAGTTTTAGATCTGTACCTCCTGTGGTAAATATGCGCATTTTTGTCGCTCATAAAAAGGGAAGTTCTGGCTTTGGAACTGGAGAGAGCCCAAGACAACGCCTCTGGATGTGCATATATGCTTGTGCCTCAGTGTGTGTGTGTGTGTGTGTGTGTGTGTGTGTGTGTGTGTGTGTGTGTGTGTGTGTGTGTGTGTGTGTGTTTGTGTGTGTTGTGTGTGTGTGTGTGTGTGTTAGAAAGAGGGAGAGAATGCATACGAGCATGCCTGAGTGTGTTATTTCAGTGTTCAGTCACAGACAGCGACCAAAGACTTCTTACAAGCCTCGGTCATGGTGCTATTTCTGCCTGTGGCCTGGGGTCATGAAATTATGGTGTAGAAAAACAAGTCAACCCATTCTGTCTGCCTGTGGCTCTTCTCAAAGTTCTCCACAATTACAGACGGATGATGATGGGTGCTGTCCACAGTCTATTTAAATATCCGAATGTAAACAAATAGTGAAAGTGCAAAAACAAGATGGTTGGAGTCACAATAAAAGAGCTGAAAGCTGTTTTTCATTGATTGGCACAGCAGAGAAAAATTTAAAGGAAAAAAAAACTTAAAGGTAGTCTCCTTAAAGGAAACTCTTGGGGAATAATTGCAAAAATATATTTGTACACAAGGACACAGGTCATCCTCATTACAGCCAGCTGAGAGAAAACACACTCATTCACACACAAGCAACTTAAAATCAGTCTTGAGGAGCCATCCCCTGCTACCCTTGGACACCCTGTCTGTCATTGCATGGCACAGAGTATATGAAGGTAACTGTGTCACCACGGTGACCCACTATAAATAGCGGACACAGAGCCTTTTACAATGTCACATTCCTAAGGGAGGTGGGGAGACGAGGTAAGGGGAGGAGGGGGAGTTGGCTGCTAAGGCAGAGTGAGATGTCTCCTAGCTGCCAGCAGCTTTCATAAATCAGTGGCATGTGGAGAAATATGCCTGGAAATATCCGGCCTAAGACCTCTGCCTGGGACCTTGGATGCTTGCTTGGTATTTGGTGGTTGAAGTGCCCAAAAAGGATGTGGAAACAACATACAGTACTTACATTCACAGCCATAACCCACTGTGCAGAAAGGTGTGTGATTAAACTCTGCTGATAAGCTACAACTGTGTTGATGCTTAATTAACTTGTGATTAGAACTCAAAATCTCTGGTATGGAAAATAAATAATATACAGTATCAACTATACCAAATTAAAAATGACATAATGACATGGCTACACTGTTTGTAGATACAGAGCTTTGACCAATCAAAGACCACCAAAATTATGAAAACTAGCTGTTAACTACGGCTAAAAAAATATGTAAAAACATGTAAGATGTGGATATTTAATGCATTAAACTTCATTTTGAAAGTAATTACACAGCAGTTTAGCCTGTGGATTTAAGCAGACTGTCCTGGTACAGATAAGGACATCTGCACCATGACAACGTGCAAGTGCTATTTCATTTAAGGCTTTGCATAAAATGACCTCAAAATTCCAACTTACTGAACCCAGGTCCTTAAGTATGCATCACTTCTTCCATTCACTAACATTCCCTACTTGTACAATCCACTTGGCGGATTGGATAATCCTCTACAGTATTCTGGCCGCCTCCCTCTAATTGTGTGATAACGCTTTCAAAGTCCCTCTACAAAGTCCAGTAATGAATGAACAAAAGTTAGCCGTCCTCTTAACAAGTTTATCATCAAAAACTGCAAGTTGAGCCCTCTTTGACTGTCTGACTCATTCAGTTGACCGCATCAAAAGGTTTTTCTCAGACATAAATGTTAATTCTGTGATTACTTTTCAAACTAATTCCTTCTAACCCCCCAAACCTGCTACCTCTACAAGAACCTGATCTCCTCTGCACATGTTGAAAACAACAGGAGTTTCTCACCCATGTTGAAATAGTTCACATTTCACCTCGAAAGTGAAATGAAGTTACACCACCATGCATTCTTGTCTATTATTTAGCCTAGTTCTGAATGCAGCAATAAAAAGTCAATTACATGGATTATAAAAACATGATTTAAACAACGTTGTCAAAGATCAACAGCTAAATCACATTGAACGCCACCTTCTTGAACTAAAAGCAGACCAAAGATTGGTTACAAATTTATTCCCCGCCAGGGAAACAAGGAACTTAGGAGTCTGTAAATAAGTCATTTGATTACTGAGCTGCAAATGATTTCACAAAACTTGACTTGATGTATTTTTACCCAATGAGCAAGCCTGGATTAGCACTTGGTAAACATGTACCCAAAACTATAAACTGTGGCAGGATGTGGCATTAAGACAAAACAACGTTTACAATGGGGCTAACCTCTCCCAGCATGGCTCAACTCCAAGTCACACTTCCCTTGGTCTGTTTGTGCAATCAACATCAATAGAAATGTCTGCGTACGTCTGTATTTGCACTTTACAAATATGCAAATATATAAAGAAATGAATCATCAACACATTTCTATTGTCCCAAACAACCTGATCTCCCGGATTCCCCAGAGTGGCGAAGCTCCCAGAAGGGGCAAGTAACACTCAGCTGCCTCAACCACTGATGTCTGACATGCACATCAGCATCTTGGTATAAACATCAGTGTATGTGAGTGTGTGTGTGTGTGTGTGTGTGTGTGTGTGTGTGTGTGTGTGTGTGTGTGTGTGTGTGTGTGTCTGTGGCATTATGGTATAACCTCCTCCAGTAGATTAAGCCTCTTTCTTCCTCTGCCACACTGGGCTTTACAAACACAGAACAGTAAATGTCTGTCTTTATAAGACTCAGTCAACCACAGTGTGAGAAGGAACAAAGCCAGCAGGACAAAGAAGAAGAAGATCTTAACAGCAACACTGTGCCATCTACTCACACAGAGAGAATGACATTTATGGCAGTTATGTGTGTGTGACCTGGTAAAACCATGTTACTATGTCGCATTCCTGTGTCATCGAGTCATCAGTGGTCTTGTCCAACTACTCTGCAGTATCATTGCACCACCTTGTTAATTTACTGCACCACTTTATGGAATTTCTGGGCTTCATCACTGCAGTCCGAATCATTTGATTTTTTGGGGGGTTCGGAGGATGAACAAAGGGAAAGAGCTGTGTGATGGGTGAATGCGGGACCAATCAGTTTTAAGTCTATGATAGGAATCATATGGGGCTCAACTGGCAGATAAAGTCACTGTCGTCATATCAAAAAGAAAAACACGCACAGTCAACACAAAGAGAAACCAAACTCTGAGCAACTTTCATGGGATCAGAAGTTTTCATGAGCATGTCTCATCAGGTTTGTACTTCTACTATAAAGGCAACCAAATAAATCCATCTCTTGATCTTTGTAGAAAAAAGCTAAATCCCTAAAGCCACATTGCTTTGAAAAATAACTATGCATGGTCCTTCAAGTGATCTGTGCAATGCCTGACACAGCATGGCACCGGTATGCAAACAGTATTTTCTGCCCATTTCAAGAAACTCTTTAAGTTCATAGCTGTTCATGCCAACAATGGGTTAATATTTCATCCACTTAGTGCTAGCTTTTAAAAGCCAAGCTGGGTGTCTGTGTCTGGCTGAGCAGAGGTTGTCTCTTCACTGCAAATCTTTTGTCTAAGCTAAGGCTTGAGTTGGATGTATGCCACGGTGACTTATCACCCTGCCATGTGGGTGGCAAACGTGGCGAGCCCAGTTTACACCAAACTGAAGGCTAGGCATGCACACACATGCACAGAACATACACAAACATAACACACACAAGAAACAATATAATCAATTTCAATTTCAGAAATATATATATGAGCTGGAGTAAAAACCATTCTTTGTGTGCAGTAACCAACATATCTATTGCTGTTAGGGAAGATTAGTGTTACTTTGCATTTGTACAACTGACCCCATACTGTGCATACACCTGCACACAAAAGCAAGCACACCAGACAAGTACAGCTATATATAAAGTAATGAATACAATAGATTGCTCTACTGACACACATTAACACTATCTAAAATACTACTTTATTTGCTGAGTAAATACAGTCTTAAACTCCAAATGCCACCCACGCACCATTGCCATCTTCATGCCTGAGTTACCTGTGCAATCCTGCTTTTGAGCTCAGCCTTCTCCAACTCCCAGGCACATCTGTCTCTGGTGTACTGCAGCTGCAGCTCGCTCCTCTTCTCCTCCTCTTTCTTCACCTCCACCTGCACTTCTTCCAAAACTGTCTTCAGGTCCAGGAGAATCCTCCTGTTCTCCCCTCCCTGCATGGAAACACAGTTGGCAGCAATCTAATTAATCAAATATGATTAGATGAACTGACCTATTGGAAAGCTAGACTATCCCTCTTCCACAAGGTGTAACTGAAGCAGTTAAAGAAGAACTAAGAAGGAAGGAACTCAACACTTGGTCATAATCTAATCTAATTTGAAGCCCTGGGGAATGTTCTGGGAATACAAGAGATGACACCACAAAACACATTCACTGTTAACATTTGCACCATTGACAAATTACAACCTTAGAGGAGTATAGACTCGCTTAAGGCACACACAGAGAGTTATTAATCCTCCACAGGGGTAGTAACAAATTTCCAATTACTTGTATGTCAGCCACTTCTCTCAACAATGACTCCTTCTCGCGCATCCATCCTTCTTTATCCTGTACGTGTCGCTTTTTCAAATCCTCAAATTTCTTTTTAAGCCGCGTGTGTTGTGTTTGCTGCTGCTGGGGTTCGGGACCCGGCCACACCTGGCCCCTGAGGACCTCAAGCTGCGTCCCTGCTCCACCCTCTCCTCTACCCGGTGAAGCACCGAACTGTGGCTCGTAGAGCTGACTGAAGACGGTGGGCGGAGAGGAGATCCTCCTCAGCGGACTGCGGCTTTTGCCCCTGCCTCTATCTGCTCTGTCCATCCCGGAGCAGGGAACGAACTCCCATCCCTGGGACGGGACGTAGCCCCCGCCAGCACCGCCCCCACCGTGCAGCCCCGAGCCGTTCATAAACGCGCTCCACATTCCTCCAGCGCATTAAAACATGAAAAAAGAAGTCAATGCGATAAATTATTAAAGGCTGACCAACTAGCTATTTTAAGCATCCAAATCTGCTCTGTAAAGCGTAAGTTGATACATTTTTTGACATAGTTCAGCACTCTTTCCCGTCTCCCGACTGACTGATGGCACACTGAACGCATCAGTTATCCAAACCCGGCCGAGTCCCCCGCCGGCCACACAGCAGCCCCCGCTGCGCTCATACAGGCGACGGGACTAGACGCTTTGGTCCCTTCCATATCCTCAGAGACAAGATCAAGCCGTCATTCTTGTGCCACAGTCGGCGCGGTGTCCTGTGTCTATCTTTCAAAGACCTCCTCGTTGTTTTCCTTTCACATGTTTATACCGAAACCTCAGGGACGCGCTGCTGTGTCGTGTCTCTCTCTCTCTCCTACAGTGTCGGTGGAGGCGACAGTCCAGAGCTGGCAAAGACAGACACCCAGTAACCGCTTCTGCGCGTTTCTGTGAAACGATCTGCTCAAGAATAAAAGTAACTTGAATTGACCCACATGGGCCACTGTCTGAAGCCATACGAAGCACATGCCATTTGGATGAACAGAAACTTACCTCTTCCTCCAGTAGGCTACGGTCCTGATTATTGCAACGAATGTCCCTGAAAAACCGCCGCAAAAGTCTGCATTTCAGCCAACGAAGTAGCTGAGAAGAAGTCTGGACTGGAATGCGGCGACTTAGTTAAAAACAACTGGAGAGCGGCAGCCTACAGCTGAAATGATGCTTTCATTAACGGGAATAAAATCCTCCTTTCTCTCTCCCCCTCTCTCTCCCTCCACAGCTGGCCCTAATATGTGACGTAAAACATCCCACCGGTGGGATGAAAGAAGTGGACCGGTTCCGCCCCCGTCCTGGTGGTCAGGTCCGCTGGTTAAACAGATCCACCATCAGCACATTTTTGGCCTGATTTTTCAGACCCACCCATGGGCATTTTTACACACTTCTAAATGTCACATAACCAATATCCAAACATGGGTAAAATGCCAACACTCCTATCACATTCCCCTTGGACATTTGGGTGATTTATTGCAGCTTATGTTGACATTTTATCATGACTCAGGCAGTATAGTTGCCTAAGATGCACTTGCAAGAGACATGGGCTAAATGTTTGTTTCAATGCCAGATGGTGTGTGAGTGTCAGTGTTATTATTGTGAGTGTGCCCTTGTGTATGTGTGTGTAGTCTCTGTGTGTATTGCCTGAACAGTCATAACACAAACTTCAGCATTTACAATGTACTCATTAATCTGGTTATTGCTGCTGTTGTGTGAAAACCTCACAAATAGACAGACCTATTAGAAACCTCACTACTAAAAAATATATGGTGCACAAGCACACAGGCAGGTGTTTTCAGTTACTGTGGCTGATTAGACCTCGGCTCAGGTTAAACTGGACTGAGCTAAGCAGGGAAATACACAATGTCCTGAATTTCTAGGGACTACTAAGAGTGAAAAAGATGTCAGTCAAGCAGTACGAGCCCACGCAGTCAAGAAGCATCCAGTTAGGCAGAGTAAGTGAATACGCCTGTGTGGGTGTACTATGGGTGTGTAGGGCCTTTGAGACTGCAACATTTTCAAAACTTAGATTGAATGTAAAAGCTCATTACTCACAGCCAGAGTTTAATGGCGTACTCACCTAACACTCCACTGTCGGTCCGAGGTGTTTGGTCTCCAGTAAATGTTGAAAGCGTCTGCGTAGACTGGCAGCTTGGTTCATATATGGAAAATGATAATGTCCTGTACCTTGAGTGACCTTATGTGACGAGTTCAACATAACAGAATTGAAATGAATGATAAGTTTAAAAAAAAAAAGAAGAAATAATGAAAATGTACATAATATGGTGTTGAGTGTGTGCTTTACAGAACAAAGAACAGGGTGAAAAGGAATACCAATTTAAAAATGGTGGCGTAAGAGAGTGAGGAAAACAGAACGAGAATGAGGATCAGCAAAATAATGGGCTGAAACATCTGAATGGATGACAGTTAAATTAAAAGCGGGGAGGGCAGAGGGAGTGAGGGGCAGATTGACAAGTGGTTAGAAAAGTGCATATTAGAGAAGACAAAGACAGTCCTTAAAGTCAGTCATTCATTTGGTTGCATTTGCTTACAGACAGTGGCTCCTCTGCCTGTTTATCCTCCTGCTTGGGGACATCCAGCCGGTCTATGAAGCTCTGCAACTCCTTCCTGAAGGCTTTCATCTGGGCGTTGATACGATACAGCAGCTCATGCTCTCTGATCCTGTGGAGCAGAGGATGTTTGGACTTCAAATACCATTTGAAATACTGCAGTTAAACAAACACAGGGTGAGTTGAATGGGGTAAAACTGTGATCCCTAATCCCTTTCATGTGTTTATACCTGCCACCTTCCTCATCCTCATCCAGCCTGGCAAACAGCTCCCCATTGGTGACATACACCCGGGCCTCAGCGATGATAGTGCTGGTGTCAGCGATGAGCCTGTCGATGGTCCGGCCCAGCCTCTCCGCCTCAATGCGGATGTCTATCATCTGCTGCCGGTCCTTCAGGCTTCTGGATAAAAAACGGCTGTCTACAGGTGAGTAAAGGGAACGTGTCGGGGTGAGGCAGCGGATGTTCCTCACCTCATCTGAGTCGCTCTCCCCTCCGATAGGGCCCTCGCGCTTGCGGTGAGGCGGGAGGAGGCGAGGGGAGGAAGCTGAGGCTGAGGGGGTGTCGTCATCCCGTCCCCCGTCGCTTTCAGCATCACTGTCCCGAGGGCTGCCGCGAATGCCCAGGTGGGACGCCAGGTCGTAGCGCTGCATGTTGGAGAGCAGCACACGGTTTTCATACTGGAGCTGCATAACTTTGCCACTCAGTTCATTGATCTGCAGACGAGCTGCTTTCAGCTCCTCCTGGAGGGCCTCCACTTTAGCGGGGTCAGCTCCCCCTAGGGTTGAAACAAGGCGACAAAGAAAAGTGGAACACCTCTGCAAATGAGACTTTTATGTGCAGCTCCTGGGGGCTTTACAAAACACATTTTTCATCAGATACAGATTTATTAAGCTGAAACAGAACAGGTATCTCTTACTCTGTAGTGCAGTTGTTTTGTTCCTGAAAGACAGTGGAAAAAAAAAAAGAAAACAAACCTCCAGCATGTCTCGATCCAGCTTCGTGGGATCCGGCCTTGTATTTCAGCTTATTGAGTTCACCTGTCACCTAAAGATGAAACTGGATGTTATTCCCTTGTGCATTTAGTGCCGAAAGTATTAATAGATCAAACTTTTGAATTTCTTATGCGTGAGGCTTAGATAACAGACAGACCTATAAAAAGGCCTCAAAGACATTGATGATGCCAATAATAGCACCAGATACAAAAGGACAGAGGAGACACTTATCAAGATTACTTCTTACATCTGTGAAATTAAAGCAGCACTGTGTTGCCTTGTGACATCAGAAAGCATACGTCATGTATTACTTACAGTCTGCTGATATTTTAATGGAGATATTTTAAATTCCACCATCTTTAACAAGGCTTCAAAGGGAGGCTGAACAAAATAGATAGCAGTCCCAGACAGAGAAGCTACAGGGGAGTATTTCTATACAAGTATAACTGATGTAGTAGCTACTGGATTCCAAGTCATGCTATGAATAGTGCTGTCCAATTGCAATGCACTGGACCTGTTGATGAAACTGGCATTTCTACCTTTTTGTTCTCTTCTTCCACATCTGCTAAATTCCTGCGGAGAAGTTCTGCCTCGTCCTCCACCAGCTGAAGCTGCTGCCTCAGCTCTGAAAGAGCCTCGCCCTGCTCCCTGCACTGCTGACCTCCAGCACCAGAGCCGTCCACTCCTGCTGCCGCCAGGCTGGGAGAGAAGGGAAGCATTGAGAACTGTGAAATGCAGTTTACAGCCCCTCTTTTCTATTTGATTTTTGGGAAAGCAATACAGTCTAGTTAAGTTAATCTAATTCAATCTGATGATGAATGAATGCAAAGTACCTGTCCTCCCTCATGTCATCCAGTTCAGCCTTTAGCCCCCTGTTCTCCACCTCCAGTTCCACAATCTTCCTCCCCAAGATGTTTGCTTCCTCCTCCACCAGGCGTAAGCGGAGTTTCAGCTCTGATTCTCGGGTGGTGGGAGGCCCTCCAGCCTCACCTTTAGGCAGAGGGCTGTCCACGTCCCCGTAGAAGGAGCGGTACTTCTGCAGCTCCTGCTCCAGCCGGTCCTTCTCCTTGTCAATCTTTGCCATTTTTTTACGCATCAAGATGGCTTCCTCCTTGATGAAGGCCAGCTGGCATTTCAAATCGTCATTTTCTTCCTGTGAAGACAGTTTGTTTGTTTGCCCATTACTTACAGTCTTCTGGGTTGTACATGTATTTTCACAAAGTCAACATGGAAGGAAATACACTGTAATGTAATTTTTTTCTTGTGTAAGTTCATTTGTTTTGTTGTGTGCTATAAAAAGTCAACATTCCCGGAATCAGTTTCATTGCCTCTGAATGTTTTTCCTTAATGTTACTTTCACTCCTTACAAATTATGACTCTCCAGGGCCCAGTTCTACATATTAAATTGTGTTTTAATTTGGAAATTACATTGCAAAACAACCTCATTATTAAACATCTCTATTGAAATTTAGGACTTTATAATCTAATTATGTGTGTAAATGCTGACTCACCTCGAGCGGGGTCTGTGGAGCCTTTCTCTCTGCTTTCTGCACATCCTTACTTCCTTTTCTTTTCAGTGAGAGCTGCAGGGAAACAGTGGTTACATCATCATCATCAGCTCACTGTTTTCTTACTGAAGGCAGTGATATCATCTGGATTTATGGAACACTGAAGGTCCAGACAAGTAATGGAAAAACAGGGCTGTTTAAAGTCACCCTCAAGAACATTTCTGGTAAAATATTCAAAATCAAATCACTATGCTCTCAGTGCGAGTGTGATTTTATAGCCTTGAAGGAAAAACAACCCCATAAAGAACAGTTGTTATTCCTTTTATCATGTTTATGATTATGAATGAATATTTCACTGATTTTTAAAAAAATCTGTTATGGTTATTCTTTCAAATTCAAAGTCAACCTTGTGCCAGCTTAACCTTGCCAATCTGCAGTACAGTAATACAGTGAATGGGTTGCATTCCACTTATTCTATTCAGCCATTTGTATTCATTCAATAACAATAATATCTTTATTTTTACAACCATTTTCAACTCAGTTTGGAAAGTCCTATATAGAACTGTGCACTGTGGATATTTCCTTTACATTTGAATGTACATATACAGTATCCATTACTGTCTCCAAAGCACTCTATATGTTGCTCTGTTCAGACAAAGACAGACAGTGAAACAAACAGACACACTCTCATAAGCTCACCTCTTTGGCTTTCTCCAGTTCATTCTGCAGGGCCTGCTTGGTGACCTCCACCTCTATCAGCTGCTGCCTCAGTTTCTCATTCTCCTCCTCTGTCTTCATCCTCTTCTCCTCCACATTCTCCAGCTCATGGTGCAGGCGCACAGACACGTCCTTTGCCACCTGGGAGAGGGACAAGACAGAAGGAAATAGCGAAGTAATTAGTCTGGAACATGATAGAATCTAATAGAATGATGCTCAATCTGCCAAAGACTCACCTTAAGGTCTTGCTCCAGACTTCTGAGCAGCTCTCCATCCACCTGGCCACTTTCTGCGAACCGCAGCCTCTTCCTCTCGGCCTTCTTTAGACGGTACTGAAGGATCCGACAGTTCTTGTTAGCTCTCTCCAGCTCTCTGCGCATGTCTTGCAGCTGGCAGGCGTCTTCCTCATAGAAGGTATCCCGCATCTCATCCATTTCTGCCCGCATCTCCTCGATTTCGGTCTACAACACGGCGGAAAAAAACAAAACAAAATGCCTCATAAAGTAATTAGATTCGACCTGGGCCCACAAAAGCAAATAAACAGGGTCTTTTAATAACATCTTTTCAAAACAAAGCGTGCAGCAACTTGCAGTTGTCATTATGAATCTGCAGGCAAATACAACAGGTGCGAGCATTGCGCACGCTCAAAATGATTTGATATGAACAAAATGGTCAGGCTTGTAATATCTCTAACATTTACCTTAAGATCTTCGTTTTCATCCTCCAGCTTCTCGATCTCTTCTTGTAGTCTCTGGTCTGGCCGGGGAGTCGGCTGTGGACAGTCGGGCTCGGGGGACAGCTCCGGCTCTGAGGCCGGCGGTGATGCTGATTTCGTCTGCATCTTTGTCCCTTTCTTACCCAAGCTCTTATTCAAATGAAACTGTATTAGCTCGGATTGCAAGCATCCCTCTTTCCAGAAACCGGGTCCGCAGCCCACTGTGCCTTTGGAGCTCTTCTTGCTGCCGCTTGTCGCCGCGGCGGCCTCCGCACCTCTCGGGTTTTTACTCCTCAGTTTGGGGGATTTGGTTGCGCAAGGCTGATCGGAGACGACGCGGTTCGGATCCGCTCTGGAGGGTGAGGAGGCATCAGCGGCGAGCCGGGGGGAGTCTTCTGGTGTCTGGATGCCGCCTCTGTCTGCCGCCGCCGCGGGCCTGCTCAGCGTCGGGCTTTCAGCACCAGCAGCCTGGACAGCAGCCGCGCCTCTGATGGCAGGAGCGCCTCCGGCCTGCCGCTCCCTGCCTGTGGAGACTGGAGAATGACCTCGGCTGCTTCTCACTCCCCCTCCCCCTCCTACTCCTCCTTGCCTTGACGTGATGGGCTTTGACGAGTTGCTGCCCTTCTGTGTAGCTTTAGATCCACCGTCTTTGAGCCCGGCCGGAGACGACGACCGCTGCTGCTTACGGCTGCTATTGTCTGGCTGCCGCGACGAGTCGGCAGAGGATGGGTTCATCATGGTGTCAGAGACTCAGCTCATCCTCAACAACATCCATCCCTTTCACCGGTATCCCTGCAGCTGGAAAACAATTGACTTTTCAGACCGAAAGGCTAAAAAAGGATCTACAGTCTAGACTAAACAGCACTCAATAAGAAAAGGTTATCCTCTACAGGTCGACCAAGTAGGCTTACAAACTTGGACTAATGTGGTCATTAAAAATAGCTTAAACAGGTACGTCAGGACGCACCTTGCATTTTAAATGGGGTATTTATTTATTTATTTATTTATTTATTTATTTATTTTACATAAACGAGGCTAATTAGGCTTATGTCTGTGGAAAGCGCCCGGGGACAGGTATACAACCAGTGATCATGCAGTCGGCTATTCAGCCCCTGTTTGATTGGATGTGTGTGAGATCAGCTGCAGATCGGGTAATTAGACAATCATTTGCGTCATGTGTGCTGCCCAAAGGCCAATGGGCGAGAGAGAGAGAGAGAGAGAGAGAGAGAGAGAGAGAGAGAGAGAGAGAGAGAGAGAGACGGGGGGCAATGTCATTGGCTATTAAACCTGTAGCAGCAGCCAGCCAATTAAACCGGTTTCACTTCAGTTGGCAGAAATAAGGTTCAGAGTGGCCTCCGATCTGATCCTACCTGATCGACCCAAAAGAGACAAAGAGCCGTCCAGCTTCTTGATACTACACAAGCCACATCCAGACAGACAACAATACTGAGAGAGCCGTTTCCTGTCAGCCATCATCTTCCTCCTCATATCCAACATTAGCGATGAGTCATTACTTAAATGGATGGAGGTTGAACCATAAAAGTGTCAGAAGGAATGGACACAACGTCTCTTTTAACGAGTCCACAGTTGGAACAGTTTGAGCATTTTTCTTTTGTCTCTTTGGTTTTAAAAGCACCAAATCGACAGCCTCACACAGTCTCTCACACGCAATCTCTCACTCAGTGCTGATTAAATGGATATCAAATAAGACTAAACAAAAAGGGGAAAGGCAAAGCTCCGTTTCTTGCCCAGAGTGCTCTCTACATACAAACAACTGGGAGCAGCAACAGTAAATCAACCCACCTCTGAGGCCTGACAGTACAGAACATAATGTGTACCACAGTCACACATTTGCCCTTCATACAGGTTACTGTTGTCACATTCACCCAAAACACGCCTGTGTGCACAAAGAAAAAGGGTTATCACGTGGAAATCATAAGGCTCCAATTGAATTTCTTACCTTTTCTGGGTGTTTTTTTTGTCGGATGCTGAAGGGTAGTGGTGATGGGGAGGCAAAAGGGATGCTGACTCGAGCGCCTCCCGACCACCGAGCAACCTGTTTCAATATTCATGGCATTACATCATCGCTGGGAGGGCCATGGCTGCACGGAAGTGAAGCTGCACGCAGCAGGCTGCTCTCATTGGAAGAAGACAGACTCTCTCTCTCTCTCTCTCTCTCTCTCTCTCTCTCTCTCAACAGTGATTGGATGGAGCCACTTGGGACTGTACATTCAACCACCTTGCATTCACTCATTTGAATTGACCTTGAGTATATGGATCTGACTTGACCACTAGAGAGATTGTGACTGCTCCAAAGGTTTCTAATTGGGTTTTTTTTTCAAGGGGGCGACAGAGCACTTTATACCAGAAAGACAATATGACTGAGACCTCAGTGGACATTATTCAACAGCTGTCATTGAACTAGAGCAAGTACTGCATATTTATCCAGACGTCCGGCTTTCCAGCGTACATGATTGCCTGTCTCTTACAACCATTTTTTTTTTAGTTTACAATAATGCATAAACTTACTGTACATTTCTGTCTAGACTTTGTCATAACATACAGTGAAATCCTTCAAATTAAGAGCGTATGTGTTGTTTGCTTATATTTTGATATTTATTTGAATTTGGTTCAGTGATCAGACTCATAACATCCATTCGTGACTTGGATTTCAGTCATGGGAGGTTTTATTTACAGCCTCAATGAGTGTTTGAAAACATTCAAAAATGTGGTAGTCTCTATATTATTGTTTCTTGGCCATTGCAGTCTCTCTTCCATCTCTCATCTCTGTCATAACCCAAAACTGAAGCTGTTGCACAACATTTTTCCACGAAATCCCGGGAATCACTTGTCAAACTATTTAGTATTTGGAGAGGGGAGAATAGACCTTACTTAATGCTGTCAGGGGATGAATAAGCAGTTTCATTTGGAGCTCTGCCCACCTTTCATTTCTCCCAGAATTTGTTTGAATCTGTGCTGTTTGGAGATGGCAACATGAATTTGGCGTGTATTTGCTTTGAAAACAGGTTCATGTGTGAGTTTTTCCAAAGGAAATGGTTACCAAAGACCATATTCTGTCTGGAAAAGGCTCAACTCTGCTGAGTTCCTCATAAACTCAAGGCATCTTCACTTTTATCGAATTATATCATGGTGAGCCAGACCCATCTCACCAGTCATTTGGAGCTTTTAATTCTTGGATCTGTGCCGACAACATAAAGCAGGCACACACACACACACACACACATCTGAAACAGATCTGTTTAAAGATACATCACAAAGAGCCGGAGTGGTGTTGCATGTGTCTCCCCTGTGTGAGTAAAATAACAAGTTTGGCAGGAAGTGCCAGGGATTGACTTGGATTGACAGCTAAGATTTGCTCTGCTCTGAAAGTTTTATGCCATGGATTTTAACTTCTGTCAAGGCTCCAGTAAGCAGAGCTCTTAGCCTCCTACTTTGCCTCTGCACAATCCATTTGCCTCTGTCGCTGCAGGCCTTTACAATACTATATCTTGATCCATTCCGAAACAAGACTGCTCTCTGTTGTAATCACAGTTTAATTGCCAGACTAAGATGCTGCATGGCTAATCAGCCGGCTTTGGACAAGAATGATGATCCATTTTCTCTGAATGGGATAACAGATGTTTGAGGTCTTGCACCCCCTTTCACAGTGACACACACACACACACACACACACACACACACACACACACCAATCTTCTCTTTCGGCCCCAGGACTGTTGAATGATTTGCTTACATTAAAGTGACAGATGTCAGAGTTGTGGAGGCGATGCCAGACAAGATTACTGATTCTTTGTCACAACATAGAACAAAAGAAAATTTTGTTTGGCTGAAAAAGTGTCATTTCATGCACTGACAAGACAACAGTTTCTTAATGATGAGGAAATGTTGAATGTTCACATACTGTGCTTCTTTAACAGCTTGTATATTTTACATTTAATATTGCAATTTGAATTAAAACATGTATATTCCAGTGTGGATTGAAACAGTACTGGAATATACATACTGGACTGAATCACGTCGTCTTGTATTTTTGCCAAAATACTCAAAATTACATACTTAACACATTTATTTCTACACTATCCCTGAAACAAAATGCCTGTCTGTATCTCATCCCATTAGAATAATTGTTTTTAAAGACTTGAAATCAGACTAAATGACTTGTTAAGATGGACATTTTCCTGCAGTGATAATGAGACAGCTCACTCAACAGCAATTCCTGCCAATGTTGTCACAATTTCTTTTTATGTGCCCATCTTCTTGAGTAGTAAATATTCTTTCACTTCCCAGTTCTTCAACCCACACCATTTACTGGTGAGAGTGCAAGAGTGAGAGAGAGAGTCCCTGATTAACACCCAGCTAAAAATATCCCCCTCATTCATTTCACACTCCCAAGTTTCCCTCTCATTCTCACTTCCTCTATTATTCGCAAACACTCTTACCCTGGATCTTCACAGAAACATGATGTGTAGACGGGGATCCCAGGCGGTGTACTTGTCACTGTTAATACATAGTCAGGGATAATCTGCACTGTCATGCTGTAGTTTCCAATAGGGTTAGGGCTCTTTAAACTGCAACATGTTTTTTTTTTTTGCTTTTTTTTTGTTTTTTTTGTAAATGGCTACACAACATTTTCCCATCAGTTAATCCTTTCCACATGACCTTGAATACATTAACATGATTGCCAATGTAAATGTGGCTGTGATGAAGGGAACTGGCAGCCTTAACAGGCCTCCACACTGAGTTTCACATAGAAATGATTGGATTCTGCCTGAAAATGCAGTGTAAACAAATCAATGTTTTAAGAACAGCACGGGGACGGCTCACATAAAAGGAGTCATATACAGAAACTTCCATTGCTTCACTATTAATTATTAATCATTGATCTGGATGAGGTAATGAAACAAGTTTTTATGCTTTAAGGCCTCATTCTGACAGGTAACCAGTGGATAGTGCCTTTTTGGTGCAATACGTTTCTCCTCTAGGCCATAAAAAAACACTGTCTCTGGTCTCAGTTGTTGTGCTCCAGATATCAACTGAGCTCCTGACAGGCAGGAAAATTGTTACTTTGCTGTGAAATCCATATGGGATTTTACTGAAGGAGGCTGTTCTGCACAGATACAGACACACATTCAAACTGACATACATAAATGCTAATGTAGTCGTCTCAATCCTGTCTGTATACTGTATGCCTTACACACACACACACACACACACACACACACACACACACACACAGTATACAGATATATATACACATTCTGTGCGACCATGTACTTATGCTCTGTTAGTGTCATGTGAGAAGATGTAGAAAGGAATGAGGTGATTTTGTTTTTCTTCAAGATTAAAATTTAATTATTGAATTGACTGGAATTAATGCCATAAATTAATAGAATTAATTAATGGCATTACACTAATGTGGCAGAAAACCAACAGATACGATAACACATGAACAGGCCTACTGTACTTCCACCAAGGCTAAAGATGCTAAGCAAGCCTAATCTACCATTATGTCTATTCTAAAAGATTTGTAATGGCTTACTATTTAGAAAACACTGCAGGTCAATGGTTGGAAGGATGTGTTGCCCCCATCCAAGGGAAAGGCTGCTGATGAGGTTTTCTGTTACCGAGTTGTGAAATTATTGCTCTCAGTTGAAGAATAACACAAACCTCATCCATGTAATACCCCTCTGCTGGTGAAGGCCTCCCACTCATAAACTCTGCAGGAGGCGGTGGCAGGGGTGAGGGGGTTGTTTCTCAATCTATTACACAAGCGTACACACACACACAAATGAAATCTCCACTCAATAATCCACCCACTCACACACACACACACACACACACACATACACTAAAACAATGTTTAATACTTTATTGCGCTGGTGCTGTTTCCCACATACACCCAGCTGATTCAAAAAGAAGCAGGAGGAGGGGATGCAGTGGGTGGGGGTGGGAGGTCTTTGGGAGGATGAGGGGGGCAGACAGCTGCTGTGTACAGTTACCATGGAAACCTTTGTCTAAATCGAGAATTTAACAGAGATGAGCATTGTTATTAATTCAGTTTTAAGCAGTTTTTATCTTTTTGTCTATCAACATGTTGTCAGAGATTTGCCTTAAGCAGTATTTTTTTTTTTTTTTAATGTGTCAGACAAGCAACATATGGCTCAAAACATGGCAGACAGAACACCACCCTATGCTGGAACCACACCTCTATACCACTGCAGAGTTTGATGCTTATTTGCTATAAATGTGGATTGCTGAGTGGGAACAGGACCTTTTAAAATGACTTTCAAAATTGAAATGTTGACCGTTTAAACTGGCAAAGAGATGCAAAGAGAAGGTGAAGCTGTGCTGTAACAAATACAACAGAAATGTTACATTCGGATTTCCTTCTTTTCTGAAAGGTTTGGGAGGGCCGGCAACAGCAATTTTACAAAACAAACTCTATTGGCCTATTTTGGCTTCAACCGAGGTGGAAGAAGAATTCAGTTCAATGGAAAGTAAAAGCATCAATACTGCAATGTAAAAATACTCCATTAGGATTAAAAGCCTGAAAAAGGCTGAATACGACTTCAAGTCTCAAAACTTAAGGTGCTAAAAACAAACAAAAACAAAAAAAAACAATTAAAAATTTCTCAAATCTCAAATGTGATGTTATAGAAGTACAAAGCAGAAAGCAAATACTTAAGTTCAAGTACATTAAAAATGTCTTTAATTACAGCATGTAATTAGTCGCTTTCTAACATTCAGTTTAATTTTATAGATCACAATGCATTGGTGTGTAAGGCTAAGTCAAATAGGCTTTTATAATACACCAGAATAACATCAACCTGAGAAGCAGGAATTTAAGTCTCTAATCCTTCTCATATCATAACAGTCGTTGAACTTCTTTGTTTTGAGGTGAAGTCATTTCCATGATTACAGTGGATGGTTCAAAACGTGGTGAGTATCCTGGGCGTGCTGTGGAGGAACTGGGATGCTTATTTACTGTAATGTTACCATGGTGCCCTCTAGTGGTGAAAACCTACTCTGCACATGTGATACCAACCATGTCCTTTCACAATAGCTAAAACACCCAAGACATTAATGTTAAAACACTGTCTTGATCCATAGACTGTAAGATAATTTATATCCTTGTTAAAAACCAATGTCAATTACTCCATTATGAAGAAGACACTTAAATAAAGTGGCGCAACATCTGTAGACGCATTCAGTTTAATTCAAATTGAACAGAGTTCAAAGTTATGATACTTAAAAAAAATACACACACAGAAGCAATGTGGACGTATAACTGTCCAAGCTAACAAGCTGGGAACATTCCCAAATGCGCAGTGTACAAAATATCACAATGTAATATGTACAACACAAAAAGAACACAAATACACAGACAAGCACAGTCAGGAAGTTGGTATTTACATGAAAATAAATAGAAAGAACCAATAAATAACATCAAAATGTGTTGGTTGATGGATGACATAAAGCTGGATTATCTGATATAGAGCTGAGCACTGATTTATACTCTATATACTACAGGCAGAGTTATTCTTCATAGTGGTATAAGGTACACGGTCACTATAGAGGTTCACCAGCTCTTTTTTATAGAAATCATAATCTCTATCTTTTTAAATCCAAATTTTTCCCCTGATAAATTTACATTCAAGTCAGGACACGGATTAAGCCTGAAAATTCAAACACAAAAAGATATTTAATTGAATATGGGAAGAAAATGGCATTTAAGGTATGCTTAGTTAGCTTGATAAAAACTGGCTGTCAGCTGGCTCTGAATTCTCTGTAAATACAAAGGGAACCCAGAACACCTCCGCTTCTTTGTTCGGCACACAACATTTTCACCAGCGTGTAAGACAAACAACGACATCAGAGAGGATATAATATAAAAAGACAGGTAAACATCTGCAAAGACAAAACTCCACCAGCTTCTCTGTGAAAATGGGGAACACTGAGATAATGGTCCTATCCATCATTTCTCTGGATGATATTCATTACATTTCATTGCATTACACACAAGTAGGGATATATAAAATCTGCAATGCTTGTTTACAGAAATAGAAAATTTTAACCTTCCGTGAGCTACAGTTGACGATAACTCCATCATAAACCAGTGATGGAACCATCCCACCCAAGTCTCAAAGGGTTAGAAATCTATTTCTCCTATTTCTATGCACCCCTTACCTCTGGATATTGATTTATTCTCCTTTAGAATGAAACTGTGCACTAATGGGGTGAAAGCTCAAAAGTCAGCGGCAGCTGAGTCCACAACTTGAAATAAATAAGAACAAATAAGACAACTCCATGTTGTCAAATAAGTGGATAACTGCAGAGGTGTCGTCACATCGATAATAACTTGAATAAAATGAGGACAAAAATGACATGATACTGTACATAATCATCAGTTTTAGATCTGTAAAGGTGAACAACAAAACATAATAAACTGACATGTTTGTGCGTGTGTTATGATGTGTATTCCTGTCTCAATACAGCAGTGATCGCATATATAATCTTTTTCAAGCAGCTCAGGCGCATTTAATGTAGCTTTCCCAGCATGCCAAACAGGCCTGGTAAACTCTGTTTCCTTTTCAGGCTCAGTTTTTTTTTTGTTACTGAACTCACGTTTTAAACCAGATTGACAGTACTTGGCACCGCAATAAAGAGAAGGAATACTAAGATCTATCCTGGACCATACACTACTGTATTTTTGGATTATTTGTGATAATGGTCACCTTATGCAAGACCTTTGACACCTCTCACTAACAGAATGATCCTCTCTCAACACAAGCCTGTCTCATATTTTATCTACAACAACTCAGATCATGGCTTAAATAAACACCTTAAAGCATCCATCCATCTAAATCTTCCTCAAATTAAGTCTTTCATGTTTTAGCACTGTCAACCTGGAACTCAAAGCAAGGCCCTACCTCACCTCTACCTCTCTCACTTCCCTTCCTCTAATCTCTTTTAGCCCTTCCTTTCCTCTTTCTCCTGCCAGAGTTCTCCTGCGGCTTCTCCTCTTTGCTCCCCGTCACCACTGCTCCGTTGGCGGCCTTGCTGAGCCCGTTGAGACTCCCGTTAGAGAGGACCTTGCCCGCTTTGGAGGAGGAGGAGGAGGCGTCGCGCCTGGGCTGCTGGCGGCGGTAGGTTTGGTAGTAGAAGTTGCCAAAGAGGATGATGAAGGTGATGGCGTAGCAGATGAGGGAGTAGTGCATCCAGTGGGGGAAGTCGCAGTTGACATAGAGGGACAGGGCTGTGTGGCCAATGGTGACGTGGAACTGGATCTGGGACGCGACGAGAGAAACAAAAATCCCATGTTTGCAATGCATAATTGTTTCATAAGTTTTCAAAACGGCTGAGATTCACTATTTCAGTTCGAGATTCAGTGTGAGGTGAATCCTCCAAAATGTGTTCAATGAATACTTTTATTGAAATTAGTCACAAAGTAAGGGGATAGCTTACCATCTGGATGATAGTCAAGTACTTCTTCCACCACAAGTACTTCTGGATCTTCGGTCCGCAGGACGCCAGCCCATAGTACAGATACATCAAGACATGGATCGCTGCGTTCATGTGTGCACCAAAGAACGCTGCAAATAAAAGCAAATGAAAACACTGATATTAGTTGTGGAGCTGAAACACAGCTTTGTTACACATCTTTGTTTGTGAATACTAGATTTTCCAGCTCCATTAACACAAAGAGATGAACAATAATTCAGCAAATTGTCCACTGAAATGGATTATGTATTTATGCCTGTGCAAGATGTTTTTCATGCTGCCACACACAGATTATGACACAAAGGGCCCCTTGCTACAAACATGTACAATGCTTCTTCCACAAAATGACCAAAATTACTGTGATTAGTAGTTAATTGGATAAAACATCATAAAGTAAAGGACCAAATGAAACAGGGGGAAAAGGTTACAATTATTTTAATTGTTGATTCAAAAATATATGACTTTACAGGTAAGAGCAGGCATAATGTAGAAATCTGTGGTAACATGAGATACGCACACTGTCCTCCTGCCACCCATTTGATGCCGATCCACCAGAGCGTGAACATGGTGCAGTGGTGGTAGACATGCAGAAAAGTAACCTGGTTGAATTTTTTCCTCAGGATGAAAAATACAGTGTCCAGATACTCGATGCCCTTAGAGACGAAATACCACCACAGAGCTCCTGCCACCTGTCGCAGACATGAACAAGAGAAATGGGTTGAAGGGAGAAGATGCAGGTGGAGGAAGGAAATGCAAACAAACAGGGAAACACAGAGAGTTGGAGAAATAGAGAAGTCGTTGTTTTGGTCGTTTAACACTTTTCTATTCTATTCTATTCTATTCTACATCTTAATCCTAAGGGTCACCTGAGACTGGCTTGACCGTGTCACATGTGTAACTACGTCATGGAGCAGCAGGAAGGAAGGTGAAACTGAACGCCATCCGCGATCCCTCTTCCAACTCGCACTTTCTCTGATAACAGGAGGAGGGTCCAGATAAACGGAAGCTGATCATATTTCTAAAACCACTGAGATTAAGTTTCACTGGCACGTTGACAAGTGTTTTCTTCACCATTTGGGTACAATAAAGCACCACAATGATGATAGATTTATCTGTGAAACATGTTGCATGGTTAGCATAAATTAGCAGAGGTGTCTTATTCCTTCTGGAAACCAATTGCTGCACACACCTAAACCCACAAAAGAAAGTTACATAATAGAGCAGGTGAGGTTCAATCCATTGTGGTAAATGTTCCATTTTCGCTTATTACAAATGTGTGTGTGTGTGTGTGTGTGTGTGTGTGTGTGTGTGTGTGTGTGTGTGTAAGAAAGAGAGAGAGAGAGAGAGAGAGAGAGAGAGAGAGCGTGCAGGAGGCCATGCAACACTCACCCTGACTTCATTGGGGTCGTCTGAATAGTCCACTGGTTGGCAAATGTAACTGTAGCTTGCTGCCCGCGCTGCCATAAACAACTAAAAAAACAGGAGAACATCTCTGTTGAGTCACGGATAATAAACGGACAAAGGTAGAAGCACACAGCGAGAGTGACAGAGAGATGACTACAGATCGAGTGCAGGCAGAAAGCTGGATACCCTGTAATGAGGTTAGTCTAAACCCAGGGGCCAAACCTGCTACTGTAATGTATAGTTATGGTTTGGAGAAAGACTTCCACAGCTTCAACTTACTCCCTACGGTTTTTCCACACATGCAGGATACCAGAGGAACATCTAGCAAGTCTCTAATAGCCACCTACTTCTTTAAAGATGAAGAAGTTGAGGAAGACCATGCTGAAGTTGTAAACAATGAGGGTTTTGCGGAGCTGGAAGGGCTCTCTGTTCTTCATGTATTTGGGCCCCAGCCAGAGGAACAGCAGGTAGGAGGTGCTGATGGCCAGCGTGGGCAGGGGGTTGTCCATCAGAGGCCATTTCTCCACTCGCTTGTCTGTGGGACAGATGTTCTCAGAGCATTACATAACTATTCTTAATATTGGCATCTCACTGGCACAGTGTGGGTTCACTGTTTATTTAAAGGAGAGAGCAGGTCAAAACTGCTGAGTGCAGATGCCAGGCGATCTGTCTGGACATCAGTTTGATGTAGACATGTTTGTTTAATGGTGCATGTGATACATCCTGAATGTTACAAATAGTGTGGGTGAATGTGAATTTTCATTCTCTTGTGAGGTGAAAGGTACTGTATCCATCCCTGCAACAGTTTTCGTCATATCGGTTTAGCAGTTGAGTCAAAATGAGAGTTTTACTGATTTTCACCCACTGATTCCAGTTGTTTCAAAAGCAAGTTTCTGGCTCATTTTTTACTGCCTCATGACGGGAAAAACATACCTGTAGATGTTTGCATGGTGGTATACTTTGGTCACTTTTAAAACACAATTTCTCTCCTTCAAAAAAGAGATCTCTTACACTGACTTTGAGACATGACAAAAAACACAAGATTATTACCTGCGATAGTTAGGGTCCATTTGTAGAATTCTATGGTGTCATTAATTAGATGTGTGACAATCTCCATGGCCCTGGCTGATGACCTGAAATCAAAGAGACAGGCGTGAGAATGGAGGCCTCAAAAGTCACAGCTTTTAGGAGACAGATCTGGATCCACTGAGTAAGACTGGTGTCACCTTCCAGGAGATCAGTAATCAGCGTCACCCTCACCTTATTATAACACTGGGGCACCATAAAAATTCCATTTTATACATTAATTTAAAATGACTGATCCTTACATGCTATATGAAGCCCTAAAAGAAAGGAGCCAGGAGGCCAGTTTTAAGCCTACAGGAGTCTGTGGCCCCATGAGGCCATGATAGATGGGCTATGGGCTTCATTGCGCACAAAGTCTGGGAGCACCGGCCGGCAGAGCGCATGTGTCAGCAGATTTTTTTGGCTTGAGCACGACCACCGGCCAACCTGGTGGCCCTTATCGTGAGGGAGGGGGTTGCCTGGTGCCCCACTTTTCCATTGAAATGGGTCATCTCCTATATAGTGCCAGACTGACGCATAGGCTGATAAGTAGCGGGGAGCAGAGTCAGACACAGTGTGATTTAATGATCCTATAAGGATGACGCCCCCCTCTCTCTCTCCAGCCTGGAGCGGATCAAGCGCTGCTGCAGCATCTGCCTTAGTCCTACATGCGCTCTCCGCACAAGCTGCTGTGAGAATAAACCAAACATCACTGTTTGAATCAGCATTTAACCACACGTTATATTTCTAAAGGGCTTGAGATAAAATAGGCCTATTTACTATAAGATCAGCAACAATTTGAATGTCGAATTTGCATTCTGCGGCATGCAGTCCGGCCTTCAACTAAGGCTGCAGGAGCAGTCCTGTTATCAATATGATTTCTCCAAAACGCTCGAGTTGTTTCCATCTTGGATCTGTTAAACAACATGATTGCTGTCCATAAAATATAACATCAACATCAAGACTGGGCACAGGCAACACATATCAGTCCTTAATATCGACATTGGTCTCGCCCTCTACTCCGTGCGAATGAGGATGCTCATTACCTTACCGTGTCGGTGCTTTAAAAAAAAAATCCGTCTATAATGACATTCAGTGCAAGGTCGTGCAGTGTGCGCTATCCCGGCTTATGATCGACTGAGCTTGTTTTCTATGAGTTGGTTAATTGTTCCGTGTCCAGTGTGAAATAAACGGGCCGCTGAATAAACGGTGATGGCATGAATTTGTCGATGAAGGACCACACTGGCCTCCACTGTGCGTCTGCTTCAATGAATTCCTCCTCGATTCCTCCACAACACCAGCGGCAAGGCAGAGAGAATACGTCAAACACTTCCGATTAAACTTTCAAAATAAAAACGCAAACGCGCACGTCCTCACAACACAGGAGAAAATGTGAAAATACAAAATATTTCATATTTAATGGTGATAAAACTAGTAATTATGATAATAAAGGTATAACAATACTAAATGATATAATAATAATGACAATAATATAATATGACTAATAACAATAATATTTCAACCACAAGGATTTGAAAATTGAAATTTAGATTTGTCATAAACAGACCTATTATCTTTTACTGCTGCAGAATGAGCTCATGGGTGACAGTTAGTCTCATTTTATTTGAAAGCTGCATCAATGTATTTCCTGCTTGATGTGTCTAGCTTGATGCGGATCCGCTCCTTTAGTAACACTTGACGGTGAGGATGATGGAAAGATGCTATGCGCATGCGTACAAGTGGAGGCGGATGCGGCAGCAGAGCTCCATCAGCTGCATCAAGTCGTCCAGACGCAACCGGAGTACGACAGGCAAAGCAGCGCTCTTGCCTTCAAAATAAAACTGGAAAAATTGTCGCCAATTTGGACAAATGTAAAAGTTGCTGGGTGCACAGTGGTGGCTTTCAGACATTTAAAGTGAGTCACTGTAAAATAGACACAAGAGAACATAGTCTGTTGCATCATAGTGCATTCAAGTCTTATGATAAAAGCGACGAATAGACAGGCCAATAATTGAGAATATATTTGGTCAATATGTGAGGAGTGTGTTATTTTGATCCCAGCTATTCTAAAGTGCAGCATACAACTTTGTGTCACACAGAAAAAGCCGAGGATGATGTGAAACAAAAATTGCAGTCATGAGCGGTCATTAAAAGGGTTTTATTTTGAAATCCGTGACCAGAATCCCGTATGTCACTGTGTCTGTCTCGACACTCGGTGGCTCCGCTGTTGCACCGGCTCCTGTCTCGTCCTTTACTGTGCGAGCTATCTGTTATTATCTACACATTAGGCGTTTTCTGCCTGATCTTGTGACACAGGGATCAGCAGCGCATGTTGTGCAGTCCTGACTCAAGGTTGATGTGCGAAGAAAAGCGGAGATGCGCTCTTTGGACTCACTTCATTGATGGTCGTGAGCTTCCATCATAGGCCCCATTCTCCGATTACTGGAGCCAGTTCCCCCTCTGACAATGGTCCGGTGAAGCACAGTTTCTGTTCGCGGAGGGGTTTTTCAGTGATAAGGTCAAGATTGTCTTTTGAAAAATGAAGATTTGGAGCACGGAGCATGTTTTCAGGTTGGTGAAGCAGAATGAGCTAGTCTGTCATTGCAGGGCCAGGCTGATGGGTCCTTTAATTCCATTGACTGGGTTTATATATATATGAATTTAATTAAACCCATGACTTAATGATTCTGGTCAGTCCACCTACTCTGAATGTGAGTCATTGTATGAGCATTAACAGCCACACTTGTCCTAGAGAAGTGTTTTGGCTGACTAAGCACTGACTAATAATCCTGTGCACTTGATTATTATCATATGGACAACATGATGCATATTCCTATATGCTCTGTCAGTCTCTCAAAAGATTGCCAGTAGTAAAAACTAGTAAGTTTCTTCCCTGCCATATGATTTTGTGTGCAGTTACCCGTGGGAGACGGTGATCAAGGCTGCCATGAGGAAGTACCCAAACCCCATGAACCCCAACGTGGTTGGGGTGGACGTGCTGGACCGCAGCCTGGATGAAGAGGGACGCCTGCACAGCCACAGACTCCTCAGCACAGAGTGGGGCCTCCCGGGCATTGTGCGAGCGGTCAGTCATCAACACACACCCATACACCCAGATGTATAGAAATATAAAGGCATAAGTTTCCCCTTGTCCATTGTTAAAGTATATCCCACAAACAGCAGCACGTACAGTGTGTCTTTCAGTGGTGTTCCCATCAAGGCTCCATGGCAAGAGGGGAGTGGGTCCTGTAAAAGTCATGTCATGCACATGGACAGGTTCAGTAATATGCAGGCTAATTTCACTGTACTTACTGTGTTTACAGATACTGGGAACGAGCCACACACAGACGTATGTGAAAGAGCATTCTATAGTCGACCCAGAGGAGAAAAAGATGGAGCTGTGCTCAACAAATGTAAGTTTATAGCCATGCCAGCCATGCCTAATATCAGCTGCAGTTATATTCAGCAAATGGGAGCCACAACGGCATTAAAATCTACCACTGCTGTTGGACAAACTGAACTCAAATACATCATAATGCACCAAAGTGTGCTACTTTTTCCAAATGGGACTGTTTATAAATGACACAACAGGGAATACTCATGAATACTGTGGTACATTGTGATAACAGTTGTTATTTCCAGATCAATAGCATGCACTGTGTTTGCATCATGATGTTCCATGTGTCCCACAAATGAGGAAATCCAAATGTATTTTATCTTCCAGATTACTCTCACCAACCTGATTTCAGTGGATGAGCGGCTTCTGTACAGACCTCACCCAGACAACCCTGAGGTGTAAGTACATTGTACAGTTTATTCAATACTGCATTTCATCTCTGAACACGTTTCTGGGTCCGGGGTGTGTGTCATAGTGCTCGTAGGGAACCAGAAAAAACAGTTTGTTCCTGTAATCATCTCTGTCCCTCCCCCGCTCCTCAGTACCGTCCTGACCCAGGAGGCCATCATCACAGTCAAGGGAGTGAGTCTAAGCAGTTATCTAGAGGGGATGATGGCGAGGAGAATGTCAGCCAACGCCAGGAAGGTGACGCAAAATAAAACCTGCACATTTACATCCATGCATTTATTTCATCTTTACATGTAGTATGAACTTAGGTGCAAGTAATAAAGATGTTGCTGTTGATTTCCTTGCATGCCTTCTAACTGGGACTTTACTCTCTGATCTCACTCTCTGAGCAAGTTTCCTGGACACTCAGTCAAAGTTTCTGTTCCCAGTGGTGTTCACCTGTCTGTCTCTGTGTTTGGCCTTTGTCTCATCTTTAACCTTCTGTTTCTCTTTGTGAAACTGTAGGGCTGGGATGCTATTGAGTGGATTATTCAGAACTCTGAAAGAGAGAACGTGCCTCTGTGTGACATTTACTAGCTCTGGTAACTCTTCTCTTTGCTCTCCTCACAACTTTGTTGTTACCAGATTATCATAAGAGTGCCCCTCTTTTCCTTTTCACTGTAAAAACTGTAAAAAACTTAATATTTGTGTATGCATGTGCCACATGATACTCAGTGCTCATTTGTTTGCATACACAGGACTGCAGTTCTGCAGCGATGACGACTTTCCCTGACTACACCTCATAAAGCACTGGGGATTCTCAGCATCTTGGGATCTTCAGCAGCTGGTACTTATACCGTCTGGGAGGTTTTGTTGGATTCTCATCCCACACCGCCTCTCTCACCTATTACGTAGTACATGTACTGGAAGCTCAGACAGAGTGAAACGCTGCCAAAGCTGAATGGTTATCAGAGAGTGTTAGAGATAGATCTAAGGGTTGTTGGCCCACGTCTGGTAGATGTGGCTCAATGCGAAGCCAGTACTGAATAACCCATTAACAACCATTCTATTCAAGGCAAGTGAGGAGAATAGGGCAGTGTCCTTCTGTGTGTTAAACCAGTTCTACTGCTGAACAAGCAGCAGGTTTAACATTCAATGCTGCTGCTGTCGAGGGTTGCATCCATATCATGAAGCTACCAGATTTTCCTGGTTTGAATTTCATATAACTGCTCCACACTTCCTTTGCTCTCATGTCATATCTTAGCAGAAGAGATGTAGGCAAGGGATGAAGGAGGTACACGCACACAATTTTTACAAAACAATGTATGGTACAATGACAATATGCAACAAACTTTGTAACTTTTCTTTGAACTCATGTATGTCTTGTGTCATGTTGAACACTGGTGACTCCTATAGCAGGAGTTCAAATCAAAAAAGTTGTTACTGGTGCTTATTGTGTTTTTCAAGTTGCACAAACTGTAGATGATATGTTTGCATGATAGTAGTAAAAAAGGGGGGGAGGAAGGAGAGGTTATTAAAGAAAAGAAGCTAGCTAACTAGCTTTAAAATTGCTAATGCAGCATCAGATACATAGAAAGAAATGAACTGATATTGTTTATCTCAGAAAGAAAGATGGGAATGTACCGTTAACATTGCCTTCTTCTCCTGCTGTCATAGCAACTATACACTGGCACCTTTGATGGAAACTGATGGGCAATGCAGTCTTAAACCAGCAGATTTGTAACTGGCTTGATGAGGAAGATGAGGATGACATATTCAGCTTTTGTCATCAACACAGTGAAAAAATAGACTGACTTTCTCAGTGGGCAGAACTTCCCATTTATATGGACTTTATATGATGCCTGTGTATTAAAGCTTTGTCGGCAATAATACACATTCATGCCTTTGCCAGTCTTACTCATCATGCTTCCCAAATGTTGAACTACTCCATGAAAGCTACCTATACACCCGGAGCAGCAGGGCTGTACTGTATGTGCAATGCTGCAGTGGGAGATGCACACCATTAAAATGGCTTAACCATATTTCTTGGTCAAATTAATAATATTTACATAATATTTGTATAAATATTATTTATTGAAAAACATGGTGTAACCAGCAATGAATTATTACATTGTTTATATCGCCTGAGTATCATGCAAAAAAAAAAAAAAAAAGTTGCATTTGCTTTGTTATTTTCAACCTCAACTGTTGTCCTACTGCAACAATTAAAACAATTGAAAATTAGATTTTGAAACTGATGAACAGCGTTTGTTATTGATCAAACTCCACTCATTGTTGAACAGCAGGCCTGCCTAATTACAGCCAATGCCCTGGAGTTCTTTTTTGTTTAATGGCACTGGAGAAGTCCACTTGTATTTTAGGATAATTAGTATTTCCCCTACCCCCGCACAAGTGGGATGAGCCACTTTCCCAGTACCCATACCAAGATTTATTATTTTTTAACTACAACATCGCAGTTCATCGTTTGTCCAATAGAGAGCACAAGTTTGCTGTTAGCAACAGGCGACGCTCCAGAGCAGCTCCTGCTGGCTTCGAGCAGGAAGCCTGTGTGTTTCCCAACTATCTGAAGAAAATGATTAACAGTTGTCTGTCAAAAAGCTTCAGCGTGTGCTAAGAAAAGTCACATTAAGGTGTGAGGATGACACATAACTGACAGTAGAGGAGGCACAAGTTATTTTCTTTCATTTATTCAACAGAACATAAACAGAACGCATTGCATAGCATGTACATCAATCCCCACTGTCCGAGCAGCGACAGAGGAAAGTCTGGGTTAAACTGCACCTTTATACCAATATTTCCATTCCATCAAACCCAATAGAGCAAGTTCAGCCACTTGCCAGAATCTTAATAAATAAGTAAACTCAATCTGATGGGTGTTAAAAAAAATCATGCAGGAGGCTACAGAAAAATCAGATCTTTCAAACAGTTAACTTTGGTATCAGGGTCTCACATGTTAAATATCACTCTTCTGCAAATGAGACATTTGTTGATAATGATAAAAACAGCATCGGGATCTGCAAAGATCGCAAACAAGGATTAAGCTGTACCAGGTTTTCAAGTTTCATAAGGCACACCACTGTTATACTGACTTCAATATCTTTGGTAATACGTCACTCGGATGCTGTTGCCATGGCAGCTACAGCAGAAAACGAACACACAATTAATACAAAAGGATCGTCAAATCTTTATAAAAGTGAAAAACAACCAAGAAAAATAGAAAACATACTGAGGTGCGTCAACGTATCAAACAGTCATCACTCAGTCTAATAAACAATTACTGACTCCCTTGCTAACATCCATTCTCCCTTAGGTACTGCAGCAACTCAAGATTTACTTCTCTGTCCCAGTGCCAAACACAATATTACTGCAAACTTCATCTGACACATTGCACCCCCCCATGTGAGCAGGCCTTGTAATATTTTAAACAAGATGACAATTTCAAACATCAAACAGGTTTGAGTCATCTTCCAACTTCCCATGTTGAAAAAAAAAAAAAAAGACAAAAAGGTTTGCAAAACAAAAATAAATCCAAATTAGGAAAAACAAGTGTACACATCTACGGTCAGGGTTACTTTGGAGGTGTGATTAAAAAAAAAAAAAACACATTAAACTAAGACTAAACTCTGAGAGTCGAGTGTTCCCTTTATCCACTGCTCTTCGCTCCTCCACCCACAGGCCGATTGCTCCTACATCTCTTTTCCTCTCGGTCACATTCACTCACTTTCAACAGTGAACTCTCACAGGAGCCTCTGTGCTCTTTCAAAAGAAACATGATTGCATAATTGTCCCGCTGCCTGAGCCCCCTCCAGTCATACCTCAACTAAATACACATCCAGGAATTCATTGTGCTATTAAACAAAAACAATATTGTACATTTCTATGTACAGTATGTACATTCAGTTCATCTGACTTTTTCGGTGGGGGGGGGATCAGAAGTTGAAAAGGTTGATGAAGTCTTGAGGGGAGAGGGCCATGGTGCAGCTTTCTGGGTTGTTGGCTGTGCAGGGATGGTTTGTGTCCTGCCAAAAGAATTAAAGACAAACAACAATCAATATATATTTTGTCTGTTTCATCTTCTAAGTGCAGCTTCACTTGCTGTAACATTTCAGCTTCACGTCCACTTTGATCAAGTGCAAAGTGAAAAGAGGAAAAATACACTACCTTCCAGAAAAGGATGTGGCAGTGTGTGCAAAAGTGCAGGGTGTCACTGTATTGCTCTCTGTGAGGATAGCAGCGGCTCAGCTTAAAGTACATCTTCTTCCACTCCAGGTGACCTTTATCTGACACCATCAGGCGCTTTCGAATCTGAAGAAGAGGAACAGAGACTTTAAGACATGACCCAAGGAAAGAAAAATACTTTGAAATACCTACTTTAATCTTAGCTTTCATGAGAATTTCTTACTACACACAAAGTAACTACTCAAAAGATGGAGGTTTTACTTCCCCCAAACACTAACTAAATTGAAACCACTCTGACCTGTAGGGAAGCTTTACTTTATCCTTCTTTAGCTTAAAGCCTGAGACCTCCTCACTCGGTTATCAAGTTCATGCCTTTGAGCACAGTGCTAGGCTACTGTAGCATCAGTAAGCACACACTGCGGCCTCCCATTTTCTATCAGCAAGTCAAAGATGCTTGACCTCGTTGTAGAGTGATTTTAAGACGCTTGTTATCTTACTTTAACTGTCACAAATGTGTAACCTGCAGGTCATCCGGAGCAGTGACACAGTTTAAGGACAATGAGGAAGCAAACTAGGAAAACTATATGCATATTTATGGGTCATCCATTAATTTCTACGTGCCTGTCTGTCTGTGAAGTGGTACTGGCAGAGTCTCTTCCAAAGCAGCCGGTCCTCAGTGAGGGCTCCCAGCTCAGGGCACACTTGGCCCAGGCTGACCAGGTCCCTGCCATCCGACAGACGCTGCATGATGTTCAGCTGCAGACTGGCAGGCAGGTCAGTCAGAGTCATGCCTGTAGATGTGGGCTGAAGGCAACAAGAAGCAGAAAAAGAAGAATATAATTATCATTTAGGTCCTTCTTGAAGTCCCTAAATTTTCATCCCGTACTTTGAGCAGATGCTTACCCTGTTGATCTGGATGTTGTCCAGCTGCTGCTGCCACTGCATGATGTTCTCCATGCGGTGCACCCAGATGTTGATGTTCCCCACCAGGACAGACTTGCCCATGTCCTGAACAAGACCACACAGCGAGACGTAGAGCGTCTGCAGCAGCTCCTTGATGGGACGGACGTTCTGCTGGTCATCCAAAACTAAGGGAGAAATCAGGAGATATTCCTTGAACTCAATTCATTACTCCAATCATGACCTATAAGTGCAGTTTTAAAGCCTTTGTGTTACAGATAGATTAGTAGCTACCAGACAAACAGCCAAACAGTGATTTATTCTGAATCATTGAGAAGCACATTATTAAATGAAATGTTTTGGAGTGGCTGTACTCTCCCCCTGTGACGCTCATAATATTTGGCCACTGGATTTCATAACGCCACCTAAACAACCTGAATCTCTGTTTAGCAGAGGGAACATTTAGTTTACACAGTGGGTTGCAGAGGAGTCTGGTGACTGTCAGTGTTTTTCACTGTGCCATTAAAGCACTAAATTTACTTGCTGGCCTTCTTAGATGTGGTCAGGGCTCATTTCCTCACTTATTGGTGCGAACAGGAGCACAGGAAGGCTCCATCTCTACTTTTATTGTGTGTGTTTATGTCTTTAAGATAGAAGAGGAGTAGACTTCTCTGTATGTTTGATCTAACAATAATGAAAATGAAATAGACTGAAGGGTATTTCTGTGCATGTAAAGCCTCTTTCACACATAGATCCCGGTAAATTAGTGGCATAACCTTTCTGCCACTGCTAGAGGGCAAAGAGAAAAGAGTACTTGTGACTATTCCCACATGCAGCTATACTCCTGAACATTTCCGTCTCACGGCTTTTCACACATGCCCAGCAATGCTGGAATAGATGGGGCAAGGACAGCTCAGCAGATGGCAGTAATGCAGCACTTATGAATGCCAATCACCATAAAACTGAACAGAAGAAGAAAACGAAGCCAGGGCAAGGCCGGACACGCATGTATGTGGCAGGAGATGTGTTTTATTATTTTAAGAAACATGTTGGGTGAGGAGCTGTTTTTTATGTTTGTTAGTCATCAGTGGAGTCTTGTGATTGGTTCGTCATTTAACCCTTTACGTGCTGGTCTCCACTTTCATTCACAGCCATACCAGCACTTTCCCCGAAATGTTACTACATCTTGAGGTGGAAAATTGGTGGTACAGACGTCCCTGAATATCAGACCCTGGTCCCATTCACACTCAAGTCCATGCAGGAAATGTTCCTGAACATTTCAGGGATACATATGCATGTCTGTCCGTGCAAAGAAAATAAACAAATAGAGGACAGCAGAGATATAAAACCCTTGGACACACTAACAGAGAAACACTTAGAAGCCAACTAGTTGAGTAACTTTAAAAAAGGGACAGAAGAGCGACGGGCCTCACCTTTCTGTACCACTCTCTCCAGGATATTCATGTAGTTTTTCTGCGCCACTCCGCTGAGTGAGGGGAGCTGGGACTTTGCAATAAGCTCCAGGAGCTAGAGCAGAGAAAGCAACAGAAAGAAAGAAACAACATAAATTTCATCCCGTCAGCTGCTGAGACTCTGTGTTCCGTTGTCTCATTACTTAATGTTTGTTATGCTGCATTCTTACAAAGACACTTGCACTCCTTACAATAAATGCTGCCTAGAACAAAATCTGGAGCCATTCCACCTGGTCATTACTCTCAACTGCAGCTGGATCCAACAACCACACAACGGCATTCTTGGCTCTTGGTCCCTTTGGGGAGAAGAAGCTACTGGAAAGGTGTTGGACAACAGCCCAGGCTGTCAACAACGTCAGCCTCCACAAACAAGCTTTTAATCATTTGACTCCTGATCCTCCTGTCATGTGAATTAGCCGAATCATTTGACAGAGCGTGCGTGCACTTGCGCGTGCATGCATGCTTGTGTGTGTTGCGTGCGCGTATGCGTGTCTGTGAGGTTGTTTCTGTTGGCTAGCAGACAAACAGCGGCCTCCAGGGCGGCATGTCTGGCATGTAACAGATGCTGTGACATCATGGAGAAACTCAAGTTCCCCCTTGCTCAATTCTGACTGGAGCATGTGACCTTTGCCATCATATCAACATCAACATATTGTGGGGTACTTTCTGGTAAACTGGAAGGGGATACTTAGCAGTCCTGGTGGGAGAGTTATGAGGAACACAAACTTTCTTCATTGCATATTTCTAAACTCTTCATAAACAATGCAAGTTCATTACTATAAACGGCTCCTACTGTACGGAAGTATTCAGTCAAATCCCAAATGAGAAGTTGATGAGTTTGGGAACCTTAATACCCAACTTTGAACTCAATTACTTCTACCTCTTCAACCTCCCTGTCCGTTTTTTAAGCTTCTTCGCTCCCTCCTGGCTCCCTTTTCCATTCTTTCCAGCTCCATTCCTAAAACCTAATCCCATGCCCTTCTTCTTTTAGCAGCTCATCAAGTGTTCCTCTCTTTGTAGAGCAGCCGGGCAGAACAATGTGCGTTTCCGTATCTACTTTTAGACCCCGCTGTTCGCTAAACTGCACTTCATAGCTTTGTGTGCAGCTCATACTTTTCCACAAACACACCAAAGCATTGCATCTTCTTCTGACTATATAGTGGCGCTGCTGAACATTCACACATTCATTTTAAGGTTTCAGTCTCCTTGAAGTAACCTCAATTTGTCTGCTCTGAGAAAAGAGAGGACCACTTGTTGTCTCTTTGTGGACGAACCTGATCTCTGTAACTGAGACAGAGATAAACGAACCCACAAATGCCACCAGACACAACCAGTGAAGAGCAGTGACCTAGGACACCGTGTCCAGACTAGACACTAGTGTTACACAGCCATATTGTTCTTTGGGCTTACCACACTACACTGCACTTGTTAGCTGGAGCCTGCACTAAAAGGTCAATCCAAAATTTCAACAGAGATGGACACAAATGGCCAACTATCTGTGGAAAGTTATGCATTAAGAGATTAAAAACTTAGATCACTCGTGGAATACCAGATTATTTTCTATTCTGATGTTGCAGGAATACTATAATGCTGATACCTTATCCTTGTGTTTATGACCGTAGATAAAAACAACAGAACAGCCATAAAACATGATCCCTGGCAATAACGCTGTCCTGCCAAAACAGGATATTGGTATGTCTCCTCCTGACCAAGCCTGAATTGGTACATCCCATCACATTTATTAGGTTGGCAGTTAAATAGGAAAGAGAAGTTCAAGAGAAAATCGTGGCCCAGGATGAAACAGAAAAGAGAGAAGGAGGCAACACAAAAGGAGGCAGCTTGAGTCTGGCAGAGACAAATGTAAGTGTGTGTGTGTGTGTGTGTGTGTGTGTGTGTGTGTGTGTGTGTGTGTGTGTGTGTGTGTGTGTGTGTGTTTGGGGGTCTGAATCACCTGACAACCACCGGGTCTGGTTTCATAAACCCCTGTCGGGTGGTCGCACCTCACCGCACAGCTATCACCTCCCTCAGCTGCCCCCCATCTCTCCCCCCACAAGCACAGGAGAGCACGGCCACATGCAGCCCTCAGCTCACATGGGAGCACATGTGGAGGAGCTGGTGTTCGGTTCAGTGTGGTGACACTTTGATGCAGAGGGGAAAGGCTTCAAATTCACATAGGTGATTTTCTATTGGTATCTCATAATGCAATTACATTATTGATTATGACACCATGAATGTTAAAGATGTCACATTCCCCCTCTAGTGCCTGTTTTTCACTACGCCATTTGGCATCCCGAGCGTTAATATTATGAATATTGGAGGATGTTCAAAGGGTCCAACATAGTGCATCAGTTTTACACTTCTGACTCATAAAATGCTTAAAGTGAATGAGCAAATAAAAAGGAATTGATTTTAAATGCAGCTTTGCTTTAATTCAATTTAAGGATGCCAAATGGCTTTAGCAATCATTTTACAACAAAGTGTCCTGCTGTGTCACACTCCTCCTACCCTACCACACACACACATATACTCCTAGAGTCAGTAATATCACCACCGAGAGACCCTTGTCTGCAGAGCATTGATAAGACGCTGGCAAAGCCTACACACCCTCTTAACCTTAACTCCTTCTCCGCCATGAACAAAACATGTCATATTAACCACCACAGAGGAGGAGAAACAAAGGAGACAGAAGAAATTGGAAGAAAAGAAATAGATGAGGACTCACTCGGACGACGTAATTAAATCTCCTCGTGTCCTTGATGGCGCTGCAGAAATCTAAGCGGTTGAAGGCCTCTCCCAGTGTACAATATCCGTGGCGCTGGGAGAATTTAATTATCAGGGTATTAGATTGCAATCCGTGGCAGGAGTATAGAGTTTTCTCAGCATGTTTACATTAGCGATGATGATGTGAAGAGTTGATGTGAAACTAAATAAGTTGGTTTGTTACCTCCTTGGTGCTTCCTTTATGAACATAAATCCACTTTTCCCTGTGGAAATCTGTGAGAAAGCAGAGTGTTTATATTAGTGGCCTGCCCTCATTAAGCAGCTTATAAGCATTGTGACAAATGCACAGGCACACATCGCAAATATGATACAATTTTCTGCATAGTTATTGAAACAGAGTTCGCGAGATGATGGAAAATGAATCATAAACAATATTATAAGGGAAAAGTTCCCATCGTGAATGTTACATAACCTCCCGAGCCATCATTGGTCCACAACCTAACTTTGGTATACTATTACAAGATTTAATACCTCACACGCATAAAACAACAAAATGCTGTTCTTTATATATTTATACAATAAGCCAGACTCTTTGGATGTGACTCACAGGGGGCCTTGGTGTTGTTGTTCATTAGGTCTTTCTTCCTCTTCTTGGCAGCCATGTCGTAGCTGAGAGAGAGCAGCAGGTTCTCCTTGTTGAAACACTCCTCCTCCTCGGCTTTGCAGAAGCTGGAAAAACACAAAGACCTTTATTTCATTCCAAAGCGTCACTTCACTGTTTTCTCTCAGTTCACAGAACAGGCTTCATGTGCAGCACTTTCTATGCTTTTCAGTGTTTCCTTCTGGACAGAGAACACAATCTAGCATCAAAACAAAGGTACCAAATACATTTCTTTCTATCTACTATTATTATGCACGTGCTTTATTGTAACTTCAGGCCGTGTTAAAGGAGTCAGTGCCATCATTTTAGAAAGTGGACAGACTCAACAGACGTTTGTTAATCCACTCACTTGTTGTGAGGGTATTAATAGCTCAGTGATTAGCCTCGAAAAGGAACACGGCCTCAGAAAAACACGAAGGTGTAGGCCTCCTGTCCGTCTGTCACCCTGCCTTTGTTCATACTGCTGTTTTGGACTTCTTCAGCTTATCAACCCCTCCACCCCCTCCGACTTTCTCAACAAAGTGATGGCGCATTTAAAAGTTGCGCAATTTCAAAAACTATTGGAAGCAGCGACATTTCTTAGGAGCATTTTAATGACCAACCTCTCCACGGAAACATTGTTGTTTTTGTCGTCTGCTGTTGTCTTTTTCCATCCCTCCTCGGTTTTTACCCAACTCTGACCCGGTGACCTCCAGTCCTGTCCGAGGAAAGGCATCCTGGTTCGCTGACGATGAGTTAAACAAATCTGAAAAATATCAGGAGATAGTCCCTGTTTGAGCTGAGATGTCGCTCTTCTTGAAGACGCTTTGTCCTGGACGTATTACTGGTCTACAGTTGACATTGCGCAGCTCGTCTTATATCCTCAACTCAGAACCCGGAAATACATTAGATCCGCCCACTTTGGAAACTTCCGCGCAGCACGTGGCTTTGTTTATCAACTGGAGCGTTGCAATAGCTCGTGGAGAGACGCGAGCAAAGGAAACACCACGTCTCATGTCATGGAGAGGTGGAGACAGACGGGACAACGGAAATGCATTCTGAAGGATGATGAAAGCCTTAAGAAAGCATTTTCTAAATGTGAAGGGGCTGTGAGACAATAATGTAACTAATCTTAAAATTAAGTACAGTCTTTGAGTATATGTAGTTAGTTTTCACCCCTGCTAGGACCAGGGATGGGAAGTAACTCCATCTATGCCAACAATGTACTTAATTTTAAGATACCTCTGGATATTTGCTTGAGTATTTCCAATTAATGATTCTTTAATGGACGGATTATCAGACACTGGCCCCTGGGACTGACGTGTGAGCCCCCTCAACCCTCCCACATAAGAAAAACACCAGCAGAATCAAAGAGACAAAAAATGACTACAAATGATAAAATATGAACCATTATTGTAGATTAAAGGCCTTGCATGCTCACACAGGTGTTTTGAGTTTTGTGGCTGATGAAACATGCACAGGTTTCAGTTGCACAAAGCTGTGTAAGCTGGTGAATATGATCATGTTGAAACTTGTCCCACACAAAAACTAACAAGAAAACCCCTGAAATCCAACAACATTTTTTTTATTATTATCTTGTATGGACCCAATTAAAAAGAAGTATGATTACTACACACATTTTGCTGGTATCTATCTATCTAGATCTATGTATAGATCTATAGATAGATCTATACATAGATAGATAGCATTGGTGTTGAAAAGTAATCACTGTTCAGGAAGTGTTTTGCCCAAGCTTATCAGTCATGGCTTTATGTCACTGTAATACAAACGGAAAGAAAACATTTCAGCCTCACAGTAATGTGGCTGTAAAGTCCCCTGATTCTTAGTCACTCATGCTATTATAAATAGACCAAGTTGTCCTTTGGATCCCTCTAGAGTATTTGGTTGCATTGTGGATTGCATGGGAGTGTGTGTGTCTGCAGGGGGGGTTTACCATTGTATTTAAATTTTCCCAAACAGTACTAACTGGATGAGGGTATTTTGTTTATTTTGAACTGTGCCATTAAAGGTAATGTGTAATGAATCTGTTCAGGCCACTGGGTCAACTCTTATCATCTTATTTAAATACAAGACACATTGACACGCTCATCTGTAAAGCTTTTGGGAATCAAGTTCAAAGTGTTGTCTGTTTGTTTATGACTGTAATAGCCTTCCTCGTGTCACTTAACCTTGTGCTTTCATAGGCAGTTACCATGAAGCTAATTCAAATGTTTCCATGTCCATTGTTTTGGTGAAAGATCAGGAAGTGTTGAGTGCTGGATTAGTCATCAACATAATGTAAAAGTGATAGTAAAGGCATTGATGAGGAAATGCTGTTAATGTCTCACCTAAAACACATCACTGATCACTGATGTCATGTGACTGCTGATGCGAAGGGCTGAAGTTCACTGCATAAAAATCCTGCGGCGTGAGAAACACTTTGTGTATTTATTCTCAGCAAAAAGTCCCAGATGTGTTTGTGTCTGTGTGTGAGAGAGAGACCGAAAGAGAGAGTTAATGAGTGCACGCTTACATATCTGCATTAATTTATTTTTTTTTTTGGGGGGGGGGGTCTCTGGGTCCTCATAATTCATGACACACTATACAGCAGCAGCACATGGTGCACAGTGTGCTCTTTTTCCAACCAGCAGGCCAGTGTTTCCGTCCAACCACTGCTTGTAGTGGGACACATCTTGTATGTGCAGCATGCATGATAATGTGGCCAATGTGGTTCCTGTGCTGCTCTCTTATCACCGATGGTTACAAACTATCAGGTAGTGCTACGAAGTTGACCTATTTTTGACATGGGCTCTGTTGTTTCCTTTTCTTCTCTTTGATTAGTTGTCTTTTTGTGATATTCACAAAGAATGAAGTACGGAAAGTGGTTTGCACTCAGCTGAAGTGTGTTTCAGTCTCCTTTTTATTGAAATCATTGAATACGTTCAAACGTGACTACACTGTTCATTACAGATCATGCACTGGTGAAGCTTTTGGAACAGGTGCATCTGTGGCTTCATGTCTGTGGTTTTAGTTTAACACCCTGATATATGCAAAAGGTCAAAGAGCTCTGCACACACTCCGCATGTTAAAATATGTCAACAAGACATTACATGAGAATGTACCAATGCACACTGGGTACATGCAGCCTGACTAGGTGTATTGATCAGGAATTGCAACCATTGCACCATATGTGGTCAACCATACAGTTTGACTAAAGAAGTATTATACTGTGAACTACAGGGAGGATGGGGGTACGGTAATGCATCGTGTATGGATGGTGTTGTGAGTCCCTAAAGTCTAATTAAGTCTATTTTCAGAGTAGGCCAAAACTACAGGATGACATGGAAAGTCCCAGCAAGTGCTTGGTCAGTTGGAGTCTGACTGACTGAGAATGAAGCTATGAGCTAAGGCCAAATAGTTTATTCAGTGAATCACAGACAGTGATGCGGCAGACATGTGCTCAGTTTTGTGCTGGTCTAGCTAGTTTTTAGTTATGCGACCTGCATAGTTCTAGGGATGGCAATGTTGTTCTGTGTTGTGTTTAGTTCAGAGCAGTGTTGGACTAGTAAATGAAAAATAGTAATTAGTTACAGTTACTTGTTACCTCATTGAAAAAATAGCTAAATTACTTTGATGATTACTCCCACCAAAAAGTAATGCATTTCTGTGATATGTAACATTTTCGTTTTCTTTTTCAATGTCTACTAAATGTCTATGCTAATGAAAGGCTACAGATCATGATACAGCACATTTTTTGTAAATTCAACAAATGAATAGTTATATAAAATGATCACATGAAAAGGTCTATTTCTTATTACATTTTGAATTAAACACTCAATACAAATAAAAAATACTAAGTTACAGTTATAGTATATGACAGTTTACACATGTAAGCCTGCCTATGCAGACCTGTAAGGTAGATTAGAAAAACTGAAAAACATGCAAGATAGGGACATTATTTTGATCTGGAGTGGGCTCAGGCTATATGATGGTTGCTTCAGTTTCAAACAAGAGGAAGCCAAGTCTGTGCTTCTTGGTTTTTTGCATGTGATTCTCATAATTTTGATTTTATTCTTCCAGACAGCTATTCATCATGCTACAGTGAATACTTCAGTTCCATTACTGAAGATTTAACTTGATGGCGAGGAGGATATGAAGACAGATTTCAGGTTGTCTCCTCATCTTGTCCTAGTGTCCAACTTGGAATGCCAATTTGAATGACCATTTCATTGCACTTTTCAGTGTCAGAGGCCATTTTTCAAGCTCCAAATTCAGTGAGTTGTAGCATTAGATCTGTTCTAATTAACATACTGTTAACAATGTATACCCATACACAATATGTTTTAATCTTCGATCTTCAGCAGAATGTGAAAAGTGTCCAAAATATAAATCTCTGCCATGTTTATATCAGTATTTTTGAGATACATGATTGTATGAGGAATCACATTCAAACCATTTCAAAAGTTTTTGGTGAATCATCTCTCTCCCTCCCTCTCCTCTGTCCATCATCCCTGTTTTTGTTGTGATGTGGTGACCAGACAGGACAGCTGGTCAGTCCTTCTCGACCCTCCAAAAACCTTAATCACAAACACTCACACTCTCACATACGCACACAGTCACTCACATATACACCTGTTGCTGCTCCTCCTGGTTGAGTTTCATCACTCGCTCACATTCTCTGTTGTGAAACCCTGCTCATCAGTTTACCACTCCCTCTGGTCGTCTCTCACATCTGCCAGCTTGCGTGGCAACCAACAGCACCACATGCCTCACGTGGTGTAACATTCGCCCTCTTGTTTGTTTCTCAAAATAACATCAGATCACCTATAGTTTTTCCAGTCCCCAACCTTTTCACCCACACTCCACCCACTGTCCCCTGGAGTCTATTCGCTGGTCCTGAGCGACTGAAACATTTGACCCAGTGACTTCTGGTTTCAAAGAAATGTACATAGTCTCCCATGTAACACCTCCTGGTCACATTATGTTTACTGCACATGAAAAGGCTGACGTTACTCTCTGAAAGTCAGATGAATGAAATTATGTAATCACTTTAGCTGTTCCTGATCCTCACTTTGAGGGATCATTTCAAAGGAGATTGTGTAATTCATTACAGAGATCTGAATTACCTGCATCTCTTGAAAAAGTCCCGGCCCTATAAAATGTGGTCTCAGGGACACTTAACTAAATCACAAGCGATATTCTGTCTTGCTGACTAAACAGGTAACTGAATTTGTCTTTCGTGTCCTTACTGTTTCTGTCTCTCACTTTCCTGTCCATCTCCATATGCTTTCTTGCATGAGCAGAAAAATCTGAGACTTCCTCAGGCACCGTTGGCTTTAGTTTCACGTGCAACAGGGTGAGCAAAGCCATTTCAACATGTTCCCACTAGATGACATTCAAGACAGTTCTTTGTAAAAGGATATCATCTCTATATTATCTTATGTGTGGCCCTGTGAGTGGTTGGAAGGAACTTGTCTGGGCTTGTAAAGGTTCCATGTGGACGGGAGTGTGAGCAGTGTGAAACAGACACATGACACATACAAGACACGTGCTGCTCAGATTGCATTCACTGTCAACTGACTTGCACTGTTAAGACATACCAAACCGATAGAGATGGAGACAGAGACACATGTATGAACTACTTTTTATTGTTAAAAATCAAGTGCTAAAACCAAAGTACAAAAACATCAGAAAACCACTTTCATTTATTATTTTAGCCTAGAGTAGATATATATGATGATGATGCAGAGGCATGTTTTGCATCATATCATACTACGGTAAATGGTCCAAAGCAGTGAAAAAAACTACAAAAACTAAAACCTTAAGCAACAGCTGTATTTAAATGCAGTCAAGTTACATTTTGAACAAATTTCTGCTGCATGAAATGTTTGCTGTCAATGTTATCACAATAACTTCGTCATCATTTAGCATTGAAGCAACAGACCATGATTCAAAAGTTCACCACTCAGCAGCAGGTTCAGACCTAACAGCTGAGCATAGCTTTGACTTGCACCAAACAGTACACAGCCCCAGGATTTAAACATGACAAGTGAAATCTCATGATTTAGAGCAGGCCGAAAATAGCACTTTCACCATTTGTGAAGTCAAGCCAGTTAAGAAGGGGCTGTGCAGCAGGGTAGCTTGGGTTTGCTTGTCAAATAAGAAACATAGAAAAGACATTGAATATTGAAAGAAACATTTTCAAGTATCAAAATTCTTTTATATATACATGAATATTCCAGGTATGCACGATTCTGTGTGTCAAGGACTTTTAGATAAGTCCATCACCCATTAAAGCATATATAGTGGAGACCTTCTACAAAATGAAACCACTGTATTTACAAGAAGTCATTTTCTCTGAATGAATACTATTCGATTGACAGTCAATCGCTTCAAATGAATCACGTTCAAATATAACCTCAGCTATGATTTGGTCCATGTGTGTGAGACATGCGTCAGAGTCAAGGAGCCATGGTCAAACAGTTTATATGGCAGAGTCCCCTTAGATGTCCAAGTGTCTGTCTTTGGGTCATAGCACTCGAAACTGTCTGAGTCCTCGATGACATCATGGCCGTTAATGTGACGTCCACCCGTGACGTAGAGTTTGTTATTGAGAATGGTGGCCGAGTGGTGCATCCTCCTCTCCTTCAGGTTGGCACATTTGATGAACCGGTTGGCCTTGGTGTCGTATGCAATTACTCTCCTGGTGTATCCTGTGACAAGGGAGGCCTTAGTTAGAGAGGGGCGGCAAGAGTGACCCAAGCAGAGCTGCAGTGAGGTACCTCTAAAGTCTAATTCATCAGGAAATAAATAAAATAGCAAACAATTCTCTTTCTAGATTTCTTTCTTATTGTTGGTCTTTTTAACCAATGCTATCTACCTCCAATGATGTAGATTTTGTCATCTATAATGGCAGCTGGAGCAGACACATTCTTCACTGTTCTGTTCTCCATCTTAGACCACATGTTCCTGGCAATGTGATACACCTACAGAAGGGGAGGTGGAGCAAGGATGAAAAGAAAAACACTGAGTGAGAGTGGATAGACACATGAAAACACAAGTAGTGACTTAGTGATTGGAGAACATTGTGTCTTACCTGTATTATTCTGACTGGGGTCTGCATGGCGTCCTCTCCTCCAAACACATAGATCCTTTGGTTTGTAGCAGCCACAGCAGGGTGCAGCACAGCCTCAGGCATAGGCGCCATGCACTCCCATTGGTTGAACATACTGTTGTACCTGATCGCATTATTGAGAGATGTGTTATTATTTACCACATTTGTGAGCTTTATGCTGTATATGTGGATAATAATGGTCCACCTCACCTCTCCACACTGTCTGTCAGTTGTCTGTCAGGCCCAAGGCCACCCAGGACAAAGATGAAGTGAAGGTAGGAGACACTCTGGTGGGCAAAACGTGGCTCCAGCATGGGCTCTGTCATCCGCCACTGGTTAGTCTTGAGGGAAAGAGTGTAGACGTTCGTACTGACTTGACTGTGTTTTGTGTTTGTGGTCAATCCTCCAATAACATACAAGACACTGTGTAGGGCAACGTAGGACGCTTTATACAGACGAACGGGAAGTTTGGCAAGCCACTGCCACTTTTCGTTCTTCTCGTCAAAGACGAGGGCCTCCCTGGAGGTCTGCTCGTTGTTCTTCCTTCCTCCTACCACCACCAGCATGTCATGGTAGGAGTAGCGCCTGGGTGCCACCCAGAGAGGTTTGAAGCCAACTGCTGTGTCTTCAATGCATTTCGTGCTGACAGAAAACATCAGGCGTCTCACAGATTCTATGAGCTCGGTGCAGAGGGTGGAGGACTGGATCAGAGGGTCATTAGCTATGAATTGGAAGAGGTAGGTGGGATGGATGTGTCGAAGCCGAACTTTCTTGAAAAGGTCACTGATGGAACCGCACCTGGATAAAGGATCATGGTGGATCCAAGCAACAAGTGTCTCAAAGACCTGCTCCTCCTCCGCACAAAGACTGTCATCCTCAAGGTATCGCATGAGCTCCGTTAGGGAGAGGTCACGCAGATCCTCAGATGCTGACACATCAGAGAAGCTCTTCATGGCCATCTCCTTTGCTTTGTCTCTCAGACTGTTACAATTCATGATCTCAGAGAGTCTTATCATGCTCAAACAGTTGTCAGGGCTCAGTTGCTCCTGGAGGAAGCTTGAGCAGGCCTCAAAAAGGCGGCCATATTGCAACATGGATGCTGCCTGCATCAGAGGCAGCACAATATCCATGCTGATACTAATGAGTCCCGTGTAAACATAGTCAATGATACTGCTCAGAATGGCTGATGTGATGCCCTTTAAGTTAATTTTGGTCTGCTTCTTCTCCAAGAAGTTGTTGCAGAACATGGCTCTGAAGTAGGGACTGCTGGAAACCAGGACATTACGATGACAGGGGATCTCTGTGTTATCTGAGCACAGTGACACATCAGTCAGGATGTTCTCCTGTCTCAGTCTGTTGAGCTGCAGGAGCAGGTTGGAGGACTGCTCCTTGTCTTTGTAGTGGAAGACCTTGATGGCTGGTTGGTCCATACTGAGGAGAGGGACCGTGTTGTTATTGTCAGATTGTTTTAATTCTATGTTTTGTTTTTTAATCTGAGCTCAGACCTCCTCCATCAGCTTGTATAAGCAGTCACATTGGGCTTTAGTGCTATGGTTGTTCACATATAGCCCTTTCAGGGTTTGCTGTAAAATAATCTATCTAAAAATAGCTCTACTTTAATGTATCGGCATCCACTTCACCAAAGCAGGGTTTAGCTTTAATTTTAGTGCAGCAATGAAAAGATTTTGCTATACAGCCAGACAAGTTCAATTCAATCCAGTCGTGTATCAGAAATTTAACCTGCAAGTATTCTCCATAAGCTTTCCCCAAAAATCCCAGCCTAAATGTCTAATCAATAGATGTGCAAGTCATTTGAAACCTGCAAAACTATAACACTAACTTTGTTACATGCTATCAGATCATTGCCTTTTGGCACATGGGCCCAGTTCAGCACTGCTGCACTCAGACATTTTAGGGTCTACCATCCGCCTGTCTGATCATTTTGGAGACTAGCAGTCTATGTAGATGAATACAGAAACACTTCCACAACTACTTCTGCTGATGATGTTTATGTGGAGCCAAAATGCTTTGGTTTCATTTCATCTTTTAAACTGGATGAATGTGACTGCAGCTTTTTTTCCCTTCTGTATCATGCAGTGCAAATTAAGACAAATAAATGTACTTTTTAGCATTTAAAGCAACATCATTTGACTTTGACTTAAACAGATGGTTGTAAACACTTCAGAATTAGACTTGATTGTGTAAGATGAGTATAAAACAAAATATGCTTGATTAATATTTACATCAAGTTACATCAAACATAAAACAGCATCATATGCTGGAGAAAACAAGTCCAATGCTCCCAGCAGCGTTACTGGGATACATCTCTTACCTGCACCTCTTCTCTCGATTTATGTATTCTGGGGGTCCCACTCTGTATTCAAAGTAAGATCTCAGCAGAAAATCTGATGTCTTGACATTTTCCTGTCCTTTGTTCCTCTTTTCTCTCGTGTTGATGCTGTGTGACTGTATGTTCCAAAGGGGGCTGTCTCTTTGTAGGAGCGTGTTGCGTACTGTTTGTTGTTATGGTCTCTTTCCACGAGGCCTCTGTGTACATTCCTCCCCTAAAAATAGAGCCTCTCTTTGGCAACACCGCTGCAGACTCACATGTGACATGTTAGAGCGCTTTCTCAGTGAACGTCTGACTCCCTCACTTAATCTCTTTCTTTCCTTCTCTTCCTCTCTTTCTTTCCTCTAATATCATATTCTTACTTCATTGCTCCCTCCTGGTCTGATTTCTCCTCCCTTGCTCACAGCTTGCATTCCTATTCACTCCATCATCTTTATCTGTCTGGCACATGATTGTAGCAGTAAAAACAGCACTGATACTTGATAACACTCATTTTGTTGGCTGCTCACACTGTCGGCTGGCTGGTTGAAAACAGAGAGGTACAAAAACAAGATTAGGTTGCTGCTGAGGCACACAGAGATGTGATGAAGTCTGCATGAGGAAAATGAGCGACCACATTTAAAACATACTGGCCATGACTGTTGACATTGCAAAAAGTCACTGAGTTCAGTGACTATGTTCTAAGTTTACCAAGAGGTCTGGGTTAATGGAGTGAAATGAGAAGAGCTAAATGTTTTTGGCTTCACTTTTACAGATAGTATTCATCTGTTAAGCATAAAGGAGCATCCTAGTTTAACTGTAAATCAGCAGCAGATGCTTGGGTTTCCCACCTTTGTATTTGTTGAGCTCATTTCCATCTCATTTGTTTCATGCTTCCTGAAACACGTGAGGCTTATTTTCTGCAGTTCCAGCATTTCACAGAGTGCATCCCATAAGGTGGAGATGTGATTGTTTGCCTGTTCCTTAGAGCTGGAGAAGAATCAAAGCTTCATCAATGCCTGGCTGTTTCCCAAATGTAGGTGCGTGAAAACAACAAAACTAGAATGCATTTTCAGTCGTCACAGACAGCAATGTAACATGTTTTTCTTGTGCTCAGGCTTGTTTATGGGGCTCATCCGATCAGGCATAAATAGCTGCTTGAGCAACCATGACCACTAGAGTTCAGTTCACTGTGACTTGCACAACAAAATCGCTATCTTAGACCATAAACTACTTGTGCTTACTGGCCATCTTTGTGGATATTTTGTCATTTGGCTGTTTGTGGGCGACACTGCAACATATGCAAGCAAAATTGCCAAAAGACATGCAGGAGCACAAATTTTACAAAAAGGAAGTATAAATCAGACAGAAAACATAAATGAGATCAACTCATTCCCTTGGGATGCCATGAAATCACAGCAGTCATGTAACAAGTAGTCAAAACTAAACAGCACCATCTAGTGTTTGTGTTTATAAAAAAAGTCATTTTAGCTGTTGTGAAAAACTGGCTCCCTTTCTGCAGAACTCCCTGGCATTTTAAACTTTTTTGGATGTGTTCAGGGCTAAAATGTGTAATATAAACAGCACAGCTAAGTTGTAAGGTAGTTATCTATGCCTGCAAGACAATCCTGACTGTATCAAACAAGTAAATGTCAAAAACAAATATCTGCCCTTTTCGCATCATACTGGCATTTAAATTATCTCATCGATCTGGATCGTCAAGGGCAAAAGCGTAACTTGTTTGCTCAGAAGACTGCAGTGTCATTTTTCATATTCAAAGCTGTGATTGCATCCTTTAAAGTTAAGCACATTGTCTACTATCTCTGTTCCTTCACCTTGACAAAAAGGACTCATTAATGTCTGCCTTCAGGCTACAACTTATATTAAAAGTTAAGGCTTTGGCACACAGTTTTTCAGCAGAGCATTTTCATGCAGCAGCATTACTGTTGCCACCCACCGCCCAGTGCTGTGTCTTCATATCACCAAATGATTATCTTCTCATAAACACATGGTCTAATAGAGCCTATACCCAGGGGATTTAGATCACGCTGATTAGTATTGTGTGTGTGCGCTTGTGCGTGTGTTTGTGTGTGTGTTTGTGTGTGAAGGGCAGACAGCTCTCCTTGGCCAAATAAAAGACTATTTGAAAGCAATATGGATTGGGTTCACACTGAGTCTATTTTCTGTGCTGTACTTGTCTTCATTTGATTGCACTCCATTCAGTGCAGGACTGCAGGTTATATTTTGTTCTGCATATGAAGTTTTTTTCTTTTTAACACTTATGACACTAAAATGTGAGTAGTACTGAAATGATTTCAAAGGTTCTATGATACATAGGCCAATGCAAACAAAGAGCACGGGGGGGGGGCACTCATCCCTATCTAAGCCCAGATAATGATTCCTTTTCATCTGTTTGCTCAATTAAGGCCTTTTTAATTAAATCAATGTGAGTGTGAATGAGACCCTTTGTATCAGCGCTGGTCAGTGCTACTCCACCAGCCATCAGGGAAGCGTTAGAAACTAATAAGGAATCCTGCAGACAAGCGTGTTTTGTTTTTGTTTTTTGAGGTTATGGTGCTCACCAGTACTTCATGCTGCCCTAAAACCACATGAAAATCAGCTATCTTTTCTGTCTGACTCACTGCGGTGTGTGTTTCTATCCCTCAAATATGAGTTCCTTCCTGAATCTCTTCCTTGTTGTTCAGTGATAAATCTAAGGCTTGGTCTGGAGTGAAGTGGTTTGTCACTTTTTCTCATGTCTGTTTAGATAACTTGCCCTGGAGCTGGGCCACTCATTTTGCGGTTGAGAGAGCTTGCTGAGACTTACAGCCCAAACGAGCCTTGCTCCCACAGCAGAGTCAAAGAAGACTAGCCAGGGCTTGTGATTTGTTGTACTGACTTTTTCATGAAAATATTTTATTAATGATTCTCACATTGCCAGTGGACATGGATTGTTATCTGAGCTATACAAGGCCAATACAAAGCTTTCTTAAGACTTGGGGCTGAGCCATAAATGCCCTCAATAGGTCAGGTTCTTGCAAATAAAGTTGTAATCCTCAGGATTTCTGTTCTGGTTGATTTGGCGACACCAGCCATGAATGGTGTCAAAAATCTGGCTTGATGTGATAAAAATCTTAAGGATTATAACTTTAAGATTACAGCAGTATTTCAAAGTGTTAAATGGCCTGGATCATTGGTATGAATTTAATTGAACATATGACATCAGTTTAAGGTGGAGATGAACTATTATACTGTGCTTTATTTGTTGTTCATTTAGTAGAGTGCACAGACAACTCTTGAAGAAGAAGGCAGCTCTGATGTCATACTGCAGCTGAATCAAGAGTGATATTGTTAATCTTTTAGAAAACAGATGGAGATGAGAAATTCAGTCTAATTTTAAGTGTCTCGCACATACCCCTTTCAGACCAACATTATTGTATCCACTAGGTGTCAGGCCAACGTTATGCAAATTTCAGAGTAAACTGACTTTGTCCCCTGTGACTTCCAAGCAGCTATCAAGGCTAAACTCACAGTCGGTGAGTAAACACAACAGATGCATAAACTGGTGAGATGAGAATTGTCTTCCCTATTATTTTAGCTATTTTTAGGCTGGCACCCACAGAATATTTCCTCTAAATACACAGAAAGAAAATGAAGCTATATATCCCCCGATATCCTCAAATTGTTTTTTTAACTGCTGCAAACATGCGCTTTAAAATGGCTATTTATTCAGACACAGATAGCTGCAACAACTGAAACAGAATCATGTGATAACCTCTTGAGTCAATCTGCCGTGGGGCATTGCTCCAAGGAGCAAAGAGATCCATGCCAGGCAATGCTGAGTGCAGTAATCTAGCTTTGATGGAGAGACGTCCATGTGTAAATCGACACAGAGCAAGGGGGAGAGAGGGAGGTTTGAGGAGTAGCCTACAGAGACAAAGAGAGAGAAAGCGAGGCAGGGTGGTTTGTGGTGGGATGGCAAGTGTATGTGTGTGTTACAAACACACATGCTCAAGCAGGGATGAGGTCTTAAAGGGCTTACAGTTAGCTGCTTAAAATTCTTCTGATGTAACCAACACATGCAGGACATGTTATTTGGAAAGGGGGGGGAAAAGTGCTTTGTAGCAACAAAAACTGTGGAGGCAGAGGGGAAAAGCTTTGTGTTTACTCATTGTGCCCTCCACCGTAGCCCTCCCAAGGTTTGTCTCTTGTTGGTATGCCACCATTCAGCCGTCGCCACTGTGCAACATGGCAGATACAGCCTGCCTTTATGTCTGCTCTAATAGAGTCAGCTACAGCGTGTGGGTTAGTGGGCGGTGTGTGGATGGAGGGTGTGTTCGTGGATATGTGGGTGTCTTCATGTGTTCTATATGTTGCTACATGTGTTGGAGGGAGGGGTGAGTGTGCATGCATATTTGTGTGTGTGTGTGTGTGTGTGTGTGTGTGTGTGTGTGTGTGTGTGTGCAGCAGACATTGATATTCCACTAGCAGCAGAAGCTGAAGCCAGTGTCTTTAAAGTGTCAGCCCTCAGCAGCCAGCCAGGTGTACCCGAGGTACAGAAGAGAGAGGGTGAATGAGGAAAAGGGAGTAAAGGGAGTAAAGGGAGCCAGATAGAAATATAGAAAGAGAGAGGCCATGAAAGACAGCAGAAATACAAAGGCACAGGAGATGAAGAGACAGACACAGAGAGAGGAAAGTGCTGCAGAGAGGGAGAGGAAGAGAGAGAGAATACCGAGATGGGAGGGAGAGAAAGAACACTTTGGCGGGTTTTCTGGAGGTGATGTCTTTGAAGGCCTCTATGACTCTCTTCACCCTCTGTATTCTGGCCGTCAAACAGACAGACAGTGAAGCAGATGGACAGAGAGGGAGTGGCGGGTGCAAGGACAGGCAGTGGAAATGTCAAAACGGGTTTTAAAACAAGTGGTTTACAGGTGCAGTGAGGGTCAGTGAGTCCATAATAATGCAAAAGAATAATTCACAAAGACATGAAAAAGCATGGCCTGCCATTAAACAGACCACTATCAAAAATGCTGTTCCTATAGGGGTGTGAGTGTGACTCTACTGATCGTACCATACCTTACTATATATGATTTGGTCTTTCCTTTGGTGCTGGCTCTGTGTTTCCGTCAGTCAGTCGCTAGTACATTATTTTGAAAGGTAAACAAAAGGTGCTCGGACCACAGGAACAAATAGCATCCATCTCTACAAAGTTTCTGACAGGAGGAAGAAAGAAGAATTCCCTTCCCTATCATCACTGTTTGAGGTCTGACCAGGACTTTTGCTTTAAAGCTGCTCCAAACGATATTGTTATATTTAGATTCAAGCTTGAAGTGACAAACCCACAAAGAATTATCACCCAATTTTGCAGTTCCCTCAGCTCTGAAGAGTTTTTTTTTTAGCATCTTAAGTTCATTGTTTTGGTTTCACAGCCTGCAACATTGCCATTTCGGTTCACTCTCATGACTCATTATAGGAATTACCAGGCACACCAGGCAGCTGTTTCAGCAAAAAAAAGCTTGAAAAACCCATTGTACGCTTTTTGCCTAGCACAAACAGCTGGCCGGCAACGTTATCTACCAGTTAGTGAACATAGTGGAGCACTTAGCAGCTAAAGAGCCAGGATACCTTCCTCAGAAGTTAGTGGGGACAAAGATCAGAGCTAAAAGGAGAGTGAATACTGAACACCTGCCTGATGTGTGAACTGAACTGTTTGCTAACAAGTTTCAGCTGTGGAAGGAGATAATATGTCAGCTAATATGTGTTTACAGCTTGTGTATGCTTACCAAGTAGCCAGAAACATCAGTCAGTGCTGGTTTAACCTTTATTCATATGGGGAAGTTCCACCAGGAGCAATGCTCTCTTTTTCAGAGACATGCTGTTCACACTCACAGTTTACATTCACTCCTGGAAGCGGCCCAGTACGACCACAATCTGATCTGTTGGCCACTGGGCAGTTTGGGGATTAAGGGCCTCGCTCAATGCTCAGTGGTGATAATGAGGGGCAGCATTCCTTTCTGATGCAGACCGTTGTTTCTGTTGAAAGAAAAGCTCCTAATGCCAAGCTACCACTTCTGATCTCACTCTCCTTATGCTGCACTCCTCCTCATCCTGCTCGTGTCATCCGTCCTTTCCTTCAGGCTCTTCTTGAGTTCGCCACGTTATCATTCTTGCACTCACAGCACCCTCCTCTTCTTCTATGCCTCCCTATCTCTTCCTGGAAACCTGTTGCGCTGCTCCTCTCCTCCCTCACTCTTCTCTCACTATCCACTCTTTCCTCCCCCTCGTTGCCCTCCCTCGCATTTCTAAACAGCATCCACTTTAATGGAATGTACTTTAGTGGTGGGTAATGCAGTTGGGGATGATGATTGTTCTGACCTTGTCTGAGATGGCAGTGTTTCGTCAAACCAGACCCACTTGGTGCCTTTATATGGATTCACTGAAAAGGAACATCAGAAGCTAATTTCCTGAACACAGATTAAAGACTACATTCCAATGAACGAGGCATGCAGCCTCCTTGTGAAAGTGCTGTTTAGCCCCAAATTGGTTTTGGAGACGCGCATTGTATCTATGGCTGCACGATGTCCAGCCAACACTGGCTCAATTTCAGCATCCAAATACCATTCTCTGCACTTGATAGCAGCACAAACACTGTGTATTAAGAATAAAAAAAACAAATGAATAACAGTAGTTATCACTGAACTTCAAAGAGAGATCCTCTACACTGTTGTGTTCTTTTGTGTTCAGTAGCCTTCTTGGCCTCAGAGGCTGTTCTCAAGTTTGTTTCATTTAGTGCAATCAGCTCAGTGAGCTGTGTCACTGGACCAAACTTGCAAGTTTGTCCCAACTGCACTCTGGTCTATTTCCTGTGTTTCAAAGGAAAACAGGACCGATAATTGCTATTTATCCACCAAAATTTTATTAGAATATCTGAGTGGCATCAGAGACTGAGCTGAATGCCAGTTTTCAGTAACACTATTGCTTCTCTCTGTTCCATCCACATGTTGAGTTAGCTGTGACCTTGACTCACTGTGAGAAAGAGGCCTTTTGTTGACAAAGATATGGTTTATGTAACTTACTTGTTTGTATTGCTGTTCGGGTCCTTTCAGCCACTACCACTGTGCAAGACTTACCAAATGCATTACAAACAGAGGAAACATTGTTGAAATATGTTGTTCAGAATCACAGATAAGAGGTTTATACCATGAGATTTGCAGTTTAATCTCATATACAATGTCTCAATTCTTTGTCTATGGGTTACCAAGGGCAAACACTAAAGAAGAACAGCCTATACAAGACTTGACTTCAAATATCAGCCTTGTCTACTACAAACTGCCTGCAAATAATAATAAGCACATGTAGTAAACATATATACTGTATTAGATTTCTATTGATGCAGCATTTTCAAAAAGTGAGGTTCACAATGGGGAAAAAAAGAATGCAGAGTGGAAGAAAAATTTTGAAGGTTAGAGAAAAAATAAGAATAAAAACAGGTTAAGAATAATAGGTTACTTTTTTCTGAGATGCAGGAATCACAACTGGGCTAAAGCTTCACTCACTAAAATGTCAAGGTCAGGGTAATCTTTATTATCCCTGAGGGGAAATTTGTTGCACAGCCAGCAGCAGCAAAATCATGATCACACCAATCAGCACACAAGCAATTCACACAAAAGAAACATAAGAATTACATAATGTTTCTCAAAAGACCAATAGCTGTGGTTACTAATGAGTTCTTCTATCTATCTATTCTATTGGTCCTGCATCTTGGCATATTATATCTACAACCAGATGGAAGCAACCTGAACTCACTGAACCAAGGTCAGCACGGATGGACCTTCCTTGTGGCTCTGTCTTTGTATGTCTGGGAGAGGTCATTTAGATTTGTGCCTGCAATGTTCCTGCACATTCTGGCAGTTCCCTCTAACCTGTTCCTGTTTTTCAGGGTAAGTGACCCAAGCGAGCAAACGAAAGAGAAGGTTAGAACAGGTTCAATAAAACAAGAATAAAACATTCTCGTGAAGGTGGTGTCAACATTAAAACTTCTGAGCTTCCATTAAAATTACACACGCTCAGATGAATGTGAACAAAATGTAGAATGCCAGAGTTTCTCACCTTGGAGTTTGATACAAGGAACCATTTATCAACCATGGGAGAGGTGGAAGTAAGTCACACATGTACAAGTCTCAAGTGTTAACCTTCAAGCCTCAAGCAAGTCCCAAGTTACTGTGGTGAGAATCAAGTAAGTCGAGCCAAGTCCCTGCCAGGAGACAAGCGTGTCAAAAATCAAGTCGCAAGACATTCAGATGATCTCCCCCCATTTCCAGATTTAATTCAGTGAAAAGACAGCGGCAATGAAAAGTTTTATTCTCAACATGAACAAAAATGGCTGCTTTCAATACCTCCAAAATGAACAACAATGGAGAGTGGGACCTTGCACACAGAAGCTGCCAGTTACTTTTTCTATGAACAAACAAACAAAACAAACAGTATTACTCAGACCAAATCAGGGACATTTATCAACCAAAACCACAGAAAATGTTCACCAAAAGCAAAAGGACAGGTGTGCGACAGACACAGACAACCTGCTGACCATGAAAACTGAGGTCAGTGTCACAGAATAAAACAAAGAGAATAGGTTTCTTGCTAACATGTTAAAAAGTAAGTAAGAAAACAAAAGAATAAAAACAATCCACTCACTGTAAACTTGGCATTACTCCACTCTGAAACAATGGAGACTGGGGCTCTGAAATTATAATACAGCAATTTCAGATCATTTCTAATAGTGACTGTGATGCATCCTAAGCATATGCTGGAATGAGGGTTTTTTTAAACAGGTGTAACAGCACTGGCTGCAAAGTGATTGTATCAAAGTGGTCACACAATTCACATTAATCATGTATTCAAGAGGTGCTTAAAACAGCAGAGAAAGGGTGCAATGGCAGGTCATGAGAAGACCACAGCTGTGTCAGCATGTAACGCATCAGCATAGATCAACTAGTTATGGTCCTGAATCAGTCTCCCAATTGTCTTTACATTATGTCTTCTCAGTAAAATGCATAACCGATTCAAAGCCAAGTCTAGAATAGCATAAACTTACTGTTAACTTCCGAGCTAACGTTTGGCCAGCCAATAACTTAAAGGACACATTCACATACCTCTCTCTGTGGGTTTTGTAGTGCTGGACTCGACTAGGCCCCAACCTAATGGACTATAATTAAAATTTTAATTTTGGCAACATTCATCTCTTGAAGGTTTTGGGCCATCCATCCCTTGATGTAATGGAAAAAGTCATGAAGTCTGCTGACAGGATTAACAGAAAGACAGAAATGGAAATAATGACAGGTTTGGAGATGGGTCCATAATTGTTGTGAGGCTGTTGGTTGACATTTTGTTTTCTTAAAAATGAATGAAGATACAGAACCAGAGGAAAGAGAACTATCAATAATCATATGCAGTCTTGGTTTGGAATAATGAGTTGGAAAAATATCCACAGGGCTAGAGGAGATTTTCATCTTATTAACCACGTCAATAAGATGCATAAAAATGGCTTAACCTGGACAAGAGTGGGGTATCAGTATGAGCACTCAGGGTAGCTGGAGTCCATCTTTTCTACAAAGAATAAAGCAAATGTGTTACATTCTTTTGAGGAGGCAGATGGAGCAGAAATCTGTGTAAATATCTCACACACTTTAAAACCAGTGATTTTGAGACCTATGGGAAACTTGACAAACCTGACCGTGGAGTCTCCAACTGTGTGGTCAAACTGCGTGTAACACTCTTCTCCCCCATCTCATTTTTCAGGCAGTGGAGCTGCGTCTGAACACTTTGTAGCTTCCTAAAGCAGTCAAACTGAAAACCCTTCACTTTTTCGACACAGCTCTGTGGAGGTGAGACAGAATGGAGGATTTCAACTACTTCTCTTCTTCACAACTTCAGTCACTTTTCATGTGTACAAATGAGTGCAATGCTATGAATACCTTTAAGGAGAGATTGTCTGAAAGTGTGCGCCCTTACTGTCATTTGAACGATTGTCACAACAGGCTTTTAGCCTTGCCTGCGAACGTGACTGATATTTTCCCAAAGATTTGTCTGAAGGATGATGGATCATGGAAACAGGCAACATTTCATCCACCGCATATCTAGATACATGCTTGATTTGTTCTTTGTTGCTTGTATCCTGCTGTCCACAATTAAATCTCAGTTTTGGTTGTTCAGACATTGTAGGGCTACAGCCATCCTCATCATCATCTATGGTAGCGTGGAACTTATTTCCAGTAGGTGTTTCAGGAGGTTTGAGCTTGTGTTTTTCACAGTGGAAAGAGTCTTAGTGCCACCACCTGCACACAATGATGCTCTTGCCACCTTTCTTCCCAACCAAATCAAAGTAATGAGAATATTTCCAGCAGCTGCTTGTAAGCGTTTCCAGGTTCCAAGCTGTCTGTCTGGTGATGTGCGCATGCAACAATTATGAAAATGAACCCAGGATGTGTTGGATTGTTGGACTTCAAATCAGTCATGGGATGATAACAAAAGTAATTTCTTTACACTACTCACTACTGGAAAAAGCCTTATTCTTGCTATCTTTCTAGCTGGTAGTGAAAGAGGAAGGCCTCCCACCTGTTGCCACAAATAATGACCATTGTCCTTGTTTCAGGTTAATAGAAAAACAGAGCATCACTGGTCCACATCTCCCTAGTTAAATATGAATAAATGTGAGCACAGGGGGGTGAGTGTTATTAAAAACGATCAGTCAGTCAGATTGCAACTCACACTCTCACCACACTGCTGCCAGCCTAAAGCTGTATGTGTCTCTGTGGAGCCCCTGATATTGAATAAAGACATGCCACACTCACAGAAAATAGCAACACTGTAATATGCAGCAGCAGTAGAAACTCGTCTTTCCCCTGAAGGCATTAGATTCAAGTGTGTCATATCTCGTGGTTCAATGGCCTGGTCTACATGGAAACATGTCTGTGAAGAGGCTCCTTACTGGTTTTGTGGGGAGGTGATGCAGGGTAAGACAGACCAGGTCAGGTCTATAATTGGACATCTGCTTTCTTCATACATGTGTCTTCAGTGACATCTATACTGTGTGCTGCACAGGCTTTAATGCAAATGCAGGCACTCTTCAACAATGTGATTTCACTTAATGGTAAACCTTTATTGCAACTATATAAAATGATAAGAGCAGAGAATCCAACCATTCATGATAAAAACAGACCAATTATTGATGACACACCCATAGTTTGGGTGCCTAAATCTAAACATTTCAAGAGTGTATTTGTATTAAGCGTGTCCTGTAGCTGCTGTGTGTCTGCTGATGGACCCACTTTAATGCACATAGGTGATAGAACCTGTGCAGTAGGGCTCCGAGGCTTTGGAATGACCTGCCTGAGGAGATCAGCGTTGCAAGCTCTGTCTCGTCTTTTACATCACTTTCAAAACCCAACTTTTTATTTTTAATATAAAATTGCTTTTCAGTGATTTCATTTGTTTTATGGCATTTTAGTTTGTTTTACTCTCTGTGTGTTTTATCTTGTGTTTAGTTTTTATTACTCACAGTTTGTTTGTATTCTCATCGTGTTTTATATGTGTTCTGTTTTTATTGTAAAGCACTTTTTGACAGATGCTTATATATAAAGTTTAGCCTCCCTGTTGTGTTATGGAGCTGAATATGAGTGCAAGAAGGATACTGAAGCATTGGGTCTTCTGCTTAATTATTTGTAAGTTTAGATGAAGTAAAAAGCCAGGGTTATAATAATAAAAATCTTTTTGATAATGTTACATTAAACTTTAAAGGTTTTCACTATGATCTGAATAGGAACAAAAGTTTCACTCTAGTTATGATGATCTGACAGCTACATATAGAGTAAAGCTACATATATGGCCAGTAAGTAAATCCTCCTTCCTGACAAGACTACAGAGCACTGACGGTTTTCTTTCCAACCATCCACTTAATTGCATTCACATTGTGTCCCAGGCTTTAAACAGTCCTTCATTAGTCGGCCAAAAGGAAAAACCGGCAGGATCAGGATTGAAGACCACCAATCCAAACACCTAACTCTCCATCTCTTTTTCACCCAACTTCTCTCTCTCTTCCTTCTCCCAACCTGTAATCCCGCCATCAGTTGTCCAGGCAACAGCACTGGCCTCCGTTCTGCCACGTGCACAGTGCTGCCGGGTCAGGATGAAAGCGCCTGGAGGGGGCGATGCAAATAACCCACTGCACTTCTCTGGAGAGCCCCATAGAAATCCTGGGCATAAGCCTGCCCCCGGGTTTTTCTCCCAACGATGGTGAAACACCTCTGTGTCTTATTAGTGCTCTAGTGTGAAAGATCTCTGTCATTTACATGAATTCATGAAATTATGTTTGTTTCCCTTAAAGCAGATCTTAGGGGTGTGTTTAGAAGCACTGTGTATGCATTTCTTGCTTATTTGCTGGTGTGTCAAGTGAACGTTTTACTAATATGATAAATAATTTAATTCCAAGTGTTAATCAACAACTCAGCACCACACAAGTAACTGTTCTGAAAGTCAACATATTTGTGCTATTCAGACTTGAATAATGTTGCTTTGTATCAGCTGCTGAAATGATACAGAGAGCATAGGAGGTGGAGGAGGATGCTGTGGAAAGTTGAGTCTGTGGGAAACCACATGGCACAGAAGTAAAAACATACATGCACAAATGCACATGCTGCAGTCATGCTACACCCTGCCACAATCATGTGCCACATGAATGCAACTACACACACATACTGTATTGTCTTCTGTCTTACATAGCATCAACAACTCTCATCTGGCTCACTGTTGTTGAGGAATTAGCTCATAACCTTGTGCACTGCAGCTCTCAGGCTCCCCCATAATCTCTCCTGCAAACTTTGTGTGAACTCTGGTGTACATAATACCTTCATTCAGGAGTCTATGGTATGTGGAACAATAGCACAAAGCAGAGTTACTGAAATGTTTTTTTTTTTTTTGTTTTTTTTTTTTGTGGCAAAAAGTGCCAAATAAACATTGTGTGTTTGGAAGATTTTCTTTGCCTATGATTTTCTAATACTGTGGCAGGGGAGCAGCCTACATGTGAGGTAAAAGTACAGCATGTATACAAATATTCAACACAGCATATAGTCACGCATAACACATAAGGATAACTTCATTAGCGAAGTGTAAGTATGATAACCATGTGCACCACTTTAACACCACATTGTTAACCACAGAGAATAAATGCAAAAAGCAAAGTTATTATTGTAATAATACACATCTGCCCCTTTTTAAATAAAGCTTTAAATTTGAATCAACAGGGTAGAGCCAGTCTGGTCACTCTGGCAGTGATGCCAACTTTTCTGCCGTAAAAGGCATTTGATGGGAAATGAGAGTGGTTGTCTTCCAGGTTCTGTACTTACAGTAACTGTGTCACTTTCTTTCCCAGTCACTTTCTCTCATTCTCAGCGTGTCAGTCTTCCCTCATACTGCCTGTCAGTTTAAAGCGTTGTGTTTCTCTGTCTGAGTCCTCTCTGACTGTGATCATAAGGACTGCCGCTTTTGGTTGTCAAGCAGAAACAGATGCATGGTGCCTGCTGGATATTACAAACTCTTGTCAACAAACACTGGGTACGTTCCATTTTATACTCGGGGTGGTTAGAGTTTATTTCCCTCCAACAAAATGACACTAAAGAATACACAAAATCTGTCATAAAGTGATGGCTGAAATTACAGTCTTGCAGTTTAATAACAAGTAGGGACATAATTTGGCAATTTACTATTCAATGAGCGGGTTTCATAGATGCGCACCATGTGTGGTTTGATCTGTCTAAGCACTGGAATACATTGTGGCGCCTGTGTATCACTTGTGCAAGAAGAAAGAGTGAACATTTGGAGTTTAATGGTGTGTCTGCACAGGCTACAGTACACAAAAATTAACAAACCCTTTAGGGCCTCTTGTCTACATTCTTATAGCTGAAATAGCTTAAACATTACAGGATTGCAAGTGTACTTGATGTCACTCTGAAATGAACTTGATTAGTTCAGCTCCCTCTGTGTCTTCTCTCCAGCAGTGGTCTTTTCAGCAGAATGGGATCTGACGCATGTATCAGGGTTCACACTCTTTGCAAACTCCACTCACACAGATTTGATTTGTGTCACTTTGTGAATACTTTTTTTCTCCCCAGTGTTTCGTCACAGCGTACTGGACCTGTAAATACTCATCCTGACCTTGAATAGCCCGCCCGAGATAATCCCGCAGCCTCACACAACAGCGAAGAAAGCGTGTGGAGAAATCCGCTGGGAGAGAGTGACTGTTGGAAAATTCTCACTGACTTCGTTTTTTTCTTATTTATCTTTGTGACAGTGGGTCCAGAGACGGGGATGACAGAGAGTGAGAGCGGCGTGGTGTGTTGGCCCTGCGTGTTAGGGGGAGGCTGTGATCATGACTGGCAGTAGAGAGACAACAGTGAAGGAAAGGGACGGTGGGGCCAGGGACAAGAGTTGCGATGGTAATGCATGTCACATCGATGAGGCCACGCCAAGAGAAGTTGGGAATGGGGTCAGCTCCACATCCTGCCTCCCAGGATCTCTGCTCGGGGCTCTAACTCCGATTTTCACTGCTATCATTTGTTGGGTCTTTCTCTGTCTCTGCACTCATCTTTTCTTTTCCTATAATCTGTGCTCCACCATCACTATTCTTCCCTCTACTTGTCTACTCTTTATATAATGGAACACTGTTCTTCGATCACCCCTGTCTGAGTCTCTCTCAGCTCACTAATATGTTCTGCACTTTTTCTTACAGGGAATGGAGCCAGGATTATGCAATAAGGCCGCTTTAAAGCCTGTTTGTGCTACACAAACAATAGTACGGTACTGGATGGTCACTGTTTATTCAAAATAAATATTTTATATGTATTCCTATGGTCAAATTCAAAACTTAAAGTATAAGCACAGCCTGTGGTTACCTTAAAATGGTCTGTCCATGAGACTGAGTGCATCCACTGCTGCTCTAGTGAGTGAAGCTATAGTTTTTGTTTTTGCTGAAAATGGAGACAACAAGCGAGCACAAAATCATGTGGGAAGTAATGTGAGGAAGCCTCTTGATTCTGATAACACAGATGGAAAATCATGTGTAAAAGTACTGCTGTTTGCTGACTTTGAAAAATGTAACTGCCTCACAATGACGTGGCAACAGAGGCACCGTAATTGAACACAACAATATTAAAAGGCCACAACACCAGAGTTTTGTATCAGGCTACGTGGGTTGTGTTCAATCAACCTGTACTGCAATTAAGCAAGCAAAGATGAAGTGGTGAAAAGAAACAAAGCACAATTACTCAAACACACATGGAGGCATTTAGATTATGTGCTGTAACTATTTCTTTGTGAACCACAGTCTAGCAACAACATCCCAGAGCATCATATTGAGGTTGCCTGGCAAAGCTCGCATTAACTCTGTTTAAATGCAAAGATAACTGGTTCCCAGCTCCAGCTCTGTATGTAATGTGCAGTCATGTGAGAGTGGTACCTTCTCATCTTACTCTTGGAAAAAAGCTAATAAGAACATCTCACCAAAAACTATTCCTCTACATTACCTGTAATAATAATATAATACAATATTGTTTCCCTGAGAGTATACTCCCTCATAGCCCCAAAGTGCCAGGCGGGTGGCATTAGTCTGGGTGGGCGACACAAGGTGTCCAAAATCTCTGTGCAGCCCACTGCTCCATTGAGCTGCACAGAGGAGCTTAGGAAGAAAGAAAACAGTGCTAATCATTACCCACACCCTCACCCGCCGCCCTTCCCTTTCCTCTCTGCTCCTTCCCACCTCCTTCCTCTCATTAAAATAAGTCCGAGAGAGCTAGCCTGCATACTGATGCATTGTTAAGCACTCTTAATTGAACTTGAGGATTCTTAATGTGCCATCATTCAAATGCTTAGTCTGTGTGCTCTCGGCTGCTTAGTCCGAATTGCCCTCTGTGCTGCATTTATCTCCACCTCCTCCGCTGCACGTCCATTCAGCTTTTGGCGGAAGGGAGGAAGGGTTCTGTGGCAGATTTGTAATGTGCGGGCATGGAGGAAAAGGACATTGACTCTTTATACAACAGAGGGAACAAAAGCGTTCACTTGATGCCAGCTGGGAGTTTCATCATCAGCCAGGAGAGAGAGAGGTGGGGGGCAAAGTGAGAAATGGAGAGAGAAAGGAAGCAGTGGGAAAGAGTAAGAACGAAAAAAAGTTATTGGACAAGATGGGGCAGGGTGACATCAATAGCATCCCAAGCAGGGCCACAAATTAGCCGGGCGAGAAGCAGCACAGCATGGGAGCCGACAGCTGGGGCCCTATGTGCAATGCCACCGGGGGATTAGCAGGGTTTCAGGATCTGACACAGAGGGGATGAGCGTCATGGGCAGAATAAAGAGCAACGCGGGGATTAGAGAGCTTCCCGACACTCCACCAACACTCATGAAGGGCTTAAAGGGCTATAGATATCATTAATGAATGGACAGAGAGAGAGACAGAGAGAGAAGGTTGGGGAGTGGGCTTGTCTTTTTGCTTTTATTCAGCCTGACCCCCCTCCATCTCCACTCAGATTTTTAATGATCATACATTCCACGTGCATACATTAAAAGTCAATGAGAGGCGGGCCAAACAGGCAAACTGGCCGTGTGTTGATCATTCAATATAACACACAGCACACCAGACAGAGATGGCCGACGCTGACTATTCAATTCATGTGACCCTCTGAAGATTAGGTCTGAATTATTCATCTGAAAGTCGTGGTGAAAATGCCAAACATATATTTGAATATTTGTACGCTTTTGTGTGAGCATACTGGAACAATAAGATAGTATTCATAGTGGTGTGCATGTAGGTGTGCTGCTGGGGTGTGTGTTGGTATCGAATTCTGCATTCAGATGCCGGGTATGGGGTGATTTAAGGGGCCACAGGGCTGTGTCTTGTTTTATAAAAAGGAAATTGCTGAGTTTCCTCTGTAAACAGGCCATGCCTTCAGATAGGCACAGCCCCACCAGCCTGTCTTCACAACTACTGCGAGGAATTGGCACCAAGATAACCTTTGTTCGTGTAGCTTGCAACACACCGAAGATGAGACAAGCTCTTGGAGCTAATATGATTTTGCAACGTGCCACGCAGAACTGAAAGTGAACAGAATATCAGCACAATCTGTGAACTTAAAAATACCCCCATGCAGCCTTTTCCATGATAATGACATTGCCTCCGAGCCAAGTGGGATATCCTGGACAGGAAGGCATGGGGAGATAAGTCTGCCTGTTGTTTAGGAACATAGAGTTATCATCTTCCCCCTCCTCCACCTCTCCCTCACCAGAGTTGTGTGTTTAAGACTAATGGAGTCTTTATCATGAAAGAGTTAACTACTTATCACTGGTTCACTGCTAAGGATCAAGAGCACAACTGGATTTGCTGAAGGGGCAGAATGGTCTTTGATGAACTTCAGTTGAAGTTTAATGAAAGCAAATGTGCGTCCATGGTAAGGCCTTGGCTTGCTGCCTTAGCTGCTTCTCAGTCTGTGGGCACAGAATGGGTGTTTTGGGATGGAGGGTGCTGTATAAAATCTGTTTGTCTGCTTGTGTGTGTGTGTGTGTGTGTGTGTGTGTGTGTGTGTGTGTGTGTGTGTGTGTGTGTGTGTGTGTGTGTGTGTGTGTGAAACCATCATCAAATAGATATACAGGGTCATGGATTTTGTCACGTCTGAGGATAAAACACACAGATCCTGTGTGGAGCCTTTATTTTCCTCCTGGCCATGTGGACTTCCCTTCAGTGCGGTCAGCATGCCCAGACGACTCAAACATATTATTTTGGAAATGAATCTCTTCTGGTGCACCGGGGTCCCTGCCTCCCACTGTGTTCACCAAACACATTAACCACTCGAGTCCTGCTGTGTCAGAGAAGCCACACCTTGTCCTTGTGTACAGTATCCCACCATTGTCCCTAGCAATCCCCTGAGATCCCCAGGAAGGGTGTGTGTGTGTGTGTGTGTGTGTGTGTGTGTGTGTGTGTGTGTGTGTGTGTGTGTGTGTGTGTGTGTGTGTGTGTGTGTGTGTGTCTTTCCCTGCCTCTGAACAAATAAAGAGTGTAACCTGTTGTAAAATGCCAGAAGAGCAAAGAATGTAATGCTCTGTATGTGAGGTGGTATTAATATACTGTACTTCTTGTATCCTGATTGATGTTACACAGAAGAGCCTTGTTGCAATTATTGTGCTTCTGTACTCTTGTTGCAGCTGCACCGCACATCACAGAATTCTTGGTGACAGGTGCGTAGGAGAAAAAAAAACTGGCTTGAAGTTAAATCACAAGAAGAAACTCATAAGTGAAACACTGCAATATCAATAAAATAGTTTCCTCTAATTGCAATGATGATAGCGTAGGCGATTTTTCAGAATAGTTGGGATTCAAAAGCCACAATAACAAGGTGTGGAAACTTGAATGCAGCTTAATTGCTTCTTTGTTGTCAACACACTTTGTTAAAAAGTAGAATCAGGAGCTTTGTTGACAATAAATCTCAAACTCAGATCTTAAACATTAGCATGGCTTCAGAGCAAACTCTCGGGCTCAGGAAGGCAGTGGTGTAGTCATTACTGCCTCCCATTTTCACATTGAGATTTTAATCATCAGCTACAGTATTTCTGATTGATGCGCAGGAGTTTGTGTGTGTGTGATTTGTGTGCACACACATATGCCCATGCACGGGGGGAAGGGGTTGGGGGGTGGGGGGTGGGGGGGTTGTAATACATCTTCGTAATTAGTCTCATAATTATAAGGCAATAAACTGCAGTACACATGGGAGACTGATCCATCTCTGGGATATGGCAATTACCCTGCTAAGATGTGTTGCTGTGACAAATCTCCAGAAGCAAAGTGGAGCTCTGCACTGTTCCGCTTAAAACAACTCATGGAACACAGGCTTAGTTCAGGATTGTTTACAAATGCACGTTGGATGTATAAATGTGTCAAATGGCAGGGTTCACATGGTTTATTTGGCCTGTTTCATGGATTGGACATGGTCTCAGAGCCAAATCATTCCCCCAGTTTAATTTGAAATTCCAGTCCTGTTGCTAGTTCTTTATCTGTACATTTTCTTCCCAAGGGCTGTCTAGACGGTCCAATCCCAAGTCTTCAAATGCTGATCCACAACAGCTCGTCTTGGAGTTCTCGTCAATCTGGTCAATGTGGTGATATCACACGGCCACTGAGTGAGTCCAAATTGGCTTTGCCTCCATTAGCTCCAACAGTGCCTCATTATCAGCGGCAAACATCAAGCCTGCAGGGCCAGACCTCTGCCACTCCACCACCCACTAGTTCCATATCATACACACACACACACACACACACACACACACACACTCACACAGGATTCTCAGGTAATCATAAGCACACACATATAGGGATGTCCTCACTGCCTCTCACACATATAACACTCAAACACCTCCCTTTCCATATCTCTGATTAAGCCAGCAGGGTGTGCAAGTTGTCACTGAGCACACCTTTCATAAAGGATGGTGGTATGCTCATCAGCTGGAGACGGAATAGGAAATTACAGCTGTTCTCACTGGTGGGCAGCAGGGAGAGCGGGTGGTGTGAGGTGACATGACAGTGGAAGTAGCATTGACTTAATATGAATGAACATGAGTGTGAACCCCGTTTGCACAGAAGTGAAACATGAACAGGCTTATTAAACACTCACACACATGCACAGTACATGTGCACAGAGCAAGGGTTAGGTTTGCTTAAATTACATAAACACACACAGCTACACACAGGAAATGTCGCTTGGTGTATAACCTTTCCTAAACAATGTGCAGACCTTTTTTCCATTCAGCATCAGCGGTCACAGTCTGAACATTGACATCATGCCTGTCATACTCCTGCCAAATAATGGATCAGTGATTCATGACTGAATCTCTTCTTTTGGCTTTCTTTGGTTGACTTCAGAATCGAGGGAAATCATACTGGTGCTGGATTGTACAAGTGAGGATGAAGGTGTCAAATGGTATTTATTGGTAGTATGATTCCCAGATACATGCCCATGTTAATGTCAAAACTACTCATGTTTTATCATCAGTCCACCATTAGGCTCTTTTAAACCCTCAGCAAGGAATCCACCAGTTAGAAAGCAGTCTCTGGTCATTGTTGAACTTGTTTTAAAGGAATGGTTCTACATTGTGAACTATTTGCTTTCTTGCCGAGAGTTAAATTAAAAGATTGATGCCGCTGTGATATGGGACTAGTAAATACACGTCTACAGCCAGGTGCATAAAGGTGGAAACAGGAGGAAACCGCAAACCTGGCTCTATCCCAACATAACAAAAGCTGCTTGCCTGCAAAGTTCACTAGTTATCACACTGGATCTGGTTTCTATACTAAACTATACAAGCATGTTTCAGTTTTTATAATAAGCTAAGCAAAATGTCTGCTGGCTGTAGCTTCACATTTAGCATACAGTCATGAGAGCGGTCTGGTTGCCGCCATGAGGTTGCCAGACAACCAGCAGGGACTCCAGGACGTAACTGCACCAGGCCAAGAAACAGTTTGTTTTTTACACTTTGGTTATTGAGCTGATTAAACAAACCAGCTATGATGTATTAATCAGTTTGCCCCAGAGGTTTGTTACCTTGGGACGGAGCCATGCTAGCTGTTTTCCCCTGTTTCCAATCTTTGTGATAAGCTAACTGTCTTCTGGCTGTGTATTTACCGTACAGACATTAGAGTGCCATCGATCTTGTCATCTAACTCTTTTCATGAAAGTAAACAAGCACATTTCCCAAAATATCAAACTATTCCTTTCAGGCTGTTGAAGAACATGACTGTGTAAGTGCAAGGACGAGCCTGCTTGAGGACTCTTCCCAACACTTCTGCAGTCAGTCGTGTGTTATGTATCAGTATTTACTCCACTGCTTCTTTTTGTGTATGGCGTGCAGGAGAGACGGCACTTCTCTAAACCACCTCCAGTCATCAAAAATCTGCAATTCATAAGGAAGCATGAGACAGCACAAAAAGCAGATGTGTAGAAGTCTGAGTCATGGACATCATCACGTGTCAACTGAAATATCCTCAAGATAAAAACAGCAGAGGATAAGCAAGAAGGAAGCCATAGAGCTGATAAGGAACGAAGGAGGCAAGGAAGGAAGAAAGGTACTTGTACACCGTAATTGATAACCTTTTTTGTTTGTTTGTTTGTTTTTTTTGGTGAAGGGCATAAGAAAACCCAGCTTTCTCCCAGACAATTAAACTGACAGCGCACAGGAGCAGCAACATAGAATTAAAATTAAAGAAGAGCAAGAATGTTGATAAGCACTAATTTGATTCCCTGGGATCTGGGAGGAAGGTTTGAAAAGACAGCCGCAAGGGTGGCCTCTTTTAATTGCCAAAAAGAGGCTCTCAGGGGATTATGACTCTTGCTGCCAGGTTAAGCACACTCCACTGACACCTTTCCAGCGCTGTGTGGCTCCCTTACTAGTGTTTATAGGAGTAAAACCTAGTTATTTATTAAGGGATTGTATGTGTTTAAGATATATGAGTATATACTGGATTAAAAAATATGACTTTGTCTTTCTAGAAGTTAAGGTGTTGAATGTACATGCTAATTTTTTGTAAATAGTAGTCAAATACTCAGCGGCAAACAAGAAAAAACAGATGAAGAAATTGAGATTTAAAAAAAAAAAAAAAGCCTAGAAGTGTATAATTAGCTTAATTGGGCTAAATGAAATGATGATTTTGTGCTTTTTAACCTCTGGTCACCCACACAGGGTCAGTCAGCATAGCTGAAAATGCAGGGCAGGATTTTGTGGGATGACTCAGGATAAGATGAATGTTGATAGCTACTGAATCAGCCTGCCATAAATAATTGAAGTGACAAACAGGTCAGAGTGCTTCAAGGCAACAATTCCCACTCACATCTCAGTTCAAGTATGAAGCTTTAATAACAGCAGTGATTTCTGTTCCCCCTTTCTCAGTCCGTAACTCCAGCCTTCTATCACGCTCCCTTCTTTCTTTTATTCATTCATTCATCCATCAACATCCCAAAGAAACAGGGTCAGTTTATTGAAGTTTTCCTCCGGCTCTTTCCTGTTGTCTGGCTCTGCTTATGTAAACCAGACAGCCCTGGCTGACCGGACACGACAGCTCAAACCAGAATAGGGTCTGATTCCATTCTGATGAGCTCCTCATCAGCGCCTGTTGTCTACGAATTTCAACTCTTCCTCTAGACATGACGATCAAATCAAAGACATTCTGATGTCATCTTACAAAGCTATCCTTATATATGATGTCTTGTATCCTCACCCAGTCTGCCTTGCTACATTGGTATTCTTAGTTTCCTTGTTATTTCCTTTGAACTCTCATGATGTCTTTGAACTGATCATTTCTGAGCGCAGCAATTCCCGAGTTCTGGTTTTTAACAGCGGCTTTACCTCCACAGCCTACTGCTCAGTCCTACGAAACCACATTTGTCAAGGAAAGTGAAAGAAAGCACAAAGGAAGGAAGGGAACATTGGTTGCCTGCCTATATGTGTGGAAGCATACAAACTAAATTCAATTGGTGTGCAGTTGAAAAGCAGCAGGAGAAGCACAAACAGTATAAATCCAAGCTATGGGAATGTTGCTTTGAAAAAGGAGAGCAACCTTAGAACTCCATGGAACTGGGAGGAATGGACTTTGCCATTGTGCGGCTGAAAAAACAAACGGTCATCCCACGCCGGGAGTAGAAAGAATCACAGCGCAGCGCCAGTCTGAAACGATCAGTAAACACAGTCGAGTCCAAGTCAGTCCTGTCGAAATTATTAACCCAATGTGGGTGTGTGGTGCTTGAAGTAAAACATCTGTGTGAGTTGCAGCAGTGTGGATCAATGCAGTGCAGTAAAATCTTAGAGGTACATTTTGGAGCTTCATTATGCTCTCCAAACACAAGAATAAACATGATTCAGGTGAGTGGGCAGTGAAAAGGGCCTGACAAACAAAACCCCACAGTGCTCTGTCCCTGTCCACTGCAAATGCTTTATAGGTGAGGAAACAAATTCAGATGTACAGTTAACTGTTGACGTAAGCAGCCTGGCTCAGATCAGACTCTACTGTTCACATCAGCGCTGGCAAAATTTGGATTAAAAACAAATTGAAACATTCAACATGGCACTGCTAATCAAAGGCTAATGTAATCTTAGTAATCTGCTTTGCTATCTTATCTTACAAGCACACACCCTTTCCCAGCAGCCATCCTTTACTGGTTTAAGAAGAATCCTATCTATTGGCAAAAACCTTCGCAGTTCAGAGATGCTTTTAAGCAGCAAAAGTGGCATAAAACTGGCAATCTAATAAAAAACGCCTGAGGGGTTCTAGTTCTAGTCGAGTACATGACATGAAATCTTCAAATGTCCTCAAACTATACATGTTTAAGCTGCACAGTGTTTGTCCCACGTGGATAACGATCTTGCGGAGGCTTGAGGCCACGTTTGGAATACACTCCCACTTCCTGTGGGCCTGTCAGATAGAATCTCCTCCTGAGCGCACTCCTTCAAAGTTCAGACATGTTTGCGTGTGGGAGGAAGTTTTTGGAGATAAAGGCATTTTGTAAACACAGGGTGGGTTTGATTTGAGCTCTGGCTTGTCCCCAATTTCTGCAATATTGCCAGTTTTGCCGAAGGGGTGTGGGCTTTCCTCCAATCCTCTAAAGGAGCCATGACAGACTCACTGGCCAAAAAGGCTGACATGAATGAGCCAATATGTCAAACCAAAAGCTTCCCCTGGTTTCACACTTTTTGTATCATGGTAAAAGACGGCTTTGAAACAGCTCATTCTCACTCTTCACATCTAATCTAGTTTGGTCATAGATTGCACTGGTGGCTTTTTTCTGAAGGCTATTGGTCTGAATGTGAAATTGGTGCAATTTTTGTGTGGACAAGCTAAATTGAAGGTGGGGTGTGTCATTCTGGAGAAAGCCTGTTGGTATCGCCTTCTCTCCTTTTTCACAATGGGGTTACACATTAGCATGCCACATTTACCGTCCCTCTCATTGCCCCCATCTCCCCTTCCATTCCCCTTGTCCTTTGCATGAGCATAAATGCCACCCATTGCTGATTGGCTGGAATAGTGTTGTCACTCAGTCCGAGCCACTTTGTATGTTTCCCATTTACAGAACCAGAGCTGTGAACAAAAAAGATTTTTTTTTTTTTTTCAGCACACACACAGAACAGACAGCTAGCAGACCGTGAGGAGACAATATCAACAATCTTTTTCCAGAATGACTCCCCCCCACCTTTAAAGATACCCTGTGGAGTTTTTACCAGCACAAGTGCTATGGAGCAATGTTTTTATGAGTGGGTCCCCGTTTCGTTTGCATCATGCATGAAGCCAGTTTCACACAGTTGATGGCCATTCTGTGCAAAGAAGCATTGCACTGCATCAATAAAGGCAGTGAAGACGAATACTCTAAGCTAGCAAATATGGATATATACAATGCAGAAATGTAATTTCTTTTTCTGTTTTATGAGGAAGAAAATGCAGTCAGCGTGTTTGCTGGACCTGAAGGATGCATGCTGTGTGTCCCGGTGAATGACACTAAATGTGAACAGAAACTTTGTTTATAGGAAAACTCCACAGGGTGGCTTTAAAACAACAACCCGCACAATAAAACAGTACTCAAATTTATATTAATTCAGCTGACAGTCTGGTGGCTTTTTCTTAGCTTTACCCATTTTTTATAACACATGGTACATTATTTGTATGCAGAGACCACAGAAAACCCATAAGTCTGTGGAGAGAAAATCTAAGTGAATGAAATATGGGATGTAAGTGTAACTCTGTTTCAGCTTTGTCACACATGATGAAAAATGTGAGTTAATATTTACAATTACACAACTCTACTGGTAGCTGCTTTAACACTGTGTGCTTCACCCAGTGCTAAAAAATGTGACTGGTTATCATAAATATGCATCACACACACACACACACACACACACACACACACACACACACACACACACAATTTATATTTCATCACTGTGGTCGACCACAGAGGATTGAAGAAATGCTAATGTGTCCGGCAGCTTTCCTATTTGGTATCAGTACACATGATGATCCTGCTTTGGGTCCAGTGGGACCTTACCTGCAGCAATATGAGTACAGCATTATCTCCATGCAAATATTGCCAGAGGAAAACAAACCAGCAAAGTAACTCATCTACTGACTGGTTATGAGGGAGTCATCAGCTTCCTCTCAAAGACAGAGGGAAGAAAAAACATGATGTCTCGTGGTTCAAAACAACCTCAGAGTCTGTTGTAATTTCCGTTACAGCCTTTGTATGTGAACCTACTGCAAAGTGTTTCAGAGTCTTTTATTGACTTTATTGTTCAGTGAGATTTAAAATGTTACATATGTCTCAACTTTTTCTTCTATTTCTTGTTCTAAGCTGATAATATAATTTGGTTTTATTGCCTGCTTCTCCATCACAAATTCAATCATACCAAATTATATTATCTGGAGTTTCATCACATATATTTTAGTCCCACTTATCTTTCTAGAAACTAAATGGGAATGAGATTTGGTTCATATTGAGGTCATTTGCAGGTGCACACATACAAAACTGCACCTTTGGCCAAAATTTAATGAATGCTGTAATTCCAGAGGAGGTAAGGAAACCCAAACATGAGTGAAGAACATTCTTGGCCTGCGGCTAAACTTTCAAAAATGACTTATCTTCAGTCGGCAGAGGTGTAAACAAAATGTCCAGCACGGTTGGAACACAACTTAACACCAGCTAACAAAGCTGATGTTTAAGTAGTTTCACGGCTCTGCTGCTCTGAAACAAATATTTTGATCAAACCTGGCAGCATTAGCAGCTTTAACCGAAGGGCAGCCAGCACTCGTCATCAGACAAACAAAAAGCAGGGATCACACTGGTCGAACAGGTGGAGCCGTGGCTCCTCTGGGTGTGAACTAGGATTGTGATGGTGGTGGTGTAGCTGCTTTCAAATCGTCTGTGAAGTGCAAAACAATGCTGGCATTTGTGGTGTTAAGGATGCAGGGTTTGACTAGAATATAGAATAACCTCTCCCACCTTTCCTGAGACTCGTGGTTTAAAATGACGGATTATCATTGTACCAACATTACCATCAGTCATTTGAAGGTCAGTCGTAAGCTTTTATGAAAAGAAAAAAAACCCTTTACTGTTCAAATATATATTTATTTCCTTATTCCTTCATACAAACATCTTTTTCTTTTTTTTTTTTCAAAAAATAAACTGTTGAAACGGATGAATCAATACTAGCACACTGTCATAGCTGTGAACAGTGTCAAGGTAGTTGAAGAGTGGGTAAAGCTGTGTGATGATTGGATATCAAGCAACAGAAGGGGATCCTCAAGGTTGACACACAATAATAAAAGCAAGTAGTTGTCTCTCTTCCACTCTGTATTGATCTCCAGCACCTGAGTTGTACAGGAGCAAGCACTTTCAGCACTCTCGTCAGGTAGAAGTACACTGGAGAGGTTTTGCTCCTCTGTGCAAAGATTCATTGGATTAGAAAGATAATCACGGGCTATTAAATTCTGACTTCTTCCCCAAACGATGAGACTGCAGGTGCAGCTCAAATGCAAATGTATCCATCAGAACAAGTCACTTCATCTGGAGTTGGGTGTGCAAAACCTAATTTTTCGTAGAAGGAGGGAGGAAACCTGCAAGTGTGCAATTTCCACTCATTTCTGATGCAAATCAGCTTCAAATCAGGGAATTTTGTTTTGACCCTTGTGATCTGCTTTGCTAATGCACTTGAAAAAAGAAACAAAAGTCACCCTGATGTCAAGGCGTTTCCTCTCATTTTTTTTGGGGGGGGGGATTTTTAAAGATGAATTTTAACTTCTTCTGAAGGTAGATTTTGTTTGCAGTGTGGCACATGCACCCAGCCCACACACAAAGCTCTTACCGGGTGACTGGAGGGATAAAAGCTCCCTCATCAACACGCTTTCGTTTTTCTGCATGAGAAGTGGGCATTTTCCACTGAACACCTCTTTAATCGGAGGCTCAAAAGCGCGTCAGAAGGTCACAGAATCCACCATCAGTTGACAAAATGCTCCTCTTTGATTTCATGTGTTGCGTTCAGGTGGTTGGCCAGCTCTTGCATCACAGCATCTTTGCCAATCTGATCGTTCCTCCTCTTTTCCATGATCACGTCCTCCAGGCTCTGGAACTCCAAGACGTGACTCTTCTTCTCTGAAAAGAGTAGTTTTAACCGGTACGGCTGCTTTCCTATCCTTATCTCGCCCCCGATTTTGAACTCCCGTTTGCCAAAGCGGCACCAGGCGGCAAAACACTCAGAGTTCCTCCAGTAGAGCTCTCTGTCTCTCGACCCAACGTGGTCCAGGGCGTTGCGCACAATCACCTCCGGTGGGAGCGCACGGTACCTGTAGAGACTGTTCACTATCCTGCCTTTTTTGCCCTGGCTCACGTCGGTGAGAAAGTTGTTCTTTATCTCAGCCCTGTGCAAGTGAACCACCTGGAAGTCCCCGACGTAAACAGCCCAGTGTGGGTACTGTCCTGTGGTCACAAACTCCAGCAGGTCTCCAGGTCGGCACTTGTTGAGGAGACTTTCCGCAGAGTGAGTCGCGCCTCCGGTGGGTCTCTCGTACACGCACTCCTCTCGGTAATGAATCGCGCACTGCAGCTCGTCCTGGGGGTCGAAGGGCTTCTCTTCATGGTTTGCGGCGTGGTTGGCCGATGAAAAGTGGTCCAAATGATCGTCCTGGTCGTCGTCGCCGTCGTCGTTGGAGAAAATGTAAGAGACGCCGATCCGCGGTCCGTCGTCGTCCGGGTCGAACCCATTTGGGTCTGACGTCGGCACCTCTGCGTAATTTAAATGCGTTAGTTTCTCCACCTGGTTCCCCATAAAGGTGAAAGGTGGATGAAGAGGGAGATAAAGCCGAGCACACACAAACAGGATCCACCTGTTCCCGGCGCACTCAGTTCAGCGGGGAGGAGAGGCGGAAGGCGGCGTGAGGCTGTGCGGTGTCAAAACTAAATCCAAAGCGGTGAAGACGGGCGCCAATAATCCATGCCCAGCTGTATCGATCCTCCTGGTGAACGCCAGCCGCGCGACCTGTGCGAAAATAAACAAGACAGCAGTTTAAACACGGAGCTCAGCACACCCAGAAACCTATCTGCAAGTCAAACTATAACGCGTAGTTTACATTCCCGACAGGTGTAACCTGACACACCTGTTGACTCACAGGTTCCACAGTACTCACCTATATAACTACTGTCTTTACTTTTTATACCGCCTCGGTGTTGTACGGTCCCGCCTACACTTCTGCTGCCATGTCAGTCCTTCTAAGTCGTTCTCCAGAATGACTCCGGTTCATTTTCTCCAGATCAGTCCACAGTGAAAGTCTTCGGACAGCGGGCGGACTCACCTGCAGTTAAGCTCCTGACAGCAGCTCACACACACACACACACACAGTAGTGCCGTCACATCGGTAAAGAAGACTGCTTCACACTGCTCTGGCTGCTGCTCCTTCCTGTCTGACAGCCTACAGCGTGGTGCGCTCTGCTCCACAGACCGTGTGTGGACCTTAGCGCTTGTTGCAGCTGAACTCAGGATCCAGTGACTGCTGGGAGGTGTTGTCTTTTAAAGCCACAGTGCGCCTGTGTCTGTGCCTCATTTCCATATTCACTCTCAACTTCACTTCAGATAAGTGGAAAAGCATCCAGCGGTGATGTTTCCACTGCCGTTTGATTTGCATTAGAGATTATTCTAAGGGGATTATCACAATAAAATCCAGTGATTCATCTCATCAATATAGTGGAATGCATTTTACATATCCTACTATGGGCTTACAAAATAAATTAAAATTAAAAATTAAAAAATTAAATTAAAATTAAAATAACTACAATTAGTTTAATTGAGTTATGGTCCATATATTTTAATTAACAGAAGCAGTTTTTACACAATTCTACAAGAGGTGAAGCAGAGAGAAAATAGTTTGACAAAATCTCTTTCATGAGAAAAGTAGCAGACAGGCTGTATGGAGGACGGAAAAAGAGGGAGGGTTTGAGAGTGAGAAGAAATTCTTCCATGTAAATATATAATTAGTTTAAAACAATAAAAATCCTGACTTTGGTTTCCTTTACAGCAGATGTACAGTGACCAGTCGTGCACTGCCCATTAAACCAGTCAATTAGTCCATTATTTCCATACTCAGAAGGTCATGTGACGTGATGAAATAAGATTTAAAAGCGAAATCAGATTATAAAGTGAAATCTTTCATTATCCCTGTACTGTAGGTACAGGAGCTCTTGATGTCATTTGAGGATTAGGATCATAAAGAGTAGAAAAATGCTACTATTCTAGAGTAAATGCTATTAACTGTGGTTTTCTTCATCCTTTCAAACTCAAACTAGTCTACCGAAATCACTTTATTCAATAAAATCAGATGTTCTGCAAAACTGAAAGGCATACACTTTTATTCAATTTGCGTTCCATTGAACTTGGGTTGAGTCAATGTAAACAACCAGACATAACTTTATACAATCAAAACAGACTTGAGTTTTATGGTTATTTCTCTATATTAACTTTGCACTGGATTTTGCCTGCAAACCTCTTGAGCTACAAAGATCTACACATCACGAGTGCCAGCTGGGATATCAGAACAGTGAGGGGAAGCATCTCTGAAATGCTTTCTTCTGCCTATAGACCCTTTTCACAGTAGGAAAAAGCACAAGTGTTGCTAATGACATGAACAACCGCTCGGTTTTGTTTGTGGGATTGCATTAGCAACCTCAGAGAGAGCACAACCTGCTGGACAACTCTATTGAAGAGTCTCAACAAGACAAGGAAGCAGACTCCTTTTTTAAAGTCAAACTGTTTGTATTTAGCCCCAAAAAGCAGTGGGAGCAAAGCTGGATCAAACCAGGGTTTTGGAGGGCCGGTCTCATCTGTTCTCCTCCCTCTCCATCGGGCTCTGGCAGTGTCCCAGCCAGGAGTCCTACACTGGGAAGTGAGACTGTTTTCACTTTCAGCCAAAGGTAAAATCCTCCTTGGACAAGCCAGATATTGAGGCTTACAGTGTCTCAGGCAGCCATTACACCTACCTCTCAGAGATTTTGAAAAGATGAATGTGAATTTCAGATCAAACATAACCAGAAGAAAGCAAACATCTACAGGGAATTGATTGGGTTGGGGGGGGGTTTCTCAGCGCTGCATGTCTGCACGGTATTGTGATTGAATTTCTGAGGATATTCACAGCTCCACATCCATCCAGAGAAACAGCTTTAATAGCTGTGCCTGTGATGCGGTGAATGTTATGCTGGTGCGTGTTTGTGTATGCACTTTCCACAAATTGAACTGTTGTTGTGAAATTACCTGTGACTTAACATGTTGTGCAGTAAACAGGATTACATTTGCAGAATGGTAATTCAAAATGAAGCAGAGTGGAGAAATGAATGAGTCAACATTAGGTAGCTCATTTGTTGCCACTTAATAGGTAAAATGCTCTTAGTGCTGTGTGACGCACTGTTTGGAGGGACGGGGCAATTAGAGATTTTCAAAAATGCCTGGTGCCAGGTTAATAAAAGATTAGCTTCACCTAGCTTCATCTCAACACCGCCTTTGTTTGTTTCCCTTTGGAACAAAGACTCCACACAGGGAGCGAGAGCAGGCGGGAAGGGAGAGATTTAATCACATAAGTGCATTCCCGCTGATGTTAAAGAATGGTTTGTTTGTGGCTCATTCACAAAACTTTCAGGGTTTTTTTTTTCTTCTTTTTTGAGGACACTCTTTTGGTTTCTCCAGTGTCCTGCTTCAGTTATCTGCAGGAGCTCGTCACAAGTTTTATCAGAAGTCACAGTAAGATTTCCATATTTCTAGGATTTATCTTGATTCAGATTGTATGTAAAAGTACTTGTGTACCAATATGCTCACTAACCTGAAGAAAGACTCAAACGAATACTTGCTGGATTTATAGATGCCAGTAGTGATCACTCTACTCTCCCAATAATCCTCCAGCATACCTGGATCTGAGATTATATAATCTGGAGATCAAAAGTTCATGTCTTCTGTTCTGGCTCTGCAGACTACATGGATGCTGTGTCCTTCTGCAGACACTGCCCTCTTGTGGTTCTGTCAACTTGCTGCATCATGTAGGCAGCAAAATATCTGAAAAATGATCTACCCACACACTCACAATATACAAGTTTGGTACTATGCATTTATCAAAAGGTCTGCAGCTTTTATTTACATTCAATGAGACTGGAGTGCACAGAAATGCTCCAGGTGAAACACAAACAAGTCATCTCTTCTTCAGTTCTAAATTCACTGGAAGGGGAGAGCTTATACAAATAATTACTAAGGCCTAGGATTTATGGTGAATGACTCTGCCAATAAAAACATAAAGTGCTACATCCGTTTGCCCTGTCTCTTTTGGCTCTGGATCATTCTCCTCAGCAGCTGGTCAGGAATCAGATCCGACTTGCTCACATCTGTGTTCTCGCAGCCCACCACAGGACAGCTAGAGGACAGAGTAAGAGAGGAAAACACAATTAATGGGTATCAAAACACACAAATATGCAAATTCACACAAATGCGAGCAAGTGCAACTTTAAAAAAACCAAGCACAACAGACTTTCATCAGTCAAACATCTAATCAGAATGTGGAAAGCCCTCTCGAGTAATTCTGCTATAGCTGCGCACATAAGGTGTGCGCAGTGACCACAGTCAGGACTCAAGACAATAGGCAAGTTTCTTTGACAACAACACAGACCTGCGCTGGGATTTCATCAGTGCTCCTATTGGACCAGACACATTTAATTTCATTCCAACATCAAAGCAGTATAATAAAGAAAATGTGAATTAAGGCAGTCTGCTGGTCCCACGCCAGCCTGCCGACTTGTTTACTGCAGTAAAACCTGACTCAACTTTCTAACAGCCCTCCAAGGGATCATGTCTTACCGGCATTTCTTTTTCTGGCTGTGTCTTCTTTTGATGAGGCACAGTATGGCTTCTTCGTCATAGTGGTGGTTACACTTTTTATTCTTCACCGGGTTTACCATCTCCACCTTGAATACAGATGCACAGTACTGTGTTATGTAATGAAACACACAGGCCGGAACACAGTCTAGCTGCTAAAACATCAAATCAAGGTGGTTTTCTGTTTTGCAGATACTGAAACTTAGAAATTATTGCCAGTAATTAGGTACAGGGGTAATAAGGTGGAAATGTTTTGAAACAAGTAAGAAAATTCAGTGTGACAGCATGAACTGCTGTAGTGTAAAATAAGCCACCAGCAGGCTGCAGCGGTCTACCTGTGTGAGTGGGCAGGTGAAGTTGACTTGGCTCTGTGAAACTATGACGTCGCCCTGGAGCTCCTCCGTGTTCTCTGCTGGCTCTTGGCTGGCTGAAAACAACATACATGCATTGTGCTTCCAAATGGCAACTCAGTGTACTAACTGATGAACTGGTGCGATGACAACATGGCAGGAGAATATCCATCAGGCAAGGACATAGATTTGGCAGAAACACATCCCACTTGGGTGCTTAGAAATTCAAATCTAATCCTGCATGTTATTAAATATTTAAAAACAAATACATAAAAATAAGCCATGAACGATTTTCTGTTTACCAAACTTTACCACCACTTCACAAACTCTTCCTTTAGCAGAACACACACAGCCACATACAATTACAGTAGCACACATAGCCTTAAGATATTACACCAACAGACACACAGAAACAAACATGCACACACAAGAATCTCAGTTGCTCACAAAGGTACAAAGACATCACACACCCACACATAAAGCACCCCCCTCCCTTTGTAGCCCACGTATAAAGCTCACAATATCTATTGTTGATGTCCCAGCGCAGCTACAACAATCGAATAGTCAAAGGCCATTCTGTGCTCAAGGTATTATAAACAACACACACACACACACGCACACACACACTTATATATTAGTGCTGTCAAAAACATCACGTTATTAACGCATTAACGCAAATCAATTTTAACGGCGTCATTTTTTTATCGCGAGATTAACGCTCTTTGTGACCTAGTGAACTTGTAGTTTTTTATAAGCTCTGGCCACTGCTAGTAACATAAGAAAAACTACAGGATCCGACTGTAAACTGGAAACAAAACAATAGGCACGCCCCACGCACGTGTTTGGTCTTGCCTGCTCGCTAGCTGTGAAAGAGTAGGCTACCGGTTTGTGTGGATGTCAAGCGCGAAACGCCGAAATGGATACGAACAAGATTCTGGATGGAAAGTGTAGTTTCAGAAAGTTACCAGATGGGTCAACTGACAAGACCAAAGTTATCTGTGTGTATTGTTGGTGTGAACTGAGTTATCACCGTAGCATATCCAGTCTGAAATACCACTTGATGGCCAAACACACGGCGAATGCGAATTCTCCGCCGCCTCCTTGTCAAAACCAGGTGACAGTGGATGGCTTTTGACAGAGGCATATGGATGCTATTATGTTCAAAGGAAACTTAAGAAATGAAAGTTAAACCCATGGTTTAACTGCACTATAGGCTGAGTCCTTGTTTACAATGATGTGCACTTTGTAACTTTATCACCCTGTTTTGATCCCTTAGAAAGGGTTGTTGAAGGGGCTTTTTTGTAACCAAGTATTTATTTTTTTGTCATCTGTTTATTGACAGTGTTAAATTGTGTGAGATTTTGCTTCAAATGTGAATGACTGCTCAAAGTGAGAGTGTTAGTGTGAAATATAACACTACACGTTGTTGTTTTCAATAAAAAACATTTGCACAAAGCAAGCATATCCACTTTTCCACGTTGATAAGAATATTAAAATGATAATTAATGGGACATTTAGAATAGATAAAAATGTGCAATTAATTTGCAATTAATCGAGAGTTAACTATGACATTCATGAGATTAATCGCGATTAAATATTTTAATCGACTGACAGCACTAACATATATATATATATGTGTGTGTGTTTGTGTATATATATTATATAGATGCATATATATATCACAATGTAATGTTTAGGACTGCATCAGACCATTGAAAGGCAGCAGTTTCACTCATCATCTCTACAAAGAACCTAAAAATATGGCTCTGTCTGTGTGTGGCCACCTTTTTAATAAGGGGTGTAATAAGGACAACAATTTAAAAGCAGAAAATAACAGCTACGGGGTGGCCGACAAACACAATTATTCAACAGTAAACTCTGCCAACTCTGGTGCGCTTGTTTGAAATTAAGCTAATTATCCTGAAAAAGGACACATCCTGAGATTTCTCTTCTTGGCTAAGAAGACCTCCTGCAAGCACAGCTATTAGCAGAGTCTCTTGTAAGTCCTGAATACGCTGCTTTCAGTCTAGAAGTGAATAAATTCAGACTTTCCCCATCCCCATTTCTTCTCTGCACAAGCCTTACCTTGGTTGAGAGAGCTCTTGATGCTGTCCTTGAAGGCCACCAGCTTGGGGTGATTGTGCAGGTCAGTGTCAGAGAGCCTGGCTGTCCTCTCTGTGAACTGCTCCTTCACTTTGGCAGACAGGCTGAACATGGCCTCTGGCTGCTGTGTAACAACCTACAGAAATCGAAGCAGGTTAGGCTTGTTTCTCTGCATCTAAAGTTAATTTACAGTAAACTTTGGTGTTTTCCGTGGCATTTAAAACACCTTACATTAAGACTTGCCACTCCAGAAAAAGTGGGTGTACACAGAGCAGCAGGAGCCACCATTAGTGCTGACTGACCTTCCAAAGAACCAATCATCCATGAGCACTTTTTGCACATTTAAGTCATTATCCCAGTAACACATTTTGAGGCTCACCTGTTCATTTAGTAAACGGGGAAAAGATGCTTTCCACTCATGTGATCGCACCATGTTAACTTGCTCTCACCTCTGTTGTAACTTGTTGCACAATGTCAACAAAGCAGTTAATCTCCCTGTCCAGCCTGGCACACTCTACAATCATGGCCCTCATCTCGTCGATGGCAGAGTTCATGTCTTTATCTGTAACACACGACACACACAGTGACTGAAAAAGTATTCACATCATAATTTACTTAAGTAAAAGGAGCAACTACATTCTGCATACAATACATATGGATATACATTATGTAAAATGTTCCATTACATGTAAAAGTCTTGCATATTAAAAAACAAAAAACTGAAGTACAAGCAACAGATGTATCAAACGCACAAGAATGGCGCATTCAAATATAATATTACATGACTGGATGATTATCATTGATGCAGTACAGAAGAATAAAGTAAAGCACAAAAGGGAAATACCCAAATATCGTTTACGTAACGTTACGGGTAATTTACCTAAAAAATGTAAGTAACGTTAGTGTATTAAAGTAAAATATATTAACGTTACTTTCCACCACTGTAAATACACTTATTACACCAATAGCAACACCAGAGTCAGGAATGGATAACTGTGAATATCTCTGCTTATTATGTAGCGCTAAATTAGACCAGAACTTGGTTAAAGCTAAACAATAAACCAGAGAGATGGAAGAAAAGACCAGTTAAGATAGTAAGTACCACAAGCAGACTGGGAGCACTTGTATTAATTACCCTGTGCTTCCGCAAGGTCCATAGCCACATCTGTCACTATGTCCATGCCCGTCCCAATGTCTGCCTGACACGACTTCAGGCTCGACAGTGTTCCGTGAACCGCGCTAAAAGACATTACGGCCGATATCTTTTATCCTCTGATACCAGACAAAATAACGTCAAACATAACCTAAAGTTAAGCTAATCTTGTTAGCCCAGCTTCTTGACGTCACCCGCTTGTTAGCTTAACGTCGGCTAGCTTGCTAACATACGAGTTACTGTACGAATGCGAAATAGCGCTGTATTAATCTATGAAAGTTTGTTTCCGACTGCAATTATGTGACCAACAGCCTAAAGTGAAATAGTTACATGTAAACAGAAACAGCAAACTAATCACGCGCGAAAAAAAACCTATAACATTTTGTTTAAGAGCTGGTTTCCGGATCCGTTTTGTTTTTTATTTTCAAAATAAAAGCATTGACCAAACGATCCAAATATCAACTTAGAAGAAACAAAACAACATATTATGAACAGTCGTTTTTATTAATGAATTTCATTTGGAAATGGCATCAAGTGAAAATATACAAAGTTGGCAAGTTTAGTAATATGCAGTTTAAATTTTCTATCTATGTACAATCTATTATTAGTGCATTAAGACATAAATGGTCAATGAAATGTGTAAAATAACAATTCAATCTTTTTTCATGGAGGACATTGAAGCACAATTACAAATCACATAATTACTAAAGGCTGCACTGCATTTAGCTGCTTTACTTTCAGGGCTCTGGTAATGTGTATCCTGGGTCACACTGACATGGCTTACTGAGGTGCTTTAATAGAACAAAGCAATCACAGTTGCTATTAGTAGCTCTTCTCCTCATGCGAAAGGTAAAAATGTCTTCAGTGAAAAACACCTATGCCAACAAAAGCACAATTTTCTGATGAAAATGCTCCACCAGATCTTCACAGTATTGTTCTGAATTCATCAAAAATGAAACTGGGCACATGGGCTTCAGCAACCTTAAAAGAACAGAGAATGAAAGAGAAATACACATTACTATCACACAATACATATCGTAAAAATGCAAGACATAGAGCTTAAAAACGTCTATGGTTGTGTCTCATTCAAGGCATGGTGCTGTATGATTTATTACAGCTGCAAGTCATTAAATCTTATTGTATAACAGTAAAGCTTTTAAACATATTAGGCTACAATCAGAAATCACAGCTTGGGTTAATGTAAACTGTTGTAAGGTCAAAGTTGTCCCACCTTGCGTGACAGTTTTGTGTACTTCACATAGTCTTCCAAGAACATCAGAGCTCCCACCACATCAGAGGGCATGTCAGGGATCTTCTGACTATGACGAGATCAAAGTAAAACTCAAACATGAGTTCATAAAGCCGTAACAGTAACATTTCATAAAAGTACTCAGATCAAGCAAACAAAAAGAAAAACAATGTCTTGACTTAAAAACCACACACCAAGATGTCATTTGTATGTCACTTAAAGTCTGTTTTGTTACCTTGTGCACTGCTCCATGATAGAGCGGATGAACTGACCAATGAGAGCCATGAACTGTTGTGTGTATCTGGAGTGGAACTGCTTGAGCAGGGTGAGCAGGCCGAGCACCAGCGGAGGCCAGTCAACTGGGTCTGTGGCTTTCCTGCAGGTCATTCCTGAGAAAATACCAGACATCGGCTGTGTGGTTATTTACACGTGAATGCAGCCTTACATACCAGAAAGTTTGGCATAGGGACTGGAAAATACAGCAGCTAATTTATCACCATTATACCAAGAATATGGCATGCTCACAGTCCTTAAACCTTCCTGATTCAATTACTGACTTCCTACATTTCCTAAAATAATGCTCTGTAAATACAGTAAGCAGTCTACCCTGTTAAAAACCACATTCAAACTGTAAGAGACAGAGCAGCCAATAATGAGTGTTATACCATGTGGGCAGTAAAGTCCTAGCTGAAGGTGTCACCAATCCTCACAACTACAAAAACATGGATGTGAAATTGTGTAAGAAATACCTCTGATGATGTGATGGATAAACAGAAAGAGAAAATTAAGCTTCTCTGCAACACCAGTCATGATAGCACACTGGTTAAACATGTTGCACTCACAACAGAACAATAACAGCTGTGCAGTAAACCGAAAAAAAAAAACTTGCCTTGGTTTTTGCTGTACTGAAGTTTAGGCAGCTGAGCGATGATAAACAGGAAGTTGATGATGGGGAAGTAAGGTAGGCGCTTTGTGGTGATGTAGATCTGTGACAAAGGAAAGCGGTCAGAGCATTCTGCAACGAAAACCACACAAACAACGACAAGCACTAATCGCACTGTGTGGGAAGCGACACCCGTAATCTCCACACCTTGTTGAGTGGGTTGTGAATGCCAGCAGCCTCCAGGTGGGCAGTGATGTCATACAGAAGAGTGTTGTCCTCTTTCGGATAGGGCAGAGACGGATCCTGGTAGTGAGCCTCAATATCTGCCAGCAGAGACCTGGCAAGGTCACAATGAGAGTTGACATAGATGAATAAAAGGGTCTGAGGATCTTTTCTAATTGGAGCAATAATCATTTATCAACTAGTACTTGTGCTTAAATTCTACTTAGGAAACTCACATCACATATGCACTCCCCAAATCAAACAGCAAGAGCTTTGACATTAAGTAATTAATATAGTCCGAGTACTTGGCAAAAGAAGTGGCAATAATTAAATATTTGTAGAGATATTAAAGAAATGGTGCAGTATGTTCTGAGCTGGTGAGACTGGACTGACTTGTTGAGGTTTTCCAGGGCAGCAGCCAGGTGTTTGGAGTCAAACTTGCAGGAGTAGTTCAGCTCATTAGCGATCTGTTGTCTGAGAATCTGCATCTGGCCCACCTACAACAAGAACATTTATTTCACATTATCTTTATGGCATCATGTCTTTATTGGCATTGATGGATGATCAACAAGGAAGAGTGGCATGCACATACAGGAGGGATCATTAAAGATGCATTAAAGATTGTAAACACAATTTGAGCTCATGTTTCATCTTCAAAGAATGAACCGTGAACATTGAGCTATTAATATTTAATTCTGTTCACAACATTAGAGAGTATCGTGGAGCAGTACCTTCATGATGGCTTCCAGGTAGGCACCCCAGATCTTCTGGGTTTTGGCCACAGCACTGGCATACACTTTGCTGGCATTAGCTGTAAAAAAAAAAAAGTTTTTTATCAAGGAGTAAAAAGATCATGGCAGGCTGCAGGATTTCATAAATTAATAATTACCCACGATGCCCTGGACTGGGTTGACAGCACCCAGCATGGCTTTAAAAACATCAACCACAGCTTTGTCCCTCAGGATGGTCTTCTGAAGTATTGTCAGGAAGTTCTAATGGGAGAAACAGGTTGATAATGACACAAAGATATTCAAACATGCACACAATGCGCACTGAAGATACCATAAAGGCCCTCAAAGACCAACTTGTTACTAATTACCTGAAGTTCCTTGACGATCATGAAGCAGAGCAGACGGTCTAGTCCATTGAGGCCAAATGTGCCCAGGGTGTTCTGGATCTCAGAGAACAGCCTGTTGTTGGTGACCTCATGGTGGCTCTTCAGGTCGTACCAGGTGTTCATCTGGTCGATGTAGCACGTCGACCTTCAGAGAGCACCAATGTTTGTCAGGCAAACTTCCAAAGACTGCAAGATTCAGCATCTACAGATTTCACCAGTAAGCTTGTATCTCCATCTTCAGATTAAAGTTGTTCTGAGACAAAAAAAAATCAAAAAATATATTTGAGGACACAGACTTGGGATCAGTGATTCGGAGGATCTCTCTGCAGAGACGACCGATGAAGGTGGCAGACTCGTCCACAGAGGGAAACTTTGGGATGGGGATGTGGGTGGACTGGTGCACACTCTGCCAGTCCTGGATCTGATTGGAAGCAAGGAAAGAACCAATCAATCAACTTCATTACAGCCAAACGGACAAACAACCAGAGCACCTCATATTGATTACAGAGGGATGAACTGATGTCAGTGCATTATTCAGGGATGCGATGAGAATCAGCAAAAAGCATGCTGATGCATTGAGCCTGACCTTGGCCCTCAGGAAGCTGTTGCATTCCTGTTCCACGTTGTAGTTGATGATGCGGGACACTTCCTCCTGCCAGATTTTAAGGCCGTAAATACTGACATAGTCCTGGATGTACTCAAAGGACCTGTAGAACCCGTCCATGGTGGCTGCCATCTCCTTCAATTTGGGCATCAGCTCACTCGGCTAAGAGATTGGAAGATTCTTGTTTAGCCTCATCTTTTCATTTTTCCCAGCTGTTCTCCTTGATTCTCGCAGGGCAAGAGAACATGGACATTAGTTCAAATTGGTTTTGTCCTGCAACCTGGAGAAACTTAATTGATTGATTATGCACTATAAAATCTTAACAGTAAAATATGCTGCGATTCATTGCGATCAGCAGTGAGCAGATCTGACCTTAGCCTTGGGGTTGAAGATCAGTCCTTTGTGCAGAGCATAAGCTACCCTCTTCACCAGCTCCTTCCTGATGCCATCCTCCAGAAGCTGCTTAGGATCCACCTAAAGCGTCATGGTGTGTTAGTAAAGTAAAATCCGACATAGTAACTTATTCTTGTTACTGTGGCTGACGACAACACCACATCTGTGCCTGCATGTTGGAACAAAGGCAAATGTGTATCACATCATCTACCTTAATGATCCCAACGAGAGTGGTCTTCATCATCAGGATCCCCTCGGTGAAAATGGAGATGTCATGGGTGAATTTAGCCACCTGTAATCACATGAAGGATGTTCACGCATGGAAATGACAGATAAAACCCAGTGAACCTTAAATTAAATCTGTCTGATGTCAGCGCATTAGGATAAGATTAAGAAAACATATTCAACATCAATTTGTATAAAAAGAGATGCTGGCAGATATTGTACTTGAACAGTCCTGCTGTTTTGTTTTTAATCTTTAAAATTGAAATTCTAGTCTCTCTCTAACAACCACATTTAATTTGAGGGCATTTGACCTCATTTCAAAACATGTCATCTCAATATCAGCCTGACAAATTCTAACTAATGCAATTCAAGGAAGTCTCTGCCTGCACAATCTGTTTCCATATCAGGCCTTCTTTTCTGGTTTGTATTTCACATCAAAAGTTGCAAGTGAGATTGAAAAATCTTCAGAAATGCTGGCTAGTTTGATTGCCTCACACTCCCAAACGGTAGATGAGTCGACATCAAAACAGAAATACTTGAGGCCTCTCTTTCTGCTTTTGATTTAATATATTATCAAAGGATTTTTCCCCTTTACTTTGGTGACATTCTGATCAATCCAGGAGCTACACGTTCAAACACAACAGTTATCTTACTTCATAGCGAGCCCCAAGTTGGGAGTAATCCTTCAGCTTGTCCTTATCTAGCCGTGTTGGCACCTCCATGATATCATGGATCTGAAGCTTGATGATCTTGGCTAGAGAGGTAAACATGCTCTCTGGGATGATCTGCAGCACCTGGAAACAAGAAGATAAAATACCCAAACTGAGCACCAACATGAATCTAGCGTATGTTCGAGGGTTTTTTTAAGACAGAGGAGTCAAGATTAGTCTTCTAAAGCAGATGGTGCACAATGCTGCAGATGAAGAATCTTGTATTCAGCAAGGAGAAGCAAATCCTCCTCCTGGCATAAAACAACACGGCATGTGACTGATGAAACCAGAAGGTAATAGCTTCTGAAGGTACACATCCACCAAGGAGCTGTTTTGGGCGAAATTTGCCAAACAGATGGTTGTAGAAACATTAATCATGGCTGCAGCTGTTACTGAACAACAATTTACAGCATGCAGAGCTCATTTGTTAAAGTTGTGAAACCGTTTTTTAAACCAAATGCATTTACGAGTGCCACAGGAAATGTCAGAGTGTGTCCACTCTGCTGAAAACCGTGAGACACAGGAGCGACTTTTGTAAAGTCACAGGTGAAAACATGGCTTCACTGTACCTTTCTGACATAAGCCACCAACTCTCCAGAGTAGAACTGGGAGACGCTCAGCAGGTCAGCACTGTTGGCTTGGTTGATTCGCAGCAATGGAAGGTCCAAAGCAGAGGCCAGCTGGTCACTCACACACACACACACACACACACACACACACACACACACACACACACACACAGAAATAATTTCATTTTGAGTACACAGGTAGCATGTCTCCACATCAAGGCAAACTTATGGGAAGATTTTATTAATGCATAATTGTTATTCTTCCTTTGTCTCTGTGTGAGCATGTGTGTTGGGCATAAATAGTCCTCACCTTCAGAAACGTAGCTCTCAGTTTGGTAACCATGGACGGGTTGACTCTGATGCTCTCCTGCATAATTGATGTGAAGCTGCAGAATAAAACATGAGGCAGAAGTGAAATCTGCTATACAGACAAAACTTAAAGATATCTGAGTTGAGTTTAAAGTCAAAACAACTGCAGCGCTGTGGTCCTCATGATGGTTGATATAAAAAACTAGGCAGGCTGTCTCACTGTCTTTGGCTGACCATGTTATCTGTCATCATCTGCAAGCTGTTGAGGAGCTTTTCAGTAATAATGTGAACTACAATGAAAATATAGTAATTAATATGGCATTTAACCAAACTGTGTAGCGACTGCTTTATCAAAGAGTCACTTTCTCTTTATTCACAGTTACTTTATCAATTTCTTATTTACCAGTATTTTAATGTGGCTTTATCATTTAAAGATGCGTACCTGTCAATTATCTGCCATGCATAGGACAGGTCTCCAACTATCTGCATGGTGATGAGCACTTCCTCTTTGATATTGATGGTGCGGATCATCTGGTGCAGAAACTTCCTGGTGTCAGCCAGGAACTGACAGACCTGCAGGTTAGACTCCAACTGATGGAACTCCTGGACCTGGAAACGAAGAGAAAAACATTTTTACAGACACACATAACCATACAGAAAACAAACAACACTGCAAACACATGTCTGTATCCAAGAATTGTGGGCAACCGTCTGGCAGTCTTATTTTCTTGATGTTAAAAAAAGACAATTCTCTATTGGCACTCATTAAATTTCTGGCTCATGAGGATAATTTGGTGCTGGCACAGAAGACTGTACCCATGGATGAGCTAATTTTGTAAACAGTTATCAATGGCTATATAAATAAACATAACCCAGTCTTTGCAATTTTTGTGAAAATCATATTTGTTCCATTTCTTGTTTTACAACAGACTGGCAGGATAGACGGGAGAAAATGAGGGCATTACAGTCCACTGAGCCAACAAGACACTTCTATTATGTACTCTGATGTGTCTCTGTTATTTACATTTCACAGTGATTATTCTGTTTGTTTGCGCAAATCGTTCTTGGTTTCACTCATTGGTGAATTATATGCATGAAGCAAAAGCAATCAAAGTAACTGTGGGACCGCAAAGCACTATAAAATGATTCAAATTCAGATTCTAAGGTCAAAAGAATCCAGTGAAATTTGAGCAAATCAAATCTTGTTGATCAGCACCGTCGGTTTAGTGTGAAAATATAAAGCCGGCATGAAATATGATTATCTTGCTCACCTCAACAAGAGCCTGTATGAGCTGAACCGTCTTCCTCCCAGCAGCTGTGGAGTCCTCGTAGTTCAAAGACTCGATCTGCTTTGAGATTTCTCTGAACCAGGCCTGTAAGTTCTCTATGCGGAGTAACAGAGGTGTTTAGTGCAGGTGCAGAGAGATTGTTATCCAAGTGTTTTTCACAAGCGGTGGTTATGAAAAATGTGTCTCTCTGATAGAGCTGGAGTCGCAATAACAAAAGTGAGCATGACTGATGTAAATTTAATATGCCTTTCCCTGCATTGTGTCCTTGATGCATTTTTTCCATGACGTCTCTCTGCCTCAACATTTTCCTCTGAACAGCTTCAAGCTTACTCTCATTTAAGGATTTGCATTCCAACACTGAAACAATCCATGAAGAATAAAACGCTGCATAGCTGAGGGTCCTCTTAGTCAGAACCACTTCTTTGTTTGGTGTGTGTGTAATCCGTCACCTTATCCACCTAACGGTGTAACTCACCATTTTTCTCCACCCTGGTGAGAGGTTTGACACCAGAGAAGACTTCGGCTAGCTCAGTCATTCTCTCTGATCCCTCCTTCTTATAGCTCTCCCATTTCATCTGCTTCTCTGACAACATCTGCTTGAACATCTGGCAGAGGGACAGTACAGATGCTGAGTCGATGAGGAAGGATTAGTCAGATGACATGTGTAATGAGAACATTAAATTTGTGGCCTCTCCTGGTGACAGACTGACTGGCCACATGCTGTCTCACTGTGTGCTAATAGACGACCGCGGGGACACACCTGACGAGAAACCCAGTTGGCCCGATCACTTTGGAATTATTCGAGAATTAATTTCACATTTTCACTCTGTCTACAAAGAGAGCAGCAGCACACAGTGTGTTTCTTGTTTTCCCACGTTTTCCCAGTCATCTTTCACATTATCGAGTACTGAAGAAAGACTCTCACCTCTTTGAGAGTGAACTCGAACTGAGCTGTGTCTAGCAGGAGCTGGAACAGGATCTTGGGCTTGTACTTGGAGTCATTGAGCACTTGGTCTTTGATCTGACGCAGTCGCTTGTTGTTTGGGTCATAGGCTGTAAGAAAATGCCTCATTTGAGCGAGTGTGTAGAACAAAGCTATTTTTATTAACATCATTTTCAAAGTATTCACCAACTTTGGAAGTCTCCTTTAGGCTCCTTACAGAAAATACAATGTCACAAGGGGGACATCATGTGCTCCTTTCCAAGCTACATTGTGGTCTTAAAGGAAAGACCTGCCCAATATTCTCACCTGACTCCGCAGAGTGCAGCATCAGCCAGCGGATAGCGACGTTGCAGTCCCTCAGACAGTTGAGCAGTTTGGGGATGTTGTCCAGGATGATCTCCTCCCTGAGGAAACCTTCTTTCAGCAGCTGCTGCACCTGAGGCCTAAGGCTCTCCATGCTAGCTGCATATCGAGTAGCCTAAACACAGAGTCATGGTGGTTGTGTTGGCTGGGAGGGATATTGTTAAAAGTATCTTTCATCTTGGAAGACAAATTATTCATTCATTCACTTCCACTGGTTGTCTCCTCCTGCTACGTGTGCAGAATTCTTGGGGACTCAGTAGCCGTACTTCAGCCTGAGCGCACGTACAGTCACCATCAAACTTTTCAAGACAAGTTTAAAAATGTCTTTCAAAGTCACTGATTTGAGTAATACCCTTGTGTTTCCATTTAGGTTCTGCACAGTCACATTGGATGACTTACAAATTCTGCAGAGACACTTATCAGCACCTGCATACAATAGCATGCCACACTGAAGGACTGTAAATCCACAAAGCTGGAGACTGTGCCACATTGAAGCCAGTGCATATTTTTAATACCTGCTCTTTGATGTTTGCAGAGTCCAAGGTGTAGTTGAGAGCGATCTTGGCAGCTTTGTATGGTTCCCACGCCTCCACCAAGTTCACTGTGATCCCCATGTAGATACTGATAACCTGCAGACAGACAACACAAATGCTTCAGTACAACATTCACAACAAAACAAAATGAGATAAAGCAAGAAAGTGAAAGCCAAAACTTAACACAGCGCAGGCCATAACATTTCACAAAGTTGTTTATATTTAGTTCTAATCCACTGGCATGACATTAGTCATCAGTGCAGATTAAGCCTACAGGACATCCAGTGAATAATCTTTCCATATAAAAAAAAAATCTTACCCAGTTGTCAGGAAAGTACTTGTCTACTATTTCCCTCATCTTGGCCTGCTGGGTGTGCAGTATGGAGGGGCTGAAGAAGAGGCACACATACAGCATGGCTGCCTGGTTAGCCAGCGCTGTGCTACGATGCTCTGGTAGAGGGTACGCAGACACCTGATAGGAAGTGAAATATGATTTTAGGCCCCAAACATGAAACTTAACACAATCTATACCCACTCAAGCATCAGTGTCATAATATCTGTAACAACGGAAAACTTGAATCTCATCAGAAAAGACAAACATTGTCATTTCTCAGAAAGCTAAGAATGATATTTGACTCACTTGGTTGTATATGTCGTCCGAGCGCAGCCTCCCGATGACCATGCTGATAAAAGGGGTACTGATGGGAACTCTCTGGAAGTAGCTCTCTGGGTAATTGGCTGGCCGTTTGGCTCCAGGCTGACTGGAGTAGCCGGTGCTGCGTAGGAGCTTGCAGATGTCATCCAGGTTGGAGTCAGCGGATGAACGGGCAGCACTGGAGAACATGTGCAACAACAGAATAATGGGAGACAATTTAAAGACTGAGGACAAAAGTCACGTGTTCACTCCTTAGTATTAACACTGGCAAAGCATATTTTGATTATTGAATAGTTGTGCCATAATGGATAAAATGTTCAGCATGCGTCAGTGTGTATCCTCAGCGTCTGTGTGTGTGATCTTCTGCAAACCTGGCATTGAGGTTAATGTAATCAACATAACTCTAGTGATTAACAGATGTCCTTTCAAATGCAAACATGATAACATTATATTGATATACAAACTAATATTTTGATCACAGCACCACAAAAGGAGTCCAGAAAACGTTCAAGGTTCACTCTGTCTAATATTTTCAGCGAATGCACATATGAGTCAAGAAAAGTGACTCAACTTTGCCGTGAGTGGTTTCACTGGCCAATAAGTGAATTGAGCACTTCGAGGGTGTGAGTCAGCCAGAGAATGTCGCATATGTGTGTGTATGTGTGTGTGTGTGAGTCACAGGCGTACCTGTATCTATAGTAAGAAACAAGCATCCTCTCTCTGACTTCCCCTTCAATTTTTTGGTCAATAACCAGCAACATGACTCCATAAAGGTAGAGAGCCTCACACTGGGTGGAAGAGAAAAGATACACAACTCACTTCTGTATTGTCTTTAAGGGCAAGACATGGAAATTAATGTTGTTCCTGTAATGTTCAAAAGTTGAAACTGATTTGCATTTGTGTTACTTACTAAAAGCTGTTTTCCATCCTCATTTAGAAGCACAGTCTCCAGGGTCTGCTGAATATAAACACCCTCATGTAGGTCATCCAAATATCTGAAGAGAGGAGAAAATAATAAAATAAGATCTTTTAATATGGTCTTTATCATGATTTGTGGTTTACAAAGGAGAAAAGCAGAGAGGGAGCATGAATCGAGGTCAGGGACTGTGTTTTTATTATACAATTCAATAGACAGCTCAAAACATGTTTTCATATTCTGAAAAAGTTTAACTCTTAAATTGACTGAACTGAAAGTGAACTGAATAATAAAACTAAACATCTAGGTCCTGCCTTACCTGTTCAGATCCACTATATATTTGTGGACACTCTCAAAAGCCAAATAGAACCTTGACAGAATCTCAATGTTGTTCTCTCTAAACTCCTCATCCAGGTCTTGAAGCTCAGGTTTGGCTTCCAGCTTCCCCTCGTAATACTCTGGACCCTGGTGAAGAAGCAACAAATGAGTGGAGTCGATGCTCAGTCTTCACTCATGTCTTCATGAAAATGTACACGCAGCTCCCAACAAAGGGGAGAAAGTAGAACAGCTTTTCCAAGAAGAAAACAATGATTTGCATAAATCATATCTCTAATAACTCTATATCTCTATATTTGCAGGTATTAAATCTGAAATAACACTATTAGCTACATCATAATGAGCATGCATCACCCACCTAGTTTCCTTCAACATGTAATTAGGTTGTCACTTCAGTATTTGTATGTTAAGTACAGGCCAGGCAGCTATTTGGCCAGACGAAAACCACACCTTAAAGTAGCTGAAGTCACAGATGATGTCTCCATATTTCTGCTGGTCGCTCTTGTCCTTGAGCCTGAACACGGCCGGGATAAAGTCAGAGAGGCGCAGGAGCTCAGCAATGATGGCGTTTCCTCTAGAAACTATCCTGAGGACGGCCTGGCCACACAGGTTGTTCTCTGCCAGGAAGTCCACCATGGCGGCTGGAGGAGGAGGAGGAGGAGGAGGATGAGCAGACTGACTGATTGGTTGCTGAAAAAAAGAAAAACATGATGCTTGAAGACAAACCCAGTTTGAGAGTTTGTCATGTTTTATCTGCTCTGCTGAAGTGTCCTTGAGCAAGACACTGATCGCCTGCCATTACCCAGACTGGTCCTGAGCTCTGACTCCTCCAAAGGGGTTTAGACAATAGCTTATTACATTAGTATTAGTGCATTAGTACTTTTACTGTAGGTGTTTCAAATGTTTAGTACTATAAGAGTGCTTAGCATGAGAACTGACGTCTTCTCACAGGGAATACGGTGCGACATCCACTTCTATTACTTCTATAACACTAACTTCACCATTAGTCCTAAAATGTCTGTGCATGCAACATTTTAACAGCCCGAGGTTTCACAATTTATAGCTTTCTTGAAGACACATCAAAACACTCTGACAACACTCGTTTAGCCTTTCATAGGTTTGTTGTTTGGTGTCTAAATGGAGGAATTTGAGGACTCATGCATTAGCTAGCTAACTGTTAGCTCTTTCTACAGCCGTCAAGCTAACGTTGGCATATAGCCTGCTAGCTACTTTGAGAAGCTTTGATGCTTCAGATGACAACACATGATAACATGCAAACATATTTAGGTGCACTTACTTTTTTACGTCCCGATGATTTAATTTAAGTAGCCGCAAATGTTAAAAGTCCAAGACTGTAGAAAAAGACTTGCCCCTGTGGGTCCTATCTTCTCTGTTTACTTCCTCATGACCAACCACATGACTCTGACGCTGGGTGTGTTTGATTCTCTAATTCAACGCGCCGAAGAGGAGCGGTGACAAGCATTGCCCATGCTTTGCCCTCCAGCACTAAGAATATATTTGCTATATTTTAAAAGTATGTATTTTAATTAATTATTTTAAAACGTCACGTTCAGATAAAGCGTTTGAAGTCCCTTACAGTGACGCTACCGCCTGTAAATCAAAGATTATATCTGCCTGAATGACATGGTCTGCCTCACGAGTCCTACAACTCGGGTAGGTGGACATGTCTCTCTAGATGGCGACAGAGATCCACTGTACCCTCAGTTTATCTATCTCTCTGCTGCTCCTCTGCGCCGAGTGCAGATTTTTAGCTCCACAGGAATGCAGTGATTTGCAGGGACTGAGTAGAGAGAATAAGCCTGAGCTGAAATTAAACCAACCTACTGTGGAAAATCTCAGAGATAAATCCACAGGGAAGAAATATAACACCCTACAGCCTTCAGGCAACAAACATCTTCCGAAAATATATTTTCTTGGAGGCCTCTGCAGGGACATTTTAACAGCAAACCGCTCATTATTCATCATCTATACAGTAAAAATCAATTTGGCTGGAGAAATAATGAACACTGCTTGTAAATACTGGGCACTACCACCCACTGTGTCTGACATTGTTTAAAAGTGACAGTCTGCATGACCAACATGTGGTGAACACAGGTGAATAAGCATGAGCCCTCATGTTTCCTTAATTCTGATTGAATTGGACTTTTATTACCAATAATTCTAACACGCTGGCAGGCACTTCCTTTAAGCAGTGTGAGCCAGGGGTTAATAACAGTCATAGGGAGAGAACTGTTTGTTCGACCTGTCACCTTTCTGTGTGGCAGAGCGAGGTTTCATCTCAGTCCTGAAACACTTGATGTGTCTGTGTGCCATGGTAGATTGCCTGTCCTCGTCATAGGGTGAAACTATTGCAAATCTTTTGATATGCATCGCTGTACTTGCATTTTAGCCTTGATGTACAAAGGGTTCTCTGCTTAAGGCTATTTTTGCAGATTATCTTCATACCACTTTTGCTTTATTCATTAGTGCAGAGTGGTGATTGACAGGGAACTGGGTGACAGAGGGTGTGACATATGGCAAGGTGAGCTGCATTTAAAGTCCTGAATAACGTGCTTCTGATCTTGCAGAGCCACTGGAGCACCATTATTTTAATGCATTTTATGGTGAGGACAAGGGAGAAAGACAGACAGGTGCAATTTAGATTCATAGCTCGCCTCCTCGTTGACCCGGCTGTCCACAAACTACACAACTGTGTCCCTGCGGCCACTGGATTTATTACCCGTTTACCATCACACCAAGGTCACATTCTCAGCAGCACCTGGGTCAGCTACTATATGGGCTTCCTGGGAAGCATCATGAAAGGTTTTCACTAATGAGGTCTCTTACTGCACCCCTTATTTATTAGCCTTCTGGTGCCTTAAGGGTTTTCTCCTCTGGTTGTCATGATTGTTCTTTATAGAGTCTCAATTACTTTTATGGTCCAATATCAGATTATTTATAATGAATCAAATGCATAAACAGGTAAAGGACTCAATATTTGCACAGCAATGGTGAAATGTTATCCCACTGAGTATTACTCAATAACACATAAACACATGTTGTATATTTATTTAGCCATTGACTGAAGAGTGACCAAATGACCCTCATGTCTCTGCCCATTAGAGCGCTGACAGATTTCAGCTTTCATTCCCAGAGTAGCCTGGCAGCTTTTAATTGTTGGGTCAAGTAATTATCATTTGTCATTGAAACCCTTGAATTGGCTGAAAAATGATGAGTGAGTCTTACTCTGTGGGCTACTTTATGGGCTAAAAAAACTCAAATTTGGATAACATATTCAAGAAAACGTGACTCTGAGATTTGTAAACTAGAGGTTATTATCGGTATTCAGCTGGTTTTAAAGTCTTGTGTGGGCATGTATGCAAAACATGCAAGGGCATCCATGTGTTTGTGTGTGTGCTTAGGTGCATTAGCAAAAACATGCATGTGTGTCTTGTCTCCGTACGCCCTGTGTGCCCTTCATTAGCAGCAAGTTGACTCTATTCAGTTTGTATAGTGATTAAACCTTTTCATGGTGGGAACTTTCACACTACTGTGAACTGCGTGAGGTGATTAAAGGCTGTTCAATTTGTAGTCCAGTCCCACTGCTGTTCTTCCTCATTGATCTTTTTCAGGCCCTTGAAGTGAGAGCTGCACACAGCAAGCTTCTCTCATTGGAATGGGCCTGCTCTGCCCTACTCTCTGTCTCCCTGCCTTCATGTCAGCAAATATTTCACCGACATGTATCAAATTGAATTATGGCTAAAATTAGCTGTCATGTATGGCTGGTATTTAATCATCTTTCTGTGATTAACGCTGTTCTGTTTCTTTTGATATTCTCATATGAATGTAATGTATCTCCGTTATGTTGAAGGGTATGCATGATTACATATCAAGCCAACTTCCATGAATTATATGTGCTGCATTGTGCTGATAATGATATCTGATGTCTGATGCTTAACTCAAGAGGGTGAAGATACATGAAATCAAAACTGGAACCCTGTAGGAAAGTCTACAGAGAACTGCCACACTTTCAGAAAAATACTCTATTATTCTGATAGACCAAGGGGGTCAGGGAAAATATTTAGATTTCACCTTCATTTTAACAAAGAATCTAAAACCATGCTAAATGCTAAACACCTGCATGCCAACATACTCTCAATAACTGTGCTTGCACGCTGATGTTAGGCAAGAATAATGTTCACCATGTTCACCATTTTAGTTTATTGTGTTTGCATGCTTTTATTGGCCATAAAACAAAGATTGTGACCTTATGTCAGGGTTAGGGTTGAAAAATCAGACGATCACCAAAGCAATTACAATTTCTCCTGAGGCAAACATGACGTCTGCGTGATGTTTGTACCAAAAATTTTACAGCAATATGTATAACTGTTGCATCCTCTGGGGAACATGAATGTCTGTGCAACATCTCATGACAATCTGTTTAACAGTTGTTGAGATATTTCAGCCTGAACTGACCAACAGACTGACATTGCCACAGAGTCACGCCGTTAGCATGGCTAAAAGCATTTTTTGATTGGAACCGAAGGTCATTCATTTTTATGTGTTCACTACTACTTCTGTTTGCTCTGTACACAGGCATCTAATGCTCTGCTCTTCTTGAGGTTTTGCCCTTTTCTCCACCAAAATGGATTTTGGGAAGGATCCAAAAGAAAGGTCTGAGGATGGAGGGTGTTGTACAGTGTTGAGATTTAAAAGTACTTGAAGATAAAATTGTTGTTTTGGTCTTTAGACTGATTTGACTTGACTTCACAGAAGAATGTATGAACTTTCCGTTTCCTCATAAGAGTACACTTTTAAAACAAGAATTCACTTTTTTACACACTGCAGAGAGACAAGAAAAGACCAGTGGTCAGGTTATTACATCACCATAGATGCCAAAACACTTCCCGAAAGGAATTTCAAGGCTACCAAGTGGTTTCAGGACAAATAGCAAAAGCTGATTGTGGTAATGCTCTAATATCAGATTTGATCAAGCAACAGATGTTACCTTTATTGCAAGTCATTACTGCTGTCATACTTATTAGCATACAAATGGTTTCTAGGCCTATGGAGACCTAAAAGTTATTGCATGTGTAATTGAACCTGATCTCCGCTCTGTGACTGAGTAGCTGAGTAGGTCCAACACACACACTGCCGTGCACACAAGGTGGTGAGCATATTTTGCGCTGGCACGAACCGCCTACACACACAAGTGCTTTTCCTCTGTTCCTCTCAACTAGTCACTGTTCTTTTTCCTAATATGTAAACACAAACAGCAGAAGAGAAAGAAGACTGGGAAGCATAATAGGAAAGGGAAATATGATCGGTTATAGTGACTATGATCATGCCATTGATCAAAACATTAATCTCCTTTAGACTGTTCATGACGCAGTTTCGATTAGAAATGACACATGAATGATGAAAACTGTCATTTTTCTCCACATTAAGCAACACTTTTATTGACTGATATGACTGGTCCCTTGAATGGGTTCCTTGAATTGCAATGATCAATGATAATCAACCAAGGAATTTAACAAATATTTCATATTGCTTTCTATCCAGTGATTTCAGAAAATTTGTCTTTTCTAGGGCATGATAATTCACTCTGAGTTGTAATGGGGCCATGGGATCTTTCTGTTGCTGCCACTCAAATTTATGTGACAGGTCCTTATGACTGAAACACTTCACAGAAATGATTGCTGGGAACCGGAGCAGACTTTCAAAATACAATGGAGTCAACCTTCCATTGTTGTCTCATTAGCAGTTTTGCAGATGCATTATAATGACATTCAAGATTAGGCAATACGTTCATCAGATGATCCCTGAGATGCTTAGCGTGCTAACATGCTAAAGGAAGATGGCGAACAAAAAATAAACCTGCCACTCTTCCTAAACATAGCCTCAGTCGCTAGCATAGTTTAAGAGCCCTGTTTATCTTCAAGACATAAAGGATTATTTTACCAGATAAAGATGGTTTCAGCCAAGGAAGTAGGGCCATTTGTGAAATCTATGATCCAAGTCACTGAGTGAAATCTTGGAAATCCTGGATTATACATTTGGTGTAGATGAATTTGGAGCCACTCTGTTCTGACCTCAAAGCCTCATTTGAATTTCTAGCTCTATCAAAGCTTTTGCTCTCTGATGTATAAATAAAACTGTTAATCACAATTATAATCAACATAAAGTTCACATTATAGCATGAGAATTAATTAATTCAGAACAACTCCCATGACACTGATGACTGGCAGAAATCACTTCCTGCTCTTTCTTTGACTCTCTTTCAAAGCAGTACAAGGCATATTTAAATGAACAGTTGTTGGAAATACACTTGAGAAGAACCTGATGATAAAGTCAATAGCCCTAACACTCACATATCTGTCAGTTAAATATGAAGTGACAGCCAGAAGCTAGTCTAAAGCTCAATAATTAACACATTATATCTAATTTGCTTAATCCATGCAAAACAACATGTCACACTTCTAAGGGATTATGTGCAGGACTAAGTTAATCTGCTAAACTGGGATAACTGGCTGCTGACTACGGCTTCATATTTAACAAGGTAAGTAGGCTAAGTAAGTAAAGTTTATTTAGAATAGATCCTTTCACAGAACAAGGTCACACAGTAATCCACAAGAGTAAAATCCGTTAAAAACAAGACTAAAAAAGGCAAAAAGAAACATTAAAAACACAAGCAACAACAGACTTTAGAAAGCATACAGAATTACAAACACTGGACACCATGAGTCCAGTGTTCATCTTCTTTACAAAGGCATCATCAGAGATGGCAGAATGTAAGTTTTCAAAGGCACGATCTCCTCTTGTTTTCAGTTGAGCACAAGAGACAATCAGTAAATCCTGGTCAGAACACCTGAGTGACCTACTGGTGATGTAAGGATTGAGAAGGTGTGAGTTGTGCACAGGTGCCTGAACATGCAGGACTCTGTCTGTGAAAGCGAAAACCTTAAAAAAAAAAATCCTGAACTTGAGTGGAGGTGTAAAGAAGAGATGGGTGGCTGTGATAGAAATCGTCCTGTTGGACCTGGTGAAAATGTTATAATGGATGAGCTTGTAGGACCCAAAAGCAGAACGATGGAGAGAAATCAGTGCAAGCAGTTTATTATAAAAATGTCAATGTTCAGAATGTGTAGTTTGCTGAAGCTTGATCCAGGCAGGCAACAAGGAATGGCAGATGAAGGAAGATCAGGGAGACGAGGCAGGAAGACGGTGCCAGATAGAGGCTAAGCAGCGAGACGAGGCAGGGAGAGTTTGGCTGGCTTAGGGCAGGGAATCCTGGTGGAGAATGGCTCAGAGGTTTCACGTGGGATAACCGACAATCTGTCAAAGACTGGAGTGAAGGATCGAAGTTTGTATATTGTGAGCATTGATTGCTTGGTGAACCTCAGGTTTGTAGGTGGGCTGGCAGCAGGAGGGGAGCAGGTGAACAATGGCCAGTTCAGCTCAGGCACAGACAGAGACACACTGACAGGGAGAGAGAGAACACACAAGAAACACAAGGGAGTGAAAACAAGAGAAACACAAGGAAAACAGGAGGGAGGATACTGGCACTTCTGACACAACAGCCTTGCAGCAGCATTCTGGATCACATGTAGACGGCCTACAGATGGAATTACACAAGTCTAGCTGGGATGAAAGCATCAATGATCATCTCTAGCTCAGGTTGTGGTACAATGGACCTGAGTTTAGCTACATTTCTTAAATGGAAGGAACATGTATAGGTCAGTGATTGGCCTGATCAAGGGTGCATCAAGTGGTATTCTCATGTAACTTACAGCAAGACAGTGAATAAGCAAATTTCCCCAAATATCAAACTGTTCCGCTAATAAAAACTATTTACTATTTTTGTGGCCAATAGATAGACTTCCACGTGTCTTGTTCCCATTAGAGGAGAAGGTGCCAGATAGACAATAAACCAAGTAGCCCTCCACTTTAATCATTGAGGGGGATTTTACGGGCCCTCTCTGCATCGAGACACTGACACTTCTATTTGTCACATGGACCCTTCATTTCACTGTTCGTCCTGTTATGCTCTGATGTGATTTGTGCATTTGTGCATCAACACAGATGGATGAGGCTCCTCACCAAGGCTGTCGGTCTCAGTCAGGGGGGACATTAAATTACCACATCCAAGGCTGTGCTCAACATGAAAGAGGCACACACACACACAGCATTTACACACCCACAAATGACTGTGTGTGCGTATGTGTGCTCATGTTGCCTGTGTGTAGTCATGTACAGTATACGTAAGGGGGGCTCTTGCGCATACCACACAGTGATATTCTTCTGTGAATATGTGGGGGGAATTTTCAAGAACAAATCTGTGTTGCATTACTGTTATCGACAAAAAGCAAATTAATGACCTCAAAATGTACTCAGAAGGAAATAATAAATCTCCATTTGGCTGTTTAGTTGCTTGACTGACTGGCTCTCTGGCTGGCTGGGAAAACTATGCTGACCTGGGTGCATCCAAATTAGATATTGGCATGGTTGTGTGTATTACACAGTGGGAGTGCTGCTCTGGCTCAGTCGCCCTGCTGCTCTAAATCTGGCCAGTGCTCAGTTCAGCAAACACAATGCAACAGTAGGGAGACGGCATCTCCACATTGTCATTAAGCAGCAGATAATAGCTAAACAAAAGCAGAACCCTGCAGATGTTTTTATTATTATTTTTTATTTTCTGGCATCCATTTGTCTGTATTTTTTGTTGATTTGTCTTTCCTCTGTCATCACATTGGTTTTGAAGTGAGGCATCCAAATAAGCCTACTGAAAGCGCAATTATAAATTTCAAAGTGTTAAGTGAGGGGACTGTCACAATTACACATGGATAGACCACTTTAAAGAGCTTGAATTAGAATTCAGTGACATATAAACAATGCACATCTGATCATTGTGGTGGCAAAAGCTCAGGAACATCCATCTATTCACATCAGTCACTGGCAACACCCCCCTCGCAAAAGAGTTGAAGGGATGAAAGAGAGAAGAGATGGAAAGAATGTCAGAGAGCAGCAGAGGGGATGATAGAGAGTAAGAGAGGGAAATGGCAGGAGTAGGGTGGGTGAGACAGAAAGAGGAGAGACAAAGAGAAAAGGGAGGAGGTAGAGAATGAGGAGGTGGCCATCATATCCCTCCCTGTCTTTGATCAGTGGTCCATGGGGAACTGAGGCAGTGCAGATAGCTGGTCCACAGCTCCTGAGGAACGCAGCTTCACATTCCTCCTTGCTCTTTCCCCGCTTCTGCAAAATCACTTGTAGTCTTTCAGACCACAGCAGCTGTGAAAACACATCATGGCTTACTACATGCCAGAAAAGACCTGGCTAATGCACTGCAGTGCCATTGTCCTGCTGGTCCTCGTTCACTGGTGCAGTTCCTCTCAGGGCCAACTCTATTCTATTTTTACCCAATGTTTTCTATTATATGCTATTTCTATTTAGGATGAAAATGATTAATTTCTCCTGTTGCATAATCCTCCCAACACAAGGGTCAGAGGTCATGTTTGGCTACAGAGCAGCACTGGTATGACTCAGGGATTCGGTGTTTTGCTCAAGGGCACCTCTGCAGGACAAATGCATGCTGATGATGAAAAAGGACTGTCCTGTAAAAAAAATAGCTGAAGGTCTTAGAATCCAACACTCAAATCTTGTAGACATCCTGCTTTTTAGTATTTAGTCTCTCAGCTGTAGAATCATTTGTTCATACAGGGACCTGAAGCCAAAGTCTCTTTGAGGCGTGGTATCAGTCCACCAGCCAGTTTATGGTGACCATACAGTAAAGGTTAGTGCTGCAATTGCTAAACTTTTTTAGATCCTGAATATTTTACTATGAACACACCTACCTTATATGAAAAAACAACAAACAGTGTAATATTTTTCAGAAGGGCAGTCTGTTATTTTGTCTGTGGGATATTTCATATAGTTACCCAATTATTCATTGTTAATCTCAAAAGCAATATAATAGTCCAAGAGGGATTTAATTTAAACTGAAATCATTTTGGATACATGTTGTTTTTTTCATTCATTATTATTATTATTAGTTCATTATTATTGTTGCAAACAGTTAATATTGTTGCAGTCGACTTTTAAGCCAATACGCAGGAGAGGTCCTTAAAGCCTTACAGTGCTTAAACAAAAAAAGAAAAGAGAGAGAGAGAGAGAGAGAGAGAGAGAGAGAGAAACAAGCTGGAAACTTGGAAACAAGGCTGGCATTTTACATGACAACTAGACTTATGCCATCTGCTAATCAAGATTGTGTGATATGATGAGCTTATTGCATTTTAGATATTAGATATTAGATGCTTTAAAAGTCTACTTCTGATGGTTTCCCACTTAACTATGGACTGCCAAAAACAAACAAACAAACAAACAAAAACCTGTATTCAAGAATACTTCTCAATGTCTTATATTGCCTGATATGGTTAAACTGGCAAACCAGAAACATGCGCTCGTAGATTTCTGTGGTAAATCAGTGCAGCAACTGTTCTACCCTCCTTCCGTGCTCAGTTTCCTTCTCCCTGGATGTGAATGGGTGCGCTGGAAACCCCGCCCGCCTTAGATATGACGCTAGCCAATGGGAACGCACCGTGCGCCGTGGACGGACGTCACATCATCATCAGCAGGCGTTGTGGTGGGACTTGCCGTGCTGTTCTGCTTGGTTTGCAGTATCTTCTGCACTTCTTGTGTTTGTTTGTGTGAGCCACTGAATATTCCACACGACTCAAGAAATTTTCGGAGAAATTACCCTGTCGGTTTTGTGGGAAGAGCGAGAGGACAAGTTTTGCGAATGAAGAGACATGTTTCTTAGGAGGAGAAGAGGGACTGCCTGGCTGTCCTTACTTCCAACCAGCTTTAAAGCTAACGTTACTTTGATGCAACCGCTTAGCTAACAAGCTAGCTGAGAATGTTTTCAGAAACTAGCCAGTTTGTTAGCATGCTAGCTAGCTAAATTGGACGGATGAATTAGCTGTATAGATGTAGCAAACAGTACTTTTATCTCTCGTTACGTTAAGTCAAACAGTTGTGGAAGCATCTCAGACTGGGTATGCTGAATGTTCAGGGCTCCAGTGCCCGCTTGGTTGCTAATTTCCAGTAGGGACAATAGTTAACTGTCTAGGCAACAAGTCTTGCACTCACTGCTGTATTAACGTTACTCAAGTTTGTACTAATTGTGTGCAGTATTGTTATTCGTTATCGCTTGGTTTTAGTTTAACTACTGTCTGTGGTAAAAGAGCAAAGTAAATGTAATGTACAAAGCAAAGTGGGGTGCCACTTTAACATTAGCGTTCGACCCCAGTTTTCAGGTGGATCGGGTCTCTCTGTCGTATTGCGGAAACTGATGTCAGTTACTCGATACAACTATTGAAGAGGAGACGAGGTGGATGAACATTATAAATCGCCCACATGCTTTGGATCAGTTCCCGGACTTGTGAAAGGCATCTGAAGCAGAAGGTGGGAGACGTGAGCGCACAACCCTTGCAGCCTGGGGGAAGATGGCGGAACAATCCCGCAGGAGGTGGTGAGACCAGAACTTGGGGACTTCTTGGATTTATCACCAGACATCTTATCCCAGATCGTAGGACACATGCAGGCCAAAAAACGGTACTTAACCCTCTTCTCCGCCGGTGCGTGTCTCATTCTTTTGTTTTGTTTTGGGGGGATACAAGTCCCGCTATCCAGACGGGGTCCCAGCCGGCGTGATGAGCGCAGCCTCACCGGCTATCATCCCGGGGCGCGGTGGCGTCGCTTCCCGGGGTCCCTGCAGCCTTTCAGCTCCTGGGAGCAAGACCGGAGCGATGATCACAATGAACACATATCTCCTAGACAGAAGAGGGACGCCAACTCAGGCGTTTACACTGGAAAACGCTGCAGAATGAATTCCTGCTTTGATTACTCCCTGTGTGAGAGGAATGGATTTAAAGTTTACATCTACCCCCAGCAGAAAGGGGAGAAGATGTCCGAAAGTTATCAGAATATTTTGTCCTCTATTGAAGGATCCAGGTTCTACACACCTGACCCAGGACAGGCATGTCTGTTTGTCCTGAGTTTAGACACTCTTGACCGGGACCAGCTTTCACCTCAATATGTGCACAACTTGAAAGCAAAAATCCAGAGCCTTCCTCTGTGGAATGGGGGCAAAAACCACATCATCTTCAACTTATACTCTGGCACCTGGCCAGACTACACAGAAGACCTTGGCTTCGACATTGGCTTTGCCATGTTGGCCAAGGCCAGCATCAGCACAGAGAACTTTAGGCCAAACTTTGACGTTTCTATCCCTCTTTTTTCCAAAGACCACCCAAGGACAGGAGGGGAAAGGGGCTACCTGAAACATAACACCATTCCCCCATATAGGAAGTACATGCTTGTTTTTAAGGGGAAGCGGTATCTAACCGGAATAGGTTCAGACACTAGGAACGCTTTGTATCATGTTCATAACTCAGAGGATGTGGTCCTCCTCACCACCTGTAAACATGGGAAGGACTGGCAGAAGCACAAGGATGCACGCTGTGACAGAGACAACTCAGAGTACGACAAGTAAGTAGTTTCCAGTTGTTAATTTTCCAACAAGAGAGTGTCCCATTCCTTTTCAGTTCAGACCAAATAGTTGTTGTATGGTTCTTTTTTTCTCTCCCACTCTGTCTTGACTTCATGTTTTGTCAGTAAGGTGGTTTTACACTATGTTTTCCTGCTTCAGCTCACACTATTAGCCACTCTGTCCATCTCTAATAATGACAAGGTGTGTGTTCAGTGTCATGAACATTTTGGCAGAACACCAGCTTCCTCCTTGAATTTTTCCTTAGATTTTCAAGACGGGCTCTGTGTGAGAGTGGGAAGGGGGGGTTAACTCATGTTGTGGTGTATGAAATTGGCAGGGGTCTGATCAGGTCCATGATCCTACAACACCTGTTCATTACACTGGTTAATATTTTTTTCTTTTTCTGATCATATATTGTTGTCACCCTGTTTGTGTTTGTAAGTCCAGGATGTTGTGCACATAATTTATCATTATACTTCCCAGAAATTAAGAAGTTTGATTAGACTATTTCTAAATGCAGCATGGTCTGAGAGCTGTATAGATCCTACCTTTTTCCTGATTTGATTTTCATTTATTTTGTGTATCTGATTTTCTCAACAGCAACAGAAATGCTTTTGTGGCCAACAGTGATTTTCCGCTTTTAAATAGTCCTCCTATCATATGACTATTTACCAAATTACACATCACGAGGCACAGATAAGTAGATTTGCTTTAATGTCAGCCACAATTCAATTGATATCCCCATCTGTCCATACAGCCTGCTATTCAGCGGTGGATAAATCTGCTTCTCTTGCTCTTGACACTCTGACCAGCTAAAAAGTTATATAATACTCATTTATGTTGTCTCTGTAGCAACTCTCTGTCCCTGCAGAAGACAACATTGCACCTCAGAAAGTTGTGATCATCACCAAGTCCTACAGTTAAGCCATACTGTTTTCTGTGCCCAAATCTGATGAGCAAACTGGCGTCTGTCTCCCTGCTTTGGCCAGTGGGATTCATTTCGTGTCCCCCCAGACTGTGCTGTGTTGTTACTGGTGACTGTATGGCGCTGGGTGTTTGACTGTGGCTCTTTGGAGTGGATTAGTGGGGACAAAGCGCTGGTGCCAGTAAGGGGAAGCCACTCTGGCCCCTGTTTGCTCAGTCATTTCCCAGACAAACCCAACTGCATCAGCCAGGAATGCCCTGGCCCCAACCCGTGTCCTGTGTGACCCCTGCGTTGTTTGGGGCCTGCTGTGATTGACCCCCATGTCAACTCTTTACCTTGTTGTTGTCAGTTGTCTAGTTTGGATAATGGACAATTTCATAGCATGTTAAGGGGTCTGCTATGAAACCGGGCTGCAACATGTATGACAGTGAGAATGGGTTAAGTTGTTTCCTTTTTGTCCTCTAATCATTTACTGGTTCTGATGTGTTTTCATATCATGTTGTCTTATATGTTTTCTTAGCATTGATTCTCAGAGGATTCTCATGTTTGTGTCTGCTTTTGTAGGTAAGTATCAGCTTATGAGGTTCATTCGTTGGCTCAGCAAAATAACATTCTCCATATCACCCCTAAGACGTGAGCTATCTGCTCTCGCTCACTCCCTCTCTCTCTCTCTCCCCCCTTTTGCCAGCTCACTGCTTGCTACCAAGCGCTGCCGGGGAGTGATTTCACACAGTGAGATGGGTGGCATCAGAGCCATAACCCAAAGGAAAAATTAATCCTCCTGTCATTAAGTAGCATTGGGGGAGAAACAGGCTTTGGGTATCTCTCTAGCTCTCGCCAGCTTAGCTTCATTGAATGGCTACAGTATGTTCAGTAATTCTCAGTCAGTACATACTCAGTAAGCCACATCAGTATCAGTCAACAGGCTGTGGTTTGATCTCTAGTCCACTGCAGAATTCATGTCAAATTAAGTAAAATTACTTTACTGATCCTGACTGTACCTTCTCCTTGTACTGGTGGAGCCCTGACAGTCTGTATGTCACTTAAAATGAATACGGTTACAAAGAGTTCTTACATTTAAATAATGAGGAGCATACGTTACAGTTTCAAGTTGAAAAACTTTACTCCTCTTCTAAGCCCAACAGTAACCATTAGTGACACTTTTATCATGCACCAACAAATGAACTTACAGGTCTCTTACTCACATTATGATCCAGTTAGCCAAAACACATCCTCAAGTAGTCTTACTCGCCTTTCATTTTGATGTCAAACAAGACATAATATGGATCACTGTTTGCACAAAGGAGAGCACAGCTTCTGTCTTTTTTTGATCATAATTCCAAACTCAGATTTCTGCAGGTTTACAGTGTGAAGTGTCAATAGTGTGGATTTCTGATCTGTTGGATCTAATCACAGCTTAGCCAAGGGCAGTAGCAATGGCTGTTAAATGTCACGTCTTTGGACTTTCCACTATCCAGTCAGTCATAGACAAATATGGTTGCATTGGCAAAAAAGGATAAAACCTTGTGTAAAAACTGTGGTTTTGCTGTTTTGAGTGGATACTCATTCGCTGCAACGTATGAAATTGGATTCCAAAGTTTTCATAACTGACTAATTTTCTGTGGTTTATTATGTACAAAGGAGGCAAAATGAAAAGTGCATCTATGAGACAGTGATGCATTTTTTATGAGAAGTTTGTTTGGACCGGATCTGGCAGAAAATATCTTGCAGTGAACAGTGATTTTACAGAACACAGCTCGAGGTTATTTGGCTAGTTACTGTCTTGTTAATGTGTGCATTCAATAATAGCCCTCTCTCACATTCTACCTACCCCGGACTTTGGTTTCATACTTGTGTTTAAAGATTGTGAATGAATTCTGTCAAACAACATTAGCTTTTGCATTGAATTCAGTATTTTCATACATCACCAACCAAGATTGCCAATGTGCAGTGCTGATGCCAATTATATGTGAATTATTAATCATATTGTTTCCCTTCAGATTACTTTTTTTATAATAAAGTGTAATCAATGTTAGTAATCTACTAGAAGGTGTTTGACACTGTGGTATGGGTGTGCTTCGTCCTGATCTGTGTATATTGTGGGCAGCTTTTTTAAAAATAACAATTTTCCTCCTTCTGTTGCTATATTGGGCTTTATTTATTAGTAGCTTTCTTCGCTTTGATCAGCAGTACAGTGGTCCATGAAAACCCTGTCATCACAATAAGGTTTTTTTTTAGTCTGTTTGGAGTGCAAGTTGGGTGGGGTTGGTTGGTAATGGTTAATGGTTAATGGTTAACATTAAGTCTGACCAGGCTAATTCATTAGTCCCCAAGAGCTGAATTATTTTCAGTCAGTAATTATACCCAGACCTGCTCTATGTCCCTGGTCTGACACCCAGCTGTGCAGAGGTTACCAAGGCGGTGAGATTCAAAGGGGCCAAAGATGTGGGTGGGACAGTAGTCAAGTAAGCCATTTGTTAAGGAGATCAATATTTGTTTTTGGGTCAACTTTCAACTTTCCAAACAACACACTAACTAAGGGTTTGGCTATCATTTCTATCTTCATGTCATCCTATCGTAGTTATCTGAGATTGCTGATATGCGAGCCAATCGCTGTGCTGCGGCTGGAGAAGGAGGGGGTCAGGGGAGTTACATCACAGCATGGGCAACTTCATCTTGTGTCAAATAGGGGTGGGTGATATGACCAAAATTTTCTATCAAGGTATTTGTAATTTTATAGGTGGCATCTGGGTAGAGCGTCCAGGAGGAGGAGGACTCATCCGTAATGATAAGTCTTTTTGCATTGATATGGATGCTACATGTATTTGGACATATCCGCGAGGTGACTGAAAGAGTGTAAAACTATATACAGGCAAGCAGAAAAGAGTAGCAAACAGCTACACTCTGTGCAATTTCATCAACACACCCACTCACTTGCTGTGTAGAGGGTGGCAGTACATGCACTGTGAATGCCGGTGTGTAAATATGGCTTAATTGATTGCCCCGCTGTGGAAAATGGTATCTCTACCAGTGTGCACATTTCTACTGTTGCACAGTGTGTACCATCACACTGCCCAAACCTGGTGTCCAAGAAAAACGTGACATCTTGTGTTAGGGGGTGTAATGGGTTTTGCCCAGATGCCAAAGGTGAGTCGTAGGATATTACACAGCCTTTCTGTAAGCTATGTAGAAGTCTGTGTGTCAACATCATGTTTATTTTAACATTATTATCACTATCTCAAGTTTTGGTGTGTGGACATATGGAGAGCAGAGATGAGGGGTTTCACATCCACGGAGAAGAGACGGCAAACTAGTTTAATTAAAGATTTAAATTCACTCGTCACTCGTGCTGATCCACAGGGCTCAATGTGTGGACATACCACTCCACCAGAAACATCTCTAAATGCACAGTAGGGTGCAGATTCTACTGATTATATTTATACAATCTTAGTTCTGATAGTAAGTCAAAATCGCTTTAATATTGCGTAGGGCAAAAAAATCAATCATCGATCGTCCCTTCAGTCGTCAGTATACACAATATATAGCACAAGCCTACACTAGGTGGAATAAGCTGGTTTTAGTATAGTGCAAACTTGGAAAATGTTAAATCAGCTGAGATTTTAAAATATCTCCCTGGATTAAGCAGCTGTTAGCAGACATTAGCCAATTCATATAACAAGTCAGATATTTGAACAGCTAGAGGTGTGTTACATTTCTGCTCATTTCACACAGTATTATCTCACTGACATAAAGCAGAGATCACAAAACAGTCTTCAGATTTTGCTCAAATGGCAATTTTCACAATCTGTGGGGAGTACTGAGGGAGTTCTCTATGCAGGTTTATGTGTATAATAATGAGTGAGTTGCACTGTCCTGTAGCGCTATGGGTCAGACAGTACAGTCTGTGGTCTAACTGGGTGGAAGTAATAGTTTCTGTGTCTGGCTATGGCCCTTTGTGCAACAAATCCCTCTTATCCTCTCCCACTGACAACAAGGAAGTTGTGACAGACTGAATGCAGCCTCTCACCATAATTACCATGTAATGGCCATGTCATTTTTGTGTAATGGTTCAGACTTTATTCTCCAGATGTTGTCTTGGAATGTAGAAATGTATTTGATGTGCTGTTTACTGTACACGTCAGGCCTGTTTGAAGGAAACATCCTGTTGTATCTGGAAGCTGCTTTGCATGGTGTCTGATTGTTTTGGTTACAATTTTAATGGATTTTTGCCACTGCATAGTATTCATAAACTCTATTCTCCCATATTGAAAATTCAGTCCTCTAACAGCTCAGATAACATGCTAAAACTAAAGTAAGCAACACAATCTGCCTCTTGTGTTACTTTTGTTTGCTTGTGACTCATTTACATTCTCCTATTCCAGAATCAGACTAATGTGTCTTTGACTTTGCCACACCAAACAGGCTACTTTAGTGTTAGATCTGGAATTGGTAATGATCAACATATTCCTGCAGTTTCGACCAGGGATTATGTTATGACATCATAGGCAGCTACTCGCCTTGTTGATGAAGTGCTTCCGCTATTTCTCGCCAACATTTGTCTTTTTTGACTCGGTCCTCCTCCCTCGAGGAAACCTCAAATAGACAGGGGTACTGTTGCCACAGCTCAACAAACTTTTCCTCTCTTTCATTGTCCCACCTGACAGCAGCAACTTCAGCATCCCTCCTCTTCTTTGACATTGTTCTGCTCTGGAGAGAGCACCTGATTGGTCAACACTCAGGAACATGTTGTAGGAGATGTCAAAGTAGACGTGTCAAGACAAAAAAAAATCTGACATGCTAGTCTTTTTTGTCTGGGTGTCGTGGGGCGTCCCAGATGCTGCACAGCATGTCATTTAGCATGTCACCCCACTCTGGTGTCGACGCCAAATTGTCATTCATGATCGGCACGATGCTGGTAATACGTTATACATAACAAAATTGTCAAAGTCAGGCTAGATTCGTGTAATCTGATCCTGGCATTAGTGGTGATAGGAATTGGCACTTCGCCAGGTGCCTTTGGTCTGAGTAAAGGATTTTTTTTTTTTTTTTAGGATTGGTCTACATTTGCTAATTGTTTTCTATCTGTACATTACATATGTGGGAATGGCTGAGTCAAGGGATATTACTGAATTGTTGCATTATAAAAAGGTGACACATTCGGACTTGTAAAAGGTTGTATCAGGTATGATGTGTTAGTGTCTCTAAGCTACCTCTGTGTTCATAATTACATGTCCTACTTTAAATATCCGAATTGATGGTGCATGTTGTTTAAAGACTGAAAATGTCAAGTTATATAACACATATTTGTGTTTGGCAAGTTGGCTACAGTCTGTCTCCATTTTGCTTGTTTACCTGTCATGTCCCTGCTATTTCCAGCCAGTGGGTAGAGTCAACTTTTTGCTTCACTCTTCACCACACTCTGTCCTTCAGACATCTGCACTGAGCCACTGTGTACAAGCCTGTAATACAGCCAAAGGAGAGAAGAAAAGATACAGCAGGAGGCAGGTCAGATGCAATTTTAACCTCAAACTGAAAGCCCTCTCACAGCTTGTTTCCAATTAAGAGGCCCTGCCAAGCGAGAGAGTATGAGACGGATAGAGTGAGAGATGAGGGGAGAGACACAGAGGAGTGGGAGACAAACTGAGAGAGTGAGTTGGAGGGAAAAATGGGAACACAAAGAGAGAGCAGCAAGAGTCTGAGAAACTGAGGGAGAAAGTAAAAGCAAGAGAGAAGCAGAAAAGAGGAAAAACACATGCCAGCCATCCAGCAGCTAGAGGTGAGTGCAATAGCTGGCTGGGTGCTGACGTTGGTCTGCTAGGTGTATTTATAGACTTGCAGGGTTTTAATCCTCAGTATTGGCCAAAGCCCCTGGCAGAGGGATGCTGGCCAACTTGATGCAAGCTTTATAGGGCTTGGGGAAAACGATAATCGTTGGGGGAGGATGGTCGATCTCTGAGTTCCTGCACATTAACTTTAAATGCCTTTTTTCACAGTTGTCTGCTATTTCTGGACATTTGACCAGCAGTTAGATCTTTTGTCTTTAAACAGGCTCCTCGCGTGCCTGCTCAGGGTTATACTGTTAATTTTGTAGCCTAACTTCTGACTTGCTGTCCTTTTTTGTTTGGAATGCTTCTAGCCAAACACATGGAAATGCTCGTAAAGCTGCATGGCAATATGGTGTTGTAAGATCACAAAATAATTTGCTAAGCTTTACGGAGATGATTAATAAGCCTCTTAAAGTTGCTCCATGTTGTGTCCAGTCTTAATAATCTTTACCAGCACCACAAGCATGTTCATGGCAATCATAGTTCTTCATAAACCTGATGTGTAGTTGCATTTTGGGGAAGGTAGACATCAATTCCAGCGGTACCTCAGGTAGAGCCACAGATACTTTGCAAATAGGCTAAAATTGTGTCTTCAAGCAAAAGTTGCACTTTAACACACACAAATATGAAAGCCAGTGGTCAGATGATCACCTGCTGTGCCTGCTTTAGGTGAGGAAGACAAGAGAGGTGAAGGAAAAACATAAACGTGGTGAAATGTGTGATTCAGTAAAAGCTGAAATGCTAGTCAGAGCGCTCTTTCAGAGGATGCCTCTGCTGCTGATTCATTTTACTCACATTGCAGAAACTACGGGCCATTTTTGGCCACAGATACCTAACAACTGACGGTTACAGTAGTTTGGTGTGTCATAGCTGCCCCTCGCTAGATTGAAAAATAGTAGTTGCTTGGTTTTATGGTTGTGATCTTCATTTTTTTTTTTTTTTTATCATGTGTCATTGTTATTTTCCATCTGCTTGTTTTATAATGTATTATCCCCTTTTCTAGAAGACTCCTCCAGTTGCCACCTTTTTTAACTCAGCTCTGCCAGTAAACCATCAACAGTTGGCCCTGCTGGAAAAAGCTGAATGATACAGCAGCAGTGAAGGAGGCTGGTAGACCACAAAACCGCTCCGCACTGATTATATGTTTGCTCTTCATCGACGAAGGCCTACACATGACATTTACATGACCACACAAAACTTTTGGAGTGGTCAGTGTTTTTAATGCTGTTTCAGAGGTGTTTTGCTGGGCCAGTATGTGTATGAAAGTGAAAGTGCAGGTCGTGGAGCAAAGGAGGGGGCTTAAGATACAACACAGAGGTCCAACAGCAGCTTTTTTGCTGAGTAAACCCAAGTCCTTCATGCAGGTTCCTGTTCCCTGAAGTTGCATTAATCTCTCAGCTTGGTCTTGGTTTCTGGATTGGTGCTTACTGCTTCTCAGTTCCACCTGTACCTTATTAGTTTTATGTTTTCTCTTATTTTCAATCTGAACAATAGAGAAGATGAGCTATACATAGGCATGAATTGCAGCACATCACATCAAGAACATTTTGCAACATATTTCCAATACATTGTATTGCCAGTTTAATTTGTGTTACTAATTTCACACCTGATTGTTGTATAAATCCCACATAATCTGACACTTTTCCACTGGCTGTTTGCGTCCCCATCTTGTCTCTAAGGCTGTAAACAGGTTGAATCCCACAGAGGAAAATGCTGGCACAATCAGCCACTGACAACAATGAGTTGAGATGAGCTCTTCTGAATGCTGTGATTGGGAACAAGTTTCATATCTTTGTCTGCTGGTGATTAATGATGACAGACAATGGAACAGGAAATGTATGTCAGTATGACTCACCGAGCTCTATCTACTTTCATCTTTACCACTGCAAACTTTATCATATATTTCCTCTTGTTGAGTTTTAAGTAGTTATATGTGACAGTTGGATGTTTCAAAGATTCTTATACTGTAGCAAATACATAAATTAAAAAAAGCTTCTGTGCACTTTCTGTTTCAAAGTACATGAAATAAGTCAACCAGATCTTCTGGCTGATGAATACTGTGTAAGAGGGGATTTATTAAGCCTATAGGTCTAATGGCCCATAGCCTTGTGTTAAGGGGGTGAAGAGCTGAACTAGATGGATGATGTACAGTTTCCTGTAGAGCCTGGGGATTATAAGCTGCTCATATTTTAAGAGCTCATAGTAAGCGATAGCTATGGAAACAAATGCAGGAAAGTGGATAACCGAGCATCCAGGCTATCACATGGCGGGTATTGTTATTCTATACAACTCCCTCATGTCGTTCAAAAATGGCTAAACTGCCTCTGACTTCAGATGAAGACAGAAGGCACGTGGGCTGACCTATTGAGCTAAAGCTCATCCTGTTTACTCACAACATCATTGCTTTGAGTCAAGCTAATGTCCTGTGCAGAATGTCGTTGCCTTGACCACCTGTCACTTTCTACTGTACTCTTAGTAAAGAAGAGATGCTGTGGATGAATGAATGCCATATGAACCACCTGCAAAGATGATCTGTTTTTAAGCACCCAGGGATCTACTGAATGATAACCTGTTATTGCTTTTAAAGAATAATCACTGCTAACTTGAATACTATACTGAAAATGCTGCAAACATTTAAACCATCAGATGTTTAATAAACCAAAGGAATTGTATGAATGTGTGCAAAGATGCTGTCTAAATCTGCTTATGCATGTGTATGCTTCATGTCGTGAAGTGGTAGTCAGCTGGCGACCTGCAGGCCACATTTGGCCCGCCAAAGCTTCCCATGCAGCTCACAGAATATTGACGAATTCAGAAAATATGCACATCTGATGTTACTCATTAGTCGAATAGGCCCAGTCCATCCTGAGTGATCATCAATTAGCTTGCCAACCCCTTACCCCGACTACAAAAGGTAACTCTGGAGCTGTCAGAGAGTCACTAATCTTGTCTGTTAGACACAAGAGGCTTCACTTTGTTGTGTTGTTGTTGGCCAGATGTTGCATTGAGTCTCATTGAGTATTTTTGTTTTCTTCCTGGGATCCCAAAGAGGAGTTTTTTGTTGAGATAGGGACTCATTCATTGGTAATTGGACTGTGAGTTTTTTTAGTTAATTCCGGAAACTGCCAAAAGGAAACAGAACTCAGTCTGCTCACCTCTTAATTGATGGCCATCTCATTTTTCACTGCCAGGATTTATGGAGGGGGAGGTTGAGGGTGAACACCGGGTATTGCCATCAGTGTTCATGTCTCAGCACTCATTAATTACAACCAGTGCCTGTAAAGTAGCTAGCTCTACATTACCTTGACTTCAGCTTTATGTCAGAGACCTGGTGCAGCCTAATTTAAGAAGAGTTGAAATCTGGCAACTTGTGGCATTATTGATAGTCATTTTAGTCTTGTGAACTTGAGCAGGTGCTTTAGTGGTTTTAGTGCTTTCCTGCACCTTCTCTGATTCAACTTCAGGTTGAACCCACAAGATGATATATGTCTTGTCCTTGGCAGCCATGTGCAGGTGATGTATTCCATATGGAATGCTGGGAGAGTGGGATAAGAAAAGGGATATCAACGTGCCAGGCACAGAGTGTGGTCCATTCCAGGAAGAGCTTTTCTGTCATCACGTGGAGGCACATATCATTTCCTTGCTTCTTGACAGATATGATTAAATTGGACTGAATGAAACAACATGGCAGAAAGTGGGGGGTGCAGCCAAGTAAACTTGGATCTAAGAAGGTTAGGGTCTGGAAAAAGTGAAACATCAATGGTAATGAAACACAAGCAGTGCTTTATGGTGATGGAGATGACCTTCATGAAGGGTAGTAACAGAAAATTGATCTAAATCCATTTTTATGGATTTTTGGCACTTGACCTGATTGGAGAGGATTGTCCTGGCAGGCAGCTTTTTTTTTGGTACATTTGCTGACTACATGATAGCATCCCATAAAATCCCCTAATGCAAAGCTGCTGTTGTGCTAAGGTGTGGAAAAGCTCTCTGGTCCACCTTAAATCTTTGGTCTAAGGTATGTTTTTCTCTGGTGCCATGGGCTGAGATGAATAATGTGACTGGTTGATGGTTGTGCATGAAAAAAGTTGGGCCAAATCTGAACATGCCTTTCGTGACATTGGATGTGATAAAGAAGCTAAGAAATAACAAAGTAGATTTAATACTTGATAGGTTTCTCGACCAAAGTAATCTGGTGAGAGCATCCAGGGACAGAGATGGAACTGACGCATCATTCAGCAAGCGACTGTTTGCGTGTCTCATGAGGCACATTTTCAGTCCTTTCAAACACTCAGATAAGTTGCTTGCTCAGCATGACAGGGGCTTTCTCAATTATCCCTCATGTACAATGAAATATGTTGTGAGAGCTACATGCAGAATTAAGCAGCACTCTAAACCACGACCAGCCAAATCCTATGGGCTTTTAATCCTCCAGTCAGTGCAGAGGGTAGACCTGCCAAGCCCACAGACATAGTCTCTAAATCTCTGTGACTCTTGACTCTGTGCTGCAAAATATATTTTTAATATTTCATTTATTGTTGTTGGAATGGAGGAGGAGGAGGATTACAGTACAATAATAAATTGCCTTAGTATTTCAGTTTTGGAGATTTGGGGAGAGGAACTGACTGACTTATCCTGAAGAGTTGGGCCATATGAGTGTGATTGTCCTTGTATCTTCTCAGAAGTACTTTGGCAATGTATCATCATCATCGTGTGGGACCATTTTGTGCTTTGTCAATGTAACCACACTTGGCAGCATTGAAAAATTACCAGCCACCATGTTGCAGGGCTTGGCCAAGTAGCGACTTGGATCATCAGATAAAACTGGCACACAAACACACGCACGCACACACGCACAGATATGCTATCTCTGGCTGTCCTCTTTGGACTCCTTTTTGTAAGATAAGGGCTTCACCTGGCACTATGAGAGGACGGGAAGATCAGCAGATATGACGATAACCCTGGGTATGTGACAGTCTGAACTCTCGTGAAATGGTGGCCTTATTCATCCTGTTCTTTGCCGCAGTGTCAAATTATTTCAAGAAGAAAAGGAACAGAATGAGGAAAAATGTGGAACTGGTGGCAAACAAGTAAATATTGACAGAGACTCTATGCATTTGCTTTGTTTGTGAACAACTTTCTGTTTTATCAAACGGATAAGTTGCTGTGACTCTGACTGCCTGTTGGCTAAGCTTCATACAGTTTCTTTGCTTCAGTTGCTCAGTGAAATGTGCAACTTCCGCTTGTGAGGTCACAGCCAGAGGGCACGACAGGAAGTGTTGTCTTTGATCTTTCCCGCTGTTCAAACTAATTACCTGCCCGCAGCAGCAAGCACTGCTGGCTGTGGAATTCATTAACAGATGGTAAACCTTTGTTCTGGGCCAGTGTGTCAGTGTGGATACAGAGGAATTCAGCTGCCTCAGAAAGTACCGTTGTGCAGTCTAATTCCTCTCTTGAGATCAGCTTAACTTGCCCTTCTGTGTAACATTGAGAGGCCAGCGATGATGTGTGCACCAGCATTGTTCTGTACATCTGGTGGGTTATCTCACCTAAATGCAATAATTGCATTGAATCGGATTGTCTAAAAACTCCTCCAGATGCTTTTGGCAGCTTGGTAAAAGAATGGAAGAAATAGGTTGTAGTGAGTAGATGGAGGGGAGAAAACAAGCACTTAAAATAGTTGACAGTGACAGACATTTACAGGCTTTCGACAGCTGAAACATGACTGAACAAAAGCAGTTGGAGCTTAATATTGTTTACATGGTGCTAATATGGAACACGCAGCGTGCATGTCCTGCTGAATTAAAAAGTGATGATTGTCACAGGGTGTGACAGTGCTTTAAGTGACTCACAGTAATTGCAACTGTTGTCAACCCATCTCATCCTCCTCTGCCTTCCGCTTGACCTTAAATATTTTTTGACGGCTGACAGTTAAACTCCTTTTACATCCTGCGTTCGGCAGCAATTTTGGCATATTCACTTTTAGCTAGATTATACAACTGTGTGATATTCACATTTAATTTTTTTTAGATATTTTTGTGATAATCTGATTGAAGGTCAGTAAAATGTGTCTATAGTTTTGCACTATACCTTTCCTTTTATATATTTTAGCTTTCTTTAATTGCTGTATGAAAAGTTTTTAAGACATTATTAACTTGTGCCCTCATTCAGGTCAGTGATAGCCAGTAAATGTGTAGGTGTCTGTGTTGTATCATGGTATCAGTGCAGGATTAGGTTTTCTTCCCCTGCAGTCATCACGTTAGTGAGTGAAGATTTATTAGTTGGGTTAAAACATGAGGGGTGTTTGGCAGTGGCATATGACAAAGCTGGCCCCTCCAGTTTAAACCTCTCAAAGACTGACTGTGGTCCAGAGATGCCAGTGCAGGTTGGAAATGCCACGTCATCCATGTATCATTCAAATCAAAAGTGTTTGTATTTAGATAATTATATTGATTACCATGTTTGCTGATCAATTTACTGATCGTTAAATAATTTGAAAGGCCTTGCAGTATTTCCTACCAGGAACAAAACGGATGCAAAGATTAAGCTGAACTGTGCCACAGAGTGCCGCTTTCCTGAAATAGAAACCTGTTGAATGCCTCTGTGGATGTTGATATCTCAACGCTTTGAGAAAAAAAAAAAAAGATTGTTTAACTCTGTAGCAGACATTCAATAAATAAGGCATTCCGTCTTCATCTTTCATTTTGAAGAGCATTGCCAATGCGTTAGCTAAGTGCCACAAATTTCTGCTGGTTGCTGCACTTTTGTGTGTCCTCTGGGATGAACTGCAGTATTTTTCCCTTTTCCCATCATCATTAGTACTGCCGCCACCCTGTAATCTCTCTTTCTGTCACCGAGGCAATGGGGCTTCTCTCTCCTCTGTGGTCTCGTAATTGTGAGGTAATCATCTTTTCCCTCTTGAGAGCTAAAAGACTGTGTTTACACTTCGTTTTTGGCGGCTCGACTTGGCGAGACACTAATTTACTCTCTGAGCAGCAGAATGAAGCAGCTCTGCTCATTACTTCACACTGGCTTCACACTTACAGCCATTCTTTTTCCAGTGCATTTGAGGCTGCTTGACATCAGCAGGTTGGATAAACTCCATTTCTCTCTTTTTCATGTGGTGTTTTTAAAGGGTTACCTCACCTAAATTAAAAAAGTAAAACATTTTCTCATTTGCCTCTGGTGGTATCCATTGGCCAATTTTGATTGTTTGAGTTATTTCAATTTTGACATATCTGTCTCTGAGATTTCACACTCAACCTTGCAACGGCCACTGAGATGTAAATGGACAGCACATGTCAACAACATAAACTCTCCTTTTTCCTTCCCCCACTCCTCTCTCTCTGTCCCTCTCTCCCCAGAAACACATCCCCTGGTATGTCCTGAAAAAATTATGCCACGGTCCTGCAGTTTGGCTGACATATTACCTCTCCGATATTGTCCCAAATCACACCCACACACCACAAAGCACAAAATGCTTCAAAACGGACCTCTCAATCGAGGCAGATCCTAGCCTCAGCAGTCAGGCTTTATCTAAATCCCTCTCCCATCATGATGGATTGGATCAGATCAGACACAGCCCACAAGTCCATTTGTTGGTGCATTGATAGCAAATTCAGTTGATAACATCCCATACTCTGATCTAAGAGAGACATTACAAAGCTCCCTTCTCCCTGTCATAGCTATTGTCATGGTTGCTTTTTCATTAAAGGGAGGAGGCTGCCTGTGAGCGGACAGGGTTTTTCACAATGCTAAAAAACAAATTGATGTTTGAAAAAGCTGTCCACATGCTGATACATTCACAGAATGCAAAGTATGCAGGTGCTTGCATTTGTTGTTCCACATTGGTGCTGATTATATTTCCTTCTGTATTCTGTTCCCTCCTTCATTTCCATCTTCTTTCCCTTTTGTTATTCTTGTGTTTCCCTACATCCCACCCTCCCTTCACCTTCACCTTCCTCAGTTCCCATCTATTCGTATGCCTTCCCACATCCTTCTATCCTCTTCCTTCATCCATCCCTGCTTGGCCCAGGAACAGAGACATTCCTAACCTGGACTTATCTGTTGTGCAGAACAGCCACTGCAACAGTAGCACCAGTAAGGCTTGATCTCCAACAGCAGTCAGTTACTGACTGAGCGCATTCCTTCATGCTCAGATCAGTCTGCTCAACATTCACCTTTGTTCCAAATGAGACCCACTTACTGGCCATCCTGAGACTTGTGTAAAGTGTATATTATTCATGCATTCATCCATATAGTAGACAGTGGAAGGAGAGGAGAATGCCACCTGAAACTGGCAGCCAATGGTTGCCTCATTCCAACAGTCTGCATCCTTTGGGTCAGACTAGTCGATAGCTGTACCAAGAGATCTGTTAAGTTTGTCAGCCTAGAGCCCAAAAGCATTGGTGAGTCACCTTCTTCTTCTGCAATGATAAAACACAATGAATGGTAGTGTAGACAGGACAAGTCTCTCCTTGAGTCATTGCAGTCAAATCATTTGACCCGAACTGTCTGATCTGACATCTTTATGTTGCGTGACTTTACATGTCAGCCCTGACATTCCAGTGCTAATGTTCCATTAACAGTCATTTCATTATCTCCAAGACTCCCCTGTTCTGGTTTTTAGTGTCCAGAGAGCACTTCAAAGCATCAACCTCATCAAGCTGATTGATGGCTGATTAGAGATATGGGCAAAGCTTCCTTCAAACTCCTTAAGGATTCAGTGAAATTCAGCAGCTCCGTTATGGTCCAAACATTTTTGTGGATGGATGTTGATAAACCTTGTGTGCTTTGGGCAGTGTGTTGAGCTCACTGAACTAACTGTCGGGTGTGTATGACTCTTGTTTTTAGGATGGATATTTGTAGAGATGAAAGGTTTTTGCGTTTTTCCTTCTCCTGATGAGAGAGGCCTTAAGACGGATGGAGATGGAGAAGGAGAAAACGAAAAAGCGTGATGGAAGATTCAAAGCAAAGTAATTAGGTGAATTAACCTGGGGTCATGTAGAAGTGTAATAGAGCTCAAGACCGCCCTCTGTGTGTCTGTAAATGTTTTATAAAGCTGTCTTTGAACTTAATTACCAGAGCAAAATGACCGAGCCCATGGTGCCATGAGGAAATGAGCAAAGACTTCGAGTAAAATCCATATTGGCATCAACACCATATTAACTCCACTGACTCTGGGTGGAGTGCTCCTTAAACCTCATTAAGCAACAACGTTAGTTCTGCCATAAAAAAGTATCCTCTTTTCTGACAACCACAAACTTTCACCTGTTCAATATATGTACTGGAAACAGACTGCTGTGATGAGTGCTGTGATGCTAGGGTAATTAGTCGACTTATTGCCACACTTTGTCAGAAATATGGCACAGAAAAATGAAGCAATTAATGATTTTTTTGTCAGAGAATCAATTTCATTTTCTTATAAGAATTTAATGATCAATAATCATGATTTAGTTAACTGCTGCTCCAACTTTATCACGAAGTGAGCAAATTCTGTACTGGCATGTTGGCCTTTTCTTTATTGCCAATATCCATTTACACTTGGAAGAAATAGATGAAGTTTAAGCGGAAAGTCAAATGATTAATTATGCACATTAATCCTTCAGGAGTCACGGACATTGTGTAACAATGTGTAGTTTTTTCCAATTCATTTCTTATTTCCCCCTGAAGCTCTGCTGTCAAACACTTTTTTATTTTTTGTCCCGGCATTGTGTCCCCATCCCTGCTCGAGGCAACGTTAGCCAGCTTCATTGCTGTAAAAAAAGTTGCTCATCTGTCATGGCTGCAGGTAAAACAGTGAAGATTAACTATGCCATTAAGTACAATATAGTGCAGTGAATCTCATTCGTAATAGTGTTGGCCATCAATCTCTAATGCACCTATCCTGAGGCCACAGGAGTATTTTAAGTCCCATAACTTCAGGCAAGTTAGTGTCACACTTCACAGTCACTCTGGCCACTTAATTGCGTGTCGTCATCTCTTAAAGTTCGTAGGTACTGCCTACATTGCATTCTTGGAATGGAAGTTTCACTGTAATTTGAATACACAACTACACACACACAGAAATGGAACATTCTGTGCGAGGAATCTTGCTCTGATTTGATGTGCCAGATCCCTCGAGGTGCGCTAACACTGCTGCTAACATCCAGCGTACCTCAGGGATCATTTTCTACAGAGCTCTAATACACCGTCTATACCAGAAGCCAGTCTACTTTCTAGTATTTATCTTGAGGGCTAATTAACCCCATGTAACATCACTATTTTCATATGTACAATGCTTTGGATGATTGTGTCTGCCAAATGACTAATATGACTATGAGAGGTACTCATGAACCCCACATTAGGAGCAGCCATTTGATCACCTCGTGGAGAGGGCAAAACAGTTATGTAATGATTGCTCTCGTACCTGAGAACACACAGTGTCTGTGTATTTGTTTTTACATATGCTGGTCTGATGCAAGTCCTCCAGACAGAGAGTGGATTTGTTTTTCCTTGAAGTCTGTTTTTGTGTGTGCATAAGTAAAGCTTCATAGTTTTCCCTCCTTGGCCTGTCACTATGTGTTGTACATGTCTACCTCTTGGTGCGCAGTCTTGTCAGGGAAAACAAAGCAGCTGGCAGTGTCTTGAAATATTGAAGTCACTCTGATGTGCGTTGAGATCAAAACGAGGCTTTATGTGTGTGTTTGCGTTGCATTTGTGACATTCTTGCCATGGGTGGCTCTGGCTGTGTGGGGCTTGGATGCAGCATGAGGCTGTCAACTGCTGCTTTTTTTTGTCTTTCCCTTTCTCGTCCGATGACACTCACTTTCATTCGGTGCCTTTCAGGCTGAAATTCTTCTGGCTTGAACACATAGCCCTGGCAACAGCCAACTGCCCATCAACTTGGCTCAACTGTGACAGAGAAGAGGAAGCAGAAAATGAGATATGAAGTCAGTACGGGATGGCATAGGGGTGAGGGAGGGGGATAGAGCTGCCTTCATTTTCTCCTCTGAAGTTTGTCTCAGGGAATTCTCGGTTGTTAGGATTCTCCCTGTGACCAAGATGAGTGATGACTGCACAGCCAGCTGGAGGCAGTGTAATTTAAAGAACCCAGGCTGCGCGTTTTGTCTTTTGATAATGCAGGTGGCCATTTGAAAGCGTTCTGTTTACCTCACCTTAACTACATCAGCCCTCTGTGGACATCATGGCACAGGTCCTCTTCTGTACAGTGACTACAACATTATATTGCAAATAATATTTTCATGTTTGCACTTCCTTGAGAATTTGGAGCCAAAAATGGCTCCAAATTATATATATAAAACATAAAATATAACATAAATGTATGTGTTTTTCTTCATTTATTTCACGTCAGGAATCAGGACATCTTGTGAATTTTTGCAAAGCGATGCCAGAAAAAGCAGATGAAAGAATGAGGATTGCAAAATTGGGGCCATAGAAACCATGTTGTTCACATGAATAGAGCAGTCCCTCTGTGATCCAGTGGTGAAAATAACAACATGTTTTATCTCGTATCACCTAACTAAGCCTGTATTATTCTGTAGATCCATACGACATAGCTAAGACATGCACTATTTCCTCAAGACACATAAAAATCAAGTAATAGGTTTCTGTGATGTGGTGTATCATGGGTTAACAAACAAATAATGGGATGAATTAGAGAAAATGACTCCATAGTCCCAGCACAGAGGACAGTGTGTGGGAAGCCACATGAGAACTTTGACTTGTCATAGAGCAGCTGAAGCGATGCCTCTTTTGATTTGCGGTCCTTCCTATGAGTTATGTTGTAAATGTGTGTGGTCGGCTCCTCAGATTATGGGAGACAAACACTTTGGCTGTTCTTCTGAGTCTCCTAAGGCACTTGACAGAGTGAGCCATGCATTTCTTTTTCGCACCATCCATTCTTGTTGCTAGGAGACTGGTTGATCTTTTTTCTTGACCCAGCCTACTTCCTGTTATTCTTTTCTCTTTCTGTGAATCACACTGTCCTACTTTCCTACAGTATTAGTAAATGACATTTAATTATGAAGATAGCCTAACAGTAGTTCTCCCACAACACTGAAATGAAAGTTGAAGGGTTACCATTTTACCACTGGAGCCTTTCTCTGTTTCCCAATGAGAGAGCTAGAAAACTGAGACATGTCAACCACTGCTTCATTATTGATCTGAATCGTGTTGTTGAAGTGATGATTCTGCATTTGTACTTGAATTGAATAGAATTTTTGAATTTGATTTATATTCCAACTGGTCCCGCCAGCCTCTACTTTAGACCCTCGAGCGGGTGCATGGAAAAAGTTTATAGTCTAAGTTTCTCTTGCTTGCTAGATATTCAGGACTAACCGATGAGCAATAACAGTTGATTATATCATCGTTGGAATACATTTTTAGTCCTCAGCTTTCATTATATCCACTATTTCCAGTCAGTATTTCCAGTCAACACAGTTTATAAGAATTGCTTTCTTGTAGCACTGTAAGTGAAGCTCCTAGACGCCATTATCCCTCGAAAACAAACACAAAACTTGCAAGTTCTTTTTTTTTTCTTGTCTCCATGCATCTTTCATCCATACTTGCAAACGCATACAAAGAGGTCACAGAAAATAACCTCCACATCCAGATGAAAGAACATTTATAAAAGATTGTAGTTTCTAACCAAGATCAACTGGATTGTCAGGAAATGTCAGCAGTGTGGTCGCTCTGATTGAACAGTTGGTTGATGTTAAATCCTCAGTGTCTGTGTCCACAACATGCATTCTCTCAAGCTGAAGCTTTCTGCTGGAGGAGACATTGTTTTGCGGTTTGTTTTGACTATTTATATGATCTTAGTTTGTTATTTGAAGGTTAAGATAATCAAGATAAGACATATTGAAACAGACTTATATTCTATCAGTTCCAGATAATGTTATACCAGCGTTGTTTTGCATTATATGGTGAAATGATATTCATGATAATGTGAATGAAATAATCGAGTGATGATACTATAGTAGAGTATGATGGCGCCGTCTCATTTTTAAAGCCTGATGTTAGAGAGTAGTTTATCTTAATATTACTCTTGTATTCCACAAAGTGGTCACTAGTCTTCATGGGGTCCACACAAAAAACAAAACTAATATGAACAAACAACAATTTAACATCACACAATATCAATAGAAGAAAAAAAGGCAAAATGAGCCAATAATTAAGATCAGAAAATAAGTGAAATTATTCTACACATGAAACAATAGTAATCTACAATGAAAACTATAAACAAAAGTGTCACACATTAACAGCAACAAAAAGAAAATCAAAAGGTTCCAAAACAGCAACAACCACACTAACATTTATGTGAAATTCATCAGTGTTTGTTTTCTTTGTTTTTATGTGGTTGTTATTCATGTGGTTTTAATAATAGCCTCAATAAAAATTCTAAGCTTTATTGCCGCATTTATTCTTGTTTGTTTTTTGTATTGTATTATAATAGGGGAAATGGCAAAATAGACTCAAACTCAAGCTCATTACTTTAATGGTGTGATTATTCAGTGATGACCAGTCTGCTACTGTGAGACTGCTCGGCTCACCAGCAGCCAGTTGCATGCTGGAGTCCTGAAAATATGGACAGAGGCAGGATTTAACTCATACCGTGTCGAGTTAATTGCTAACGTTGCTGTGAGATGCAGGATGTGACTAATTCCTCACTGACATCTATCCAGATTTTTTTTTCCAGTGAGACCAATCTGTTGAACACCTGTGTGCATGGATACTTAAGAAATCTGGGGGAAATAAAACTGCACACTAGGACAAGAGTTTGTTTATGAAGAGAAGATATTTTTGAACACTCATCCTTTACGTCCTCACCGCCATGCGGTAGCATACTGTGAGAGTGCTCCTCCCCATAGGCAGCCATCTGGATGAGTAGAGAAGAATGGAGGTATGCAGGGAGAGGAACATCTGGTCTTTTCGGAGTTTGCACTGACAGGAAATGTGATGGATGGGAGATTTACGCCCAGCCAGGCTCAGATATGGACCTATACTTTTGTTGTTATAGGCGTGCAAAACGATCAGTTATTACATTCCTCTGGTTGGATTATTTTGTTTGTCATGCTTAATGATAGCTTATCGTATCTGTCATGGAGTCAGACTCATGAATCGGGTCATCGTTTCATAATGGATGCACAGATCAGAGTGGCAGCTGTGATGCTACCTACCCGGTGGTCTTATTTACTATTAACTACTGATATGAGCTGTGTTGATAATGGATTTCTGTGTACATTATAGTGTTTTACTAAAGATGGCATCAAGATGAACTCGAGCTTGTTGTGACTGTTAATCCTCTCTAAACTCACTATAGTGGTTGTTAAGTGTAAATGGTATATGTCTAAAGTCGGATCATCCAGCTACATGTTATACAATTGCCAAAGCTTATTCAGCATTGTACTTTACATTTTACTTTACACTTAACTCCAATATGACAGTACTGTATGCACTTAGTAGAACGGTTCTGTGAATGTTGCTGAACAGAATTCCATCATGTGCTCAATAAGCCAGGCAGAGAAAAAGAGTATAAGAAATGATCATGTGTCCTTGTATACCAGTGGGTACTTCAGATCTATGACCCCCTCCAGAAACAGCTTGTCAGGCCAAAATCTTGTGAACAGTTTTCCCTTGAAAATGTTAACCAGGCAAACATCAATTGAGTTAGAAGCCAAACCAATCTGCAAACAGTGATGAGCAACATGCAGGGTTTTATTTTAAAGTAATGGGTTACGGTGGGTCTAAGCTCCATCTACTTACAAAGATATTTGATTGTACATGCATTTATTAGACCTCTAACCCAACAAAACCACCAACCAAACCTTGAGGGAAGTGAAATTTATCAACACTTGCATTAAATATTTTGTGGTAAAGATGGCAGCTCTGCAGTTTGTGCATGCTTTCCAGGAGTTGAGTGTATTGTAACGTTAGGATGGCCCTGTGTTTTATGTCTGTTTAATTGGCTTCTCTGTGTGTCTGCAGTACTCCCAAAGATTTTGGGGTTGAGATGAACCTTCTCTTCAGTGCTCCATAAATGACTTCATGATTTAAAAAAGAACAACAGACAAGTAAATACTGATGAGACCCTCTTGGGATGCGTTTTACTTCACTTAGAATGTGTTTCAGATTGATGCTCATAAGGCATAGTGAGAAAAGGTGCCACACTTAATATCATAATGTGCTAAGGAGGAACTATCTCTGTATTGATGTGCAATGTACATGACATAAAGCTGATCTGTCTTGGCTGTATGACTAGAGAGTTAAAGTGGATCAGTTGAAGCATCAGTGTTGCATGCCAGAGGAATTTACCTTAATGCTGACACTCAGCAGTATACATAGAAAGAAAACACTCAGCAGTACACTTGGAGAGATGCAGGAGATAATGAAGGCAAGGCGTAATACATCTATATTCACACATTTATAAGAAAGGAGAGGGAAGAGTATGTGTGCGCAAATTATCATTGACCTTTACAGTATTCTCATGCAAATGTGGTCATAAATTGTTTTAAATACATGCACAAATTTGCATGAATGCTTGTTTACAATAACACACTGAGAAATAAACAGTGCAGACCTTCTGTCCTCTCTAATGAAACCCAGTCCTGTTCATGACAACCAAGCAGCACACAAATTTCACACACCCTTACAGGCACACACAATATTGACACAGAAGGAATTCCAAGCAGCTCCTTAATCCAAGCAAGTGCTGACTGAGGCTTAGATTGGATGGAGGGAGGGAGGAATGAAGGAGAGATGTTGATATGGGCAGGTGAGAGTGCAAGGGGTTTAAAGATGGGTGGGGAGAAGGAAAGAGAGAGGAGTCGAGATCAAAGAATGGGATTTTCCCTGAAAGTACATGCTTGTGCTTTCCAGGTATTCCATTGTTAAAAAGAGGCGACTTCTCTGTTGTGCGTGCTGAACTCAGTGTTTCAGGAAACTTGGACCTGGTGTGTTTTTTAGTAAGCTGTCATTGTAGCACATTGCAACCAATACTGATGAACGTCAGTGTTCTGGTGTGACATTCTCTGTGATCTTCTGTTTGCATTCTGTGCATTTGAGTGCAAATTGTGTTGTTTAACATGTTGAATTTACTAGTTCTTAATCTACTCTCCTCTTTGCTACCTTTCTGCAGGTATGACTACAGAGAGATGCTGTACAACTCCACGTTCTGCCTGGTGCCTCGAGGACGACGGCTGGGTTCGTTTCGCTTCTTAGAGGCTCTGCAGGTCAGTGACACATGTACAGATGTTGCTCATTATTGCTAGGCATAGCTGTCATTAAATTGTCATCAGTTACGGTTGGTGCAATATGGTGACTGAGAAGTGTGATTGTGCCTCTAGGTTTCGGTACATATTAAATCTTTCCTATTGCTCGTTATGTACTAATAAAAGGAAAATCCCAGCTGTTTTTGGAATTACAGAAGGTGGAACACCACAGGTACTACTGCAGCGTGGTCCCAATTAAACCCCAGTCAAAGGTGGACACACATCGTTTCTTGTGCTAAAAGGGCGTCATTTTTGGAAGTCTCTAAAATGCCTAGATTAACAAGGTGGATTTTGGCAGCTGAATGTAATGACCAAACACAAGTTGAACTGGTCCAAGACATCTTGCAGCACGTCAGCACTGAAGCTATGGTGACCAAACAATAAAGCCATTAATCAGTGGAGCATGGAAAAAGTGATGTATAGTTATTCCCAGTGGGTCTCTCACCCACTGCCTGTCATTTTGTTATTGTGCAGACAGTGTTGATACAGCTGCCTCTGACTCAGTGTATTCTCTGCCCTCCCTGCCATCTTTTCTCTCGCTTGTTGTTTTCCTCTTTTCAGTTCTTTCTTTGAGTTTCTTCACCCAACTCCACGAGTCAGCCACTCCTCTCCTCCAACATCACACTTACTCATAGTACATTCTTCAATGTGTGCTCCTAATTCTTAGTGGTACTGAACCCATCTCACCTATTGTGTCGTTCACACAATCTACCTACTCACTTAAGGTGTATAGAGCTGTTGTAACTTCTTTGGTAACAGTGCTTCAGGCTCAGATGATTGTTTTAGTTAAAGAATGGGTTTATTTTAATGAACATTTTCAATTAAGGTTGAATTACCATTGGCCAGGATGCAAGTACGAGGCAAGCCCCATTTTAAGAGCACAAGAACCTTTCAAATATATTGATTCTTCAAAATAACAAGTTATTGCTAGTTAGTTAGTTGCAGGCTAATTTAAGTGAATGTTCCAGGTTTTGATAAAAGAGTAAATGAAGATTCACTTAAGACAACTGCGAGTTAGGATTAACGTGATCCCGCAAGTGAGTGAGAAAAATAGTTCATTATGTCTTGAATAAACATGTGCTTCTAATGTCTAAAGCTTTTTAATTTAAAGGGCTGTGTTGATTTACATATATCTTAAATATGCTGTAGAATCTGCACACAGGTAAATATGTGGTGAGGAGAACAGGTTTCTAAGTATACATCAGTGGTGTGCTGAATTTGAAATCCTATCATCATAAAAAGTCTGGAAATCCCATTTTTCCTTCACACACTTGGGTACCAGTGTGAGAACATGTTCACATGCAAAGTATTCTTGTGTTTTAGTGAATATTTACAATTAAGATTTTAGATATTTATCTGTTTTTCTTCTCCAGTGACTTGCACTACAATGAGTACAAGAGTGGCGAAAAAGTCAATATCTATCTCATGAAAAAATCAAAAACAACCAAAATCATGTTTTAGTTTTTTCTGTGTGAATTATGTGTTTGTGTCAAGTCCTGTAATCCTTTGAAAAACAGCAGAGAAATAGTCAGGCAGGAGAAAGATTTTTGAGCAAGTAGAATAAGATTGATGACTTTTCAGTCCTTATTGACTGGAATGGGAATATAATTGCACCACTGGGGAGCCAGCAGTGAGGTGAGGTGAGACAGTGGACTGATGATCAGGTCTATGCGGTAAGAGAGCGCAGTGCAGCTGCAGTTGAGGTAGTGTGCAGAGGTTGGCTGGGATGTAGGCCTGGACCATGGCCTGGAGGTATTAGCACGTCTTTCCATTTGCAGCCTTATGCATGAGTACAGAAGTTGAGGAGGGCAGGCGGACACTGGAGAATTTGGGGAAGTTGAAGGCAAGGCAGGAAGCAGTGCGCTAGTCAAGAGCAGAGATGTTCACACCAGCTAGAGCTGGATTGGGGAGGAGGAATTAAATGAGTTGGCTGATGATATAGAGCGCAAACCTGTGGGATCAGGTTGTGCAATGCAGGTGCCATGACAAGCATGTGTGTGTTTGCAAAATGTAAGGAGTTGATAGCAGTGAGTTTCATTAATGAAAGTGTGTAATGTGATGAGAAGGGAGAGGATGGAGCTGCAGTCTCCAGCTGATTGCTCTGTGAGAGCAGATAGGTAGGGGAAGCATGGGAGCATTTCAGCAGATTGTTGCCTTTGCTCATGACACCAAGGAGATTAGACAAGCACTGCAGCACTCTGATGCAGGCGCATCTGTGCCTGGGCATGCGCGTACATGTGTAGTGACTGAGGCCAATCAGTGAGTGGTACCCCCCGCTTAACAGATTATAAGGCCGGCCACTGCAGGCAGGACAATGCATGTACTGTCCAACTTTTACAAACACACATACAGACTAACAGCTCAAACATGCGCACACACACACAAGCATGGATCCACACTTCAATACAATTTCATTAATCTCTCAGACACAGAGGTTTAATGTTCAAGCATGTTTTGAAGTGCATCTTCTTTTCCACTGAACAAAACACTCATTTTTTATGAAGCTGCACTGCCTAGTCACTTTGAGAGTTAGTCATCCAGGAACTGCAGTATTTCTCTAGGTAATGAAAATGTGTTGGAAGACGAGTCACCACCATTGGTTAAATTGCCTGATTTGATTGCTTGGGAAATAGACCTTGCATGAGTTTGCAGAGCATAAGTCATTTTGTTATTTTTTCAGTTTTCTCTTCTTTCCAGTCTGTTTTTATTTTATTGCCTGTACATATACAAATGTAACACATTCGTCTCATTAACCAATAGTGTATTTTGTGTGTGGCTTTCTATATTACTCTTACAGGCAGCTTGTGTGCCAGTGATGCTGAGTAATGGGTGGGAGCTTCCCTTCTCAGAGATCATCAACTGGAATACGGCAGCTGTGATCGGGGACGAAAGGCTGCTATTACAGGTAGAAACTTAAAACAACTCTGAAGTTGGATTTACTCGACAGGCTTGTCAACACTATTCCAAGAAAAAGAAGAAAAGTTCATCTGCACATTACTGTCACAGTGCTAATTGACCACAGAGAGGAACAAGAGGGAGGTTAGGGATCAGAGAGGCAGGGGTGGAAAACAGTGTGTAGAGCCAGAATATTTTTCACATCTAAGTGGGTGAATTAAGGGTTTATTGCAACCAAACCAGAGTTGGTCATTGCTGGAACAGTGGGAAGACTAACAAAGACAGCTTTGGTGAGATTTGTTTTGTTTCTGTCGAGTTTTAATGAAGTGTGTTTCATTATGATATGCGAGATAATGTTAGTGTTTTGTCATCCATTGGTGGATTTGAGAAGAGCAATGTAGTGGCTGTTTCTAAAAGGATCTCACTCTTAAGCAAAAGGTCTATCTGTGTAGGGATCCTTTCCATAATGTTTTCAGATGCTTAGAATAACAATCTGAGCTCTGATGGTAAATGTGCATTGACAGGCAGTTTCCCTGTTATGTGACCTCCCAACTGTGGTGATCTATTGGCCCAATTACAAAACTTTTTGCACCTATTAGTCATGTAGGCACCAAAATATGTAAAAGGTAGTTCCCAGATTTACCCTGTAAATCTAATTTGTGTGCAACTGTATGTGGCAACTGAGATTCACTTAGTGGATTTATTGAAGCAGATCTTTCAGTTGTTCTACAAGCAATGTTCTGTTTGTAGTAAATGACAGTATCCAGTCAAGTATGCTAACGCTCATTCCCTTCTGTCTCAGATCCCCTCAACAGTGCGCTCCATCCACCAAGATCAGATCCTGTCCCTGAGACAGCAGACTCAGTTCCTATGGGAGGCTTACTTCAACTCTGTGGAGAAGATAGTACTGACCACACTGGAGGTACGAACACACACGTTCATGTTCATATAAACTGTACAATTGCATATATATGCAGTACATGCAAATATCTATATACACATGCATGTAAGGGCTATGTAATATTTAATTGTATGTAGTAAATCTAATTGCAATATTTGTTTATAATACAGTATCAACTGTGGTACTTTTTTTTCATTTATAAGTCAATGTTTAGGATTTTCTCTTTGGTGTAAAATATAACTAATTTGTGTGTCAGTGCATTATCTAGTGATATCTGTATAACTTAAAATGTTAGAACTGAAGTTTTTCACTTGACTGAAAACAACAATGCATGCTTGCTCATTAATGCACATAAGCATAAAAATGCAAAAATCCATTAATTCAGGTCTTTTCATCAAAGTCACTCAATTGCATTCATCCCAGTTATTGTCTTTGCACCAACACGTTCACAAGTGCAGACTGTGTAGTTGCAGACAAAATACCCACAATGAAACTGCTTCAGACTAGATTGAAAGCCAAAAGAGATGATACATATTGTTACATGCTGCTGTCATGTTTTTGAGGCTGTTTCTTGCTGTGGCCTGGCAATCAATCATGTCAGTAGTTTGTTCCTGTCAGAGTCCATTTATCTGTATTCTTCCTGGTGAGTAGCAGGCTATCATACTGCTCTGGGGCTAGAATTACAAACAAGCAAGGATGAGAGCAGGAAGGATTGAAAGGATAAGGGAGCAGGACAATAGACGGCATGTATAAGGCTGGCTGTAAGCGAGGCAGGATTTTTCACTCCATTCCAAGCCATGCATTTGTTCACCAGCCTCTATCAGCAGTAAGCAGCAATGGCCCACTAAACTATGGCTGGAAATGTCATGTAAAGATGTTAAATGTATCAGGATGTTTATTTTGTTTGATTAGTTTCAATCTTTTGGTTTAAAGGAACAAATGGGAGAAGTACTGCTGATTTTCAGTTCAGTTTCAAGTGCTACAAGTCAGCCTGACTGCTGTTGACGCCATTAGCTGCTGTCTTCAGATAGTGTGACAGAGGCCTTTTCCCAAGAGGTAGGAAGTCAGGGCGCTGGAAGGCAGAGCTGGGATTTCTCTGTCAACAGGGTAAAGTTACAGCCCCAAGAAGCTGATGTTCGATCTGTTTACACTCTCAGTATCTTAACCCTGTTACAACACATACCATAGTACAAGACTGGTGAGAGGTCAGTGTTTTGCCTTCAAAACTGGTCTATTAGTGAACTGCTAATATCGAGGGATCGTAGATATTTTACTGTAAACAAGCAAAAGTTGCACCTCAAGAATCTGTTTATTACCACAATATCCTACAAGAAGTAAATAGAGTTTGCTTTGTTCTGCAGCTACCACATAGCTCCAGAGAATGCTTAATATTTTATTAAGGTGTCCTCTCACTGTCTGAGAGGCTTCTTAAAGCTGCAGATGAGTGGGATTCACTTTATGCAGTGGGTCTTTAAAACCCACTCATGCATTGTATGTGGTATTGCAATACACAAACAAAGTTTTACATTTGGGTGAGGATTATGGAACAGTTGGTGCCAAAAAGCTAAAGTGATGTATTGTTTAATTAAATTCTGACTGATCTCAAACATAACAGCATGACTTAAAAGTAAAACACTTTTGACTATTGTGGCTTGTGAAACAAAGTCACTTTTGGCAGTAAAACAAAAGCCAAAGGACCTGATCAAAGTCCTTCATAGCTGCTTGTTTTCAGATAGTTTGGGTGATTTTATTAAGCCACGCCTGCCACCTAAGCCAAACCAGAGTGATTGAATTTAAGTTGTAATTGTCAATTTCAGCTGATTTATATTTGTTTTTCCACCCAAAACAAATTATATCTGCGTCCAAATGAAATTAAAGTGGATTGTTGAGCATCATTGTTTCCAGAGTTTAAGTCTTGCAAAGCAGCTGCTGTTTTTCTCAGGTTTTATGCAGTTTGTATTGCCTTGCATGACAAGATTCAGGGACACACTACACCTGCCACAGGCTGGGAGAAAATGTATATGTAGTAAATATGCTTCCACATTCATTTCATTTCAGTAATGACATGGGTCACTTAAATTTGTTACTGTCAGTAGTTTCCGAAAGTCAGTGCTCTGTGATCGCTCTAATCCAGCTCATAAAAATATAATCTAAATCTAATCTGTTGTTTCAGTTGTTAAATTGAAAAATGCCAGAGGATCTGTGTCTGCACTCAGTTTCCAAGCAGCGTATAAGACTGGCATAATTATTGCTTAATTTGAAGTGAATGGACATGGTGGATTTTGGCTCGGAGCTAATTTCCGGCTGACATCTTACAGACAAACCACAGTAGTTACTGCCATACTCCGCATGGAGTATTTTTTTCCCTAATAAATCACACAGGAACAAGGAGTGTCGTGGGCATTTGATTGATATTTACCTATTGCATGTGTTTATTATGCAATATTATCATGTGTTATAGAACATTGCAATTTACAGAAAGCTGAATTTTGGATCTTTTCTGCGCCTTTGTTTCTGCAGATCATCCAGGACCGGGTCATGCAGCACACCTCAAGGAGTAACCTCATGTGGAACAGTCTGCCTGGAGGACTTTTCACCTTGCCTCAGTACTCTACATACCTGGGAGAATTCCCCTTCTACTACGCTAAGCTGGGTCAGTTAATAATTCATGCACCTGCTGCCATACACTAAGAACTGCATTAACGGCACACTGTAAGGTTTGATGGACTGCTTTTCATTTTACGAAACAACACAGGAACAGCTGGTGTGTGGCAGCTGTTGAATCCTCAGAAACGAACATGAATCAGTGACATTTCCACAAGTTACGCGCTATATCTTTATTAATCCATGATTTGTCACAGAGAAACTCACCAATTAGACCTGCCATGTTGCCATGTTGTATTTGTGCATGGTTAATTGGCCAGATATGCAGCTCGTTACTGACGGTGGGATTTGGGTAACTGGCACCTTTTCCTTCACAAGCCTAATTAGACCTTTTCAGTCACACTGGATGCCAAGTACGCACAGCTTGAGGTAAACAAGCACAGACTCAGAGATGCTCAAAATGTCAAAGAGGTATTGCTTACAGATGAAATTCCACTTACAGAACATGTAACTGTAGGGTTTGTTTTCGTGCAGTCCCATGTTCAAGTGACTGCACTACAGGACTGAACGTGATTCAGAAGATCGTTGCCGTGTTTGAAATTTTGCCTGACAGATTTGATGTGCTTCTTTTCTTACCTTTGATGTGTCCTGGCTGTTTTCAGGTGTTAAGCCCTACCCCAAGTTTACAGCGATCATACATGTGGTGACCCCACTGGTTTCACAGTCTCAGCCAGTCATGAAGCTGCTCGTGGCTGTGGCCAAGTCCCAGTACTGTGCTCAGGTAATTCAAAACCAAACACGCTACACTATATTACTTACCTCAGGTCAGACTGATCACATACTTGATGCTGATGTGATCTGAGTGGGTGTCTCATGGAACTATAATATTATGGAGCTAATGTTTCAGACTGTTTGACCAATTAAAACACAGAGTTTCATACACACTGTTCTCAGATGTTAAAACAAGAGTAGCCAAAATTTTCCAATGCTAACATGCTAGCTTGACAGCTGTGAGTACTGACAATAGCCATGTTCATTGTCTGCGTTCATTACAACAATGTAAGGTGTTGTCTTATGTGTGAATGAGACGTGACGTAGTTAGACACAGTTAGCGATGACTATAATATGCTCCCCTTCAGTACACTCTCCCTGAGTCAACAGACTCGTTCAGCAGCTAACCTGGTAGTCCATTACACACACCCTTGAGCTGGCTGAACACTTTCAGAATCTAGTTTTGCTTCCTGGTTTGTCCAACACTACGGACTTCAGCTTGAAACAGAAAGGAAAGTGGGCAAAGCTGTTTTGGTGAAAAGAAGAGCTATGTTTGTCTCAATGTTAGTGTCATTTCTCAGGTTTATCACATCACTAAAGTGCTGGTGTTTGCTTAAAACTGCTTTTGAACTTCAGTATTTTATTCATACTGGGGATAAAGAGAGGCTGTCCAAATAATTTACATCCCATCCTGTACAGATGTTATTATAATACTAATACACACTGCAGGAAATATAGGAAGCCCTTACCTGTCAGTGGACTTTAATTTACATTACTCACTATTGTGGCATTTTGCAAATTCATCAAAAATGTGAATGTAGTTTTTCTGGATTTAAAACTGTATTGCTAGCATTAGGGTGTCAGCACATGTAGCTTTAGCATTTAAAATGATACAGTGTGTCACTGTCACGTAAATAGGTAGTGTGACAGCTCTGAAAATAGATCCGCAGTAGCTTGAGGAAGATGTTGGTATGTCTTCCACATAAGTGGGGAGTAAATATAAACAGGGCTTTGAATAGAAGCAAGGCCTTATTGTGGGTTTTTGATCTGTACATATATTGCTAAGTCTGACAAGGATTGTCAAACATTAATAGACTTCTGTTTTAACATGTCTCTCATTAGGTGCCCATACATAGGTATGCAGATGAACATACTGTGTTCACAGTGATGATTATGTTTTACCTATTTTCCCTTTGCGCAGGTGATAGTTCTGTGGAACTGTGACAAGCTTCTTCCTGCCAAGCACCGCTGGCCGCCCACCTCAGTCCCTGTCATTGTTATAGAGGGTGAAAGCAAGGTAAAAAAAAAAAAAAACAACTTAGCCTTACACTTCACTCATTAGGCAGTGTTACTGTGGACGAAAATAAGACCGAGAGCTACATACAAAAAGGACTTGAATTTTAACAGTAGTTGCAGAAGCTGCTACAAAGTTTAGCTATAAAATCAACACCCTGATATTGCACATGAGTTTTCAAAGCAACATGAGACGGCTACTTGTTGAAAAACTGCAGAATTATTTAATATGCCAGGGATGTGACTGGCATGCAGTATACTGTATTGGGACTTGGCAGGGATTGCAATCCTGACTTGGTTACACTGAAGCATACATCCTTTTCCATCAAGTGTTTGTTATTTAGCCTAAGCCCTGTAGGTTGAATTGTGATGTGGCTAACAAGATTGTTGCAGTCAGGGATAGAAACCTTTACACTATACAGTATTTCAAAATATAACTGCCATATAGATCAGTGTGCACAGATTTCTAAGATGGGAACCCACTTTATGAGCACTTGTAATACAGAATAATTTGCATAGAGACATGCCAAAAGGCAGAGGATGCAGGGCTCATCAGGGAGGGAAATGTGCTCCACCGCTTGTAGATTTCTATCGGTGGTTTTTGTTCGTCCCTGAAATGCAGCATTTCTGCTGTCACTGGTGTTATGTCAGCTTGTATGTTTGGCTGATTCTGCTGTTAAAGCAGCACAGACAGACAAGAAGAAAGTGGTAGCGCTGCTTGTCAGGGAGACATACCTCACTAGTGCACATACTGGCCCTATTTATACACTGATTATTGCTGCTAGAGTTGCATTAAGCAGCCAGTCATGTTTTGTTTGTGTGTCTGTGTTTTGCAAATCATGGCAGGTGATAAGCAGTCGTTTTCTGCCCTACGACACTATCCCCACTGATGCTGTGCTCAGTCTGGATGAGGACACTGTGCTCTCCACTACAGAGGTCAGATTACCAGGAAACTACAGCAAACATTTGCAGAACATTTACAGAAATGTTTAATGAAGAGTACACACTGCAGAAGTTATTGTTATCATGTGTCTATGTATCTTTCCAATGCAGTTCCCTGGAATTATGTGCTCCTGGTTTCTTAGCCTCATGACTTCCCTCCCTCTTTCTGTCTCTTGATTTCCTTCTGATTTTGGTCCAGGTGGACTTTGCCTTCAAAGTTTGGCAGAGTTTCCCAGACCGCATTGTTGGTTACCCAGCCCGCAGTCACTTTTGGGACAGCAACAAGGAGCGGTGGGGCTACACATCCAAATGGACCAACGACTACTCCATGGTGCTGACTGGGGCTGCCATCTATCACAAGTACTGAAACACTGCTGATTTTCACTCCTCTCCATTGAAAATGTTTCCTTTTAGTTCAATACTAACGCGATTCCCTCTCTGTCATGTTCTTCCTTAGATACTATCACTACCTGTACACCACCTACCTTCCAGCCAGTCTGAAATCCATGGTTGACCAAATGTCAAACTGTGAGGACATTCTGATGAATTTTCTGGTGTCCTCGGTCTCGAAACTACCACCCATCAAGGTCACACAGAAGAAACAATACAAGGAGACTATGATGGGACAGGTGAGGTAGATTATTTACCATGTAAAAGTAGCTGACTACATTTTGTGTCTACAGGTACAACAGGCACTGTGCTGGGGATTAAGGGACCATAGATGGACCCATTCCAAACAGCAGTGCATTAAACAATGACATAATCAGAATTACAAAGAGGTCGTAGTCCTGATGCACAATAAAAAATAAAGTAATGGGAATATCCTTATTTGTAAAAAGTACATTTTGATTACCATTCTTGCACTGATAATGGGGAAAATAACTGCAAGTGCACTGAGTTGATGTGTGGAGTGAAGCACCTGAAGGATACAGCTGTCAGTGGAGAGCAGGGTGTGTGGACGGCGAGCTCGCAAATCCCGCAGGCAGTTGTGGAGCATCTGAACTCAGAAAACTTTGTTGCTCTTTTTTGACTCGTCATCCATTTTCATAAAACTGCCAATATTCAAAATCTACTCTGTTGATTTCTTGCCTTATAAATTCACGTAAGTGAATTTAGTCATGAAATAGCAAAATTGTATAAAAAAAAAACTCACATTGTGAAAGTGTGAGGAAGCTGTTCAGAAACATGAAGGAAATTCTTTCCTCTTTGTAGAATACACTCCTCACACGAGCGATATCCAGTCAGGTGTTTGTTCTCTTTTCACAAATTCTGGCAGCTCCTCTTTAAAACATGTCAACAGCTGCCTTTGAGCTTTAAAAGCCCACATTTTCATTTATTTTTTTGCAATGATGCTCATTATTGAAAAGACTGAGGCCCATGTGTGTCCTGATTATTGTAGAGGCTGGTGGCCTTTAGACACATCATACCTCTTAAACCATAATAGTGTTGGCTGTTAAAACTGAATATCAGTCATTTGTAAATTTGAATTGAACTTTGTTTTCTTGCAGTATGGTCTTCAATAAAATAAAGTCATGAATAATTACAATAGGCTTTGAAAGGTCAGAGTAATTTGTTCTGCATTATTCATTTTGTCTGTCTCTCTCTCCCTGGCACGGCCTGCATCTCTCCCTCTCTCCCCGTCCAATCACCACCTCACACCCCCAGAGCTCCCGGGCGTCTCGCTGGGCTGACCCGGACCATTTCGCCCAGCGTCAGACCTGCATGAACAAGTTTGCCAGCTGGTTTGGCACCATGCCCCTGGTCCATTCTCAGATGAGGCTGGACCCAGTCCTGTTCAAAGACCAGGTGTCCATATTGCGGAAGAAGTACAGGGACATTGAAAGACTATAACCCTCCCGAGCCCCCCGCTCCCTGGACATAACAAAGACCGAGCGAGGGGGCACACACATGGAGAAGCTCAGAGCCTTTCCATGATTGCGTGGATGGATCAGTGGAGAAGCGGATGGGATTGGGTACAGGAGGAGAGGAGGAAAAGACACTAGAACAAAAGTGGAGGCCACAACATTCATTGGTCTCCCCAGTTGTGTCCTCCTCCATCTCTCCTTCCCACCCTTCCTCTCATTTGTTTTGGGTGTGAGTAGTGTATATACACTATGTCTACCACCAGCTGAAGGACACCTGAGGACTTTAAAACTGCTCGACTTTGAACAGAAACTTACAAAGTCACAGAGCTGGAAATCATAGCTTGCTGCTTCAGTGTCCCGACAGTGGCAAACCACTCCCAAGTCCAACCCGCTCAAAAGTACTGTTGTGCTCTGTACACTCTGCACAGGTTCCTGAAAGTTTTTTTCTGACAGAATATTATTGATACTTATGACTGTGAGGAGGATAACACTATTTTGGATTGTGTTTCGCTATTTTTTTTTTCGTACCGTGAATGAATGGCCAGCACTACTCTCTCTGTATTGTCTTAATTAAAACTTATAGCAGGGTGGGTGAGGAGAGGAATGACAACCCCTCAACTACAGATGAGTTATGATCATTGATATTCACAGTGCCTCAAGTTTATCTAATGGCGTTGGGATCTGGGTGTCTGAGAAAAAGACGGTGCAGGATGAGCACCTTGATCTTGCTGCTTTCTGTTTTGTTTTTTTAATTTGTGATTTTCTTTTCTAATTGATGGAATGATGGATCTTAGAGTAAATTTTTCAGGTCAGCATTCACATTTATTCCTCACTGAAGTATACTGACAATTTGTTTTTAGTCAACTGACAAGCACAATTGTCATTATGTGCCATTGTGAACATTTTTCCTGGTAACAGTCCTGCATCACTAACGAGATTTCATGTGGAAATAGATATCCACAGGAACTGATTTGAGATTCAGCCAAAATTCAGTGGAGTTCTGTTTTCATTTTAGCAAGAAGTCTTCATCGTGTCTCTTATCTGACAAGCTAGAATGGTACTTGAATGTGTGCTGGCCTGAAGAACAATAGAGAATCAGAAGAATTGCCTTGCTAAGGCAGGCTGAGCTTGCCAACTGAGCCAACCAATGGTCTGTTTGAAACACAAACCACTGTGAAAACTAGCGAATGGATCTTTTTGGGCTTGGTCAGCAGGAGATATTTATACACGGCTGTTGTCTTGATGCCATAGACCCCATTTAATTTTGTCCAGTGACAGGTTTGGCAGTAGCCCAGGCTGACAGGTACCTGACATGGGCAAACACTGCTTTCATCCCGGAGCTTCAAACAGCACTCGATGCCATGAGAGTTGGCCTTGTACTTTATAGACTACTGTATTTTTTTCACTTGTTATTTAAAAATACAAGCAGATTGACAAGAAATCTCACCAAGTATTTGTGATGCTGTTCAAGGCAGAGGGCAGACATTGGCAACTTTGGGGAGATATGCTCTGTTATGTAATGATTCTCATTTGCGGTATTTCTTCAGCATAAATGCATACATGCAGAAGTCTTTCCATTTCCTGTATATTTGCAGAATGCCAATTTGTATCTCTGATAATCACAGCTTTAAACAGCCATTCATCTCTGAAAGATTCAGATTGTGCTTTTGTGCTTGGGCCACATTCAAGAGGCAAACTGTAAAACCCAGATGTTCAAGTGTGTTCCATAATGCAGTATGTCTCATCAGTGGCATCTTGATCTGTTTCTGTACGTTAGTCTTCTCAATCTGTGACATGCATCTCATATACTGCGAATCTGTAATGAATGCCAAGTGTCAGTGGAACATGAAATTGGGTTTTTGCAGACGGGTCGATAGGCTTAAACAATTCTAAGTGTTTGGCTCCATCAGCAGTCAAGCTTCATTTTAGTTTTGACCTTGATATGTTATATCAGGTTATCTGAAAACATACTTTGATGAATCTAGAATGTCCACCTGTGTTTTTAAATCACTGTGCATCAACAACACAAAGCCCATGAAGTATCCCTGTAAAGCCAGCAACATTTCCATAGAAATCTACCCACACCTGCCCTGACGCCTCCTTTGGTAGGTTTAGCTTCATTTTTGTGGAAGATAAATGATCATTTTGGTCAGTTTCACCACTCTGTACCCTTCACCCCAATATGTGCCAATAAATCATGTATGATTTTGTTTTTCATATTTTTATTCATTTGATATGAGGAATTTCATGCATTCCCATATTTGTTTGGTTTAATAAAAGTATATCCTGTCTGTATAAGAAAGTAATGAGTGAGAGCAAGAGGGGAAGAAGCAAGGAAGGAGTGTATGAGAAAGGAGCTGCATGGTGTTTTACACTTTTGAGAATGTGCTGTTGGCTCGACGGCAAAGAAACAATCCGAGTAGTACTGAACACGGCACTATCAAGACAAATGAATACAGTCGTAAACAGAATCAGAAATGAATTTGGTGCAATATTTAAGATGACATTTTCTCCATCTTTTTCTCTTCTCCTTGCTTATGTTGTTGTTCAGAGGGCAGGGGGTTCTATACTGATGTGCCTTCAGAAGAAATACACTAGTTTTTTCCCCGTCTGTGTTGTGCAAGAAACCGGTCCCTGCTTTTATGTCATAGTTGGTTATTTTTTGTTTACTTTATCAAACTCCAGTAACACGTTATGGCTCCCTAAATTTTATTGTTTAACACTGGAACTCTACTAAGACTTAATCACTACACATCTGATACTGACATTCCTGTCTTTCTGTTGTAGGAACTTTTTTTTTTTTTTTTTTTTTTTTTTTAACATGTACTGCCTTGTATTACTATACTTGCAAGGACCCAATAGAGGCTGCCTCTGGTTGTCACAAGTGTAGTAATACATGTAACACACACGTAATTCTCCCATACACAGTATTTATCAGACAGGATTGTGTCTTTACTGAATCTCTGCCTGCTTCCTTCACTCTCTTCTGTAACGGCAGACCTAATTTTATAGAGATTAAAATGGAAAGATGGAGGGAAAAAAATCACAATTTTGTAAAAGAATTTTATAAAAACAAAAAAAAATCAAAAATAAAATGTTTGATATAAATTGATTGTCTCTGTGTGTTTTTCATTTACATTCCTTTACTGGCATCCTTTGAAATTCTTCGTCTTTTAAACAAATATTGAATCAAACTTCAAATGTTATATACTGACAGTGTACAGTCGGCTGTAAAAGACATACTCACCCAGATATACATAAACTAGTTCCCTTTTCCTTGTTTCACCCGGTCATCCCTCTTCCTCTCTGACCTGCTGGCAACCCACTCTCAGGCTTCCCAAACATATTTTGCATGTTGGGTTAAGCACTGTGCCCACTGAGGGAGAGCCAAACTAAATAATACCTTTAGCTTCCTCCTTGTGCGTGTGTGAACCTCATCCTATGCCAAGAAACTGCTGTGTTTACATAAATCTGTGTCAGGATGATTGGTTTAGACATGCTGCATAAATAACAGCATCCATCCAGGATGATCCCATGGTGCATGAGAGCTGCCAACTCAGCTGGAGCAACAGCTACAGGAGAGATTTCTACCCCCAAACACACACACTCAGACACCAAACTGGGCTAAACTCTTAAAGCAAAAAAAGCTGGACCAGTGCCTACACAGGATAAATTATCATGGCACACCAAGAAGAAAACTGTTTTGACAGTTATGTCAAGATCACAGCCTCTCTTGACAGTCTGGGAACCAAAACAGGAAAAAAAACATAAGATGTGTATGATGCTTTGTTGCATGGAGCGTTCAGCATCTCTTAATCGTACTGATGAGATGTTTTCTGCAGTGGAGATGGATCTCAGCATGCATGCAGCCTGGGCTTTTGCCTATTGTTGGATTAAATACTGAGATTTAGGGCCGAGTTTGACAAAAGTCCTTCCCTTTCTGTCAGTTTTACAGAACTTTTTCAGTTGCATTTGGCCTCGCTGATTTCCATCGACTTGTAGTCTTGCTGAATTGGTATCTGGGGAGTAATGTCATTATGGTCGCACATGATGGATTATATGGTCATCACAAGTTCCCACATTGTATGTTAGAGTTTGGAGCATTGCTGCATAAACTGAACTATATCTAGGAGGAAAAACTTGTTTTCTTTTTTGCAACTCATCATTAGCAATGTTCATTTATCATGAGGCTCATATGGCTATAAATGATGAAAAAAAAAAGAAATCCATCACTAATAATATCTCAAAATAATTGTATTTTAATGAAAACTAAGCATTAAAGGCAAAAATAACAAACAGAATTTGAGGGCTTTCTTTGCAGTGACAGTACAACTGAATGTCACACAGCGCCTCATGAAAAGCAGTTCTATTGCAGAAAAGTAGAAGCGGCTCCCTGTGGCGACATAATTGAATACATTAAGATTAGGCACATTATGGCGGTATTAGCCTGAGACAATTCATTTCACAGGATTAAAGGAATCTAATTCTTCAATCAGTAGTTGCCTACATAAAAATCTGCCACTTCATTTAGCCCACATCCCCTCTCAGTGTGTTTGTGTGTGCGGTAACAGCTGAATAATTCATACAGCTGTGTAGATAATAATATACTTCTGTTTCGGTATGTAGAGATAAACAGATGTTCAGGCTTTATGACTCACACCTTGTACATCAACAAAGTAGCTGATCTAAAGCAGGAAAGCAGCAGTATGGAAGTGGTTGGCTCCTCCAAAGCTGTTTAGATGTATCTGTCACATGATAACAGCGGAAAGCAATCAGCTGTCTGGATAAAATTATCCTGTTTAACAGATGGCAGCCCAAAACTGTGTAATCATGCAGACATAACTGTGCAGCACTGTGACATTCCTGTGTATGCAGCACAAGACTTTAGATATCTATACAAAATAGCTTGATTTAAGGTGATCATAAATTCTAGATTCATTATTGTGTTGCTCACATCTGTTATCTTTTAGTTTGGAACCGTGTTTAGTAATTTGGCCTACATCAGTAATTCATTCATCTTTTAATGAGCCTGTTGGTGCAATGATGAAATGTGTATGAGAACGATGAACTGAGTATATTTGCAGGCATTTAATACATTCAGGGAACTACCTCTTCACTTGAATGTGATTAACACATACTGCCATTGTTATTATTGTGTGATTATGATGCATTATCACGCAGCTCCACTTTCCAGTGATTTTACCTTGTTTTCCATCCATCTATATATCTCAGCTATGCATGGATGTTCATTGAATGTGACTTAAAATGATATAATAAATCAATTCTCAAACCACGCTGATAATAAGAGCTAAATTTCACCTTACTCTATTGTGCGAGTACCACCTCAGTTTTCTACCAGCTCTGTAAAGTGACATGGAGCCCTGCTGCTAGTAAATCATAAACATGCTCAGCTGGCAGCAGTTCTACTGCAACAGATGCTGTAGCCTATGAGGCAAATCTGCTTTACTCCATACCAATTTTGCAATTTGATTGTAGATGAGTCAGTATCTCTGTCAGGCATGTTTCTCCTCATCTCTGTATCTAATATACTGTTTAGAAATTGTTTTTTGTAGTCTGCATGGATGCCCAGTTCCCTGCCCTGTATTCAAAAGCACTGAATTTCTTTGGTAGGCTGAGGTCATTTCAGAGTTGTCTCCTCATGTAAATATTGCAAAACCTACTCATTTTTTCTCTTTAGTATTTTCTGTAAATTTACTTTCACTTCATCCATTATACATTAATTCAATTTGACATTAACCGGCCTTTCTCACAGCAGACAATTTGACTTATTATAATGGGAAAGCACAGGTGTACCTAAAATGTTGTCCGCAGACAGCATGCACAACAGCAGGGCCCTGCAACTGAGTTCCCTGAGTGGAACGCAGCAATTAATGTCACTAATTCCACCTGTGTTTTTCCTGCTATGGCACGTCAAAATGTGGGAGACCGCAGTTTGTTTGAGGCCACTCTGCTGATGTACAGGATATGAGTCAAAGTAGGTCTGGATCATAACTAGTGCCACAACATGGCATCTGTTTTCAGAAGATTAGGGGCCAGATGGGACAGTTGGGTATGGCAGCAGAGCAGGCAGACAATCATATCCACAAAAATGCAATAGCATGAGTGCACACACTTTCTGCTGTGCTGTATTGGACATTGGGTTGCCTCAGTGAGAAGTGAACCCCTAATAAAAAGAAAATTAGAACAAGTTATAAGTAATTGATTCATAAGAATAAGACATATGAATAAATCATTGGGTTAGTTATAATTTACATGGGTACCTTGTAGAGCATAACAGACTTAGTTCCCATCATCATGCAGTATTGTCTTTATTGTGTCAGGCCCCTCCATGGCTCTGGTCAGCACTGTGCCACAGCGCCCCCTTTCTCCGCGTGGTGCTCACAGCAGGCTGTCTGTCAGTGTCGGCCTCAGTAGACTCCTCCTCCGCCATTTTTGACTGTAAACATCCTGCCGATTTTAAAAGGACAGCGGTGAGCGGGAGGAAGGCGACTGGCGCCATCTTGGCTGTTTTAATGAGTACAACAGGGGAGAATACGCTGGGAGAAATAACATAAATTTTGGAATTTCACTGTAGAAAGGGAACTGTCGGTGAGTGTGTTTGCAGCGGAAATATCTGCGCGTTGTTTTGTGCGTTTTTAGAGACATAGCGAGCTTGCACGATGAATGTATTTGATGCGGCCTTCGTTGTAGAAGGAGCCGTTAGCCAGCAGCTAACGACACAGTTGTGCTGGTAGAGGGAAAAAAGTATGAGCAGGTTTTGCTGGGCGCCTCGTTCCTGCGTGGTTTACTTTCTCATGGGCAAATTGCATTGTTGTCCGCCGATTTAGAATAAAATTCGAATGTTACTTCAAGAAAGTTACGTCGATTCAAACATTTCTGTTAAACGCATAGCATACGATTTCATTGCTCCTTTTGTAGTTAGCTGGCGGCTAATTTAGTTCGTCCCACTTGATGGCGCCGACTATTTACTGGCGTTGACGAACCCATTGGCGCTCTCAGCGTAGTACACTGTATTAAGTACATCAATAAGCTCACAGATTTCACTTTTCGCTAACTTGTGTGTTTGTGCTATTTGAGAATTAATGAATCATAGAAGTAGAGTACGGGAAAAGGCAGACATGTGGATTTCCAATGTTTCCCTTCCTTGCTGGGAAATAGGCGGAACTCCAGGGAAGTCAGCCCTTGTTTTGATAAAAGCTCGTTTTCAAACAGTCGTGGCTCGCGTTAGTATTTGAATTACAGAGTGCAAACGCCAATTATTAAAGTAACTTAAATTGAGCTAAACGGGAGGAAAAGGTGCCTCGACTGGGTTTCGTCGATTTTAGGGCCATGTTATAACGTTGCGTTAGCTAATAAGCCTCCGTCGTAAGATAAGCTAACGTTGGCGTAGCGTGAAGCTACTATAAAAAGTTTCTTTGGCAGACTGCAGACCCTCATCTCTGTCAAACAGTTTGCAGGGTAACTGTTACTTAACTACAACGTTATCCAGTATTACTGAAACCAAATTGACTTCATGTTGACGTTTTTCATCTTTTCAGTGTTGTTGCCTAACGCACTAAGAAGGAGGGATAAAATATCTGAACTTGACTTCATTTTTGACCATGATATTCAGTAAAGAATTATGTTTTTATTTTTTATTTTTTCACACCGCAGAAATCGATGAAGAAATGAAGACGATATGTGCTTGTTTTGTCTGACAAGATATATCATCTTACTCGGGAATTTTTGTATTTGTATTGCATTTCACGTGTTTCACGCTATTTGCCCTTAATTATTTTAATAGATTATTACAACTTACTGAGATTTTATTGCTGGTTCTGAGTAACTAGAATTTCCAAAATTATAAATCTGTTGACTGTTGTTTCTGTGCTGTTAGTTTGTGTGATTTTGTGACCTTTTCCAATGTTTTTTCTGTATACATAAATTAATCAATTATGTTTTCCAGGTAAATCATACCACAGTGTGAGTGTGTGAGCCAGGGGAACCAGGGCAATGTTCTACGCCCACTTTGTCCTGAGCAAACGTGGGCCGCTGGCCAAGATCTGGCTAGCGGCCCATTGGGACAAGAAGTTGACCAAGGCCCATGTGTTTGAATGCAACTTGGAGAGCAGCGTGGAGAGCATCATCTCACCCAAGGTAACGAGATAAAAGTGCGGTCTCTGTGTCCTGGTTGTCCTGCTGCAGGCTGTATGTTCATTTTGCAGGCTACGGTCCAGTTCATGCTCTGAGTGGTTGCATGTGCTTTGTCCTGCCTTTATTGTTATCTCCTAATAATTAAAAGCAGTACTGTTTAAAATGTTATCTCCCAAAGTAGAAAACTTTTATTTAGAACAACAAATTACAGTGTCTTCATAAAGTGGTTGATTTTCACTGTCTTTGCTCTGAACCTCATTCGTGTACCTTGTTAGAATTTGCTAATAGTTCCGTCTTATTGTTTACTATAAAAATGTACCCTCCATTTATGACTTGTTTTTGACACATGGCGTCCGTTCCATTTATTTATTTATTTATTCGGCCTTTTTCTCTTAGGTGAAGATGGCATTGCGTACGTCAGGCCACCTGCTCCTTGGGGTGGTGAGAATCTACCACAGGAAGGCCAAGTACCTGCTTGCTGACTGTAATGAAGCCTTCATCAAGATCAAAATGGCTTTTCGGCCAGGTAAGGAGAAATGACGAGCCAAATTGGTACCAGAGCAAAGTGCTCTCTGTAATTTTTCTCCTCAAGAAAGGAGCGTGTACATTTTCCTTCTCTGAAACAGTTACAAGGCTGAGAGCAAAACAGAAAAGCCACAGGGGTGAGGGCTCCAGTGGTTTTTCCACCAATAACCAGCACGATTGTATAAGGTCATGAAGGTGAACCACTGAAACATTTTCTGAATTGGTGATCTGCTTTCCCAAACAAAAACAACAGTTTTCTAAACTGCTGCAGTTGTGCTCATGGTATGGTTGTTTTATTTTCATAGGAGTCAGGGTCATAGGATTACAGCTGCGTGTTATAACAATATTACTGCTTGCATCTGTATTCAGGTGTGGTCGACCTACCTGAGGAAAACAGAGAGGCAGCCTACAATGCTATCACCTTACCTGAGGAGTTCCATGACTTTGACCAGCCACTTCCTGATCTGGAGTAAGTTAACTACATTTTTTGCTCTTCTGGTCATCCCTGTGTTTTTTTGTTTTGTTTTGTTTTGAATACTTTCAGCAGTTGAAATATTGATCGGTCTGTATGGCGAGATACTGGCACGGTTCACTTTGTGTCATTCAAATTCCCCTTATTGTACCCATCACTGATGTCTTTTGGTGATGTATTCAAACAGTGACATAGATGTGGCCCAGCAGTTCACCCTGAATCAGAGCAGAGTAGAAGAGATCACCATGAGGGAAGATGTTGGCAACCTCAGCCTCCTGCAGGACAATGACTTTGGTAGGACACTATACATGCTGACATACACACTCAAACCAGCCACTACATATGTGTGAATAGAGTCATCCTAATGCAGTTGTAAATTTCAACATGAGTGTATCATACTGAATCATTTTTGATGGTATAGATTTTAGAAATAACATTTAATTCCTGTTTGAAGTTTCTAATAATAACCTGTTTTACTCTTCAGCTGACTTTGGTATGGATGACCGAGAGATGATGCGTGATGCCAGCACATTTGAGGAGGATATCATGCATGGCGCTACAGCCTCTAACCTTTTGCTAGAGGCTGAGCCTGGCCCAGCCAATCTCCCTGACAAGTCCAACCACATGGAGTATGATGACTTTGGGGATGGCTCCATGGGCAACAGTGATGGGGGAATGCTGGGTGAGGAATTTTATTATTTATTGATTTGTTTTTATCGCATCTTACGAATGTAATTTGCTACTGTTACAGTTTTTCTATGAGATATGTTTGGTTGAATAACCAAGAATGATTATCAATTTAATCCTGTTTGTTATTTTTCAGTTGATAAGCTACTAAGCTCTGAGGATGGGGGCGGTATTTTTGATGATCCCCCAGCCATCACAGAAAGTGTTATGATGCCTCCAGATCATGGAGACGATGAGGATGACTTTGACAACCTCCAGTCACGTAAGTAAAGCAAAGTTCTTTTGTCTTTATACAAACCACGTGAAACAGAAAATTTGGATTTTTCTCATACATTGGAGTTACCATGTTTCTGTACATTTACACGTGGAGAACAGTCTTAACTACTTGGGTAGTTGTCTACATGTTGCAGAAATAACCATTTGCCATTTAAAGTTGAGTGCTCATTGTGTCACGTTTTGACTGTTAAATGGGAATTCAATTTGTTTTTGTGTGTGTAGCGGGTCCAGACAGCCCAGACTCTGGCCCAGCAGAGCCACTGCCAGCAATGGCTGACCAGACAGAACAAACCACTCTGGTTCACAATGAGGAGGAGGCCTTCGCCCTGGAGCCCATTGACATCACTGGTAAGACTCTCCTTCACCTTTCTGTAGTACTGAACAAAAGTCTTTTCAAAGTGTCCATTCACTAAATGCTCCACCATATACAATTTATTTTTCAACTGTATTTAAGGTGTATGAGTAGGACTGGCCAATATAACAATATATACTGTGCACTGTGTGATGATAGATTAGTCAGCCAGTAGAGATTTTGTTGCACCTTTTCTACTAAGGTAGCTATACCCTAAATGTCCCAGGTTTTCTTGAGCTCTAGCATCCAATGTTACCAATAAATGAGCAGCACTGGAAAAAAAAAAAAAAAAAAAGCAACACAGTGCTGATATACAATTGACCTCTGAAGACCTTACCCTGATGGAGATGCGGTAGCAAAACTTATTTGCCTCTTCTCTTTATATCTTCAGTGAAAGAGACCAAGGCGAAGCGTAAGAGGAAGCTGATTGTGGACAGTGTGAAGGAGCTGGACAGCAAGACCATCAGGGCCCAGCTGTCTGACTACTCAGACATTGTCACCACTCTGGACCTCGCCCCTCCCACTAAGAAGCTTATGATGTGGAAGGAGACTGGAGGAGTGGAGAAGCTTTTCTCTCTGCCTGCTCAGCCTCTGTGGAATGCCAGGCTACTGAAGGTAACAAATGCTTATTAGAAATATGCATGTGTTGTTGGATAAATATCTTCACATGTTCACTTGGAACAATTTGACAGCATGGTAAAACTGTCAGATGTCTGCCTGACATAACATAAAAACAATATTGCCACGTGCAGCAGTAATGAGCAAGCAGCACCGGAGGTCTGATTCTCCAAGTAGGTCAGACGCTGTTTAATGGAAGAGGAGAGAGTAGATTTCTAATATTGTAGCTTTCATTGACATTCTGTTCAGGTTGTGGGATTTAAAATGAGAACAATGAAGGAACAGGCGGTGGAGGAAGTGATTGGTTTTGTCTGTGTCTTTTCCCTATTCTTTCACACCCACACGATACCTCTCCAGAATATTGAACGGAGAATGTGTTGATGCATAATTTAGTGGACCTCTTTTCCTTTTGTCATGCATCAGTCCTCCCGAGCAGTATGACTGACTTAGCATAAAGTTTGGAATTTTTTTAAACTCTTTTAAAATAAAACTTCACTCTGAGTTTAACTGTTAAATCTCTGATGTCAGATGTTCACGCGCTGCCTGACACCTCTGGTGCCAGATGAGCTGAGGAAGAGGAGAAAGGGTGGCGAAGCAGACAGTCTGGATGAATTCCTCAAAGAGCTGGAGAACCCAGAGGTGCCTAGAGAGGAGGTCCTGAGTCACCACAGAGATGTTATTGGTAAGCCTTGCTTTCCTACATGGTCTGGCACTCCAGTATCTCACATGCTTGTGAGTTATGAACCAGCTGGACCTCTCAGGTCATCTGGAATAGGCCATCTGGTTATTCCCCTGGGTTTCCACAACAACTGATGAAACTTCCTTTAGCTTATAATGCCCCAAAGCACTGGAACATTCTACCCAATCATGTTAGCTGTGCTCCAACACTATATTTTTTTTAAACCTAAACTGAAAACACTTCTTTCAGCTGCGCCTCTCAGTCGTCTGATTTGCGCATCTTAATTACTATTGTATTTTTGCTTCCATCATTGGTTTTAACTCTCACATGTCTATTTTTTTGTTGGTCAACTGTTTGTCTTCATTGTTTTTTTTTCTTAATGGTTTATAACTCACAGATATTATATATGTTTGTTTTAATTGTTTTTCCTATTATTATTGTTTTACTATCCACATAGTTCTTGTGGCTGCAATTTCCATGGTAGCTCACGCTCTGTGCTGCACATTGTACTTCCACCTGAAATGAAATGTACTATATAAATAAAGTTTTGCTTGGAAGAAATGAGTGGAGGCCATATCCCAGTGCAGACATGTCGTCAGTTGTGTGAGGGGGAAAGAGACTGATGGCAGAAAACTGAACTGAGGCACCATCACTTACTGAACAAGGCTGTGTTTACTTTCACATTCTGTTAACAATCTCCCTTATCGGACCCTCAGACCAGACGATCATGGAGGAGCCCAGTATGCTGGCAGCCTCTGCAATGGAGGGCAGCAGGACGACCCTGGATGAGACAGTCATGCCTCCTCCATCCACCCCCCGCGGTGTCAAGCGCAAGACCCTCGACAAAGAGGGCACCCTTCCTGTGAGTATGAGTCACCTAAATGTTGTTTTGTTCTGTCAAAGCAGGAATTTTCCCTCAATGCTGTTGTGAAAGGCCTCCAATGGATTTCAGTGCTTATCAGTGGAACCATAATACATACCAGATGAAGATTTTTGCATTTTGAAATGTCTGAAGTTGAAATTTTTTAACTTTGGAAACACTCAACAATGAAATAACACGAAACACCATCAGTTCGATTGACTGAACTGTGTCCTAACCTGGTCCGGCCTTGTGCATCCTGCTTTCTGTCTTTCAGATGGCTCCCTTGGAGCAGCAGCAGCAGCAGGTGGCTGACCACTCAGTCCTGTCTCAGAGGTTAGACATACCTCAGGTCGATATGCCCCCAGAGGAGAGCAGCGTCAACCTCACACAGCTCGTCCCAGAGCTTGACCTGCTTGGTGAAAAAAGCAAAGACAAGAAGGATGAAAGTGATGAAGAGGAGGTAAGGAGGGAAAACGGCTTTCACTGGCAAACTGGAAAATTTGTAGTGGGTAGCAGTCATTTAGCAGTGACTCACTTTATGTTTGTTTAAAATCTGCGTGATGACTGCTTGATCACTTTGTCTGTGGCCCTCAGGAAGAGGAAGGTCAGGCTGGAGACCAGGATCAGGAGGAGAAGAGATGGAACAAGAGAACCCAGCAGATGCTGCACGGTCTCCAGGTACAAAAAGCAGTTACTGTGTTCAAATGATTTTGAAAACTTTTTTTTTTTTTTTTTTTGTAATTAGTTTTTATAACAAAAATTCAGAGAAGCCCCACCTTTGAGAACCCGTCTTCCTTGCCGGGTGTTTCTTTTCCTCTCTTTTGATGAAAGGAGGGCAAAGATGCAGCATCACTTACATGTTATATTTTATTGATCGCCCCAGGTCAAAAAAGAGAATTTAGACTGACACATTGTGCTTCTGTCTCCACAGCGCGTCATGGCTAAGACTGGCGCAGACTCAATCAGCCTGCTTGAATTGTGCCAGAACAACAACAAGAAGCAGGCAGCTGCGAAGTTTTACAGTTTCCTGGTCCTCAAGAAGCAGCAAGCCATCGAGGTCACCCAGACTGAGCCCTACAGCGACATCATCGCCACTGCTGGACCAAGATTCCACCTTATTTAGACATTGGAAGAACAGAAACACTCTGCTTGCAACAGGCATACTTTTTTAATTACTCAACTTTTTTGCCTTTTTTTATTTGGTTTTCCTGTCAGCCCATTTTTTTCTGGGGAAGGGGGGGAATAGTGGGGAACGGGTTGGAAACTTTAAAAAAGGATTTTACTGTACTACAGATGGAAACATGCAGTATTCATTTGGTTCAAACAGAGTGAGGAAGAATGTTTCACAGTTATATTTATAAAGCAACCTTTTTCAGTCACCAATTTGTAAGCTTTGCTTCATTTTGTTTTGTAAGCTAAATTTCCATTGTCTGCTCATTCCATTTGTTTTGTACCATTGCCCTTCTCAGACCTGGAAATATTACAGATTTTAGATAAAGAGCCCCTAATTTTCACATGGAACCCATATTGACTGTACATGCTCTGGAAAGGTACTGTTTTATTGTTCAGAAGTGTAACCTCTCCCACTCTCTCCCTGTTGCACTTGTTCTTTCATAATCAAAATTAATCTGTCCAAAAACTTGGTAAATCTTACCTGGCGTCTAAATATCATGTTGCAGATGTATAATTCAAGCAGTTTGTCAATTAGGTTTTATGTAATTTTTTTTTTTTTTTTTTTGTACCTTTTTACGTTAATGCTTATTCACCTTTTTGCATCATGTAACTAGGTAATGTACTTGTTACAGTTAAGTTCAGTATCCCACCTTTTTAGTCTTCGGGTAACTTCTAGTTGTGATACATCTGTAAAGATTTGAAATAAAGTGTTTTAAGTACTTGGTGACTGGATAGTATTTATTCATTTATAACGTCATTTTTATTAGGGTTTCTACAAAGTTAGATATAAAGATAATGTTCAACTGAGAGAAGCAAATTTAGTTTTAACTCGCCTCTACTTGACAGCATGACTGACGACCTGTAATTTAAAGCAAAGTACATTTTCACTGCAGCTTTTAATGTAGTGGGGCCAATGTTTGTAATTGTGTTTCCACAGGACTGCAGAACAGGGCCTCCATTCTCTAGCTGAAGACTTAGATTTTACTTTATTGATCCCAATTTGGAAAATTCTTTTGTTGCAGCAGCAGGTTAAACATAAACAAATATATACAATAAAGAAGAATAAGAATGAGAATAAAACTAAGAAAATAATGTTCTTAAAAAAACAAAACTAAACATATAAACATAGACGATAAATTGCCAATAATATTAGAAAATACTTGTACTCTTCTAGCAGAGGTGGTTGTAGCAGTCCTTGTTCAGTTTTAATTCAGCAGAAGTGCAGTGAGGGAATAGATGAGTGTACAGATTTTAGTCTCCATTTGTAGCCCAGCCACTTCTGCATTTCTATTATACAAGAGTTCAGATGTGGTCTTTAATACGAAATGTAATATCTAATACTCGTGTAACAGTGTCAGTTAATAAAATGATCTCCCCTCCGGCAGACATGTAGATTTCTCGCAATCCACAATGGTCGCAACAAAGCCGGGAACTAGACAATTGGCCCTTGTTTCTTTACGGACGAGTAAAGCAACGCATCTTTACCGGAAATGTCCACCACCGAAAGCATTCCTTCCTTTTTCCGCGTGCGGCAGCTTACAGATGGCTTCTCGTAAAGAGTCTGGTTCAGTATCTGGCCCTGTGATGGCTTCTGCAGGCGGCACTTTGGACTCTCCCGTAAAACAGATCCAGATTGAGGGATTGGTAAGTGTCACGGCGTTTCTGTGTAGCTACATGTTAAATTTCGGTGGCGGACGACAGAGAAATCGATTCCAAAGTGTTACCAGATGTGGATGCTAACTGTGAGCATCATCATGGCGGACAGATAATATGAAGCGGTGTCTTGTAACGTTACTCTTTAATACTTGATAACTGATACATGTAGTGTACAGTGTGTTATTTAATCCTACACAATATTGACAAATAGGGAAAATAGTTGTCGTTTACAATGGCCCAACTGGCTAATAGGCTAATAATAGGCTAACACTGGTTGCCTTTAAGATAACCGGTGAGGCTTCAGGGGCGTTTGATTTTAAGACCAGGACCTTCCTGGCTCGTTCAACTGCATTATTACCAAGAAAGGAAGAATGCCAATAGAAGGCACATGTTAGCCGTGCTTATTATCCGAAATTGTAGCTTGTCCGCTATGGACTAAAGTCACTTCACATAATATTAATTCATTCTTTATTCAAGTTTTAGTTAGGACTTTTGACTATTGACTATAATCCTAGGTGCCATTCGAGGATATGAGTAGAACAGTGTTTGTTGTTGTACTCACATTAAATGGCTGATGTGCGTGTGTCCCGGGCCATTTCTGTCCTCACAGCACAAAGTAGTTCATCAGTGACTGTTCTGGAGTCTGTTTTTCAAGGTTTTCTGACGAAATATCCATGAATGCTTTTGAGGACACCTGATGCAGTCAGTTTTCTCTTGGAAAGAAGGCAGCTTGTCAGGTTGTTGATCAGTCGACCTCATTTTATATTAGAAAAAATGGAACAGGTTTGGACTGACATTTACCCTCCAGCTCACTGATGATCCATTCAAATTCTAGACAATGAACCGTATAGGGGGATATAGGCACCCGTTCAGTTGAGAAACATCTTGGCATTTGGTTGCACTGTCACCAGGGAGTGTATCTTAAAGCCTATTTTTAAATAAATGTGTGCTGTGTTCGTTTCTGGCTTTGCTGTTCTTGGACACATGCATTTTAGGGTTAGGGTAGACCTTGTCCTGGTGATCTTCAACAAGTAAATCGTGACACACTGTGACTTTTAGCCTCACAAAACCTAAACGTGGCCGTGTTTGTATTCTGTAGTACCCCTGGATAAACAGCAGAGGACAAACTTGCTTCACTGCCATGCACTGACACTCTCCCTTCTGCCCTAAGCTGCACTGGACACAAAGCAGCTCATTTGCCTGCTGTGCCTTAATGCAGTAGCAGGACTTTAACTTGCCAGCTGCTGCCTTCCTTTTATCTTGCTCATTAAAGCTGCCCTAGAGTCTCGGGCCCTAATTTCAAATCTAAATATTTCACCTCAATGTGTATTATTTAGACCTCTAATGAGATTTTCTTAATTCATTTCTCAGCCTTATCAGCCAAACATTTTGATCGCAGCAGCAGAAAGAAGAACAGTCGAGAGCCGGTTAGTGTGTGACCTCATTTGGATTCAGGGTGAAAGGTGTCTATTTCAGGTAGAGTTATGGAACGCGTTTCACCTGAGTGCATTGATATGCAGCCGTTGCTGCTGTGTTGCATCATGACCCGTCTGTCAGAGGTATAGCTGGAGGGTTGCCCACAGACAGCATCACCACTGCTGTGTAATAGAATTGGATTGTTTCCTTGCTTTTGAAGAGGCTTCAGCAGTTGATGTTGCCACAGGAGTGGAGTGCAGCACAGCGATGGGTTCCATTAAACACCTACTGAGATCACACAACTGCCTGTATGTTTGAAAAAGGCTTTATTCACTTATTCTGACACATGACGCACGTCAGACACGGGTCTTATGCGCGTACCATGGATTAAGGAACAGTGGGAGCACATTTTACAGGACATGGCATTGTGATTTCAAAGCTCTGAGGGATGGAAAGGGCAAGGAATATGTCAGAATGAGTTTAAGTTAACATTTCTTTTATCAGTGGCAGGCATTTTCTTTATTTTTTAGTGAATATATGAATGACTAAAAAAACTGTGCTAGAGTAGTCCTTTTCCCCCGGAGGCTTTTCTTCTTGCCTTGGGTCTTTAAGCCCAGACTTGTCAGGAGGGAGTCCATGCTGCTTTTTGTGACATAGATCAGCTGTAACACACAGGGACACGAGAGACAACTTACTACCCAGCATACAGGCGTATGTTACCATCTGTCCAGTTCAGTTACCAACTACTGTGTCCAGAATATGTAGTTTATTTTGGTGTTTTACAGATTTGAGTCCTGGTTGATTTGGTGACAGCCGGCGTTACTTGAGGTATCAGCAAGTGCGGTTTAATACTGCATCAGACACTCCTTGAGTAGTTAAAATACAACCGTGAGTGCAACTGAGTATTTGGTTGAGTGCTTTGAGCACAAGGAAATGTTGGGTTTGCATTAGCAGCAGTTTAACACAGCTCTGAGTTGGTTTCAGGAGAGAGAACAGGAAATAGAGAGGCTGTTATCAATAAGGTAAAAGTGAAAACTATGACACTGGATTCCATCCTGCATGGTTTCCTGTGAATACCTTGAGCATTTGAAGTTGTTTTGAATCCTGCATGGCAATGGTGGACTCCACCACAAACAATGAAAGCAAATATAAAGAGAGAGAATTCCAAGATGTTAATATAATTATTGTCTATTGTTGACCATAAATAATATCAAAAACCAGGTTTGATTTCATGAAAATCTTAAAGCTGCAGTAGGTAAGATGGAGAAGAGAGCAGATTTGAACCAGCACTAGTTTCACGTCACTCCCTCTCCCTCTCCGCTGCTCTCATGCCCTGCCTCCAAGCCCCTCCTCCCTGCGGTGTCTGCGCGGCTGCCGTGACAACCAGTAACGTTAGCCTTAGCATCGGAACCAAGCTACCTCTGCCCAGCCGCTACATCACAGTCACTTACATACCGTACACGCTGCGGAGTGTTACTGTAACAGTCACCATATTAGCTTTCTGGTTATTTGTTGTCTTAGCCGTATATGCTGTTGTTGGCAGCGGCGCTATGGGCAGTTTCTCCTTTGCGGTGGCTGTTGCTCCGCCATAGCTTTCACTAGCCTCCTGACGCCGCTCACAGAGCTGTTTGACTGAGCGGCAGCCGTCAGCATGAGTGGAGGGAGGGGGCGGTTCACAGTGTGTTTGAGCAGTGATTGACAGATGTCAGACACTCCCTCAGACGCTCCTCTGGCTCTGATTGGCTGTTTTGTCTCGGGCGCGGTGGATTCTTGCAAATCGCAGTGGGAGCAGCAGGTGGGACCAATGGAGCCGTTTTTTTTTTCACAGATTACATGTTTCATGTACTGCTGTCTGGGACAGTTTTAGCAAATATGACCAAAAATTACTTTTATACAAGTTACCTACTGCAGCTTTAAGGATTATAACGACATCCTTACAAGAACATTCATAGTGAATTTTGTGTGAGAAATCTTTCGTTAATTTGTGTTTGCATTCTTCTGTGGACTGATTCAAATTAGTTGTCATCATGTAATCAAAGATCATTTGTGAAGGAAGAACCTCCACTCTGTAACACCTCTGTACAATTGCGAGTACTTCTGTAGTTCCAGCAGAATCATACGCCTTCTCTCTACATGTTTCTATCTTATCTCATTTTCAAGTTGTAGCTAGAGGTCATGAACATTAATTAGGCTGCCACTCAAAGCCGTGTCTGTCTTCTCAACCTACTGAGATTGAATACTGGATCAGATTCGGTAAGTGTATTCAATACTGGATACAGATTGGATAAAACCCCAACCCTAACTGCATCATCTAACAAGAACTGGCAGTCTCTATTCTGTTTGAAGTCATGCATTAATGATGCACGATGCGTTCCTTTTTGGTCCCATTTACATCCTATATTTTCAAATTCCTTACTCATCTCTACGTTAAATCAGCTTGTCCCTGCATCCTTCGCGCACTGAGTGTTTAATGCTAAGAAAGAGATGCATTAATGTTATTTCTCAGTAAGTTGCCGTGCCCATACATTTTTGTCCGTGCCCCTAAACTTCTTTTTCATTTCTTTTTTGGCTTGGCTTTAGTAAATGTAAACGTAAAGCCCTGACATGCCTGCGGCCAGCAGGCGAAAGCTGGCAGATGAAGTGGGAATCTGCTCTGGTCTTCATCCGTGGCTTAACCTAACAGATGAGTCATACCACACAAAAGCATTTTCTCCGTCAAGCATATTACAGCCAGCGCAGAGTGTAGAGTTCGTATACACATCAGTGGCGCAAAAAGAAAACTCATTACGGGATCGTCTCTCTTGCTGTAGTTTCTCATAACTTGAGCCCCGTTGTGGCGGGAATATGAGCCCTTTTGTGTGAGTGAGAGAGAAGATTTATGATAAGAATTAAAGGCAGCCAACGGGGGATTTGGACCGCAATTGATTTTGCACAATTCAATTTTAAGCTTGTTGATTTATAATACGCTGTCCACATATCAATCTTGGGCCTCTCCACATGAGGTGAGCTGGCTGGGCTAGCTACTGGTGAGCTAGATCAATAATATTGTGTGTGTGTGTGTGTGTGTGTGTGTGTGTGTGTGTGTGTGTGTGTGTGTGTGTGTGTGTGTGTGTGTGTGTGCGTGAATGTGTGAGTGAGAGAGAATAGCTGGAAAAAGAGTGCTGGAGAGTTAGCTGTGTGTATGCATGTATGTATGTATGTATGTATGTATGTATGTATGTATGTATGTATGTGTGTGTCTGCAGGTTTGCACAAACTTGGAGCTTTCCAGGCTTTGCTTACAATACCTGATGGCATTTACTCAGCACCAAAAAGCCAAGACAGCAAATCCACTGAAACCTCTGTTCTTCCTTTCTTCCTTCCTTCCCTCCCTTTCCTTTAGTGCAGACGCCTCCTCGCTTCCCCTCTTCAAAGCATTTCTGTAGATTCAGGAGTTTTCTTAAAGCCCTGCTTGATTTTAGCCTTGTTTATTTGACTCTCTTAGAGTTGTTTTTGGCCAATTGTCCATCTCTCACCTCCTCCTCTTCCTCTTCCAGACGGATGCTATTTAAGTGTGTGATGAACAGATTGCCAAGAGTTAGATAGCTGGAAGCATTGTGTATCTGTGCTATCTGCTCTCACTGATGGAGGGAGACTAGGAAAGCTATTTGCTGGCTGCAAAAGGAGCCAACACTGAAAGGGGCGGGGGCCAGGGGGCTTTGTAAAACATCCCCCGCCTTTCACCTGTCTGCTCTCCTTGCGCTCACCTGGCCCCTTCCGGCTCTCTCTTGTCATAATTTCCTTTATGCTTCTGGTTTCTCTTTCTCTCTTTCTCTCATATTTTCAGTCTTGTTTTCCTCCTTTCCTCTCTCCTTTTGCCCTGCCCCCACCCCCCCACCCCCACCTCCCACCTCCCACTCTCACATGTTCTCACCCTTTCTCCCTCTCTCTCCACCTCCCTGCAACCTATTGTTCAGACCCCCTCTCAGTCAGAAAAGCCAAGGCAGGCAAGCAGGGAATGAGATTTGTTTTTTTTGCCGCGCTCCACGCCTTATCGTCTCTCTCTTTTCCCGCCCCCAGCTCTTTTACTTGTTGCATGACAGGTCCGACACTCAATTGAAATAAATCATCTCCTAAGACAGATGCGTGTGTGTGTGTGTGTGTGTGTGTGTGTGTGTGTGTGTGTGTGTGTGTGTGTGTGTGTGTGCGTGTGCGTGCATCTATGTGTGAGCTAGTGAGACGAGTAAGCACTTCCTCATGGTGTTGATGGGTGTTTTGCTGTGAGCGTGGCCCCAGGACTTGCCACCCTGTTCTTGAGTGTATGTAAGTGTGTGTATGTGTGTATTATTAATGCCTCTGGCTGTGACCTGCCCACACTGTTCTCAGCGTGATTTATGTGCTCCCCTTCCACACTGTGCTTTCAGCTTCTTGTCCTCTTCCTGTTCATTTAGACGTTTTGCCTTGTTCTCTGCTCTTTGCTTGGGCTGTTTTCAGGTTTTTCTGGTCAGCGTGTCCCATGAGGGGTAGGTGTACAGATTGTGTCTGTGTCGAAGTAAGCCGTGGCCCTCTCCTGCTGTCTTAGGTGTCGGTGAAGCAGCATTAGAGCTCAAACCAGATCCTCAATCATGCGGAGGCTTGTCCTATTGGCCCATTTTTATCTGGCATTAAAAATTAAACGCATATGATGATGCATGGCTACCTTGTCCAGATGAGGCACGACAGTGTGGGAAATCAGACTACATGTCCAAATATACCCTCCCACTGATTGAGCATTTTTCTTAAAATGTCAGTAGATTGAGGGTCTGTTCTTTATGTGTGCCGCCTCTTCTCTCTCCAGTGTAAATTGCTAAGCTGTGCTGAATACTAACTGGCCTTTTGTACGACTCAAGATCAGTGATGCACCAGTGCTGAAGCCTGCAGGTGGTGCCTACCACTCCACTAACCACTCAACTACAACCCATGATTGCCTGAGTAACTTGTCCCAGAGTTTCCTCTTAACAAGAGTTTTTGGCAGTTTTGTGTTTTTTTACATAAGACTTAGTGGCCGATGAGGAGTGCAGAATGGTGGCTGAGGATTTGTTATGCAATTCAGGGGTGGTTTTGTGAGGTATACTTTTACTTTTTTGAAAAGAAGATAAATTCACTTTTTTGGGTTGTGGAAATGGTGTCTAAGCTTTGGTTTTCAGTGGGTGGTTACCTTGGCAGTGGTTGGCCATTTGACCGTTTTCAGGTTGGCGTTTGTAGGGCACTGGTTGTGCTTCTGACTGGGGGCCAAAAATCAAAGAAGCTAGCAAGCTAAGCTAAATAGTCCCTAGAGCTAGACTGATAAATCAGCCCGGTCAGTATATCGGTCAGAATGAGCTTCTTGCAGATGTACCTGTAAGGACAGATTAGTAACACAGAATCAGAGTGCAGAAATGCTGGTTTTAAGACGTAGTGTCAAAAATGGAGGGGTTCGCACTTATAAAGGCTGCACACAGGCAAAAAAAGCACTCGTCAAGAATGTTGTTTATGCTGTGTGTGTTAAGAATTCACCATTGCTTTACTTTTTTAATTTTTTAAAACTCCTACATATGAGTATCAGCCTCAAAAACTCTGTTTGACGGTTTGTAGTAGCCTCGGAAAGTGTTAGTCAGTTAACCTGTCTTGCTAATTACTAGTAGATGTTAAATAAGAAAACTTATGTTTCTACAATTCAGTTATCCCAATTTTGACACAAGTCAGAATAAAACATCAGGAATATATGCACTGCTTTAGCAAAAAGGACCTCTAATTTCAGTCTGGATTTAACTTCGACAGGCGATGTTACAAAAGCACGACTTAAGCAATACATTTATTCATTTTTGCTTCATACAAAAAGATTTGCAGTAGGAGTGACTTCATAACAGAGTGGAGATGTCGAACCAGCTATGGGTGGACTGAACCATGTAAGCATTAGCACCTATAAAGGCTGCACACAGGCAGAAATAAGCACTCATTTCTCAAAAAAATCTAATCGTTTCCAAAGCAGTGCAGCAGTGTTTATGTAACCCCTGCACATCCAGTTGATCTTTAAAGTCCCCCTCCAGTCAAAAATGTGTTTTTCTTCTTCTTCTTCTTCTTCTTCTTCTTCTTCTTCTTCTTCTTCTTCCTGCAGTTGAATGTTTGAGCTTCACTGAGTTTGACATTCGAAGGCTGTTTTCACATTCATTGCTGACAGTATAAATTTTCACTCCGTAAAAAAAAAAAAAAAAAAAAAAACGGATTCTATAATTCTCCCATCTATCCGGAACTATTAAATCCCAAAGGAATGGGGAGGGTCATCTGTGCAAGCGTAAGGCGGACGGGGGCTCTGCCAGATTTCATGCGCTTTAACTGGCCGACTGGCTGGATTGATTGTGCTCACTGGCTGGATATGGAGGAAGAGGACTGTCTTGTCCTGCTTCCTTGATGCTCTTGTAATGTCTCACATTTGTCTCGCAGGAATGGAACTGACAATTAATTTAATTATTGATTAACCTGCCCCTCAAAAAAATATTAACAATGTTCATAACAATTTCCCAGAGCTCTAAGTGACATCTTCACATCGCTCCTTTTGTCCAGCAAACAGTCCAAAACTGGGACTAAAAAGGAGCAAATCCTTATATTTAAGCTGTAACCAGCAAATATTTGCCAGTTTTGCTTGAAAAATGACTGAAATGACTAATCAATTATCTAGATAGTTGGCAATTCAAAGTGCTATTCTGATCTGGAGACCAGAAGTAAAATAGTCGAAACCTTGAGCTCCATCTTTTACACTGCCGATATCAACAAATCCACCATTTACTCCTTCAACTATGGCTGGAGCCTTCGATCAATGGAAGGAACTTGGACTGTATGACGTTGGGGATTTATACATTCAGGGTATGTTTGCATCATTTCAGCAGCTTCAGGAGAAATATAGGCTGTCAGAGACCGATTTCTTCAGGTACCCCCAGATTACCCACTTTGTGAAGACCCATCTTCTCAACAGTGCAACACCTGGCAAGCTGGACCAGCTTCTGAGAGACCGCATAGTGGAAAGACATGTCATTTCATTTATGTACTATGTGCTGCAAGACCAGACAAGTGGATAGATAGTAGTGGAAGGAAATCAGAGAGGACATCTGGCATAAATGTCTGAAATATGTAAATATCTGTTCTTTTAATGCAAAGGCTCTTTGATACGGTTTAAATTTTACGCAGGTAATCTCCCCCCAAGTCTCCCCAATTAGTCAGAAATGTGACCAAGCGGAGGCAGACTTACTTCATTAGCACTGCAATATTTTCCTTCTTTTCACAGATTTTTAAAGTCCATATAAGACCGGCGCCACTTGTGGTTAAACCGGGCGCATCAGAAAAGTCTAAAAACCGGCAGAGCACACGGCATCATCTCCTGTCCTACAGGCTGTCCTTTGTGCAAACAACCTTATTCTGTCGTTCAGGAAAAAAAAGACTTAGAAATCCTGGATAACAACACTGACTAATGCCCTCCACCTGGACAGAATCCGACACATCCTTAATGATAGACTGGAGGAATTTGAAAGGATTTGAAGGCCGACGAGCTCCTCTGTGGAAGGGACACACAGTTAAGATGCACTGCACAAGCAGCAGTAGTCTTTATCACCTCTAAGTGGCACTGCTCAGGGGTGGGAGGGCTGGGGGGGTCTGTGTTCTCCATGTTCTTTCCTTTTTTTACTCCCTTGTATGGTTTGCCCATCCGACAGATTACTGCTGCGTGCATGCTTCACAATACAGATATTTCAAATGAGAAGTGTTAAGGAAAGTAAACTCATGAAAATATTTGTGATTTTAGAGGTTTCCTTCTAAAAAAATATTCAATAATAAAACAATGATAGACATAGTCGCATATCAGAGCATGTTTTTTAGTCAGGATTATCTTGCCATACATTTCTGTACAAGTGCAGTTTGAATGCACACTTGAAACCACACTATTTGTGTGTATGTTTTTTCCCATTGGTATTAATTTAGTTTAATGTGTTTGTGCTGTGATAAATCGTAATGTGTAACAGAACAGAAAAAAAGATCCTGCAAATCTGCAGTGGGATGAGATGAAAAAAAAAAACAAAACAAGCGGCTGTAAAAAAAAAATGAACCAAACTAACCCCTACACAAACTAATGAGCGCAAATCAACATGACGAGCAGAGACACAATTGAATTGGATAACATAAATCAAAGGATGATAAAAGACAATAAGAAGAAATGCTGTAACAGCCACAGAACGCACAAACAATGGGCACGATAAATAAATTAGCCCCGGTTCATAAAATGAAATCATTCTTCAGAAAGTGTTATTGAAAGGAGGGTAAAGCCTCCTCTCCTCCCTCACCGCCTCTGTTCTGTCGTGCCACTTTCATACTTCAGCGATATTGCTCTTTCTGTTTTCACAGGTGGTGCTGAAGATTATCAAGCACTACCAGGAAGAGGGCCAAGGCAGCGAGGTGGTTCAGGGCGTCCTGCTGGGCTTGGTGGTCGATGACCGGCTGGAGATCACCAACTGCTTCCCCTTTCCCCAGCACACCGAGGACGATGCAGACTTTGACGAAGGTAACTGAGAGAAATGTTCCCTTTCTTTCTATTCAATCAGTCCTCTCCTGCAGCTGGAAAAGTGGACAGACACACACACACACACACACACACACACACACACACACACACACACACACACACACACAGACAGTGACATCACAGACTGGATGGAGTGATGGGGTCAACTCTGACGATTTCTGGTAAATTTAGGAGATGGTGATAATTCTGAACCTGCACTAAAGATTACTTTTTTGTCATTTAGATTCCACTTATTGTGATGATGAATTACACATTTTCGTTAGCAAGTTTTTAATTAGCACTGAGTACTTGAGTTGACGTACTTAGTGACGCTGTAAATATTAAGTCTGAAACTGTTTCGGATGGAGAAACTTTGCAGTTAGTTAGTTAGTATTATTTGATTATATCCTTGACAGGTGAGCTGAAAAGTAAATAACAGATACTCCATCAAAATAATTCATTTAAACAAAAACGCATTAGAAGTACCAACAGAAGCAGCTGGTTCTTGAATCCTCCTGGAATTGGTCCTTGAAATACAACAAAACTGTGGCTCAGAACAAAGATTCCTCCAAGCTGAAGGTTGACAGGAAGCATTAAAGTTTCTGAGAGAGAGGCGGACAATCTCCGTTGCTGGCCCACTAAAGATGCCACAAGCCTCAAAGAAATGATAGACGACTGAGGCTAGATGACATGAGACAATCATATCAAGTCACTGAATGCCAGCATGTGTTTTCTTGGAGGTGTGTGCATAAGATGTCCCCAGGCACAATGTTAAGGACAATGCTGACTTTTAACTAAGTTAACTAGGTGCTGGGTGTCCGACACTGTCAGTGCTGGGGTTGATGTGGGAGGGCATCGGTGCAGAGATGGAATGGCTCCAATGTTTGGGGTTACAGGTGCACGGTGCGAACGTGCATGGGGTTTGATTTCGTCTTTATCTGCACACGTGTGCTTTCTCCTTTCGCCTCCCGCCAGCTTTCATATCAAAGGATGCCGTGTCCCCTGACCTCAGCCCTTCCCCTATCAAGTCTTGTTGTTACCTGCTCCTTGTTAGCACAACAAGATCCTGCTACAAGCCAGACGAAGGGATGGGAAGGTGAGCAGTTGTGGGAAATGGAGGAAAGGGAGACAATCCTGCTCTAACAGGCCCCCAACTGCTAACGAGCAACTGTCAGAAATTCTGCAAGGTACACAAGCACCAGTGGTGGCGTAAGGTCGTTAGTGTCAGGAACACTTCGCTCTGTGAGTGTCACGGCGTGTTCTGTTGTTGACTTTTGATGCGCTGGATTTTCCATCTGTCACTCCCTTAAAGTTAACAAGGGCTTCGGTGAGCAGCACCGTGTCATGAACCCTCGGAAAACTTGGGGAGCTACAGCAGAATTCCTCTCAGTTGGGCTTTGGATTCAGCTGCAAAACGTGACAGACTTCATATTATCTGTCACTACGGAGCCAAATTGAAAATGGAAATGTGCTGGGAGTCATCTGTGTTGTGTGTGCTGTTTGTTGTTGAACTGGTTTCAAATTGAGAACAGAACAGCATAAAGTAGGAGACTCTGTAGGCTACAGAATGCTTATGTCTCTGCTTGTTAAGTGTGTTTGCAGGAAGGAGTTTTTGCTGCTCTCAAGATTTTATCTACTGTGCAAAGTGAATTACACACAGAGAGGTAAAATTATCACACAGAAACATGAAAAATGGATTTCATGTCTGTACATTTGGCCATTTTGTTCTCGTACTTCAGCTCGAATTTTCTACCCACGCACACAGCTGACCAGCCAGACCCCCCCCCCCCCCCCCATATAGTGTTTCATCGGTGCTGAAGACAGAACAGCAGAGCAGAGACAGAGTTTTCCTGAAGTGTGAACTGGACTTTAGAACAATCACGTCTCCATGGAGCACCTGTGAACTTCGTCTTGGAGCAATAATTCTCTCCTTAAGATCCAGAGCTGAACGGTGACACAGTTGATGAGATGGTGATGGGATGCATGTTTCCTTACATTGGTTGATCAGTTCAGACTTTTATTGGCTAAAACCCAAATGCCTCCCAGTTTTCAGTTTTCAGTAAAATACTGCAGACAGGCAGTATCAGGGTCAGTGTCATCAACCTAATTCCACTATCTTCAACCATGTTGGACGGGCAAATGTTCTTGCAAAGAAAGTGGCTTTCAATGATTGCCTTTAGAAGAGTTCCAGTCAGGGCCAGTGTGCTTTGTTGCTAGTGCTCGTACTTACATCCTGGAAATGTTTCAATCAGCATTCATTATTCTGTACCATGATATCTTTTATTCTGCAAGTGGAGGGCCTGAAGTAGGTATGTGATTGGGAAACTTGGCAGGAGAAGGAAGGGTCACGCATGCACACATACACGCACGCACGCACGCACGCACGCACGCACGCACACACGCACGCACACACACACCCACCCCGTTACACCACACACTCATGTACTCTTCAGACCACTGATTGACAACTGGCTGCCTGCATGCCCACCAAAGCTTCCCATGCGACCCACTCGATATCAATGGTTTCAGAAAATGTATACATACGTTACTCCTCATTAGAAGAGGCCCAGACTGTCCAGAGAGGGATTGTTGATGCCAATCCCCCGCAATTTGCCAGAAAGTCCATAATTCACCCATTCTACAGAATCTGATTATTCTCTGACTCCACCCTCGCTGCTCCGTGGACCCACCGTCAAACCGCTCAGCTCCCAGGCTGGCCTTTCCCTGGAGCTGACGGCAGCACTGGTCTGACTACAGGAGGCAACTCTGGAGTTGTCAGAGATTCACTAAGCTTGTCTGTCAGATGCAAGAGGCAGGCAGGGTTTATTTTTGTTGGGCAGCTGTTGTACTGAGTCTCAAACTGAGTATTTCTGTTTGCTTCCTGGGTTCCTGGGGGGGAGGTTTTTGTTGAGGACTCATTCATTGGTAGTTGAACTGGGTTTTTTGCATTGAGCAGTAACTACCCCCTTGGAGGAGGTGTGAGGGCATTTTCTAGTTGAGTATCTGGTTATTATTAAGGATTTTCCATGTTTTTAGTCTGTTCACACTGATACAGGATAATAAAATAACATACATTTTTGTAAGAAAGTGAAAATATTAAACAATAACAGGAAAATAAGTCTGGCCCCCACAGTGTCTGCTTTGAAAAATTCTGGCCCTTGGACAAATGTGGTTGAGGACCCCTGGCTTAGGGGCACATGTGGATAGTTGGTCAAAATGTTAGTGATGATGGAGTCCTATTTCTGGCTATTGTACTGACTCCCTGATAAATATCAATTAATCATTAAACTCTAGATAAAGCCTGAGATTTAGGTCTAGAAAGACTCAGGAGAGCAGCACACACACATCCAATCAGGCACCCAAGACACGTTTAGCTTCCATGGTCTGCACGAGTATATATATCTGTGTGCGTGTACGAACCTGAATCATCCTACACTGACTCATTGCCTGCTAGAGGCCTCTCACAGCAGAAATACCCCAACAATCTATCTCGAAAGGAAAGATGGACAGGATTGGTGTCTATGTGATTGTGTGTGTGTTTTTTCTTTTTCTTTTTTTTCCCAGTGTGGGAGCGTGTGCGTGTGTTTTAGAGCAAGCATATCTGTGTGTGTCTGCTATGCTGCTTTTTCATCAACAGGTGCCAGTGTGGAGCTGTACTTGCAGGACAGCCGGTGGCAGCAAATGTGACCAATATGAGTGAGAAAAAGATAGAGAAAGAGAGTAATTGAGCGGGCGCAGCAGAATCGGCCCCAGATAAAACCTTGGCTGAACCCCAACCCTCCTATTTCCCATGTCCTTGCATACTATGTCCTTGTATCACTGACAAAATGTATGGAGGGAGATGTGCAGAACTGCAGGCACTCGAGGCACACATGTAGAATATTAATAATGTGCTTTGGGCCTCCAGGGTTGTTTTGATATCAGTGATAATACAAAGAAGAGGTACTGTAATCTGGCACAGAGCTTATTAGGGACAGCTGCATATGGCATAATTTACATCATACTTTGAAAGGAAGTGAATGACACCCCTGACACACGCACAAACACACACCCTCCAGTTTTACCGATTCAGGAGAGCCTTTATTTGTCATACTGCTGAATGAATTGACACAGTGATGATTGAACCTTTGGCCCACTGATGAACACATTGCAATATTTGTACATTTGCAGTATTACAAACTGGCTGCCTGTCTCAACAAATGCTCTATGAAAGTACTGCGAATGCAAACCGAACATTTCCTACAGCCGCAGCTTCACACAAAAGCATTGAACTGGCAAAACACAACTTGACTTTAATTATGAAGTAGTCACAGCAAAAGCAATGCATGTCAGTGAGTTTGACACTTACCGCTATCATTGATCAGAAATGCATCTACAAAACAAACAGCGGCCGTTTTCAGCATATTTGTGACAGCGGATCAGTTTGAAATCTATAAGAGCCTCATTGAGCCGGTAGATGAAGAGCTGCAGATGACAGGCTGCACACCTCCAACTTAACAGCAAGGGAGCAAACTGCTTTCAGTCCCGCTGCGTCCTGCTGTTCTCAGACATGTCGTGTGCAGCATTAAATCAGATCACTGTCGCTCACATAGTGATGGAAAAAGGCCAATTATTGCCTGACTTCCTTAATAAAATGACAATATTTATGTTGCTGCCCATCAGAATTATGTTTACTGTTATCACCACTAACTACGGGTGTCGTCAAATCAACCATGACTGAAATCTTTGAGATTACCACTTACCCATTGATTTTTGAGTGAGGGTGGTACTAGCCCTGGAGAACCAACACCTCACAGCTTTCAGCTCATTGTTCCAGTGTGCTGGTCCATATGGTCGACCCCATTTGCTCTAACCCACCTCTGCACTCTGTCAGCATTTGGTGTATGTTTATTGAAAATGTCACTGCACTTCCAGGTTTTGACAGTGTGTAGGCGTTTATTTTTTCAGGTTTCATCCCTGCATGTTCTGTCTTGCACCTGTCAGGTTTGCAAAGTTTTATTGTCAATATTTTATAGTCTCACCAAGTAGTAGTAGCCCAGTAGCATAGAAATGATGAAAGTGAAGTAAATGGCTGGAAGAGAGGAGCTCAACATCGAGTTAGCCTCTGAGATCGAGAAATTTTTTTATTGGAGGTGGACCAGGAATAAAATATGATGAGGAAAGTCGTACAAAAACAAGTAAAAGGCTAAATTAGAACAACTAGGCCATAAATCACAACACTTGAAACAGTTCATTTTAACTTTTTAAGCTGCTTCTAATCTCAAGGTTAGCTTCTCTATATATTTCTGTGATTTCTTTTGGTTCGATCTGACTCGGGGTGACTGAAGGTACTAAATAGGTGAACGCTACATAAAACTCGCCAAAGTGTTTAAGTCAGTTGGTTAAACAACTGATGAAGTGTGGCTTAGTGCAATTCACGGACTTATAAAGCATGATTGGGTTGCCTGTTTGACTCGTAAATAGGGATTATATCAAACTAACCGTTGCTCAGTGCCACTTTTGGCAAGTCTGTTTGATATTCAACCCATGTCACTAGTCTCCAGCAGCAGCAGCAGGAGGAGGTATCCTGAAGGTAGAACAAAATTAGCCTGCTCTTTCTCTCCCTGCACCCTCCACTACTCACCTACCTTCCTCCTCCCCCTTTTCCCCTCCTTTTTTCCTCTAACCCACTGCAGGTAAGATAGCTGCCTCCACCCTTCTCTCCAACGGCAATCACTGACTCTGCTTCCCTTCCTTCAGTACTCTTCTTCATCCCTTCCTTTTTCTCTCTTTTCCTTCATTTTGCACCACATTGTCCGTATCCACACCCATCTACCCCCGAATCCTCCTTCCTTCCCTGCCATAACCATATGAGGATTAAAAAGGCAACATACTGTTGGATGGAAACAATGTGAACCCCCAACTAATGTCCTAGAGTAATTATATCCCTGAAATGAATGTCCATTTTATGAAAATTGTGTACTTAAATGTCCAGGAATGGCTTTCCATTTTCTTTTGGGGAAGAAAGCAGTGCACTGATGGCAGTGCCAAGACATTTGAATATTCAGAGTAGTTACTGTACCTCTGCTTTGAGGGAAGCTAGAGTGAAGGTAACCACACTGACTAAATAAATGGATGGCGTGCTCTTGAAATTTAGGCAAAACAATTTAACTTTTGAGGCAGTCAGGCAGCAGTGTTTTTATTTTTCATTAGAGGCTTTTTAATTCATCTTGCAAGTATACTCTGACTTTGATATTGACTTCATATAAGTAATGCACATATTCAACATTATATTTACTTACGTGTACATATGTGTTTGGGGTTTTTTTGCCCTTGAAACTATTATTTTTTTTTAACTGAACAGCACTTCCTTCTGGCTATCCTGCTTCCCTATGCCAGGCTGCTCCCTCTCTGCCCAACACAGGTGGTAGGGGCTGCCAGGCACCCTGTCTGGGCTCAGATCATGCTTCACATTGGCCCAGAAGATGGGAACAGTTGTCACACTGGTGAAACAAACAAGGTTTAAGGGTGCGTGTTTTCCAATGTGTTCAGATTTCGAGATGTGTGTGTGTGTGTGTGTGTGTGTGTGTGTGTGTGTGTGTGTGTGTGTGTGTGTGTGGTGTGTGTGGTGTGTGTGGTGTGTGGGTGGGTAGGCCCCTTAGACAGCACTGGGTGGTCTTTTCTTGGCCAAGAAGTGTTTGATTTGGACATTTGACATGACAGCATATAACAAGGTTGTAGCTATTCCAGTCCTAACAAGACACTTAATTAAAGAGAGCGCGGAAAGTTACTCTTGATGTATAAACAACCTGTAGTCATTAATGAGGTTGATTTTGCTGATTGGCACCCTCTTTTCAGTTTGTTATTTGTTGTTTATGTCACTCCTGCTGCCACTGAATTACCCAGCAAACCAATTAGCCGCACAACTTCAGGATGAAGTGAATATGATTGGGCTGTGAGACAGAGAAAATGCATCCCTGCAAGAGAAACCTAGAGAATCTAGAGAAATCTAGAGAGACTGGAGGACAAGAGAACGCCTCCAAAACTCTCTGTTTTCATGGACTTCCTTAAAATCGTTTTAGTATCATAAACACAATTGTGTCTTATTAGTGAATATGTTCGTAACATGCCAATATTTGCTATCATTTACACATTTATTGATTTCATCAGTGTCTTACATGCACATTGAGTCCTAACAGATTTTCAGTTTAAGTCAAGTCTGGGGAAAGATTATTGTTCATTTTGGGGCGTATTTAGGATCGCTGTTGTGGTGCAGCATCCAGTTTTGTTTCAGCCTCTGTTTCTTCGCCATTGGCTTCTAGGATTTGTTGGTACGTCTTTAAAAACAAGCCCCTCTCAGAATAATCAACCTTTCTCAAAGCAGACATTTAACTTGTGAAACACAGGAATAACTAATAACACTAATCAAGGCTGCATTCCATTTATGGGGTTTTTCAGGTCCAAGGCCCTACAGTTGTGCATGCTGGCTCTCTGGTGTGGTGTACTGGAATCCAAATGGAACAGAGTAATTGTTAATGTTATTAGTTACTCCTGTGCGTTTCATGCTGTGACCAAATGTGTGCCGCGAGTAAGGCCTGTGCCTTATACGCCTCTGGCTGCAACATAACTCCAAAGCATAATACATCCACGCCAATGTTTACCACTTTACAAGGTGTTCTCTCCTCCCCAGATACTTCACTCTTTTTTTGCCAGCCTTACATTTTGTGATTGTGGCCAAAAACTTCAATTTTTCTTTCATCAGTTTGAAGCACTTTGCTCCAGAAAGCCTCTGCGTGATCCAAGTGTTGTGTTGCATACTGAGGGCAAGGATGCCTTCTTGATGGTGCTACAATGGCGACGATGTCAGCACAAGCAGCACAGTACTCAGAGCGGCCGAAACCGTCCAAAAATGTTTAAAAGTACATTTTATTCAATAACAATATGTATCACAATATTTAAATGCCTAGTGTTATCTGCTCTGTCCTGTTTAAATGCTCTCATTTTCTTCATAGTGAAAAAGGCTGTATGGCAGTAAAATACGTGGCCTCCTGATATCGCTATCTTATTTCTCAACTCTGCTGACTGTGTCAGATGCCACCATGAATGTAGTGCAGGGGCTCAACTCCAGCCAATAACACAAAGGTTCAGCTTGATCAAGCCAAAATGTGTGACAGTAGCAAGTGTCAGGCAGCTGAAGCAGCCCCCTCAATTGACAGATAAGATAACACTTTCAGGGAGCTGAAAGTGATTCTCATACCACTGCTTGTTTTCACTCATTTGTTCAATAGTGCCCGGTATTGGCTCTGTGAAATGATCAAATTCAGTGATTAACCACCAAGTGCAATGAAAACAGACGCATCTGAATTACTGTTAAATCTTCCTTTTATTGTTCCTCGCTCTACTCTCAAAGACAACAGGCATGACCTCTTACGTCAGGAAACACAAAAGCAATTTTCTGGGAAAAAAGTTCACTTCATAACTGTAGATTAAATACAAATTGAACATTTCCACTTTTTAATCTTTTCAAAGATGTGAGTATGTTGCAGCATCTAGCAGACACATTCCATCAGCCTGGCTATGCTAGTTGGCTAGCATTTGCTAGCTAAGCAAATTATTCATGTCTAAGCTACTGCCCGTTGTTCTGCTCTTCTCCCAGCCCACCTGTTTTCTCAGACATTTACTGAATGTTTTCCTTGTGAGAAATACTAAAATATGATAAGGTAGCAGGTTTAGTATTAGACCATCCATGGTTTCAAAATATGTTTAAATACAAATGTTTGAAAATGTGACTGTTTTGTATGAGGTTATGAAAATGGAGGTGATGGTATCATCCATTTTAGGCAGCTAACTTAGCTTGCTAGCTTACAAACATTAGCTACCAAATCGACTGACCCCTGCTGTTATCTGACTCATATATGTGTTATGTAAACACAGCTTCCCCTCTCTCTCTCTTTTTGTTTTGGTCCATATCGTAGTGTCAACAGGACCCTGATGGAGGAAAACAGAGTGCTTGGTGCAGGGAACTCATATTCAGTGTTGTAGAAATCGTTGCCTCTGCTTTGACTGCAGGCAGGAAAACTGTAGCATCTGCCTCAGATTCTTTTGGCTTTTCTCCATCTATCATATTCTCCTCCTGAGATTGTAGGTGATTGCAGCCTCCTCGCCTTCCCGTTACCCTCGCTTCACTTCATTTTCTTATGGCCAATTTGGTCTGCAACAGGTGTTTTCATTATTTATAGGCTACCTGCCTGATGTCAGAGAAGCCAGATTTGAAATGGACTCTATACCAGGCGAAACTATACTTGGCCAAAACTTAACTTGCTCCGGCAGAGTTATGGATAATTCATAGGCAGTCATTAATATGCTGTATGTCGCGAACCACCATTACTGACTTTATATTTGTTGCATGTACATGTATCTTTTCCAACTGGTTTGCTCGAATATTTGGCTAAAATATTTATGAAAGTTGTTGGCCAGTGTCCACTGGAGGGGATGTTTGGAAAAAACAAATTAAAAATAAAATCTTAATCTTCTTAAACCAACGCAAAGCAATGGATGTGAAAACACAAACAGAACTAATTAAAGCTAATTACATCAGCATTTTCCTCTAGTAGAGTGTGCGAGGTTAGTCCTTGGTTTTTTTGAACTTTAATTGTTGTCTGTGGCAGACATTTTCATGGTGGGTTAATTGAAGTCAGGGGGATTAAAAATGCCTTTGCCATGATCTCTCCATTCCTCGCTGTAAATACACTATTCAGTATGCAGCGGGGTGTGCGTGTGTGCGTGTTAAGTAAAAACTTAGCCCCCTCCTCTTCTAATAAGGTCTTCCTTGGGGTTAGACCTTCAATAGATCACTCTACCTGCCCCAAATGGGAAATTGATTTCCTCCATTTTTCCTTGCTCTTCCTCAGCGAGGCTAATTAGAAATCACTGGACAGCCCACCTTCAATAGAAATACAGAAACATCAGAGACATAATGTGCACTGTTATGTGTTCGGATTTTGGGCGGCATCTTCATCCGAACCCAAGCTCTAAAAAATATTTCACTGATGGCTCGTTGTCCCCAGTCTCTCACCTTTCTTCCCCCCTATCTCTATCTCTCTATCAGAACTCTGTCTCTCTCTCACTCTAGTGGAGATCTGAGAGCGGCTGTTAGCAGCGAGCCGGGGCTGTATCTGCTTTTGAATGCTCACCCAGCGTTATAAATCAAGAGTGTGGGTCCCCCGGGTGCCGTCACCATCGCCATCAGTTCCACTGTTTTATTCATCCGCTCCTTTGTCTCATCATGATTCTGCCCCGCATTAAATTGTGTGTGTGTGTGTGTGTGTGGGGTTGGGGGGTGGGGGGGGTTGGTTGTCATAATGTATTACCACAGACTGCTGCTAATCCAGGTGGGCTGTTGGGAGTGGGGGGAGGGTGAAAGGTAAGGAGCAGAGAAGGATGAGAGAAATAAAAGGGCTGAGGATGGCGAGAGAGAGGACAGGAGGCTTGAGGTGTGGGGATGGGGAGGTGGAAAACAGAGAAAGTTATGGGTCGAAATGAGAGTAACCAAGGAGAGTTTGAGGCTATAAAGGAAAAACCCAGGGGAGAAGCAGAAGACGGACAGAGAAGTAAACAGCTATGAGAGAGATGCTGGGGCATGAAACATTCAGCAGAAGATGGAGCGGGATGGTGAGGAAGAAATTTCCAATGAATGGAGAGCAGCAGAGAAGACAGAAGGTTAAAAGTCATTTTCATAACTAGCTATGGTCACAATAGAGGAATGAACAAATAAGTGAGAGACTGTGGGCGACCACTAAACACCAATAGGTGGTCAGTACCGTAGGGGCTTATGCAGTTCCTCCTTTAAACTCCACTGAGGCAGGCAGCTGCGTGTCCTTTGACTTTCTATCAAAGAACTAGATATTTTCTAACCCACTTGCTCATATTTTATACAAGTGATTCAACTGTTTTATGCCCATTCAAGTCTTGGAAGCGCTCCAACTGGAAGTGGGCTAACACTATGTAGAAAATGTACAGGACTTTTACTCGTGGAAACCTGAATGCCTGAAATATCTCCTTCCATTTCTCTCTTGGGCTGTGTTAATCACTGATTAGTCCTATGTTTACTCAGCCAAGTCTGACGGTTGTACAATTTTTAACGCAGGTGAGGCCCCATGGGATACGGATGAGACAAATTATGTGAGTGGCGCTGCAATTAATTGTCCGTGTGTAGATACTGAGGCCTGTAAGGGAGAGTCTGAAGGATGTACACCTGTGAGTACATGCATTGAGTCTATATGGCCGCAGTAGCTCTTTAAAATGTTGAACTGGATTATGAAATGGTGGGAAGCTACCGTACATGAGACCTTTGGTCAGAAGCTCGGCAGCAGCATTTTGAACCACTTGTAAGCGGTTCAGGGATGTCTTGCTCACACAGGTGAAAAAGGTTTTGGTTGAGATGGGAGGAGGTAAACGCACGTATAATCATCTCCGTCTCAGCTATGCACACAGTGGGCCTGAGTTTAGCAATATTTCTTGGCTGGTTTGAAACAGGAGTGAACCAATCAATTTACATGCTGGTCAAGACTCAAAGCCCATGGAAACCCCGAGATTACAGAAAGTAGGTTTAACAGAAGAGGATAAAGAGCCAAGACTATCCATCGCCAGTGGGACAACGCCACCAGGGGCTGAAATAAAAACTTCTGTTTTGTCAGTATTTAGCTGTGGACAATTATCTGCTGTCCGATCTTTTACAGACTTGAGGAAATTCAGTCCAACAAACAGTTTTGAACATTATTTAAACATTTCAGTTTGGGATCCATCTCACTTATGTGCCAATGTTTTTGAGCTTTTTTAAAAATTCCTTTTGCCGTCTTTCATGCGTGTCCCATGTGCACCAATGTCTAATTTGAATGTTATGTTGGCATTTATGAAAAGTAAAACTGGCATCTTCAGTCTTTTTGGGGCCTTTATATCCACTAAATTTGACAGTAAGTTTAAAGGCGCTGCAGAAGTGTGGTGCCCTTCATACTAAACATGCACTGTCTGCACTTCCTCTTACTCGCATGCACGCTGTTAAAGGAACATCGACAAGCCGATCAAATGGAACTCTTTTCCCCTTTTTTCTCCTGTTCTAAAAGATAAACCTGGATATGTGCACATGAGAGCCAACAAACAGGCACACACCACCGTATCCCCTTCCACATCACCCCCCCATTCCCACTGTAAAAACAAAGCCTGTGACAAGCCTCCCCGTCAAATGTGCATATGGTGAACTCGTCAGTGTATTATGCACACAAAGCGGCTGCTTCACTATGCTCCCACTCTCTCCCGTGCATCAGTGCATCACTGTGTGTGTTTGTATGCCTGTTTGCGGCCTCGCCTGTGCGTGTTTATGCGTGCGTGCATGTAAGGTAGGCATACTCTCCGCAGGGCTCGCTTAACTAAGATTAATTGCACCTAATCCACTGTGCCAGGTGGAACATGGACCACGGTGGGTGCGCTCACACAAACACACAGATGCACTCACAAATAGGCACACACATCCCATTATAACAGGCGCTGCTGAAAATTAGCCTCTTACCTCTCCTGACACCCTGGACCAGACCACAACTCGATACCACCATTTACTTCCCGACAACTGGCACATTCATCACTGCTCCCTCCCTCCGACAGACAAACACGTGGTCGGACAAAGTGGCACGACAGAGGGACAAGCTATCTGCTCCCTCATATCAGCAGCAGCTGACCTTGACAGTATGTAGAAAGAACGTGTTTGTCCTCTTTACTCTTCAGAGGAGGAGAGGGAAAGAATGTGCTTCAACTTAATGCCTTTGACGGTATCCAAGATGCAGCATGTCAGCTGGATCATGTCAGTTTCAGTGAATTAGTGGAAGTGAGTCGAGGTCAGCAGAAAGCTCGCTTAGCAGGGCGGTAAGGGATCGTAATAATTAGCAACAGAAATGAACTAGTGATTTTTGATTAATGCATTGTGAGTATATTCATCTGTGGAGTGGAGTGGAGCTTATTAGCATGCTGTTGAGAAATGCTGATTGTCCTGTCAGGTTGCACCTCTCCTGATTGACAGTGCCTCTAAAGGCTGCCGTAAACAAAGGCAGTGTGCCAGAAATGATGATGTGAAATAAAATGTGGTCAAGAAAAAGCCTCGGTGTCATATTCTGACAGTAAACCGTAGCTGGCTTCCTTCATGCTAAACATTTTACTTTTACCATTTTAGTACAAAAATGACATCAGAAGCGTTGTTTGATCATTATCGTTGTTCATTGATATGAAAACTGTCTCAGCCAGCTGTTTGTTCATATCATCAAGGGCGTGACTTCCTCTGCACAGACTGAACCTGGCAGATCAGTTGTCATGTCACAGGTCAGCCTTCCCGTGTGTAATCTCTGACTCTCTCTCACACACACACACACACAAAGTCGTGTGCTCGCTGAGGAAATTGCATTCACAGATGAAAGACACCCTTCCTCCCTCTCCGTCTACCTTCACTCTCTCTCCTCTCCTCACCTCTCTATTTCTGTCTCTCGTGTGTCATAATGATGTTGAGGGGTAGTCCTCATTAATCTTGTGGCTGTGTTTTCATGCACATGCCGTATCTGCACCACCACATCCCAACCCTCTTTTTTCCCCCCTCTGATGTTCGTACTCATTGCTGCGAGATAAACTCGAGTACTCCTTCATCAGCACCACCCGTCAGGTTTTCAGATGTGTTCATTTGAATGTATTATAAACTGGATCATATTTAACACTAATTAATCACATCACAGCGGATATTCTTACAGCATTTTTTCATACGACTGAACTAACACTGTTTTAGGCTGGTTTGCAGTGGTGGAAGCTGATGTTTCAAACATTTATCCATTACTTTTAGCTATTTCAGCCTTTTATCTATTACTTTGAGCTGTTTCAAACATTTATCCATTACTTTTAGCTAACTCTATCAATCATTTACATATTTAAACCATTTATCCATTACTTTTAGCTTTTTTAACTGCTCATTCATTACTTTAGGCAAACCATTTTCATTTTTTATCAGTTGCATTTATCTATTTCAGCTGTCTATCCATTTTCTTTGAATAGCTATTTGAACTATTTATTCATAATGTTTAATTTTCAATTTCAACCTTCCTTTAACTTCTTTAGACTCTTTAGACATGACACATACGGTTAAAGTGTTACAGCTGAACCACTGGTCCGTGCTGTAATTGATAAGTGGTTCAGTTGTTAATTTTATTTTCTCAGTTTTTAGGGGGAAAGGGTTTCATATTTTGTGTGCATGGTTATTTTTCAGATTTTTATCATTCAGGTTCCCTGTATGATCAGCTGCAGCAAGCGCCTGAAAGCTGTCATTGTGCTCTATACCTGCTTAAGGACAGCTGCTATGTCAGCCCTTTATACAACCATGTGTGCTTGTGCGTGTGTGTGTGTGTGTGCGTGCGTGCGTGCGTGCGTGCGTGCGTGCGTGCGTGCGTGCGTGCGTGCGTGCGTGCATGTCTGCTGGCTGGAAGTGATTTTTTTTTTCAAAGACAAAGAGCAAGAGAGACAGAGGAATGGAGATTGAGAACAAATGGAAGAAATCAATGAAAAGCTGATATAGGTAGCACTTATGAGCTCACTCAAGGGCAATGTCTGTTAGCTCAAGGCCCAATTGGCGTTTTGCATTGTCGCAGTGGGACAAAAGACGCACGTCCTCACTAATGAGACATATTCAGAACCTGGCTAGTTGTTGAGGGTTTTGTCTTCAGTGGCAGTTAATGAAGGAAATAAGATTTTCAGCCACTTTTGTTAGCGCCTTTATCTGTCGCACATGAGCGGCGTGGAGTGGGAATATATGAGCCTATTTGAGAATGCCGAGTTCTGTCTCAGCCGTTTTTTAACATTTCACTTCAAGGGTGCAGGACACAGACATTGCTGTGCATTTCCAGATGTCAGATCTCAAGTGTCCTTGAGAATAATGTCCTTTTTTTTTTCTTTGCTTTCCATTCACTGCGGAGACATTTTTTCACTCTCCAGCTTGATTATATTTCAGTTCACAAGGAAAGAGCTTTCCCCTCAAAAATGAATGATATGTCCCCTCAGATATGAATTATATTGACCCACAAATGTACAGGGCATCAATGAAACACTGGGTCTTCAGGAGCTGAGGACTGTACAGTTCACTAGTGATTTGTAATGTGATGAACGGACACAGACGAGGAGAAAAGTGCATTACTATCATCAGGTATTCTCTGCTCCTGTTGAGGTGTTTCGGAGGAGTAGCAAGGTTAAAAGGATGGGTAAACAGTGCAGAGCAGAACAAGGCAGAACAGGTAGCTGATGTCAAGGCCTTCAAACTCTGAGGTTCACTTTGTTCTCCACAATAGACAGTAGCAGATGTGATTTTTTTCCTTTTATTTTGTATATGGAGTAAAGTCAAGCCAGGTGTATTTATAGAATGCTTTAAAGGATCGTCACAAAGCTTTTAAAGAAAATAGAGGATACAAACGGCGAAACACAGATCTGTTTTTACATCACAAAGCAGCTCAGAGTTTGTGTCGAGAAGTAAATGAAAGTCAGAATAGAGTGCACGGTGGGTTGTCGGCTGTGTTGAATGAACGGGTCAAGAGTGTGGACTCATTAAATTAAGGTTGTTGTGTTGAGTCCTGAGGGTGAGATGGAAAAAAATGAAGCCGTGGAAACTGCGCCCGTCTCCGCTCAGCAACACGCAGGTAGAGTAACGCTGCCTTTGAATTGTAATGCACCTGACCGTTTTATTTTTCTCTTGGCTTTGAAGTATTTATGAAATGCCAAGACGAGCAGGCTTTGCTGTCACCACTGAGCACCACTGGAAAAATGGGAGGAATTAGTCATTTAGAGCAGCCAGCGAAACAAGCAGTCCCATCAATCATCCAGGATGGCTGTTTTTTAAGATTTTTCATTGTCACCTTTGACAGGATATTGATGGGTCAACACAAAGTAAAAAAATATTAAAAGTCCAAGGTAAGCAAGGTAAGAAAGCCCCTTTTGACTAATACCACGCCGAGCGCCGCCGCCGCCACTCATCACAGTGCAGTTCAGTCGCAGAAGTGTGTTTTTGTCTGGAAACTAAGCTTTGAAGAGCATTTTTTCCTCACCGTTTCTCTTTAAATATCCTTGATCAGTGACTCATCTAAAGCTCATCATTCTTGCGTCGTTGTGACTAAGAGGGGGCAATCTTTAGACCAAATGTAATCAGGTTATTTTTGACAGAGGTCTGATTGGCCCATCTAACCTGATTTTAAACCACTCACATTTTCTATTCACCAGGCTGAGGGAGTAAAGGAGGGAAATGGAGGGTAAAGGAAATATAGCTCGCCAAGTTTCAGACACTTGACATCATTTTATTCTATTATTCATCCGCTCAACTTGACATTAGTGGATATAAACTTCGGCTAGTGCTTGTGTGTGCAATTATGCGTGTGTGTGTGTGTGTGTGTGGAAAAACCACAGCAGACTTTCCAGGCAAGGCCCCGTCAGCCCGTCAAGGTGGTGATTAGAATGTGTTGTGACACATAGGTACGTGCATCCTCACATTCAGAGACACATACACACTCACACACATCTCGCTGCCCAAGCTGAGATGTTGTGGCCTGCAGCAGCATGCAAGGTCTGATGCAGTTCACCTCTTGTGTCATTGAGTATTAGAGTATGGACTATCTGTCTGGTTCATTGCAGAGACACACACACGTGCGCACATACACACACGCTGGTAGTGCCTTGCTGATTCTCACTCTTACCATTACTGCCCAAGGTGAGGAGTTTAGCTCCAAGCTGACAAATACCTCGACTCCACCATGCATGCATTCGAGCACACACACATACGCGCACACACACACACTCACTCACACACACACACTGACTTTAGGTGAACAGCATGCAGTACACAGCATTCTTAGACTTCACACATCTCACACTCGGTCTTTCCATTGCGGCTTCCACACATTTAAGCACGCACACACCTGCTCTCAAACACACACATTTTGCGCCTGCCCTGTTTCCTTCACCATTTTCTCTTCCCCACTCTGATCTCATGGTTTCACACACACTCTTTTAAATACACATTCATTTTGTCTTCGTCTCACACACATGCACACGCCATACCCTTTCCTCTCCCTGTCACATACACACACACACAATCAAGCAGTGCACAGGGAATGGCCAGACTCATTCCCTGTCTGGCCCCAGGAACCAGATTGATTGATAGGAGAGGCGGCAGGGCAGCAGGAATGAGTAAGGAATAGCAAACGGTGGCACATGCTCCCACCTCCATGCCTTGATGATATTGTTAAATTGACTGTTCTCTGGCTAATGCTGCTGTTAATGTGCACAGGTTTTTATTTGGTTTGTTGTCTAACAGAGAACATAGAGGGCTTCTAAATTAGCTTGTCATGTTTGAGTCTCACTCTGCACGGGATCTAGATATCAAAGGTATTGTTGTAATTTTATCATTGGAGCCACCCACTGACCCATGATGTCTGCTAGCACAGTTTAAGACCAGGAGAGAGAAGGAGAAGCACAGATATTTGCTGTGTGCTGCTGCCATGCACCCAACTCTGATGTTCTTGTAGATGAGTGCAGATCATCATCCACATTTGTAATAAAGAAACAGTGTAGTAGTATTTCATTTTCTTTTTTCCAGCATCATCAGCCCAAAGCATATTTGCTCTCCAGAGGATTTACTACTACATTGTTGAGCATACACAAATACACACCCGCATATCAGCCTATGTCAGATGGTCGCACAGTTTGTTGAGCTGTTTCTCTTCGCAGTTGTAGTTCCTGGTTTATGAACAAACAAGGCAGTGATCCCGTGGCATTTACAAGGCTCTGAGCTCTATATTGGATCTGTGGTGGATGAGCTGGCTGGCCTGCCACTGGCCTCTTGTCTCACTCAGCCGTCTGAATCTCAGTTTAGCTATCAGCCTGCATGCCGGTTGCTTGTCTCCACATGTGTCCTCTATCTATTTCTTTCTGACCTGGGTACAGCGTGTAGTAGTTTGTTTGCAAGTCTGCCTGTCTCCTTGAGTCTCTCGTGGAAGCTGGGCATCATCCGGATTGGTAGAATACAAGTCAGTCTCCTCACTGCCTTCACAAAACATACAGTCTGCTGTTATTCTAAACTTTAATGCTAGTTAGTTATAGGACCGTACCATGTTTTTACATCTGAGTGACACTGTTTAAATTGAGCATATATCTTCCCTAAAATGTGTGTGTGCATGTGCTTTGTGGTCACTTAGTAGCTCTGGGCTGCTCAGTTAACTTCAGCTCAGGGAAAACACAGTGCGGTCCCATGTTCTATGAATTTCTTTGGAATTTACTTTTGAAGTTCTCAGCACTTCAGAGGTAATTTCATAACCTTCCCCGGATCCATGTCTTTGAATTCAGTCTTTTAAATTCTACACATACAGTCAGATTAAACCTAGCTGTGAAGATGTCAAGGACATTGAGGGTTGGGGCAAGTTGGATGCATGAATGTAACCTTTAATGTTAGATGAAGAAATCAACTTTGAAGTCTTTCTGTTATCTTTGTAAATTAGCAGGTTAATAGAAAAGCAAGGCAAGTGAGCATATGGTATGCATATATTGGCCCCTACCGAGACATGACAGTGTAAATTGACTAATTTAATCGAACTGGCATGCTCATGCATTTGATGTGTTAAGCTAAACTAAGATCTTCTCTATATTGCTAGTAATAAGTAAAAGTGAAGGCTTACAATTATAAAACAAACTGATTTGACACCTCACATGAAGATATTGTAGACACATTAAAGTTCTAAACAAGTGGGAAGGGAGCTGGAGATTGGATGAGACAGGAGAGGCAGCTGATTGGTTTTTCTGCCTCTGTTGTCAGTCCACCAGCCTTCAGCTTTAGCTTCAGAGACAGATCACTTTGTGCACAATTTCCCTGCTAATGATGGGGTGTTGGGGCAGGTATACGCATCAGCAGCGCGTGAGAGGTAAGCACACATACTGATTGGTATACATGTGGAGACGGATGCAGAAGTTAGGTGGCAGGCTGTCTTCCCTCTCCATTGAGCTCAGTGTATCTTAGGGTCTGCTGCCAGCTTGCCCCGTGGGCAGAGCCACGCTCTAACACACTAACCCTCGGCCTGTCACAAACACTCTCTCCCTTCCTCATGCACGCTCTTTCGCTTCTTCCAGTACTCTCGTCACTCTCACCCACTCATCACTGTAGACTTCAAGAATAATCTTCCCCAACCTGCTACCCCTACCAGCTAGTTTTTTAATGAAATCTACTGTACGCACACATCTCCAGTGGTTTTTCTACTATTCTTAAGAATCACATCTCAGAATCACAAACACGGTGTCAGACACCGCTTGAGACCCCCTCCTGTCACAGAATTGCTACAACGGTCTGCAGTCCCCCGTTTCCCCCTCACATACCCTGTCTTCCTCAATTCCTCTCCTTCCTTCACATCTCCTTCCCGCTGCATACCCTCATCTATCTATTCTTGTTTGCTTTTTGTCTCACTGGCCATGTCAGTCACTAAACAAAAAGGCTAGATTTTAAGGCTAGATTGGAACATCCGGTCCATCCCCACAGAATGGCCTGTGAATAGGGCCTCTCTGCCTGTCGGCCCCCATCTAGTGCTTCAATCCAGATGTTGTTAAAATTCAGCTAGACCTCATTGTCAGGAGGAAGAGGCACCTCAGCGCTGCCTTTCTCCTCATGCTGCACTCCTGCAGGGGTTGAATGTGTAATTGTGGGCAGAGCATTGTCATTTGTTTCCCAAGTGGAGTACAGCGGAGGCAGCGGAGCGAACGACTGTGTGTATGCGTGTGTGTCTGTACACATGTATTACTCATGTTCTGGGGACATCGATTTTTTTTTCCTGTCACACTGTGGGGACTCGTCTTCCTTGTGGGTCAAAATGCAAGTCTCCATAATGTAAATTATTAAACTCCAGGAAATGAATGTAAGTCACTGGAGTGTCCCCGAAAGTGGTGGAAACAGTGTGTGTGTGTGTGTGTGTGTGTGTGTGTGTGTGTGTGTGTGTGTGTGTGTGTGTGTGTGTGTGTGTGTGTGTGTGTGTGTGTGTGTGTATATGTGTGTGTGTGTGTGTGTGTGTATGTGTGTGCATGCATGGGCAGTTGGTTGGAGACTGGATAAAGTAAATGTAAACCATAGATGAACCGATGATGGAAGACACCCCCTGCTGTACACTACATCACCACCAGGGGTCCAGCTCAGGCTGCTAGAAGGATGCCAAAAAACAAATGTCACCTGTGGAATAAAGTGACATCACATTTTTCTTCATTCACTCTTTTTTTCTTTCTGTTCTCCTCTCCACCCTCTTCCTCTTACCTGTCTCTGGTTCCCCTTTCAGGCTTCGTACAAAGTCTGGAAAATACTTCATTTTAACCATTATGTTTTCAAGGTTATGAATATGCCTGTCCTTGAAAAATGCCTTGTTTCCAACATAATGTGGTGTTTCATTTTTGTAAATCTTTTCATATTTGAAATGAAATTAACCTGTCGTCATATTTGTCTGTTTCCCGGTGTTGAAAGTGTTATGAGAAAGGCTTCAAGAGACAAGCAATTTTTGGTTTTGGTACCTTGAAAAATGCTTGAATTTTACTCTTACAGTTGTATGAAAGCTGCCCTCATTCCTTTTTCCTTCTCCCTGCTTTAAGACTTTCTTCACCACTGTCCTCCATTGTTCTTTTTGTTGCTCTTTTTCTGTCCATCTGCATTCCTCCATTTCTCTTTTCCACCTCTTCCGTTTGTTCTCTTTAACAGCCCCAAAAGGAGAAGGATGTGCTCTTCAGACTGGGGTCTACGGGGCCTCAGCTGCCCAATAACACCCTGATTTATCAACCTCCTCCAGCCAGCCTGCATGGAGATGCTGTTTTGCTCGCTTGCGTTGGTTGTTACTTACAGCCAGCGAGGCAGGTTGTTTGTATTTCTGGCTGAGCGTCCTTAGGATGTGTCTGGCGTAATGAAATGGCTCTCCTCGTAATGTATCTAGCCCTCTCCCCAGTAGCTGAAGCCTGTCTGTGTATCTATCTTGCTTTTTTCTCTCTACCAGGATGTATTTACTGACATGAGGAATGAAAGGGTGACTAGTGATCCCGGTTGATGCTTGTCTTATAAATCTCCACCGCGAACACTCGATAACAGAAGATGAAGACGTTGTTTTTCTCTGTTTCAGTGCATTTCTCCTTCACATCCTTTTCACTCGTTTTTTCACTGTGTTGCTCATGTTTCTCACATCTTCTCCCTCCCTCCTTCTGTTCGTACACCGCGTCCAGTTCCAGATGGAGACCAGATATTCACAGATCCAAAAAAAAAAAAAAAAATCCCCAAGCTGATTTGAATGAAGTTCATTCTGAATTTAAATCTTTCTCTCTCTCTCTTTCTCTTTCCCATTCCTCTAACTTTCCCTCTCTCTCCATCCCTACCTCTCTCTCTGCCTCTAGTCCAGTACCAGATGGAGATGATGCGTTCTCTGCGTCACGTCAACATTGACCATCTGCATGTGGGCTGGTACCAGTCCACCTACTATGGATCCTTTGTCAGCCGCGCGCTGCTCGACTCCCAGTTCAGCTACCAGCACGCTATCGAAGAGTCAGTTGTCCTGATCTATGGTAAGTAGTATGACACTCACTTCACTCATACCACTGGCCAGTATCATATCCAAATCAATGACAACCTTTTCCGGTAGACCACATTCACACGGTGGTCATTTTCCTCTGACATTGCACTCAGGGTGGGAAGCTCAAATGCTTCTCAAAAGGATAATGTCGAATGCCAGCGTTAGCTGTGTAACGATAGCCAATGGGTTATTAAGGATGTTTTACCTTGAACCACGTGGGCTGATGTCCCTCTGGATTTTCACCATCTATAATCCTATAATCAGAAAGCAGTGAAATGATAAGGATTTGTCAGATTCCCTACATTTACACGACTTGTAACCTGGAACACAGCAGTACGACATTATCCATTTGAGAAGCATTTGAGCTTCCCACCCCGAGCGTGATGTCACCGCGAGAGTATGGTCTGTTTGAACAGCCGAGACGGGTTCAACCATCGGTCAGCACAGGTAATGGTTAAAAGATGGGCTAATCTTCATTGTTCAGTCTACTGCCTTCGAGAGCAGGGAATGTTTTATTGACAAAGTTGTAAAAGAAAAAGAATGTGGAGAGTAGATCCACTGCCATGTTGTTCACCTGTCACACAACCATTGAGCCATTCCCAGACGACCACTAATAACAGGTTCATGCTGGTGAACAGTGATTCAAGGATAGTAGACCAGCACCAGTCTATCTACAAACAGCTCCACTGAATGATGCTGTATCTTCGTCCAGTATATAAGGTCAGCATTCCTTTTACTTCTCAGGCACTGAAAATGGCACCTCAACCAGGCAGTTGATTACAGTCACTTATGTTTCGTATCCTTTTAAGTTTCTGCCATGAATAAACAATCGCAAGTCAAATTTAGTCTCTTTAATCAATAGGTATCTAAGAATAGGACTGCCACTGAAAAGTCTGATAGTGTTCTGCTGTGGTCGACACTCAGAGAGTCTCCACAATAAATCAGTGTGAAAGATGTAGGAAAAGATTAGTCGAGGTTGCAAACAGAGGTTTAAAAAACAACGGTTATGTTTCAAGATGAATCTTGCAAGTGTCCACACTGACATCAAGTACATTTCAAAGAGACCTGAGAGCTGGAAGGATGCTGTGTATTGCAGGAGATCAGCAATATGCAAAGTCATCTTAAGATGAAATCAGTTTGATTTCGCACAATGCAAGTTGCTACCAGAAACAACGTAGCTCAGTGCATTGGTAGCGCAGTTTCCTGTGTAACACTGCAAGCACTCCAGGTTATGACCTCCCGGTAAATCAGCAGGTGAAAAGTTGCAACGTGATGTCTCATGGAGGTAGCACAAGTAAGCCCTTTAAAGGCCAACAGCAGAGGAGGCAGTGACGAGCAGAAAACAGGGGAAAATAGAGAGGAGGAGGAAAGGTAGCTGGTCGCCACTAACATGACACTTACGGACGTCATGCGCCTGCACCTGCTTCACACTAAAGAGCTTCAAGAGCTGTCCATAATTGCTGCACCACAAATGCCATCCCAGATGGTGTAAGCTTTCTGTCAAATGACAGCAATATGAAAACCTACACGACAGCAATATTAAAACCTGTCACTATAAAACAGTGTGCATTTAACTCCTCAGTGTCTAAATCAATGATAATTCATCACTGCATAACCTCTCCACATGGTCGTTGAGTGCACAGGCAGTGTATTGGTACGTTACTCGGAGAGGTGCACATTTAAGTAAATGACGAGAGTGACACGTGGTTTCTGTGAGAGTACAGCTCCTTTTTGTATTCATGGTGCCTACTTTTAAAAGTTGAAGCCATATAATCAAATACAGACCTTGTGAAAATGCCAGATAGTATCAACACAGTATTTTCTGCCTGCATTGCATCCTTCATAATGTGCTGAGTTTACCTCCTTCAGGTTTATGAACCGAAAAATAAGTGTATAATAAGTACAGCCAGTGTGACACAAAAAGTCTCACTCGCATCACTTATCTCAAATCGCAGTCTTTGATTAAAACAGCTCAGTGTGTATCCATTCACCTCAGGTCAAGAGAGAGGCAGCAACCAGGATTGTCATTTTAAAAAAATGATGAAAACGGCTTTGCATTTCATCGATGTTTCACTGCTGCTGAGTGGAAAGGACTCCCCCTGGCCCTGGTCCCGCTCTCCAAAATCACTGCAGGCTCGTCATGTTCTTAGACAAACCCAAATGCACGATATGCAAAGATTAATTTTGACCAGCCAACATATGAACCCCTGTGATCCAGTGCTGCCAGCCAGCTGGGCACTCAGGCAGTCAGTCAGGCAGCCCTTTCTCATTCTAAACGAGGACTCCTGTTAATGTCAGTCAATAATGCAGCGCTTAATGGATCAAAGCACCTCAAAGGAATTGACATTATCTCTGTTTAAAGTCAAAGGGAGAGAAAATTGATTTCTTTTTTGTTCTCTTCGTCATTAGCCCACTGGTCGTTTATATGCCGATGGATGAATCAATCAGGTGGCCAACTGGCGAGTTAATAGCTTCCATCCCATGACAGCTTGGAATTAGAGTGGGTTGTTAAACCAAGTGGTTGAATATGTTCACAATGACAACAGTTTTCTAACATGAAGTGAACAGTTGAAGAGGTTAAGATGGACAGGCACGAGTTAACCTGTGCAGGTCCAGAGCTTTTAATGTGAGGAAAACTGGTCAGACATAAAACATGATTAATAGCAAGCTTTTAAGTTTTATTACTCTTCTTCCTCTTCTTCTTCTTCCTCTTCTTCTCCTGCTCCTCCTCCTTCTTTTTCTTCTTCTTCTTATTATTTTTACCATTATATAGAAGATTTAAAGGGATACTCCACCAATTGTACACATGGCGTTAAGTTTAGTTGTCACGGGGACTGTTGCTCAGCTGGTGTCTTCTGTCGCCGTGGAGCGAGCTGTACGAAGCTTAAGAAGAGGAAGTCATTAGGGGTATCTTGTCTGGGGCCAGGACACTTGAAATGAAATGGTGACGTTTGGTTTGAAAGAAGTCCAGTCTAATGAGAGACATGTTTGAATTTGACCACTTTGTTTTGATGTTGTGACTCTCAAATAATATGGAACTTTAATACCAAATCACCGACATACTCCTTGTATTGCGTTGGCTATATCTATATATCGTCACTTTAGTAAAGTGATCGCCGTTCTTAAAACTGGATTTGAACATCTGATGAGACCAGACGTGAAATGGCACAGACCTTCTAACTAACATCTGAGTCTGGTTTCTTGAACTCTGAAACCTAAGAGAAACGCTCTCCAATAGATCCTTGCCAATGTATGTACTCCGTGTCAACAATGTGCACCTTCAAATTTCACTTTCTGCAATTTTGTGACTTGATTTTCTGGGTTTGGTGCTTGCTTTGCATTTGCAGGCTGAAGACAAAACTGACACAACCCCCCTCCCTGTTCTCCACAGCAGCTTACTTCATGTTGACCAGCAGAACACATTACGTATATATAATGTGTGCACTGAGGAACTTTAGGAGGCCTGTGGGGGTTCAGGCTATATCATGCAGGACTTCAATTCAGTTACCAAGCTTCCTATGGATAGGAGAGAGCTGTCTTAATCAAATGTGGCTGTCACCGACCAGTCTCAGTGGAGATCGGCCAGCATGAATTTAGATTGGCTCTGTCTTGTTTTTGGGATTGGCTGTGCTGTAGGCAAATGGCTTGTCACAGTTGGCTGTGGGGACGGAATAATTCACACTAAGATTTTTGGTAGACTATAGTTTGGTGGCTGTCAGCCTGTCCAGTCAGGGCCAATATTGCCACTTCTTCTCCCTCTATAGTAAGTAGCTTTAAACAAGGAAACAGAAAGTGGAATAGAATTGGACAGAGCCATTCCTTTAGAGTGAGTCTTTTACTTTTTTCTCTCTTTAAATGTTTCTTTAACTCGACTCTTCAGTTAGTTGAATTGTTTTTTATATAATAGACAGCCTGCTGTGCAAAATGTCATTTTGCAATGGACAGACCAGGAGCTCCTTGACGCCGTTCCCTCATGAAATGGATTGAAAATGATTTCAGTGAAGTGACAAAATCAATCAAGTGAGAGATCTGATGAGAGGTACTGCATCTCTCCTCACTGATTGTACAGGTTGCTCCTCTCCAGCTAGCTTCTTTCATTTTTGCTTCTGCTTGTTTTCAGTGAGGGTGCTCTGTGCTTTTCAGATCAGTTTGACTTCTAACTGGAGTCTAATCCTGTATAAAGGCTCTAAACAGCTGGACACTGCTTTCAACGTGCAATCTTATTTAGAAACAATGTAGTAACTTGTCTTATGATGAGGCAGTGAACAGTGCAGACACACCCCAGCACTGAAGAAGGGACAGGTGGGCGTGATGTCGTGTTTGTTTGAGAGAGCTGTCCAGGTGGTCAGAGCTAGCTTGTTTTAGCTTGTCCTTTAACCCATCCTTCTCAAAGGGTTTTTCAATGTGTTAAGTCACAGAAGCTCTCGTTGGCAGAGCATACTCACACTTCAGCTACAAATCTAGCTCTTTGAGTCTCTCACCCTCGACCGGCAACTAGGTGATGGACTTGGCCTGGCCGCGCATTGGCTTTCTCTCTTCGGTGAGCAGTGATGTGATCTTTGGGTGCGAGTCGTCCTCGAACATGGAAGCCTGGTACTTATTCTTAAGGTGGTGCAGCAAAGTGAGAGTACTACTACTAAACCAAAGAGTGGCATCACACAGTTCACATTTGACTTTGTTGCCTTTCTGGAGGGAATGTTCCCGTTTCATTTAACACGCTTCATTTTGTACCTCATAGGCTTTTCACACTGCACTTAGCCTCAGGCTAAGAGAAACGAGTAGGTGAATGTGTGTGTATGCAAATTAACCTGCGGACCAACACGTGAAACTGGTCGCAAATATTCTGTGATGAACCAATTAACAAATAAGAAGCGGCATTCCTGTGTAGGATAAATGTGAGCAGACTGTAAAGCTTTGACTGTGGGATCAATCAAACGAGACCCAGGAAACAGCTACTGTCTTAGGGGAACGTGATTTAAAAGACACGTTTACATGATTTTTTTCTTTTCAACTGTCATCTCTGTCTTATCATTGTAGACCCTATAAAGACGGCCCAGGGCTCCCTGTCCCTCAAGGCGTACAGGCTTACCCCAAAACTCATGGAGATCTGCAAAGAGAAAGATTTCACACCTGAGGGGTAAGTGGCTCATAGCCGAACACACAAAAATAAAAGCTGTGTAGGAATAAATGTCATGATCACATGCTCAGAGAAGTGTAGGTATTCACAGATAAATCTTATGTCTTCAATTTGTCCATATAAATCTGAACACATGGGTTCACTTTGCTCACAGGAATGCATAATTAAAATGTCTGTATTTTCGCTCTTTTGATTCGACTTATTCATTGGATGCAAATATAGGCCTGTGCATCCACAGGGGAGGCATTTAGTAGCAGTTGATGCTGATGATTTATCAGTTCGCCCTTGCCCGTCAAACAAATGTACCATGTTTACGCTTTTTCTGACCCCAAGGCTTATCGTAATTGCAGCTAAAAATGAATGTAATGAGGAGACCATTTTCCAGGCAGTTCAGGGTAGTCCGAGTGCACAGTGCAACTCGCACATGCACAAAGACACGCATGAAGGGACACACACACACACACACACACACACACACACACACACACACAAACAAACATGCGCTCACAAATCCAAATAAACGGTGCAGTGAAGCAGTCCCAGAGGTATAAAATCACTGTCCATTCAGAGCCTTTTCAGATATACATTTTTAAATCTACTAAAAGCAAGTTTATTTTGAGGAGAAGGGACAATTTAACCACATCATTTCAGTCCTCTTTCCCGGGTTCCTCTGTATTTCTCCACCTGTGTGTCTCTATTGCCAGTCACTTCATTATTGACCCAGCGTGTTTGGCCCAGAGTCAGGATCCTTCTCATTTCTGCACCTTTTCATTAGTTCCTATGATTTATTACGGCTCCAATCTGTAGCTATCAGTGTTCCCAATAACGCCCATGATTGAAAGAGGATAGCTCTGGGCAGGAAAGGACAATATCACCACATAACAATCTTGTCTCTATCCTATTATTTTCAGAATAGGCTAGAAATCTGAATATCAATAATGTTTCTTAACCCCCCCTCTACGATGTGTGGAAAAAGCAGTCCCTTTCATGTTGGTATATTTGATGTCACATAAGCTTGCATATATTGTGTGCACCTTTTAAAAATGAAAGGCTGGGATAGATGAGCGCTGAATAGCCCCATCCCTTTGAACTGCCCTCCAAGTCCGCTGGGCTATGGAGGCAGTGGTCAATAGCGTCCACTTCAGCACACAATATGAAGCATCAAATTAGTCGGCCTGCGGAGTCAACCTTTGGCTTTGTCCAGCGGGGACCAACTTGGAAAGAGCATGGCATTAAGTGTGCCAGAGTCTAGTAGGGTTGAGCAATTTGTCCTGCCTAGAATGTGATATCCTTCTATTTCCTCATAGACGCCTTTTTAGATCGCTCTGCAGGCATTTGAAAAGGTCATAATATGCAGGAAATATTTTAAAGCACCACAGATGGATAATTGTGCCGATATGTATAACAAACAATATTCATATCATTATAGATTTTCCTTATAGGCCGCTGTCGTCCATACTGATTTCTGTTCACCCGCTCAGAGCCCGAGGCAGGATTGTCCACTTCCGCTGCCTCTCTTAAAGTTTGCCTGAGGTGATGCTCGACTCGCAATTGACAACATTTTTCAAAATTACCTTATCAGAATTGTGACGGTGAGGCTTCTCATGCCTATTCATCACACAGACAAGGGTAATACAAACGTCTCTGTTTCTGGTACAGTGCACATGGTGGATTAATGCAGCAAGCGTATTGATCCCATAACAAGCAAGATGCATCTAACAAGGCAACGCTGGATGTATACAGACATTAGTTTGTAGCTCATGCACTGTGCGCAAGTGACAGGCAGATCAAGGCAGTCTGTCAATGCTATTGGATTTATGTGAGACATTAAGCAAAGTTTGAAGTTCCATTTTGTGTTAACAGGCCCATGTCAGAGAGAGATGCAGCTTTTAGCTCCGGAGGAACAAGAGGAGGTGGTTAAAAATCGGTCGGTGCTTTGCACACTTATCAGCAGAGCCCATAAAAAAGTAATTTAGGCTACCGAGTCTCATGTTGCTCGGGGTGGGCAATATGGACACATTGTATCACACCGTTTTCAGATATCAAAATGCAACATGCATAAAATTATTATTCATTTTGCTTTTATTTGGCTGAGGTGCAATTTAGTGGGAAGTACAAGCCAAGTGGTAACAGTATGAGGCTCCATTTTCAGCTTTTCTTGTAAGCATATGCGAACAGCAAATAAAATGTGGAAATATGTCAAAAGCAGGCCTAAGGGTATCTCTGCCCTGAAGAAAACAGATGTTTAATACATGGAGTTAAAAAAGTTGGTGAAAGCATTGAATTGAATTAGGCAATGATGACAAATCCTATCCGAAATTTCACAAACATTGCAAGTCTTCTATTACATGTCTATATTCTCTGTGCAAAGGCAAATTCTAACTTAATGTCTTTGTCTCCTGCCTCTGTCCCCCCCTCCTGTCCCCGACTCTCCAGCTTGAAGAAGGCTAACATTGGCTTTGAGCATATGTTCGAGGAGGTGCCTATTGTCATCAAAAACTCCCATCTCATCAACGCTCTGATGTGGGATTTGGAGGACAAGTCCACGGTCTCCGACAAGCACGAGCTGCTCAACCTTTCAAGCAGGTCAGACGTGAGCTCATGCAGCACATTTGCCAAGAGGGCCCAAGGCCAGACCCCTTCAGTTGTGACAATGTTATGAGTGAATGCAGGTACATCTGCTATCTGAATCAGGTTTTTCTCAGGGGACCAACATTTGCAGGGTGTTCCTGCACGGTCCTGTGGGGCATTGTGTGGGTTTATCAACCTCTGTCCTCTATAAAAATTCAGACCTGCAACCCTGCAAAGAATTTTCTAATCGCACAGTCACTCTACAGGGAACACAGATTGAAGTGCTGTTGACACTTGGGAGTGATTTAGGCTCTCGCTTAAGTTTTTATGTGGACGCAGGCATTTATTCCCAAATTAGAATCTTCTTTTTTTTTTCTTTTTTTTTTTTGGGAGTTTCAGGCCTCCTATCGACAATTGAGAATCTTATATTGCATGTTGAGAGACCTGTGAGCTCATCATGGCAGGAAGCTTTTCAGTCTTTGGACTTCCTGCTGTATGGTTACATTATAGCATTTTCTGTTTTTAGCATACTGCCTGCGTCACAGTGTTTTGTAAGCACATAAGCAAAAAAAAAAAACACTGCCATAATAAGGTTCATCAGCAGACCTCAGTGTGTCTCATCAGCCTCTGTGTAAATTCACTCTGTAATCAAATCCAGGAAAACAAAGGCTATTGATTGAAATTGCATCACCCCAAACTGTCCAGCACTAAGCAAAGTGTCACCTTGATTTGATTCATTTGCACACAGTTACCATAGTACTGTGCACACATATCTGTGGAAGAATACTGTCTTCTTAGAAGTGTCTTACAGGCTTTAAAACCATGTCATGGTATCTCTTTAAACCCGCGGGCTGCTTTCATAGACATGAGTTAAAGCTGCTTCTAAATTAAAATTGATTTGACATTAGGGAACTCCTCTGCATTAATCTGTGTCTTCCTCACTGTTCTAAAGTGTAGCAGATTGGTGGAAAGAACAAGAGGTGTATTGATGGATTTTGCCTTACGTTTACCCACCACACATGATTGTAATGCTGTTTTCAAACACATCTCAGGAAGGCTGGTTTGATCTGATCTTTTTATTACTCTAAAAAAATCCCATGACAAGACCAAATCCAACAATGAATTTATCTTAATAACAGAAGTGGATGTGTAGCCACAGCTCACACTATGGTGTTTTATAGATTTTAGAGGATTACATAGGTATAAGCTATATGAGTCTGTGGCTAAGCAGACAATACTTGTCTTTCAATGAAATTTATTGATAGTAGTGAAACATTTTGAACACTTATCTGATTTCAGGAAATTCTCAGTTCTCAGTGTCCCGTTGGGCTTGTATTGGATGAATGGTTTGGGATATCAAGTCCAGAAGTAGGTACAGTAAATGCCACATCCAAGTGTCAAAACAACACATTTCACTCATAAATATCTTCAAAAAACAGAACCTGCCATCAAACTTTGTGTTCCATCACTAATGAGCACAATACGAACAAATACCACCTCCCCATATCAACTCACAGCCTGGCTCTTTAAGTCTCACGTTTAGATCTCAGAGACTCTCAGCATCACTCTCAGGAGAATTTATCAGCAATCATTTATGGAGATAAACTGCTGCAAGTAGAGCAACAGCTGTGAAGCTTCCCCTGGGCAGGTGTGAGAAATTAGCACAATAACCACCCAAAGTGTCGATTCACACACTGTTAACGCGCAAAACACACTGTGCTCACTTATACACGGCGGTGTAGTTGTTGTGATTCTCCTCGTCGGTGTGCTGTGACACGAGTAAGTCATGCATTAAATGAAGACTCCCGTATACAGAGCTCTATAGAATGCATGTGCCCGAGCAGCCAAGCTTGGCGCCAGCACAGTCATTTATTAGAAATTGTCACGAGAGGAGAATACCTCACTTTTCTCGCATATTGTTCCATTTTCCAAATGACTACTCTGAAGTTGAAACATAGCTTTCGATGTGACCCGAAATGGAGCAGAAGCAGCCGGCCCTCCCCATAGGTTTTCCGGCATGGCTGCCGATGGGATGGGATGGGATGGCGAGATGAAATTGTTTCCTGAAGTTGTCAGAATGCTTCGCAGCCCTGTCCTTGAATTGGATTGTAGCGTCTGTCTCTCCACATCTTCTGCTGACAGCCCCACCCTTTTCTCCTCATTTCCACCCCTTCAAAAAAAGATAATGATAATGGGTTTTATTTAATGTTTTTCCTTTTGTATCATTTCCCAATCTGCAGCCCCATTTGTCAATGTCATCTACGTCTAAGGCTGAGTGAATGCAGTTTCACTCCAGCAAACAGGGTTGTTCTTACCACAGATGATGATGTTGATCGTGGTGATGGATTGCATGAATGTAAATTCATTTGTGTAGCCCCCCCACCCCCCCACCCAGTCAGCCTTCAAATGCCACATTGTTGCATTGTTACAAAGCTGCCTATATTAATGTCAGGCCACAAAGCATTTTCTCTATGGGCCATCTTACATGGTCTTGAAATGTGCCCACAGTGGAGTGGCTTATGTTGTTCATTATAAATCACCCTCCAAACATCATATTACTTTTTGTTCTGTGTGAATAAGCAACTCGTTATGCCGTTACTTAATTAATGTAATTACCTTTCTGCACAGAAATGCTGGACAATGGAAGGAAAAGTAAACACAGCTTTCTGCTGAACGTGAATACCCTGATGATATGTATTAAATAAGGGCATCGACTGCAGGGGAACAGACAAGGCTTTTTGAGAGCTGCAGCAGGAGTGAGGCACATGAGGAAGGTGAAGAGACATGCAGTCACTGGAAATAGGCTCACAAAGGAGGCTGTGACAGAAATGTTGTTGCAAATGAAATGCTGAGTGGAAAAATGAGCCTTGACAAACCAACTTTGTCCAATGAGATGAGCTTTGAGAAGAGATACTTTTGATCAGCAGCCCATAATAGTTTTCTCTGATCTTCAATCTCTGTTTTAAACACAAAGGTAATGGGCTATACGGTATTCAGTCACAAGCATTAGGAATGTGTGTCAAACCCGCCATAAATCTGTCTGAAAATATTAATTTCATGCATACTTTTTATCTCCTAATACTATAAGCTTATGTTGGGACAATGTTCGAGCAAGTCTATTTCACGTCCTCTTTAAAACATATTCTGCTCCAGACACAAGCCAGGGATCTATATTATGCTGCAGTCCATCAGTTAAAAAGGCTCCATCAGAGTACAATACTCATTACAAGAATGGAAGTCACTTCCTTGGCAGCTTTGTTAAACTCCTCTCCTTGTCTGAACTCTGAGCTTATAGAATACCAGCCCGTTTTTGCTCACACGTCAGTCCGGCTTTAGAGTTTGTCCTCTATTGTCCTGTGTGACTGTGAGAACACAGGCCCGAGCACACATACATACTGTATGGGCTGCCATTGCACCTGACCTTAAAACAGAATCAGTGATGACAGGGAATCCCTCGGTAGACTTTGATTTCTAATTCAGGATCGATGAGAAGGCTCACTGATCTGTCTGAATAACTGAACCCTTTTGGAGTGTGTGACCAGTCGGTGAATAGTCCAGGTTGGGTTATTCAGCATGCACTTTTTGGAAATGCTACCAATCATTGTGCGCACAGTTATGAGCATTAGTGTGTTTTTCTGGCTTTGTATCGAGTAACAACTGAACGTGAACAAACACTAAACAGCAGAACAAACTTGATACAGCAGACTCTTTTGTCAGTCACTTCATGTCACTCTTAAAGAGCAGTGTTCTCATTTCAGCTTTACAAGATCAAAGGAGTAAATGGTGGCAAGGTCAGGTACATTTATGTAACCCATCATTACCGAGCATGTGCCAAAGATCGCACTTACCCCAAGATGAAACAAATTAACAATCAACTCCAAAAGAAATTATGAAATACTGACTGAACGGATTCAAACGAAATCCAGTGCACTGAGTCACTCAAACCCGCATGCGCGCGCACACACACACACACACACACACGCACGCACGCACGCACTCGTGCACGCGGTGACTTCTGTTCAGTCCGGCTCAAACACTTGACTCATACATAAACGACAGATGTTCTCAAGGATCCTGCTCTGGCTAAATGAGTTCTTTAGCATATATTATGAGCGCACACCACACGAATTAGCCACCATTTGGCTTGATGAAATAGTTTTAAATGGGATTTAGTCAGCGAGAATCGATTTCGACACAGTCGGAGGGACACGGTAGGGAACTGTTATGGTGAGATTTGGTCCGGGGCCATCAGTTTTCATGTTTACAGCTCTGACGCCGCAGTGGAGGGTTGACAAACTGATCACACAACAGTCCTCACAGCCAAACATGATGGGAGTGGAAATGGCTCAGCAGTTTAAACTGTGGGAAAGACTGAAAACCATCCACCATTCAGACATGTGTTTATTTAAAAAATCGTGAGAAGCAGTGACATCTGACTGGAAACCCATTTGCGATAGTCATCCACATACCGTGTGTGCCCAGAAATCTGAGATAGAAGGACACGGAAAGGCATTTAGACTGATTATCTTATCACTTACATTAACACACTTCATGCAAGTGTCAGGCGATAATATGGATGATGTGTTAGAGAGAGTCAAGCATGTGAGAATAGCATTATAAATCATCATTAGCCAGGTTCGTACAATTATCGGCATGCACGTGGTTTCATTAATTCTCTCTCGCTGTGCAAGCAAACTTGCAGGACTTCATCTGTATGTGCTTGCATGTAAATGTCATTAGTTATTATAGAATTCCATAACAATTCGTTTCTTAATGGTATTTCTAATCACCTTCAGAGCACCAAAGATACAAGTATATGCTTGTTAAAGTATACACGCATTGTTTTAAATGACTCACGAGAACATTCAGCTGAGCTCTCCCTGTGACAAAGTGAAGGAGCTCTCTTAACATTTGCTCTGCTTTTAATATCAATGCATGTTTCACTACACCTCACTCAAACATCAGGAGACTGAAGTTTTAAATAATTGACAAAAAAAATTGACAAGGCGAGAGTGTTTGCCTTGTCAGTTGTGGTTACATTGCAGCTTGTTTCTCAGTGGTACCAAATCTTAGTTATTCTCCATATGGGTCTAAGAAGGTTCTCCCAATCGATAGTTGCTAGAGAAAGAGGTAGCAGCTGCGGAAACGGTTACTGGCAGGGTGAGTAAGTCCATTCTTGACAAGATGATATTTGAGATTGTGACGAGTCAGGAGAGAGAGACAGAGGAATATTGATTGATGAAATTGCTAATTGAAAAATCTCACAGCAGTGAGGAAAGTAACTAAAATCACCCACAACAGTCTTCCTCCAAATATTCACGCAAAGAATGAAACACACACACACACACACACACACACGCACACAGAGCCGTTACATCAGCTCAAGTGCACACACAGCCAAAACATACACAGTGCTGGCAGTCCTTGCGGGTACAATTGTCATTTAAATAAACCGTCAGAATCTGTTTTCCCACAGTACATGCTGCATTATGTAGCACCCAAACATTCACAAATGAAAGAATATAATTCCACAGAGGAAAGAACAAGAGGGAGCAAACTTGAAGTGGAGCACTGCAGCCTTCTCGAGGTTGAACTTAAGGCAGCGGTGAGACATCCTGTTAAAAATGGAGCTCATGGGAGGAGAGAGAAGTGGAATGCTGGTAGAGTTGTGTGCCGAGTGTTGTCAGCACAGCAGTGCTGGGAAAAGATGAGGGATGTAATACCAGAGCAGAGAGATGTAGCACAGCAACGAGAGGGAGGCGTTTCATGGCAGATATCTTTCAGGATGCATAGGAGCAATATATCTGGGTGGAGGTGAACTCGGAGATTAGGTCAGAATGGATGGCAAACATTAGACTGTGGGGAAAAATGTGGATGTTGCATTTTTAGAGTACAACCACAGACCAGCATTTTCATTGGTCCACGTGTCCTGGAGGATTTCAGTGTCCCGCACCAATGGAAGAAATTCTGGTGAAATGTTATGTGTTTACTGACCCTATTTTCAGATGCTTTTCTGCGCAAGTGACTTATGGGGACAACGATTTTTATAATTGGTCCAGTCTTGAACGAGAGGGCTGCAGCCGGCAGCCACGACACAGCCTGCTGCATAATCCCTCCATACACTGTCAAATTACTAAAAGTGTTGGGTTTTGCCACTGACAGACTCAGATTGTTATTCTAAGTGTCTGACAGCATCATGGAAAGGATCTGTGAATTCACAGAGCATCAGACACGTCAGCGATTGTTAACCAGCTCATCCACCTCTGACCAGAAGGTGTCAGTCGTGGTATGTATTGGTGAATGAAAGGCAAAAATTGTAAAGCACTTTGGATAAATGCACTGTATATATGTAGTCCATTGTGTTTTCAAAATAACAAAAGTAAAATTCAGTTTAAATGGAGGAAACATGAGTTTAGGGGGGAGTGAGATATGTCGCTGCTGCCACCGCGGCGCTGATGGCAGTACAAAAACGCATGAATGACATGCTGACATTTTTCTTCCAGCAACCACTTGGAGAAGAGCCTTCAGCTTCTGATGGACAGAGTGGATGACATGAGCCAAGACATTGTCAAATATAACACCTACAGCCGTAACCTGAGCAAGCAACAGCAGCAGAAGCATCAGGTAACTCTGGTTCACACACTCACATCCACACAAAGTCTCATGAACTGAAGCGCACACACCACCTACAGACAGAATGAGCAAGAAACATCAGCATACCGGGATGCCTATACGGGAAAGAGGCACACACACACACACACACACACACACACACACACACACACACACACACACACACACACACACACACACACACACACACACAGATGCACCTACAGCCACAAACTCAGCAGGAAAACAGCAGGTATATTTCTCTCAGCCATGGACACAACCAATTGCAGCTATAATCACAGCAGGCAAGCAGCAGATGCACCAGGTAGCACAAACAAACAAACAAACACATACACACACGCACACACACAGAAATATGGTACTGCAGGATCACAATGTACATGCACCCACTGAGGACCACCAGAAGTAACTACAGTAAAAAGCAAAGATCAGAAAGATCTAAACATTCACTAACATCTCTCTGCAGCACATACTACATATAACAAGTATATTCACATTGATGCATGTGGATGTTCCATACGTGTACTGTGACCCTGCATTCAAACATACAGTCAGGCAATCTCTGGCCTCTCATGAATCTGTAGCTCTGTGGGTATGTTGAGGAGTAATTTCCATACTCTGCTCCAGCTGTTTCTGATATAGCAGCTGTACTATGCACAGCGTCGCTCATTTCCTGTTGCACGGTTTGTTTCCCGAATGCAGATTAGCTTTGTTTGCTGTCTCACCTGGTTGTCGCTTGCATTTGGGCATATTTGCATAATGTTGAGCTTTTCTCAACTTTCCCGTCATGCCACTGAGTGCCATTTTAAATCTCTGCGGCTCACCAGGCGGCGCTCGACAGCAGTGTCACGTTCCATTCGCTATGAATAGCAGCGTATTGCTGTCCCAGCTATTGAGTATGTGTGAAAACGTAAGAATTTCATTTCGTGTAAATGAGGCCACTGTAGGGGTGCCAACACACAGGTCGTCTAGCAAAAAAAATTGCAAGGCCTCGTTATCTGGCAACCAATCAAATACACGCAAGCACGCGCTCCTGGTAGATTACTTTGTGTCTTCTATTTCTGCTGTTTACTTTGCAGTTTGTCAAAAAAGAAGATAATAGGAGCACCGCTGTCATCGCTTTCCAGAGTTTTAAAATCCTGTGCTGTGTTTTTGGGTGTGATGATCATATTTTGGATCATATTTCATCGTCTCACCGGCGCCTGAAGCAGTACACCCCCATCAGCACAACCCTTTACAGCGTTGAACCACAGGGCTGTTTTTGGTCTGAACTCCCACTAATATCCAAGTGGATCTGAGCTGCGTCAGTGCAGGAAAAAAATACGTGTTTTGCTACTCTTTCATGTATTTTGGGCTCAAGTAGGTTTTCCGTGGATCTGTTTTTGATCCAAAAACATCTAGTTGGTCATCTTCATCACTACACCTGTGATACAGGCGTTAATTCATCCTGATGTGATGAAGAGCTTCAGAAGAAGAGGTTCAGAAGGTTAAATACCGTGAGTCATGCTCAGACAATCTCCTTCAGACCTGTATTGGCACCCAGGGAGAGGCTGCAGACTGCATACGGACTCAAAGCTAGTAATTGATGAGTCTTTCTTTATTTTAATGAGTGAGTGAAAATCCTCTGTTTTCATCCTTTTTCTGTACCAGTGGAACACACCACGAACACAAACTTGATAAAAGCAGCGGCAGTAGCACACACACAGTCACACACATACTCCATGTGCACAGACTCGAGAGACACACACACACACACACACACACACACACACACACACACACACACACTCACACACACCACCTACAAGCACAAACTCAGCCAGAAGCACCAAAAAGACCAGAACAAAACACACAAGGATGAAGAGTCAGCCACGAACCATCTGCAACTCCAACCTGGGTCAGATCCATCATAAACATCCTGCACCACATGCAAACAGGAAGGGTCACACACTGGTGTACACACACACATTACTCAGGAAAATGGAAGTGTAGAGGCGCAAGATGACTCACTGCTGTGAAGCAAGTGCACGCGTACAATCTTACACTTACGTTCACACAACCACATTATTCCGTCATTATTCTCTGCAAGTGGAAAAGAGGAAATGTCTGAAGTATTAATGTCAGTCGGGGCTGAGTCCTCATCTTCTCGGCCCACAGCGGATGGAAGCACGGCAAAGTTCACACATATTAGGCAGGCAAACATTCATCTGTGACCACGGTAGTCCGCCGTATGCACACAAAGTATTCACAACCTGGGCTCCGAAGAAACACACACCTACGTAGCCACACATCCCCGAGCCAATCACCCACACTGCAGCCATTATGATCCATCATCCTCCCCATCCACCTTCTCATCATCACAGCCCCCAAGCCTCAGACCTCACACACACACACACACACACACACACACACACACACACACACACAATCATGTCACACACAATATCACACAGACAACCCCTTTAATGGTGTCTACTTTCTCCATGTTTCACTCAATTCTGTACAATGAACAAATGGCGGACGCAGAGACAAAGAAAGCGAGGCTCTATTACACCTTTCAGACATCTACAGTACTTGCTCCATGTAATCTTGTGCTGTTGACCCTGCTGCTTCCCAGACAAATGGAACCTTATTAATCATCATAGAAAGTTGCAAAAAGGTGCTGTGCTGAGCAGGCTCCATTTTTCATTTATAGCTCTCTGAATTTGGTAAATAGCAGGTTCCCAGGCGCAACCTGTGGCCAAGTTGGTCCTTGTATCAGGGAATTTATGTCCCACTCTCTCCGGTTTATTCAATTTCTATTTTCTTTTTCTGCTATTTTCCCAACCACAGGAGCAGGCAACACTTTGCAGAAGATTAGATATGGAGCAATGTGTTAATCTTATGAGCTGAGTGGTTTATGGTAAATGACACAATTCAGCTACCATTAGATGATGCAGCAATATTGTACAAGTCATTACTTCTGTGCCATATAATTATTTTTGATATATAAACAGAACATAAACACATGGAAGGCAGGCCAAGTTATTGCTGCTAGTGTGTTGGTTTTTGTAATAGATGCTAAATGGATTCCTAGCCTGCAAGAAGTCTATGGCAACTCAGAAAAAGGTCATTGCTTTGGAAAAACTCATATCTCACACACCCGGGCTCGTTTGCCAAAAGACATGCGAGGGGCCGAGTGTTTGAAGGTTCACTGGTGTGATGTGGAGTCTGTTGAAACAGATGGATGGAAACGTTCTCTGAACCTGACAGGTATATATTCATATATTTAAAAAGAGACCTTATCCAAAGGGGACCTAAGGATAATCAGAGCAGATCAGTCGACCCAAACAGACCCTGATGGAGAGAGAACACCAACACAATTAACATGATTCAGAACAATTTGGAAGCAGTTATGGTCAAAAAAACAACAATATAATAATAGCCTGACGAATGTAAAGTTGTAGAAACTAATTCAAAAATGACTAATTTATATGCTTCAAAGAAAAATTTCTAGAAAAAAACCCTTTTGGCCTCAAAAAACCTTTTGGTCCAAAAGTAGCCATTTAACAGATTAAGTGCAATTAAGACCCAGTGCGACTCAGGTCCCACCTCAGGTCTCGGCTCCTTACAGAGGGGTCCTGCTAAGACCTCTGGTAGAGACACCAAAACTGGAATTTTTAACTGCCCTGCTGAAGCCAAACACAGCATATTGTCAGAAACACAGCATCCTCAGCGTGAAGCGTGGTGGTTCCAGCAGCACGCTGTGGCGATGCTTCTTCTGCAGCAGGCCCTGGAAGGCTTGCGAAGGTAGAGGGGAGAACAGATATAGCAAAACATATAGAAATCCTGCTGCAGCCTGTAAAAGAACTGCACCGTGGGACAGGATTATTTTCCATCAAGACAACAGCCTCAAACATAGAACTGCAGCTCCACAGGAGTCCAGACCTCAATCCAATTCAGACTTTGTGGCAGAACTTGAAAACGGCCGTCCCCTCGCACAGTCTCCACGCAACTTGACAGATCCTGAGCCGTTTGTAAAGAAATTGGGGGAAAATAGCAGCGAAAGGTGTCCCTGCTAAATGCTGACTAGGAGGAGGTTGTTTTATATTTGTGCTAAATTTAGATCAGTTTGTATTCTCTTTTTCTTTATGCTTTGATATCATCTTCCAGTGGGGTTGGTAAATGCTTTTTTGGCATTGTATGTCTATATATGGAAGGTGGAGCACAAGTGCAAAACTGTTTTTGTTGGCTTGTTTCTAAAATTTGCATACATTAGCATTTTGATTATGCACAGTCGTGCTGTGACACATTGGTAGGAAAAACAGAAACTGGAGAAGTAACGACTCATTTGAACAAATAGTTATAATTCTCATTTATTTTTTATCTTATCCGTTCAGTCGCCCGTACAGGTGTGCTGTGGGACGTTTGCTTGAAAGCACTCGAGTTGCTCCTTTTCCCTCCTGCTCTGCCACAACCCCCGTTCCACCGGCCTGTGTCAGTCTCTCCTCCATCTTTCCAAATTAACAAGGCTCGTAGGTTCTCCAGAGACCCGGCACCTCACTGATTTACCGACTGTCAGCCCGCCACAAATCACTCCATCCCTGTCAGCATTTATAACGTTCTCTCTCCATCTGTCTCCCTATCTCTTCTTTCATCTCCACGTTCCTTTACATCCCACTTCCCTCCTGTTACTGTTTCCATTTCCCATCTTTCTTCTTCCTCTTCTCACTCTCCACTGTCACTTTGCATCTCTCTAACTCTGTTTCTCTCCTTTCCTCCTCCTGACTCAGTACTTTTTTTTCTCAGTTTCCTTTACTCCCACTCCTTGCCTTACCTCCGAACCTCTCATCTTGTGTCTCTCACCTCCATCCCGTTTGCCTTCCCTTTCTCCTTTCCTGTCCATTTTCTCTTTAACCATCTATTCCCTTTCCACATTACTTGCTCTCAATGTTATATCTTTTTTTTCCTCCCTTCTCTCTTATCTAATGGCACCGCTCTCTCTGTCTCTCCCTCCAGTACCTTCAGAGGCGGCAGCAGGAGAACGCCCAGCGGCAGAGCAGAGGGGAGCCTCCGCTGCCTGAGGAGGACATCTCTAAAATGTTCAAGCCCCCCCAGCCTCCACCACGCATGGACACGTTGCTTATTGCAGGTACGCACACACACACAAAAACACATAACCTCCATGCAGACAGCACTCATCCCCACTGAGACACCCCTGCTCCAGACTCCATCAGCCGCCTCTGCTCCCCTCACAGGAGCTCAGGTTCTGTTTGTAATTATCTCCGCCATTATCTTGAAATTCCATTAATTTAAAGTTTATTGACTCAATCTCCAACTCGAACCTGTTTTGCTGCTGTTTCACGCTGCTCAGCTCTCATGCTGTTCAGCTCTCCTCTGCCTTCTGACAACGTCCTGATCCTTCCATTTACTCTGGTTCCCACTAATTTGATGTTTTGCTGTGCTGCTGTTCCCCCCACCTCCCGCTTGTGTGCATGTCTGTGTACAAATGTATGTATGTATATACGTTTCTGTGGGTGTGTGTTTGTGTTTTTGTGTGGGGGCGCATGGATGCATGTGGCTGCTCTCCAACAGGGCAAATTAACAACTACTGCCAGAACGTGAAGGAATTCACCTCTCAGAACCTCGGGAAGCTGTTCATGGTTGAGGCTCTCCAAGGCCACAACTAAAGGAGAGAAACGAGGGAGGACTCTGCAGGAGGCAGGCAGAGTGCACAGAGGGAGGAAAACAGAAAGGTGACAGAGATGCGAAGCTACCTTGGCAATGACTGGAGGAACACTGCTCCTTTCTTTGTATTCTGAGAATTTATTCATTGCTTTTATGCCTAGCCCCATCTTGGATGCAGAATTATCTTTGAAGATCACTTGATTTTGATTTCAATAAAAATCTTCCATCTCCACATCTTCTCTGACTGTGTGTTCACAGGTGAACTGTATTCTGCGTTTGGTGGTAATTGCAGCACATTTTCCAGTAGGTTTCAACAATGTTTTGCATTTTCCACAATGTCAATGAGCTAAAATGGGGCTTGAGCATCATACAAAATAATCATACAGTATAATGGTAGTTATGCATAATTTTATTGGTACAAGCCTTCGTCTTGTCGTCATCAAGCAGGTGGAACCAATTATCAGTGGATTTGCTGAAGTGTCGCTTTGCATGGTAGGGACAATGATACCCTTGTAAACAGAAATATCAGTGAAAGTTAAGCGTTAAATGAAATGCCAGTTACACGACTCGGCCCCCACTGTCTCACTGCACTAAATAGACTTTTGATTGTGTCTTTTCTTTTCCCCCTGAAGTGAAATTACACGACACACCAGAATCTGCCTTTCCTCCACACAGCTAGCAATTAGCACGTGTTTATTTTTAGGACGCAAAAACAAAGTCCCAACAGTGAAATTTGGCTTGAAACAAAGATTTCTTTTGTTGTTGAGTTTTCAAGACAACTTTTGAGGGAGGAACTGCAGGTGTGCCAAGTGACAGACTGAGCGAGACTGTCATCTGCACTAGGTGTCATTCCTTATTTAGTGCTATTGTGTCTGCAATTGCCAAAAACCTGCCTACTAACACAAGTTTAGAGGAAAGAACGACGGGGGAATCAGAGTGTTTTGGAGTTTACTCAGAAAAATACACAGGGAGATAGATTTTGATGTTGATGACAATGAATGTGGTTAAAGACAAACATCACAGAGAGCATTATACGTGATGAGAAACTTGGTATATTGTTTGACAGCCTAAGTGGGGTTTAAACATATCCATGATCGTCGTGTTCACCTTCAAAAACATTTCCTTATTTGATTTAGTTCCTATTTAGACCTTCCTGATGTAGAATATGAAATTCTCATTATTGCCTTCATGACATTTCTGTCTCTTCCTGTCTGAAGAGGAATAGTCATTCTTAATCCCATCTGCTATCCAACAAATCGACTCTTCATTGGTCATTTTTTATGCTTTTGTATGGAATTCATTCATTACTTTTATTGAATTCAATTTACTCATTTAATCACGATAATCCACCCAGTATCAATACTGCTTTCTAGGGAGTCCTGGGATCATAATATTAACCTACAGCCACACTAGAAGCCCTCATAACATACAGTGACAGTGATACCTTATTTAGCAGGTATGTTGTTTACCATGTTCGTCTATCATGCTAACATTTGCTAATTAACACTAAACATAGTACAGCTGAGGCTCAGGATTTTTCCAAGTAAGCTATTTGATCATAAACCAAAGTATTTGGAAAGAATAAGAATGCAGACTTTAGTCTGTTCCCATGTGGACCTGCCCAGCTGATTCCATATCCAGGTGTACCACAGGCTGCATTTTTGGCTGCAAGGATTTCCAGATGTGCGTCCGCCTCTCCACAGCTTTTGCCGCTGATCTTTTGCAATCATTAGGGACTGGTGGTGAAACCCACCTGAACAGAGGAGCAACATGGCACATGGGTTTCAAAACAGCTCAGTACACGGTAATCCTGTCCACCACACTGTCAATACCAGACAAGTATTTAATTATTTATAATGAATTTATTACAGAATTGAAAGTTGTCAAGGTCATAGCCTCTGATTTTTCTAGCTTTGTGGGTACATGTATTGTAGACCTGGAGGTGCTATCATATTAAACCTAAAAGGCAAATACTTTAAGGCCTTTACCCTTCAGCAGCAAGCGTCCGAAAACAAACTTTTGCTGACTCTTTACCAAAACGCAACTTGCAGGGTGCATGTCCGTTTGTAACCTCTGCGTGAGGCCAACAGCTAAACACCTCAGACAACTGTAAGCTGTTTGCTGATGATCCTCCGCAGAGGATCACATATCTCACAATTACTCCTCAAGTCATCAAAAGCACAGCAGCTCATTTGGGGAGCTTGTCACCGCTGTCCGCTTCATCCAAGAGCAGGACGCTGACTGATGACTCTTCTCGCTGCATTTAATAAGGAAGCTGGTTCATTGTAGAATAATTACGCGGCATCTCTATCTCTCCGCTGTTCTTCCTCGACCTGTGGTTAAGCAGCTGCGTCTCATTCTGTGGATGATGTTATATAACTTGTCATCAGCATCGCCTAGTCGAGCAATAAGTTGTAGTGCTCCTGCTTGTCATCAGCACAATGCCATTAACAATAATTACAAGTCAACCAACATGATGAGCGCTCATTCAGCAGCGACGCTGGAGCGGCAGATGAATTCTTCTCCAAATCATAACATGTGTCCCTGACGGGTGGCAGCATGGGCAATATTAACGCACCACAGAGGGCTCAGCCGATATTTATTAATTACGCTATCTGCCGCTTTGACAGGTACACCTGTGCCTGTGATGGATGTGTAGTAGCATATGATGTGAGCCATTGACTGGTGTTTGATTAGTGTGTGTTGTTTGTAATTCTAAAGGTGCGCAGTTGGGTTGACGTTGACCTTGAGCGGCTGACTGGGGCACAGCCCCCCCACGCACCCTCTGTCTCTAATCCCGAGATGTGTGAGGAATCTCAAGCCTTAGCACGGCCTCCGCAGAGGCACAAGCATTGTGTGGAGCCACAGAGGCACCGCTGGCCCCTGCAGAGTGCCAACACGGTGACAGAGGCTCCGCTTGTATTTAAAGTGGCAGTGTTTAGTTTGGAGTGGAGAGCAGTTTGGACTGAATCATGCAGTCACAGCAGGGCTCAAGGGCAATGGAGTGGAGGAGCAGGGGAGTCAAAACCAGTGTTGTGTTTCTACGTAACTCCTCAGTCATATGAATCGTGACATTAACCGTGTGAAACAAAGATAAAGATCAGGAATTATTTACCTCTGAGAGGAAATCACAGGGTCATACAAGAAGCCGCATTATGTGGTTTCCTGGAATTAAACTTCAGATTAAGACATTAATCATCAATCAGACATTTCTATGCAGATGTAAGGATGTGTTTCAACTTGTACTAAGCATGTGAAATTGCTCTATAAAACAGTATATCATAGCTATGATCATTTTGAATGATATACTTATACACACATGAACAATACAGCGTCCTATGAACCATTATCATCTTATACACATGTGCAACTCACACATCTGTTTGTTCCCCCTCAATAAAAAAACCCACAATCCCTGAATGTACAATTAGTTTTTTAGTTCAAAAGTTTAACCGCAGACCAGAAGATCACACGATGCTGCCTCACTGGATCTATTCTTAGTGGAAGGCTTCTAGGGTCACCATCACACTTGTGTAAAATTGCAAATTGGACCGTGATTGGTTCCCAAACTAGTCGTGATGTCAAAGATCCTGCTAATATGCACACTCTTTAAATACAGATCCAAGGCCAGCTCAGAGAAACTTTCCCCTTTGGCAGATGAGTGTGAAAACAGCTCATCATTCTGCACAGTGAAGCTCGAACATCCAAGTGATGTAACAACAAGCAAAATACATTTTTCAGTGGACCGGAGCTTTTAAATATCATTATATTTGTTTGCAACTACATTAGTGTGTTATATTTTTTCTGATTGTTTGCTTATGAAAGCTAAATAGAGAGCTTGAATTAGAGCTACCCACCAACAGAGTTGTCCTTTGGAGTATATCCATTGTGCCATCTTGAGCGCAGGCTGTATAAATGCAACAGAGAGATTCTACTGAAACACACTCACACCCCTCCATGTGTCCAGACACTTCACCTTTATACCCACTCAAGGCACTGATGTGGATTTTAGAAGCACTGAGTGTCTTTGCTTCATTGTGCGACTCGTTTTGAAATGTTAAACCGTTTGGAGGAAAGAACCCCACAGCAGCAGCAGCAGCAGCAGCAGCAGCTTCATTTGTGATTTTCTCTCCCACACGATCCTGTTCAATTGACCATGAGACTACTGTGAGTCGGTGAAAATGAGAATGACATCCTCAAAAATGAGACAAAATGTTTTCACCCACGGACGACGCAGATGCCGAGTCTGTGGCCCGCTGATGCAACGCCTGACAATGAAACTTTGCACCTCCTTCTCCAAAGCGATTTCATTTGCTCCCCCAGTTATTTGATCACTTTCTGTGATGTCACTTCCCTCCTCAGCATTTGCAGAGATTACCCTAAACTGTGAGTCTGAACCCAGCATGGGAACCGAATGAGGGCTTTAGCTGTGTAAACAGCCAAGCGTTCTGTACGCTGCAATAGGAGGAAATACTTAATTAGGATTATGGGATTTGTCTGTGCACCTTCAGATTCCTGAGAAGGAGGCTAGTAGATGTCAGGGGGATATAAGTTTGGTCTCATTTAATCAGGGAGTGCGGCCTGCAGAGCCCTGACCCCAGCAGTAATTTATTACCGCTCAAACACAAACACAAGCTCTGTCAGCGTGCCTGCTGTCACCCTGTCATTGGTGATAGAGAGAATCAGCTGGATGAATATAATGAAACCAGTTATTTCTCTGTCAACTCTGAATACTTTTCCTTTTCTTTGCTCTCTCTCTCTCTATCTCTCTCTCTCGCCCTTTTCTGCCACAGATATTGCCATGGCAACTGTAGATCCTGTATGGAGTAGCTGTTGAGGATGTAAAGTAGTTCCCATGGAAAAATAATCTTGCAAATCCCCAAAACAAGAGCAGAAAGGCAGGCAGATGTGGTTGTAGGAAGCGGTGTGGGCACGGTTAGGGAATTTAGCATTTATGCGATTATTCACACAAGTCGGCTGCAGCCAGCGTCAGAATACATTTCTTCACAGAACAACGCTCCACCTGTCATTGAAGCAGCTCTATATTTGCCTTATCTCTGGTCGATAGATCTGTGCTGTGATTGGCAACTGTATAGACTGAGCGCTGTGTTCGAGTTGCAATTCGTCTCTGCCTGCCACCCAATTCGACGGCTGTCACCCGTCAGTGGCACAAATCCCACAGGCCATTATGAGGCTGGTTTAATCCCCACAACAGCAGCAACAGAAGCCTTTCAAGAATGGTTTCGGAGCATGATACCCTGTCTGTCACATGCATCCGTGGGCTTCTGGCAAGGCTACAGTGCATTGTCGTCGTCCCACTCCATCACTTATGTCTTGTCTTATCCCCAAGCCACTGAGACAAATGCACTGGATGTCCTCCTGCTGAAGATCAATCACGTGTTGCATGTAATCTGCTGGGCTTTGTCTCTCTGCTTTGGACACACAGATTTGGCCTTGGCTGTTACACATAATGAATTATGTTTTTATTGATGTCTTAATTTTGGAGGTTGAGGTGGATTTCTAAGAGAACTGCTTGGTCCATTTACTGACTGTGTTAGATATTTGTCTTTTGTGAACTCTCCTCAACCTTTTCTGGCCCTTGCCCAAGTTGTCACATGGATTTTAGTGTATGGAGGTACAGCCAGGAGTCAGTTAGCTTAGTTTAGCATAAAGGTAGGTGGCATTAACCAGCCTCAACCAGCCTTACTTCCTCCAAAGTTAAAAAATGCCTTCCAGCACCTCTAGAGCTCACTAATAAACATATTGTATCGAAATTGTTCAGTTCAACATTTTTCATGAAGTTTCTTCACTTGGCCACTGGTGGCCATTTCCACCTTGTATTACTCCCAGTGAAACTGCAATTTGTGAAGGTTCAAGATCCAAAGGGGGAGATTATTATTATTGTTGTTGTTGTTATTATTTATTGATTCATTTTTCAGCCACAAGAGCTCAAATTGCTGTGAGGTGGAATGAACTAGAAGCACAGAACTCACCCCCATAACTGGAAAAGTTGTATAAACACCAAAATGGATATACAGCATCGGGAACTGAGATACGAAAAACATGGCCATTACTCGTTAAGTATTAGTCCAACCATTATCAATCTTGATTCATACTGTTAGGAGTTGAGTGGGAATGGGCCTATGTAAGCATTTTGAGCCTGGCCTATCGGGGGCGTCACAAATACCAAAAAAGTGTAACTTGTGTATAACTTCAACAGTATTTTCCCAGCTTCAGGAGGCAGCTGTTTTCTAAAAAAGACTGTTAACTCGTAATGTGCGCTGCCTGACCAGCACCACATAGCAGACAGAGAAAGTTAGCAACTAGCTGGTGAACACAGTGGAGCATTTAGCAGTGAAGATTTCCCTCAGGAGTAGCTCGAGACAAAAACAGACTTTAAAGGAGAGCGAATACTTCAAATGAATGCTAATGTTGCTCAGTGTCTGCAGGATGTTTGAATAGGCAACTGTTTGCTAGTTACCCACATCATCTTCAAAGGTGTTACAGCAATTCCACAAAAGTTTGGCGCTTTGTAAAACACAAATAAAGCAGAATGTGACAACATGCTAATCCTTTTTGACATATGCTCAAGTGAAAGCAGTCCAAAGACAATACATTCAATGTTTCCCCTCATCAACTTCATTGATTTTTCTAAATATCTGCTTATTCTGAATTTGATGCAACATGTTTCAAACAAATTGGGACAAGAGCAACTAAAGACTGGGAAAGTTGTGGAATGCTCCAAAAACACCTGTTTGAAACATTCCACAGGTAAACAAGTTGATTGGTAACAGGTGATAGTATCATGATTGGGTGTTAAAGGGGCATCCTGGGAAGGCTCAGTCGATCACAAGCAAGGATGGAGAGAGGTTCACCACTTTGTGAACACATGACTGTATGAGGGATGTTAGTACATGGGCTCAGGAACTCTTTGTAAACTGTTGTCAGTAAATGCAGTTCATTTGCAAATAACTGTGTTTTTAATCATCTTTTACATAGTGTCCTAACTTTTCTGGAAATGGGGGTCCAATATTATCAATGATGTATTCACAGCTTGTTTCTGCTGCTCCAAAGAGCATTCAAAAAAATCATTTATCGCAGGTTTAAAAGTGCAGACAGAATCCAAAAATATAAGATTTTTGAAACATTTTTTTTTTACAAATATACTGGATCAAAGTCACAGCAATGCAGTAGTTTGAATCCCATCTCATGTCATATGGATTCTTTACTCCAGGGTTTTAGAAACTCTACAGCATTGATCTATCAGGAGCAAGATGAAGCCTTTAGTTGTATCAGAAACCAGCTGAGCATCAGCAAGACTTAGGACAAATATCCTGGGTATAGTCTTGTTAGAGACCACACCTGCAGTGGTTTGTGTTTCCTAGAGCATGCATACAGTTTGTGACCTCCAGTTTCTCCTAATGCTGTTTTTATGTGCCTGTCGCTTTTTATTCACTGTTATCTATCATCCTCGTTGAAACCTTGAATTTCAAACACTGCCCTTTTTTCCTTTTTTGGCTGGGTTATCATATTTTCCCCTTAATGAAGAAAATGAGAAAATGCCAAGCAGAGTAATTTATTATAATTCATGATCAGCTTCTCCCTCTTCCTTAAAGTCTGGAGATGCCAGCTTACCCCGGGTACAGTGATTGATGGGATGCTTGTGACCTACAATAGACAGACCCACAATTAAAGCACGCCTTATCTCCCAGCTGTGACTCTCAAAGATAAATGCTGATAGCACCCTCCCCTTTGATGTTCAATCATGCACTCCACGCCTTGGTCTCAGCTTGTGTCCTCAGAATGACTGATGTGCATTTGAATATTTCTTTCTTGCAGGTAAACATTAACATTCAGTTCACTTATTCAGTCACTCCTCCTCACTCTAGGTTCAATATAGCCTGTCTGTTTTATGCAGGCATTCTCAGGGAAAAAGAGAACCCAATTTAATTGTGTTTATCTTCATGCTATGTACCAGTAAGACTAATGCATTGAGCCTCCTTTTAAATTGGAAATGTTCATCACATGTTATGGGACATGGACAATGTTTTTCTTTATGTCTTTCTCTGCAACCCCTTTGTTTTCATTGTTCTTTCTTCCTTATATTTATTTTGCCTCTGTCCCAAATATCACATTTTGGACACTAAAACAACCCTCATGCTTATAATGTACTTACTAGTCTCCTCCAGTGGGACTTAACCATTGAACACTGTTTGCCTTTTGTCCTGGTCCTGGACTCATCCTCCACATCCTCCACATCCTCCAGCCCTGTCGTGTATCTAATCCCACTGGAATTCACTCACAGAGGAAACTGTCTGTGACGCTGCTTCATTCAAAGCTCTAATAAAACTGCTGTATCAGTGGGGAGAACCATATGATCCTAAGATCATGTGAAATGCTTTCATGTGTTCTATGCCAATTGTGAACACTGTTCAATTATGTACACGCTGTGAAAATTTGATCAACGCTCCCCCTTTCATTCTGGATTCCCTTTTCTTCCTCCCTCAGCTTATTATCTATTTCTGACTGTCATCACTTCATGCTAGATTTTACTATACGAGCAACATGTACATTCACTCAATGGGTGTCATTTTTCTGAACACTCTTCTGTCTGAAGAAAAAATAACTGGCAGCTGGCTGTAAACATTTTGAGTGCACCGATGTTGAGGAAATGAAAGTGTTGCTCACTAAACTGTTTCTAAATGTGACACACTGTTAATACAGGTGCAAACTGTCAAAGAGGCACACAGAACAGCTGTCACTGACCTTTTAGCAGTACAAACTACCACATAATCTCCCGACTGAGAAGACAGGCTACAACAAATCTAAACAATAAATAGAAGATCTTTTTTTTCTTCTTTTTTTAAAAAAATAGATGTATTGCAGTTTCACCCACAGCCTTATTTTTCCTTTCCACACGCATTTTGATTATAACAAATGTTGATGCCTGGCCCCCGATTCTTGTCATTTGGTGTCCATTTATTTCCTTTGAGGGAAGCGGCAAGCCCACTGACATTCAATCATATTATTTTGCCACAATGATTCGCCGCCTCCACCTGTGACCTGAACCACACATAACACAGTGCATGACAAGTGCTGTGTAAATCAAAGCAGCAGGACACATACACACAGAGTTCTAACCGAATCTCATGGTGAGACCCTGACCAGCAGCAGAGATTATCACATGCACAAACAAAGCAGACAGCGGTGAACATCCAGGAGAGCACTTTTACCTCCTTCTACAGTATTTTAATTTAATTTCTGCTAGTCACCTGCAGGATGATGTTACACCACTTGGATGCAACTGCCAACCTGTTATTGCAGGAGTGCGATAGAGAGTAAGCTTATGGCAGCCATAACAGGCTTTTGTAAGGGCATGATGGCCTGCAGGTAAGTGATTTAGAGAGAATCAGGTTGATGCTCTCCAAACCTTCTGCCAGAGATGCACGGCCAAGGCCAAGCAGTTGTAAATTTTCTCAGTGTCAGCTTTTTCCACATCGCTTACCTTAGGCTCGACTGGAATAAATTCTCTTACAATTTTCAAAGCTGAAATTGGTCATTCCTTGTGCATCTTTTCACTCCAGGACCTCTAAAATTGTCTGAGGGTGCCGTTTGGAGGCTTGTCTCCCTGTATTTGCCGTGGTACCTGATCCATACACTCAGTAAAGAGAAATTTCTGAATCTTTCACCCAATTTAGAAGGAATTGGCTATACTGCACAGGGCTGATTTGATATGGTGTGTGCACAAAAAGGGAGCACATCTGATGCATTCAGGCTCACTGCAACTGGACACCTAGTCTTGGTATATAAACAGGTACCACTGCACAGTCTACTGACTTCCAGGTCAGTGTAAGTTCCTCACATACTCTCCACATCCTGTGTAATATTTGAGCAAATTTCCCTCGGTGCACGTGTACCATTGTTCTCGTCCCATTTACCGTTGTGTAATGTGGGATCATTTGAATGACAGATTATCACCCTGTAGAAACCCACACAAAAATAATGGGTACGCTGACTGATGAATATATGTTAAAAGCTTGTAGTTATATCCAACATGAACTGTCAATGAACCTCCTTAAAGGAATAAAGAAGATGCAGGTGTTGAGAAAAGGACACGTGAGTGAAATACTGTAGCTCTTTCATCGAGAAGGATGTCCTTTTTACTGTATATGTGACAGGAAAAAAATGAAAGCGAAATTGAATTATGCAAGATGTATAATGTATGAACTGAATGACAATTTTGGTGTTAAACAGCTTCAAAAAAATGGAGAATAGTAGGAAAAAAGCTCAAATTTTCTATTCAGAACAAGGACGTAGCCCCTGTGTCTCTGATCATTTCAGGTTTGAAAGGGGAAACTGGGCATAGTTTTGCTGAAAGAGACCAAGCACAGAAGTGAAGGTTAAGTGTGAGGTTGAACATCAGCTGCTCTGTTGGTTTGTCTGTGCTTATCACATTTTGACGTGTGTCCTTCAACAGTTAGATATACACCCACGCTGGCCTTGACATGAAGGTCAGTGATATCTGACTGTTACACAAATCAGACAGGAAAAGATGACATCTTAGTCTTAATATTGACCGAAAAGAAAATCGACTGTGTGGACAGTCTGTGCAGTCTTTATCAGAATGTCTGAAGAAACCATACAACAGGTTGTGCATGTTTAAACACATTTCCTACAGTTTACTCATGGAGGATTGCTGACCACTTGTCAGAGTTATCTATTAAATGACAATTTCTTGTCTATTTACATTTCATACCTACTGAGCCAATTAGGGTGAAATAGTAGAAAAGAAAACATGTGCACATGGATTGGTAATCAACCACACCTATTAGTCAACTGCAAAACTAAAAATAATTGGAAGCAAAGAGCTCAAAGTCAAAATTCTACTGCAACAACCAAGCTGCTGTCCCCAGCGTCATATTGACATACAGGTGTTAGAGTGACGTGTATCCTTTTTCCACGATCGATGCTGCTTGTAAAAGACTGTAAATTGGCCAGTCAGAGCTGACACATCCTATTTCTCTTGCTTAGTTGTTAAAACGGCTGTAATCAATATAGAGATGTATCCAATGGCTGTGGAAACAATGTGAAAAGAGTCGCTTGTAGTGATGAACCTGCAGAGAATTATCACCTGAATCTGCACCTTCCCTCAGCTTTACAGAGCTTTGCAGTGAGTTTCAGCTCATTGCTTAGCTGTCTGGCCCACAGCTTTACTGTTTTGGTTGACTCTCACCGCTCTCACTGTGATCTTTTTGGCTGTAACGGCTGTTTTCACTGAAAAGGCTCTATACCCCTGCACTTCCTGCTCAGCACCAAACAGTTGTCAGACACAGTTGAACACAGCATTTAGCGGCTAAAGATGGATATTGAAGGAGACCAAAAATGGAGCTAAAAGACAGTTAGTATGGCACTTATGTTTATTAGTTGGCCAGAGATATGACTCCAAATGAATGACAAAGTGGCTCTGTGACTGCTCAATGGTAGATAAACAGCAAAATTGCTAAACAATTGCTAACAAGCTCCACATCAACTTAGAAAGGTGTCAGTGTTGTGTTAAAAATTGTTTCTGCTGACCCCAAGGGGCCATAAAAATAGGTTATTGCATGTTTAACATACAAATTATGTTTTGAGTTTTAAAGTTCCTTTACATCAATGTGCCATGAAAATGAAGTTGTAGTGATCTTTTGCTTGTAATAACTAGCAGGAACAACCAACTTAAACCTCTTGGTCATGTCTTCAGTGGCTCTGCTGATGTTACTGTTAGGATCTGCTCACCTGCCTGTCCCTAGTGTTTTCATTTCCCCCTTTTCTCTTTGTGTTATTTGTCTGTCTGTCTGTTCCCTTCTCTGTCTGAGGCTGGGCGTGGTCTCCTACACTCTCAGCTGGCTGCCGCCTAATCACCTGTGCACCTGTTGCGCATCAGGCTCATCAGGGCTTCAGTATTTAAGGGTGGCTCTCTGCACTACTGGTTGCCAGTTTGTCCTGGTCTTTCCAGCCATGTTCAGTGTTTGCTCTGCTTCAACCTGTTTGGTTGTGTTCTTTTTTTGTTTTTCCTCTGCCTCTTGAGAGTTCTTTTTGTGTGTTCATTCTGCCCACCGGTCTGCATCTTTTGAGTTCAGTAAACAATTAAAGGCACAACAGTTAGCTTCTTTGAATGAGCAGATAATGGTCATCGCTCATGTAAAGGTTATGTCATTTGTAGTTAATGGGCTGTGAGACGAAATAAATGCTGTGGTCAATCTTTGCCAGTGCCACGTCCTAAAGACTTAAACTTAAAAGCAGTCTCTTACCATGATATTGAAATAATTATTTATAAAACATCTGCTTTCACAGTGCAGTGTTCAGAGAGCTGCCATGGTTAGCAGATACAGTTCAGTCATTTTGCCCAGTTTCTTGTTAACCTTTCAGTTTCCTTGCTTGTCTGCTGTTTTTTACTCCCCAGACAGTGTCATGGAATCTGACACCTGGCTGAGACATTCAGCTTCAGCTGTCATCTGGCACCATGGGAGGTTATAATTTGTTTTTCCGTAGGTTAGCTACTTGCCAGCAGTCAACAAAAAAACAACATCTTGAGCCAAGCAGCTTAAAAACCCCTTTATTGTGTAACAGAGAATTTGATGGTGTAGGTGCAGGTGAAAAACCATAGTGTTTATCGACTGATATGAGTGATACTGATCTGAAAGTAGTTATTTCCTCTCCACCAGGCTGTCATTTGGCTGCCAGACGGCTGGGTGATTAGTTCTGTGGCAGTCTGCGGTCGGGAGCTCAGTGCTGTTGCCTGATAAAGGGGTCAGGCTAAGCCACACACCCACTGCCAACCTACCCTGCTACTTAGCAGTCTGCTTCCTTTCGGCCTTCTCAGAGTGAGCAACACCAGGTCACTGTCCCACGCCAGCTCTTCCTCCGAAGCCCGACTCTCCATGAAGCAAATCTCCTTTAGCCACTGCTCATTGCTGCAATGCATCTCTGCACCAGTGTAAGAACATCTGCTGGTTAATCTTAGTCAACATCAGAGCATGACAGCCAACAATGCAACCTGCCTTCATTGACTGCAGAGGGATAGGGGACCACACAGAGGAGGGCAAGAGTTAGTTAACTGGATATTATATTGAACAGAAATAGTTTAGAGCTGAAGGAGAAAATAACTTTTGTTGGGAACGGTGCAGCAGCATGGGGAGATAAAATGGACGTGATTCTCCCATCAAAGAGTGGGTTTATTGTGTCTAGAACAGTCTTCTACAAAGGATTGAGATTGGAAAAAGAGATGGGGTTTTCATCTTTTCACAGAGTGATTTACTGCACTGATATAGTTTCTAATCAGATTTCACTGGCGTTTTAGGAGCTTTTTAACATCAAATCTCTTTCTCTAAAACAAAAATCCACCTTACAGTGAAATTCACAGGCAGCTGCAGCTATAAGTCCCAGCATTAACTGGTTTGCTGCCTTGAAAATTCCCTGTTGCTTGATCCCTGTAAGATTTTTGTATTGGAAATGCTGCAGTGCAGATGTAAGACAAAGAAATCAAGGGTATCATTTATTTAATGTCTCCTGCTGTGTGGTATTTTTTGGAATTTGAGCATTTCAGTAAAAATCTCTCCGTATTAAATTAACATTTTCAATTCACGGAACAAAAAGGGCAAACATGCATCACAGATAAAAAAACACTGAGAGGTCATGACTCATTGATTGAGTCCATTTTAAAATGTTTCCTGCATGCGTAATTCATAACACAACAGACCCCCAAACACTGGACTTTGAAACTTTGAAGCTCAGAGTTCTGTAACCATCCGAAAGGCAATGTCTTTAGTCTGAACTACCTCGTTATTACATGCAAGGATAGTTCAACACAGTGTAGCAGCATTTAGAAAATGAGCAATTAGGCTTCAGCATCCACAGAGAATGTGCAGAAGTCATTGCAGCTCACCTTGAAGGCTCCTGGAGGGTCAGCGGTAGGATGCTTTTAATCTGTTAGTGCTCACATCTTCCACACCGCGACCTTGCAGACACACCATGAATTTCATTACATGCCTCTACCTTTGACACGACAATGACAACTGAGCTGCTAGTTCCCTTCAGAAGTTTCCTTTAGGCGTCACTCAAAGCTGGGAAATCCATCAAGTTACAGGCCCATTTACCAAAAGAAAAATATTACTTTCAGTTCTGCTTTGAGATTCAAGGCTCAGTCAGATGTATCGCTTTTCACAATTCATTTTATTGTTTCATTTTCAATCACACACACACGCACACACACACACATACACACGCCCAAGCTCAGTCCCATTAGTGTGGCTGACTTTTCAAACTGCATTGCTAAGCATTATCTGAGACTGCCTCATGGTTGTTGCTAATTGATGCTGGAGTCAGTTCATTATTTTAGTCTTCCATGGCTGCTCAGATATCTGATTCATACATACACTCTGCATTTAATCAGTCTGATCACACAGCCGTTGAGCCAAACAGGAGGCTTTGATGAGGGTCTAAAGCCATCAAATCATTCATGTATAAGCTATCAATAATGTGTAAGGTGTGTTAGTACAAATGCTAAGTTGTTATTTTTTCTCAATCACAATAGAAATCTTAGATTTTTTTTCCTCACTTGCTATTTACCAATTAAAATCCATTAATGTTACTCCTGCATCAGAGATCCAATTAGACACTCAAGAAATGTGCATATCAGATTTCAAATTTTGATGCTTCAAGCATTGTTTTATTCTATTATTGTTTTTGTTTTATGTCCCAAAAGCCACCAAATATGTGTTACTTTGTATGAATACATGATGTATGAATAGTCAGTAGTTTGCACACGATGGTAAATCATCAGCTGGGCCTCATTCATCAATGCTCATTTTGCTGCTGTGATTCAAGAATCAGATGTGACATTGTGACTTTGTGCTCTTTTTCTCAATAGGCTGAATGATCAGGGACAGTATATTGTGGGATGTCATTGCTACTGTTCATACATTCATTCATTGGTGCTACTCGATCATGAGGCTACAGCACCATACCGCCCTCCTCAATAACCAGATATTATCCCATTTGAGCTTTTACTAGCCAACATAAAAATGGAGCACTAAGGTGATTATTCAACATTATGATGGTCGCGGTGATAAAAAACTGGCCTTGTTCGCTAAAGAGGAGGAGCGAACGCCAGAACCAGCAGCCATTACAGAGCTATAAATAAGAAAAAATCCCTCAATTATAGTGGGATGACATCAAGCATATCCAAAATAACATTTTTTTAGTCCTTGTGTTGGTAGTTTACTCAGATCATCTATCAGCTATCTAAGGGACATCTAGAATTACCTTTCAATGGCAGATGGACTGAAATGACCTCATCTGAACGCACTATTCTTTGCATACCTCGCACAAATGATGCATTCAAATGCCATGATCAACACGTAGTAGACCGTATGCCACTGGCAAAAATTCACTCAAGCAATGGAGACTGTATGCCTCTGATAAAAAGCAGACAAAAAGGAAAGACAATTAGGATGTGAAAAATAAATAATTAACCTTATTGATGGGACTGAATGGAGTCCCAGAGGAGAAAGAGGTAAAATGTAACGCTTCAACAAAAGGACATTAACACAGATACCTTCATTACTTTGAGTATAATGACCCCGCCCCTCCCCCACCCACACTCAATTCATACAACCCAGCAAGAAAAATAATTTTCTTTTAGTGCTTCAGTGGCAAAGTATATTCTTCAAATACATCACAGCTCCATCCAGACATTGTCAGATGAAGAGTAGTGTGCTCAGCTGTCATTGTTTTTAATTAATCCTTTGACATTTTGGGAGTTTTCAGTGCCTGGAGCAGGTTGAAGCTCACTTTTCATATGTCTAGGTTTGCTGTTTACTGAGTGCAGATTTATGTATCACTCAATGAAAATGGGTTGCACCACACAACCTACTTCTTCTAAATATAATTAAGTGTAACCAACTAACACAGCATGCCATTTGATCAAAATGATGTTTGATCATCACATAAACTAATGTCACAACACAATATTCCTCAAATTACAAGGTGTTATGCTAATACCACCCGACCAAATGACTGCACAGCCTAGCGTCTGTTACGTTAGCATAATCGGATCCTTCTTACTCATTTTAATTGATGAATGATAAGCAGAAAAAAGTCAAATGTACATTTTCAGTGTAGTGGTAATTAGGTTGAATTTATTGCTTGGCCCTTTAAAATGCTTGTTTATGTCACAACTCTGATGCAACTCTCAACTGATGCTACAGTGACTTCCTGTTGCTTGGTTTTGACTGGATGTCATGACACGCATGTATGTTTCCTGTATCAATTTATACAATATTTAATAGTCTTTAGAAGCAAAGATAAGTCTCAACTCAGAATTACAAATGACTTGGATTTATGAATTGCTGGTGCAGCCTATTGTGGACTCAGTGACCTCATTGACCAAGCAATAAATAATTAGATTTAAAGATTGAATCCCAATAAGGACCTTAAAATTAAAAGTATTACTTTTTCATTTTAATAATATACTACAATAACAGTTCAAGTCCATAATTTGCTTTGGGCTGCCTTTGCCCTTCACCACTGAAACAACATAGAGTTCACTTTTTGTAAACACACCAAGTACCATATTGATCACCTTGAAGGCTAATATTCAGGAGACATGAGCAAAGTTTCTCATTACAGCACTCCATCCATTGAATATAATTAACGTGGACACTTGAAATGTTATGCAGCAATTAAGCCAAGTCGCATAATACGAGCTCAGTTATCACACCGCATGGATATGTACCCATGTAGAGATACAGAGAAAATGATTCAACTGCTGCATCTGTTCTTAACATTAGTCACGTTCAGGACAAACCCTGTCGGTGAGTAATTTAGTGAATGAGTGAGCTTAATGAGCAGAGGTGAGCCCTTCAAATGTGAGTCATGTCTTCACATGCTAATGATGTAGGAGTTAATTTCAATAATAAAGAGATGTATGTTCTTGAATCATGCTCCAGTTACTGAGGAGGAGATTTAAAATTTGAATAGAAAGCTAAGACAGGACGGTCTTCAAGCCAATCAAATATTTGAACTAGTTGGATGAATATTTGATCTGTAGAAAGTTGAAGTGAGTGCTGTGTGGGTGGAAAGGCAGGCAAGACTTTTATTCTATTTATTGTTTCATTTCTTTTAACAGTTTTTCACTGTCGCTCGAATCAAACTACAAAGATGACACAAAGTATAAACTGTCACTGATTTCATGATAAAGCATGCCTTCTTATTCAAATATCAGGGAAATAGAAGAAGCAAATATATTTTGGAGAAAATCCTGCCTTTAACAAGTTTGCTCTTCTGACTTATGTGAGTTTACCTGCAGATAATTTCAAAGCGGGGGTCTTTATTTTCTTTTGTGATAAGGCAGCCAACATACAGTATCAGGCTGCAGTGTGTCTGTGCCATAATCCCCTCGTACTACCCTTTTTCTCTCTTGCCGAGTCAGCCAAAGCTCAAAATCTCCAATGATAACCTGTTATAGCCTCGACCAAAGTGCTGCAGAGCTAGATGGGTTTGTGCACAATGGATCGTTGATAATGCTTTGAAATTTTAGTGACACCCACAGAAGTGATTTTTTCGGGTTCCTTGGGGACATTCTTCTTGTTGTCAGTAACAGTTTTTCTTGTGGAGTTAGTTCACACGTACAACATTATGTGTAAACATGATAATACCATTAAAAAAAGTTAGATTTTAATTTGTGCACACCTGCATGTCTCTCCAGAGCAATGAATGACTTCAAATGCATCCCGAATTGACAATTCAGAGACTGGGCTCATCTTTATTTTAGGCCTTACTCTAATGATGGAGGGAGGATGTGGAGAGAGAGAGAGAGAGAGAGAGAGAGAGAGAGAGAGAGAGAGAGAGAGGACAAGAGTGCCCCCGTGGTCCCAGACACAGATGGACAAGATGAGAGGGGAACACAAGCACAGCTGAGGTCTTGCGGCGTGGAGTATCATAAGACCAGGAATCAGTGATCCCGGCTCTGCACTGATGACACTGGCTTTACTTCCACTCAGTCATTCACAGCTCTCACCAGGAACCCTGGGGACACGACTCACCGAGCACAGGCGCATCAAGATTAAAGCCACTTTTCCCCTCTAAGATCAAAAGTTTGGTGGGCTATGCCAAACGTGTCTCCAGTGGAGTTATAAGGGTACAATTTCAGTACACAAATGCCCAAAGCCATTAGCAGTGGGGAAATGAAACTCAATTCAAAGTATATCAAAATGACGTGCATGTTCTATTTAAACTGAGTCTATTAAGTATGCCCTCCATCTGTTTGGGCAGAAATCTTGTGGCTGCATTGAGCCAAAGTTTGAGCGATCAACTTTGACATTTTGCTACTCCACATTACCTTAATCATTAGCAGCATTCCATCAGAGCTTTGCGTAAAGAGTGTAGTTTATGGCAGATTGGATTGGTTTGACCTATTATGACTGCCATCCTTTATGGAATCCCTTAAGCCTCATGCATAAAAATCATGTTTGTCAGAACCATAGACAGGGACAATGAAGTTAATCCTTTAATGGTAAAAAGAGGAATAAATGTATCCATTCAGGCATGAACTCTTGTTTGTCCGACTTGTACTCCTCTTGTTATATGCTGAGTGTCTCCGCTAAGTGTCTTGAATGGAAAATGTATAAATTGTCAAAAGTTATCTCTTGGGCTTCACACTTCCTGTGAGATGAAGTGCAAAGCATACTCTACCTGAACTCTACGGAGCACAGAAAGACCAGTAATCTTCCACCAGGGCTTCAGCAATGAGGGAAAAAAAACACACACAATAGCATCATCCACTTCTGCTCCATTTTGTGGAGGGAGAAGAATGAGAAAAGAAGATGAACACGTTGCCTCAACCTCAGCCTCAACAATTGCGAGGAATAGAAAAAGAAGTGGAGAATCAGCTCGGCAGCAGTGAGATTCTTAACAAGTCCACTGCTGTGGGTACATGCCAGCCTTTGTGCATGTAATGCTAAGTGAACTAGGACACAGAGTACATGCTGCAAAACCTGGTGTGAAGATTATCATAATGTGACGATTAATAGACGCTATTTGAACGTGCAGTGCTACAGCATCGTTTCACATCCTTATTAGTCCATCAAATAAAGAGAATAATCAGGAGGGAAAAGTCTGCATAAAGTAGCTCACAACTCAAATCCTTTCCACCCTCACCTCATCATCTTCCTCTCCTGTCATGGAGGGAACTTTCAGGTAGGCAACACAGAACAAAGTAACTCCGCAGACCACAGCCGGTTTCCAAGGTAACAGGGAACAGGCCCCCTTTTGGATCGAATGGCAAATTTCCACACCTGTACCCTCACCATGACTGCTGAGCTACAGTACACAGTATGTACATCTCAACGTGCTGTAGGGCTGTGATCAGCGGCGACAGAGGTGACCACAACTTACAACACAGCACAGCAGCGTCTCATTAGGAGTATCACACTGATCCGGTTGCTGGGCTTTTCTTTCTTTGGCTGGGTCATCACTGCCATCTCGCTGTTTGTTATGTCACCCTGTTCTTGTTCTTCAGTGTGGATGTTTTTTTAGTGTGCATCAGTGTGTCCCTCACCTCTTCCCTTTTCCTCTTTCTCCCCATCTGCCACTGCGATCTCTGATTCAAACTGTCCTCAGGTGGCTCTTGTCATCGCTGTCAGTCTGTCAGTTTATCAAGCCTGAGTGCCCTCCCAGTCTCTCTCTATATAATTAGTACACTGTCCTGAAGAAAGAGTTTTCTGACACTGGCTGCTCTCACTTTCAAAGGTCACAAAATTTCAGGTGGAGATCTGATTGATTTAATTGGCCACTTGAACTAATTTGACCTGGAGAATTAAAAAAAAAAAAAATTTAAGGTGTAAAATATTATATATCCAGGATAATGAGCAACAAGCAAAGTTTAAAAACATGTTCAGGTATTATTTCTTAAGGGTTTAACACAGTTAATGTGCTTCATCAGGACTATGAACCACACAACTGTCATCACTTCTTGATTCAGATGTTGCTAAATCCTGATTGGTTCAAGAATATGACGTCACCTGTTCCCCACTCAGACCCACTCACTTCAACACTATGAGTCAAACACAGGCAAAAACACAAATACAGGAATAATAAATAGCAGCTGAGCTCATAAATAGGATGCAACCCAACAGTATATATAGTCACAGCTGAAATGATTAGCTGATTAATTTTATTCATTGTCTATATATATATTTCATGAATCATAAAAAGTTCACCAGCTACAATAGTGAAATGCTGCTTATACATTAATGGTATGATATATAATTGTGTAACAGTCACCAGTCCCTGACCTGCACTGAGTACTTTTACTTTTGATGCTTTCAGTACATTTTCCTGATCATCATTAAAGGAAGCTGACTGAGACAATAAGTTGTCAGGGCCCTGAATTTTTCAAGAATTGAACCAAAAGTTCTGACATTTCAAGACATTTCAAAATGAACTTAGTGGAGTGGTTTTGTTTAACTTTGCTTAGGTTGAGACCCTGTCCTCCTGGGGCCAGTAGACAAACAGTCTTATGGCATCACAGACATTGTAATTTGTGTGCATCCTAATGACTGTTGCCCTGAGCTATTTGCACAGTTTCCCAGCAAGCCCCGTGAAGGTCAGCATGGCATCACAGCAGGCGTTAAAGACAGACTCAATTGCTCGGACAATTGACAGTTGACAAACACATAAACACACGCACACGCACACACACACACACACGCACACACACACACACACACACACACGCACACACACACACACACACACACACACACCTTTTTTGCACCAACCTGTATACCACACACTAAAACTGATTTAAGAAAGCTGCACGCATGCCCCACATTCATATTTAGTCCTATATGACACAGATGTCTGTCATGAAAGCAGCACATGTGTACAGTGCATTGCTCCTCTCTCATCACACTGACAGGGAGCATATCAGTAGGGTTTTTACATCAGGCCAATGACATTTGTTTTCTCATTCAATGTGTTTAAAAATCCTCTTTATTTCTCTGACATGTTGGTAACAAGCTTTTAACAGTGTGAAGCATATTTGTTGTCTTGCTGGCTGTTAACAGCATTGTTGGGATGCTGTGAATTGGCTTTTATCTCCCTGAATAAGGAGAGTCAGTCAAAGTGATGTAACAGTCTGATAGATTGCTCTACCTCACATCCTTATGTTTAAACAGATGCATCTGCGGTTGTTGAAAGTGCGAGAGTGCAATGAATGTGCTCTTCAGAACAAGGCTGCTAACACTCTTTAATACTTTTTAATCTTCATGTATTCTGCTGTTCAGAGAGTACTTCCTGGCATTTTCCTGACATTTCTCTGTTATGATTGACACCAAGGTGATCCAAAATCAGCCATTATATATTACTAAAGGTCCCTTAATCAAGAAAGACATCTTTGAATTTGATATGGAAGTGCTCAGGTCAAAACTAATCTCATAAGGTACTTTTTTTTTTATATCCAAGCAGAGTCATTTAGATTAAGAACATAAAGACCAAAATAAGAACAAAGGGCAAAGTCACATGTGGAAAATTAGCACAGACATAATGATGAAACTTTTCTAGTTTAATTAACTGCGATGTAATCTTCATATTCTGTTTGCCCTCTGGATCACAAAAGACACATCCTGCTCTTCATTGAATTTAAACCCAAAATCTGTTCTGTATGAAGATACAATCCGTCACTCATCAAGCACTTTGCAGAATTATTGTATTTTCCTATTTCCACAGCACAGAGCCACAGTATACACCACAGTCATAACCCGCAATTGTAATATTATTTTATTTCTATAACCCAAATGTGTATGAATTATAATTCAATTGAAAAATAAGTTGAATACATTTTCTGGCACAAGGTAGCATATTAACTGTCTGAAAAGTTCAGACTATAATCATGTTTGAAAGGCAATACAACCATATTTTTAACATGACTTTATATTTTAATTTTCTCTTTACTATAGATTTTATCCCTGCTTAGTGTAACCTCCATTTTTGTGGGTGATGCACCTCTTTTGTAAAATAATTAATGATGCAGCAAATTACTGTGAATAAAACTCACATTTCCTGCCAAGAAAACCCATTTTCAGGCCTTTTAACTGTACTGGATCTTTATACTGTAGACCCAAAGTCTATTTCAGAGTTCTAAATAAAAGAGGAAGTAAAGTGAAAAAATAGATAAATAGTGAAAGAGTCAAAGAAGATGCACTAATTTGGGAGAGACTGTGATGCAACACAGGCTGGACCAGTCCAGGTTCTCGCCTTTGTATTTCTTATATTAACAGCAACAAAACGACAGAAGTCTAAATCCGTCCTGTTAGTCATTGCACGCTGCTTGTCGTGGTCAAGCTTCTGACACATTTTGTGGGCAGGTTCTGCTCGGCTTCACAAGCAGCTGCCTGCTGCTCTCATGTTAAACACCTTTTTAACAATTGTGAGATGAGACTTCTTCTCAGCCCTTTTAAATTATTTCGACCTGAAAGTCATTGACTGTGACAAAAGCACTGTTTTGAATGTTTTGTGAGATTTATCACACCTGTTAAAATATTCCTTTTCGATGGGAAAGGGTCTTTATTGCTGCACTGTCTTACATTTATAGTCTGCAATTCCTTACAAAGCTTGAAACCTTTTTTTTTTTTTTTACAAATAGAACCTAAGAGCACTTCCTAAGGCTTGAAGATGAATCTAGACAATTGTACACAGCACAGGGCTAAGAATAAAGGAAATAGAGTGTGCATCACACAGTATGTCAGGTGCTACAGTAGAAGTCAGATGAATGGACAAGATCTTCACTGCAGACATGTACAACCAGCTCTGTGATTTTCTAACTGCAGCTTTAAGTCAACACATGAATTATATATATTTTTCAGCGATTCTCTTATAACAATGCTTTTCTTGAAAGTTTGAAAGGAAGTTTTAAAGTCAGCATCAGCTCAATCCTCACTTCTTTCATATCCCCCTGAGCACTTAAACAGCAGTCAGTTTGGACTCAGTCAGTGCAGCATTACAAACACAAACTGAAAACTTTACTCTGGACCATTACAAACAAACTTTGTTGGCATGATATGTCAGTTTTTCAAACTATAGAAACATTGTCATTTGGTGCAACAATAATGTACCTGGTAAAGCAAATATTGGTGACATGAAGTGACCCTGGCCTGCATTGTAAATCAGGATGAATCATATATTCCACATCTGCCTTGAATGCTTTCAAAGCAAAGCACAGCACAAAGAAAAGCACATTATAAAGGGTGTAACATCTGACAGTTCCCAGGCATTCAAATGTTGACCAGGAACTCAGCTTTCTTCTAATGTGCACTCTTCTTTCACACAGAGATTCAATAACCAATGGCAGGTAATGGCTCCTGTTACATTTAAAAAACAGTGCTTGTTGGCTGTGAAACCATGTAGAATAAAGCCTTTGGGAATGGTATGCATATCATACAGGGTGCTGATCAGAGATGGCTGTGTATCAGGTGCATTTACCTATGCAGGGATTGTAATTGCAATGTGTTTTGGAGACAGGGTAGAGAAACGGCAATCTAAGCAGGTGAATTGGCAGCTTTGCCATGGCTGTGCTGAGCAGACTGCTAAATAAGGTTTTCTGTTGTCCAGAAAAAAAGCTGTGACCGTGGCAAGGGGAGAGAGAGAGAGGAGGGAACAAGAGACACCGAGGAGGAGTAAAGGCTGCGGAGAGAGGGAGAGAATGAGCGAGAAAGATAGAGAGACAGGGAGGTCGGGAGAGAAGATAGACGGCGAACACGGGGGAGTGAGGACAATGGAGGGTAAGAGAGGGAGAGAGTGTGAGACGAGCACCTTAGAAAATCAAGCAGCCAGTCTATTCCCCAGAGAGGCAGCAAGGCTGGCTGTGGCTGACTGATCCAGTGCTGTGCTGCACTGTGTGAAAGGGGCCAATAACAGGCTGAGTAATGGGATTGTGCCACTGCAGATTGTGTGTGAACAGGTTGGGTCCTTGGGTGTTCCCAGACGTCAGGTTAGCACTGGCCTGAATAAGACCGGACTGAACAGGAGCTAAGCCTGCCTGTTGTGCTCAACATCTATAGGCTCACCATTTTAGTTTTAAGGATATTTTTCAACAAATCCCACGAAAAGACTAAAGCCAACAATGAACAGATCCTACTGTCAAGTATTGCCTGTGAAGCCAAAGCCTGATAGCTTATTGCTCTGTGCCACAGAGCTCCATTCTCGTGTAAAAAAGGAAGAAAACACCGTCAATGAGCCACATTGTTGCACTGGGTGACGTGTTCCTTCATTACAATGAACTCCAACATGCAATTTGTTTCAAGTTAATTACACCTTATTTACTTGAACTTGATGGAGTAAATAATCAAACCAAAAGTGTATTTATCCACGATGAAAACAGTCCCTCAACAAATGTACCGTTTTCTCTAACTGCTACATGTTTGCTAAAAACTACAGTGCCCCAATAGTAATAATAATATTAATAATAATAATAATGATAATTGGTAAGACTTTATTTGAAGGGGTGTGCATTATATGAAGGTTTGTTATCATGAAAAGTGTCATTCAGTGATTTGTGTCATTTTTAATGCAATAGTTGATACTGTTTGACTGTTTGTTATGACAATCTGACATTATTAGCCTGTCATAAACCTACCATAGCAGGCCTAATTATCAAATTTAAAGAAACCATTTAGCTTTATGTGTTAACATCGCATTACACTGTCTCGTGTGGTTGCTTTTGACACTGGCTGTAATGAGACCATTATAATTGTGTCATGAATATTTTCCTTGACATCAACTACAGTGGCACAATTTGGATTAGTCTTTAAAATGTCATTGTGATAAAATAATAATAATAATGATAATATAATAAACTTTGTTTGTTTAGCACATTTCATACAAGAAATGCAGCACACACAGAAATGACATGGCCCAAGTGCTTCAGTGCTTCTTACTTATGCTTACTGCACAGTCAAATGCTTTTCTAAAAGTGTCATGAATAATTTACTTTATCTGAACTACTGTGGTACAATTATTTTTTACTTTTCATTAAGATGTCATTACGGCAACTTTGATGACAGGGAATACAGTATGGAGGTGATTTATGAGTTTCCTAATGGACAGTTAGCTTTACTTCTTGCTAAATTAAACGCTAACTGCTGCTGCCTGTAGCTGCCTTTATCTTGTTAGCTCAGTTAGCCATGCAGCTAGTGGTCCTATTAGCTGACTCAGCCGAGGACCCAGGAACCAAACTCAACAAGAAACCCATCTCTGTGCTGTATTCAGTGAACTGGCCTCTGTCTGTCTCAGAGGCCGTTCAGTCCTAGTCCAGCCCTGTTCACTGTATGCTCCATCTCATGGGGACCTCACCGTGAAGCTGCTTGCAGAGTGCTAATTGCTTGTGCATATTTACAGATTCCCTGCAAGAACAGGAAGCTAAGGAGGGACCTGGGACTTAGAAGCAAGTAGAATTTTAAATTCAGGACCAAATACAACAGACAAGTTCGCTCATGCAGGATGAATTTGATCATATTTCTTGGTGCCTGTTAAGATTCGAGCAGCAGCATTCTGCACCAGGAGCTTTGACTGAGAGCGTCAGTCAGACTCAGAGTGTGTTACAATAGCTAAGTGGGACAAAATGAAAGCATGGACAGCTCTGCAAATCAGTGGGAGGCAGGAATGATCTGATTTTGGAAATTTTCTTTAGCTGAAAGAAGCAGGACTGGACATCATTCTTGCCTCAAAGAGCCTCAAAACAGAGATTTGCATCAAACATTGGGCCAAGATTTCTAGCAGCCTGCTTCATGTTTTTATTCACTGAACCAAGTTCATTGTGAAGCAGGCTGGTGGTATGTGTTTGACAAAAGACTATGACCTCAGATTTATCATCATTCAGCTTTTGAAAAGTTTTGGGCTTTCCAACATTTTTTATCAGTGAGGTAGATGAGGAATTTATCTAAACTGCTGGAGTTAGTAGACTGGAGAGGAACATGGGCAACATCCACACAACAGTGGAGGGAAACAACATGGCTCTGGATGATCTGGCTAAGAGGAATCATGTATACTGAGAACAATAGAGGGCCAAGAATGGATCGTTGAGGGACACCACAGTTAAAATCGGCAACAGAGGAACTGGCATGCGCTATAACAACTGAAAAGGTTCTGCTGGGCAGATATGAAAGTAGCAGTTGTAAGGTGGTTCCCTTAAGACCAACACAGGCTTCTAGATGGTGCAGGTGGACCTCATCATCTAGAAATAACTCAACCAATAACTCACAAATAAAATCATTGAAAAAAATCGAGTGTGAATGAGTGTTGTTTGTCAAATTAATCCAAGCACTACAGGTGTAGCCTAATCCTAAACTACGCTGTAGAATTGATGGTCCATTCATTCATGGTGCATCTGCTGCCACTGAGCTAAGCTAACAGCTTAGCATTTCGTCAGCATCTTAACCTCTTCCTTTGTTGTGTTCCACCTTTACTGCCTTCTCCATGATTTTTTCACCTTTGGTATTGAATACAAAATGGCTGGTTAATGACCAAGAATATCACAGTGTGTTTCATGTATCATTAGTCACTGTTATTTTACCACTGTTAATAATGTAGCTGAATTTATTAATTTTCCCACTGGGACTAATCTGTCTGCTCTGTGTGGTCCATTCATATTTGAATAAGTGTATTTTTGTTGGTAAAAATGTGTTTTATGTGTGTTGTATAATAAAAATGGCTTATAATTACCACAGCAAATGCTTCTGTGACCATGTTGTTGATTTGATGAACTCACTATGATATTGCTGACACTGATAGCTTGATTGTTGCCGTGACTCATGTAGCTTCACAAGAAATCTCTGTGGTGTAGCTCACTAACCAGCAGATAGCTGAATGATTTCTGTCTTTTTTGTGTGTGTTTTTGGAGCTTGTTACCATGAAGCTGGCTGTGAGGGGCCTAATATCAGTTTGTTAGCTGGGATGCATTTGCCAGTTTGGGTCTTATTCATTACACAAGAGAGAAAATGCAACTGCCACACATCCCCACATTACTTCTCAGGCAGTGTGGTGTCATAATTATCTGTTAGGCACTGCTCGCTTGTTTCCTCCATTTTACTTTATTAGCAAAGAAAACTGTAGCCTAATCTACTGAGGGCAGCACACACTGGACATTTGAGTTGAAATTATTCTGTCACACAAAATGTGAAGCAACTCATTACAGATTTTTTTTTTTTTATGATGTAACTGTGCCTTAAATAGTTATTTTTCTAAGAAGATATTAGAAAACCTCAGGTCTCATTTGTCTCTGTGTATGTCAGTCTGTCTCAAGGGATGAGATCATCTTCTGAAGGGAGTCAGTGGGTTCCATGTTGATGTGTGGTTTAGTTACTGTAGTTCACACAATGTCAGTCTGGATTAGAGCCTCCACTGCTCAACACCCCCCAACCCCCCGCTTTGAAGCCCTCTTGCTCCACATCCTGCTGGTGCTTTAGCTCACATTTAGCACGTCCCATTTCATTAGTCTCACTCTGTCCCTCACCTTGTGGCTCAGCTCAAGCTGATGCTGTCCAGCCATTTCCATTTCCTCGTCATGTCTTTGATGTTTGTCCATCACATCCGCCGCTCCTGTTTGTGTGTGGGTGAATGCATGAGTGCGTGTCAGAGTGCAGGAGTTAGTTTGGCTTTTCTGGCAATTTGGCTTTGCATACCGCTGTGATCAGTGAATTCATCTGGTAGTTAAAGCTGTTGCTAATGCTTGGCTCAAAGCAAAGATGAAGACATGGCACACAAGCAGCCTAGCAATTATAAGCATGTTGCCAAATGTATAGCTGTGTGCCATTTCAACTCCAACTCAAAATGCATTCACTGGCCCAGATGATGAGTCAGAGGCAATGCAAAATGAAGATTTTTTGAGAAATTTCAACAGTATTGATTTAAGATTATTCAAATGAACTTCCCACTTGCTGCACATGTTGAAAGGAAAATAGAATTCATTGGCGAGCAACCAAAGCCATGATTAATGCTTGTATTTTGCTTTCATACTGCTGTGACAATCTTTGTATGAAGAAATAGTCTCTGGCTCTTTGTGCTGATAACTGCAGCAATTGCTCCGTAACTCCCTCAGAACACCTCCTTTTTCCACCAGATTTTAGGCCTCCGATGTTTTATAACTTTGGATTAACTATGTGCCACCTCTGACAGCACTGGGGGGCCACAGATGATGGCCTAAGGGTTTATTCATACCCCCTGGCACTATTACCCTGCCAAGGTACCGAGGGATGGAGAGGAGCAAGTGAACGAGAGTTTGACTGGCTCAAACCTGATATCAGCTTGACCTGGAGTTTCTTGTTTGGAGTAAAAGTGTTTTTATTCCCTTGAATTCTTTTTTCTGTTTGCAATTAATGGGTGAGTCAGAAGGACATTTGAAAGTTTGCTTTCTCTATGCTCAACGTTTCATTATGCTGAAGTCTAGCTTGTGCATGAAAAAGTTGGAGTGCTGTATCAGATGAGCCCAAAGTGAGATTGCATTTAAGACGGAAGAAGAGAAGCACATTTCATCAAAGTCGCTGGTCATCTTAGTACTTGTGTGAATTACTGTAAAAAACCCACAAATTGGGAACTTCATGAAAAACTGTTACACAAGTATTTCCCCTCAACAGTTGGTTAAGACTAAACCAAAGCTAAAAGGAGAGTGAATATTGGATTTGGAGTCATTTCAATTGGGAGTACGACATAACCTGTGAAAATAGCTGCTGTATTTAGTGTTGTCTGTGGTGGAGGAGTTTTATCAAGTCTGAGAAAATTATTCCGAGGCATCACTGTTGAAATTGGATGCATTCAGAATTGAGGCTGAAAGAATATACAGTACTCCCTGTAGTAAACCGTCGATGCATATTTCGGGACAGAACTGGGGCATGATCCACACTGTAGTGGACTGCTACAACAAGTGTGACTCCAGCAACCAGAGTCAGTGGTAATTAGGCTGGTAGGTGGATATGTTTCATTATGCCTAGAGAAAGACTTGACTGAGCCTAGTGTTCCCCTGTAATCCCTCCACCATGCTGCCCATTATAACTCAGCCTCAATCCACTAAACTGAAAGTCATCACTTTTCTTCAGCCACAGCGGGCCTGAAGAGCCAGGTGCCCCAGGCTTACTGACACCAGCCCTGACTGGCCGCCTCAGCAGAGAGCTGAAGTTTCCTCCTCTCAGGCTGAATAGGGCTGAAGGGAGCGCAGTTTAGTTCCCCTTGTTTAAAGATAAGATAAGGCTAACGACTGTAATAGCTCCTCAGGGAAATAGATACTCAGGATAATAGAGATCCACTGTTCCTATCAGTCCAGGTATATTGGACAGAGCAGAGGTTTTTGGCTGGGGAAGAAAAGCACTGATGAGCTCTGCTTTGCATTCCAAGTTGCACTAATGACTGCAGTATATCAACAGTTATCCAACATAGTCAGGAAATATTACTCCCTTCCCCTTTTGATTTTTGTCCCTTACTATCACTTATCACTCTGTTCATTTAAGTTTTATTCGTTGAAGGAAAAAATGTGAAAAAAAAAAAAAAAAAAATCCAAGACAGATGATGAAACTTCAGAGTGGTTTTGAGGGCGTGTGTGTAAGTGTTTTTTCTTTTCTTTTTCAGTCGCAAACTTCTGTGGTCTTTTTGTACTTTCTCTTCATGAATCTTTCATGCAGAACAAGGTTCATTCAGCAAAGTCAAACTCTTCCCAACAGTTTTGTGCAGAGACTCTCAGGGACACAAGTAAAAACCCAAAGTAGAAAGCATATCCACCTAAATGCCGAAGGCCTTGGAGGGCAACATGCCCCTGGGAGAGATATTACTTTTTAAAAAGAAATTTGAAGCACTTGTTCCAGGTGACTTTTGACTGAAGAACACTGATTATCAGCCCTGCCATTCATTACAGTTTAAAGGCACCGCAAGAGCACCACCAGGGTTCTTGAGTCAGGTGAGGCCGTCTTGTTTTTGACTGCTGATAAGACTGAGTCTGCTGAATAGCATCACATAACACCATTAGAAGTCATCGCTCTCACCCTGCATGCTATGCTTTTCTAAAGAGCACCCACACCCAAGGCAATATCCAGTCAGAATAGTGTTTTCCAAACTATTATATCAAATGGTGCAGAGGAAGACAGAACAGTGTGGAAAATAATCATTCAGTGAGAGGACTATCACAGTAATTTGAGGTTTCCCTTCAATTGCAAACAAAAAGCACAAATGACCAGTAATCTGCACTTGATTACAGTCATTTTCATTGTGGTCACATCTATAAACAGCAGTAATCCATCATAGGTTTGAGCATTGGAGGGAAATTAAAGCATAGCAGTGTTTTTGCTGTTGTGGTTGTTGTTGTTGTTGCTGTTGTTTTTATTAGGGCCTGTCCTTGTCTGTGTTTTGTTTCGGATGTCTGTTTTTACAAAATGTTAGCTGTGGGCAGAGTGATTATCCCTTCTGCCCACACCTTTTACTTTGTGTAGTAAAGGCCTGTGCGGCACCCTGAAGCTTCAGTAAGCCACCAACCAATTTAAATTTTGGCACTGAGATAATTTGTTCTGCATTTGTACCACAAAAGATCACTGTTGCACACTGACTTTGACCTTTGAAAGGGCAAATTATTAAGAAAAGGTTGCATTAGTTTGCATTTGTTTGATATCACAGCTGCAGTCTTACAGACTTCTATAAGTAACAGGTATTTCATTTCATTCAGTTGTGGGTACAAAGTAATGCAATTAAAAAGCTATCTATCTATCTATCTATCTATCTATCTATCTATCTATCTATCTATCTATCTATCTATCTGCATGCACAGCACCTTCAGAAGGTACACAGCAGGTTTAAACTAAGCCCTGTGACATTATTTGACTGTTAAATTTAGACCATCTCTCTCTGCTCCCTTAGCTCGCCGTTGTCTGTCTCTCTATCATCTCTGGAGAATTGCTGTGTTATTCTGTTATTGCATCTCTGTCTGATTTTGAGACGAAGCATTTTACCTTCTGACTTTCTGCCAGTCAACTCCAGGAAGATCTCAAACCCTTCCTCCATCTTTTTGTAGGTTCGCTACTGTATCTTTGTGCCTGAAGTTTTATTTATTTATTTATTTATTTTTACCTTGCGTGATGCTTACAACGCAGGTTTTGTTCACTTTGAGTAGCCTTTGAAAAGAAATTGCCTTTCAGATTGTTGCAGCAGAAGCAACAAGTGGCATCATAGGACGTACTTTGTGTGCCATTCTTCATGAATGGTTTTTTGCATCTGTCCATCCGTCATGATCTCATGAGGGCGTGTTGTGAAATTTGTGTGCTCTCTGCTCTACCACCTTAACATCTGGACAAATTGGAAAGCCTCTCTCAACAGAAGCGGGGCCAAGTGGAAAGAGCAGAAGTTGTGCCTCTCTGCCCTATTCGATAAACACTCAGAGTCGAGCACATTAACCTCCACTTTCTTTTTTAAATATTTCATTCAATTTTTGCATAATATAAAAGGTTAGAATCCAGGTCTAACTAGTAATGACACTTAGATGGAAGTGCTGTACGTGCATGTGTGTGTGTATGTGCATGTATTACTCACATTGTGGGGACATAAATCTGTTTACATAGTCACATTTTGGGGACTCGCCTTACTTGTGGGAACAAAATGCAGGTCCCCAAATGTAAATCATTAAATTTTAGAATGAAGATTGGGGTGAAGGTTGGGGTAAAGATTAGTGTTAGGCAAGTAGTGGTTATGGTTATGGTTAGGGTAAGTCTCCAGGAAATTAATGTAAGTTGATGTAATGTCCCCAAAAGTGATGAAAACCTAACATGTGCATGTGTGTGTGTGTTCCAAACAACGGCAAATCTGGGTTACTGTGCTCCCAACCTGCATATTCAGGCTGCTCACTGTAGAGTGAATGTCAGCACTCTGTGTTGCTCTCCATCTGGCATTTTGTGTCAGCAATTCATGGCGTACAATGTCACTGTAAAATCTCCTGAATCACTGCTATGGCACTGACAAACAAATACTATTAATAAATCAAAACAAAACTGGGCTGATGTTCCTTAAATATGACACCCGGCTCCTCCTCGAGAAGTCACTTAGCTTGCACTACAAACAAAGGGTAACTCAGGTGAAGCATGCCTCTGTTTGGTTACTCTCTTCTTCATTTCAGATTGTCTTTGGCACTGTGCAGTACTACACCACCGGGGACACTGCAATACAAGCTGGGACGGGCAAATAAGAACATGAACTCTGGGGTGAGCGCAATTTCAAGAAGAGCAGGCTGCAACAGAAAGGCCAAGGTAAGGAAGTGCAGTCCATGACTTGTAATTATGTGTTGCTGTCTCTTTTCCCCTTCAGATCAATAACCCTGACACCTCCCTGTTCCTTTTATTTCAAATATTTCTACCTTCATTTGCCTCCTTCATGGTGAGCACTGGTGGAGGAAGTATTCACTTAATTTTTCACTGTATTTACTTAAGTAAAATAAGTATTAAAAACGAAAGTCCTCAACAGAAAAAATTAGCCCCTGTTACTGATAACTGTTGTAGTTGGCAGAGCTGGAGCTCACGTTCACCTATGTTCTATCAGACTGCGACCAATTATTCTCATTATGGATTAATCAGATAATTATTTTCTTAAATAATTGATTGCTTGGTTGTAAAAACTGAAGATAGAGAGAACATGGCGTCACAATAAACTGTACAAACCTCAAAATTATTATTCATAATAATTCATCAAACACAAAAGCAGCAAATCTTCACATTTGGCAGCTTCAATCACAAAATGTCTCTGCACAAAAAATTATTTGAACAATTATCAAAATAGTTGCCAATTCATTTTACAGCAAGTGACCAATTGACTAATTGTTTCAGGTGTACTTGAATACCTGTACTACTGGGCAGTGTCATATTTACAAGCTTTTCATATGTTTGTATGCAAAAACCTTAATTTGTAAAGTAACTAGTAACTAAAGCAGTGAAGTAAATGTAGTCAAGTTAAGAAGTACAATATTTCTGAAATGTGGTGAGGTAGAAAAAAGTTAAGTACAAGTACCTCAAAATTAAATTTGAGATTCAGCCATTGCTGAGCACAGATTTTTAGTGTGTGATATTTTACGTATGACAAATTGTTACCATAGTAACTTTGATTCATAATTAAGTGTAATTCCTATAAACAAGCACGGCCACAGCTGAGAAGATTGGCATGCTCTATTAATGGCTCAGAGCTGGAAATAGTCACACTGCATTCTCAGTCAATCCTCTCACTTCCTTAACTGGTCCATCACTCAGAAATCACATTCTGCCCTGGAAAGGTAAGATGTGCTTTATCTGTATTATCACTCACATCTGATGACAGATAACTCCCACGTTTTGCTTATTTTTAAGTGGCGATCTTTGTGCAGTAGACTACTCATCATTGGCTAATGGTCATTTAAGCTAAAACTCCCTTCGGCTTTCTTTTCTTCTGGAAACCATTCTGCAAAGCTCTGCTCTGTAACCTGCTCTTTCAACACGTGGAAGCAAATAGCACAATTTTCTCTCAGTGAGAACAGTGAATAACAAAAATCTGCAGAAATGGTCAAATTCATCCAGAGTTCGGCCTCAGCTGCTATCACACACATTCTGTCGCCTGCAGCTGCCTCTCTAAAAAAGTGCCCTGACTGTGGTTCATATGAATTTCTGGGCTTGAAGCTTGTTTCATTCCACTCACTTTTATTGGCTGCATGATTGGTGATTTTCCCATTGTTCATCATTCTCACATTTAATTGTAATTTTAAATTCAGTTATTAAAAATTCAGTTGAGCCTGTCCATTACTGTTATTCTCCAAAGCTAATCCTCAGTTGTCTGGTCGTCAGTAGCAACAAGGGCTACCCAAATCCTAGTGGCCACCTCAGTTACCATCCAAAAAATACTGTCAATCTGAGTGACACCACTGTTTGAGTCTGATCCCACTGCAGCCTGTGACTAACTTGGTAAAATCTCAAATGTAATCACTAACATGTTTTTGGAGCACCATCTAATTTCCCTTCACTCTAGTGGAGCAATGGCTCCTATTGCTTTATCATTATAATGCTTTTCTCTGCTGTACAGGACATTCATCCGAATCAGCCTGGGCCTGGGTACATGGACATTTGTCCCATGAATGCTTGATAAAAGGCTCTAAGTGAGACTAGCTTGGACTGATTGCATATGCACAACCAGTAATGGTGAATTTACTTGGCCCACTGGGGAGTGCTGCTCCCTGTCTGTGTAATGCTTTGATCACTGCAAGACACCAGCAGCACTGGGCTTGTTCCCTACCTTTCACTCACCCTATGCCACAGGAATATTTTAGCATATTGTCCTATAAAAGAGCTGTCGCCTGTAATCTCATGGCTCTGGGTTAACAATGTCTTTAAACAAGTTTGCTTTTCTTTGGTCAGCTGGCGTTGTTGCTCTTAATGCTATAGCAGCTTACTGTCATCAGAACATTGCCATGCTCTAACACAGCGCACAGGAGCTTAGTGAATAATTAAGACCTTGTGCCATTTGGCAGACCTTCTTTTTTAACTTTTCTTAAAAGCTCTTACAACTATGTACAGCTGGGCTGTAATTTACATGTGAAAGGTTGCAGTGCACAAGCCCTTAAACTCATACCCACAAAGTTGACTTCCATGATTGGGCCACGGACATTGGCAGGATATGTGATTCTCAATAAGTCACAAACTGTACATATACAAAAATAATCCCAATGTAATGTTATAGTCATAAATATTTGATTTTGCAGCATAAAATCTTCCTCTGAATGCACTGCCTTTGGCAAAGTCCAGTTTGGTAGGCTTTGTTTTGAGTGTAGAGGTGTTAGGTCAGCACACAATGACCAGGCATTAACTTAATATTCCTTGGGCTTTGTTTATACCAGGTCTGGGCTTGTTAGTGTGTTGAGACATTTGAGAATTCTGGAAAATATAAAGTTGTGCCTACATTGTGGGTGCAGCACAGCATTTCTTGAATCGTATTACTAATGAGTCCCATTGCAAGAGAAAATATGTTCAAATGTCAACAACATCAGTCATAAGATGGTGCCTTCAACACTTGAAGGATATTGACCTGATGGCATTTTCATGCCTGTGCTTGAAAATGCTGGCCTGTGATGATATGATAGGTTTCACAGGATTTCATCACATCCTCATAACTTATGCTTTTGTGCATGTGTGAAATATGTTATATTTCACAATGTTTCTCATCTCTACCGCTCAGCTAGAATAATTTGATGCTCAGATGCCCCGATGTTGTTTGCAAGTCAATATTTCAAGTGCTTTAAATGCGAGAAGTCAATGGCAAATTGGACGTATTCTGGGTTTAATCAAATGCTTTAGTTCGGTGATGACACCAACCCTGCTGTGAGCCCATCATGCTCACACCGAGGGGACCACAAAAATATTCATTCCTACACAGCTTGCTGCATTTGCTCTTGAGGACATTGCTGAATCATGCAATTATGTTTTGGAGGAGGAATGTCGATAACTGCCTCATACTTTGGCAGAGATTGCTAAGGTCATACCTGTAATCATGTGGGAGCAGCACAGTCCATTGACACAATGATGAGACTCCACAGACAGTCGGGCAGGATTGAGATAGGGGCTGATTGCTCCTTATTGGAAGATGGAGTCGGCCTGTCATGAATGGTGCTGTCACACAGATGGTGCTATGCACCAGTAGTCACATGTTTCCACAGGTCAGGGCCTGGCTCCCTGCCAGCAGGGCTTGTCTTGGTGGGTCGGATGTATAAGGGCCTTCATAAACAGGCAACAGTTAGAGGCAGTGCACCGACTGAGCAGTGTCTTTACTGGAGGTGGGAGTAATTTAACTGCTAAAGATTAGTACGAATAAAGTATTTTATGATTCCAACTGGGAGAAATGAACCATTTAAAAAGGGTTTGTAAATTGTTGACTTTATTAATGGTTAATAAGCATTTAGTAAAGCTTTATTAGATGAGTTATAAGTCACTACTAAGAACATTTGGTTTGGATTTTAAAAAAATCCTTTTGAGTGACTGAACAGTTTGACTACTTGTCGTTTGGAAAAAGGCTGCAGAGAATCAACTTAAGCATTTCTCACTCAATTACCATTACGATTAACATTAAGTATCATTTTTCCCAAATAGGAAGGATAGAATTTTTAAAAACTGGCAACCCACAATTTGTTCTTATCAATGGATCTATAAAGCCTTAGAAAATGATTTATGAACCCTGCTCTCCTTTTTAAAAAGCTTTAGCTGAATGTTAAGGAACTCTCTTTTCTGTGCTGAAACATTGCACATCTTCCCTAGCTGTAGGCCTGGTCACACTCGCACTGAAAACGGCGAATGTTTTCATTTTCATTTTCATTTTTTGACAGCGTTGACCTTTGAGCTCTGTTTGCTCAGCCAGAGTGAAAAATTGAGGGAGGTATCGTGGCTCATTAGGTAGTTGTGTTGTACCATCCACCTTTATTTTACCCTCCTCTGTCAGAGTAAAAACTGCTCTACAAAAGATGAGACAGGTGGTACAAATTCATCGTTTGAATAAACTGTGTGAACTGTCCTATTAGCAACTGGGCTAATAAGCTGGCTTAGTGACCGCAAACTGACAGTTAGCAAACAATTAGCCAGCTTGTTAGCTTGCGAGAATTTTTTTTTTTATAAAACTTTTTATTGAATAAAATGATGTGCAATCCTGAGAACAAAATACCAGAGGTGAGTAAAAGGCACAGTACAGAGAAAATATTTAGAAGATTTGAGAGCAGAATGTGCTTAACCAGTGTTAGCATGTTCCCAGCTAGCTAACATGCTGCCGGTTAAATTGCCAGGTATAGTGCGGCCTATAGTTCATCAGCTATCCCTCTGAGTTGTCTGTACAAGACAAAGCATCTAGAAACACCAAAAATATCATCTGTTGCTTTCACATAATGGGTAAATACTGAAATAGCTTCAGCATGGGAGAAGTTTTTTTGAAAGAGCTCATAAAGGTCATAATAAATGTTACTTTCATTCAGTTAATAATGACCAGAGAAAAGCATGATTCACCATGTTTAGACTCATCCTCGCATCACACTGACTGTGACACCCTGTTCCTTTTTCACATTTAATGAAACACCTGTAATTACTGCAGGGTAATAATGACAATTGTTCATCTTATGACCTGAAAACAACTTGCCCTGACAATATTGCCATGTAGTTAGACTTCACACATAAGAATCCAGCAGAAATTCACATCAGTGAGCTGTGTGTGACCTGCTCTGTTGCAGCTTCTCATGTAGATGATACAGGAGATGAAACCCAAGTTTTCACAACACTTCTCTGTCTGCTTCACTCCAATTATCCTCAACAAGCGCTCACTCTGCAGTCATCATTAGGTCTGTGGCAAACTGCCCCCCAACTCTCTGCCACATTTCCATGTACATATGCTGAGTCTGATTAAATGCCCTTAATGACTCCTCTACTAATAATCCAAGCTTTTTTCTTCCATGATGTTTTTGTGTTTGCTCCTGTAAATCTGCAACGATTGGAGTGTTGTTAAATCTCAGTCTACTCCACCCTGAAGCAGCATGTACAGTGAGCTGAGAAAGAAGGGTGGTTAGCTGCCAAAGTCATCCAGTGTTTGGCTTCTCCAGTTGGGCAGACGCAGACAGTACTGGAATCCATAATCTAGCTACAATGTAAATGAGCACCTTAAAGCAGTGAAAAGACATTTAGCTGCATCATTTTAATTAGACTGTCAGATGAGTTCCATAAAGTATTTTCAAAAATTGCAAAATTATTTGTTTTTGCATATATACTACAGCCTATATTATCAAGTCAGTGATAACACCATTGTTTACCTTTTCTCTGGGGTTGCAGACAGAGCAGAGCATCATTAATTCAGAACTTCAGCATATATGTATTAGTACAAAAATAGGTGCAGTGAGCAAGAGGGACTCATCAGAATATCGTTAGTAGAATGTGACTCAGTAATGGTGTATGGGTTCAGTTTATTAGCTTATTAGTGTGTATTTGTGTTGCCTCAACGGTTTAAACATCAAAGTCCCTCAGCTACTGCCATTCAGGTGACAAAAACTGCAGGCTTGATGTATTTTGTTATACTAGCTAGCTTTCTATGTGAGCACTGGCAGGGAAATGTAATAAAGGATTGCCAGAAGCATGTTCTCTCCCATAATGATCTCTCCCAAAATCACTTCAGCAGTTATTTCAGAAAAGACTTCATTTGTTTATACCTACTCAAATCAAAGTGATCCATAGTAAGCCACAGCAGGTGTTAGATGCTTCCAACAACCTAATTGTATTTTTCTGAAATTGGCTCTTATTTATCATACACTTGTAGTGACATGTTTGTCAGCCTGTTGGAGACTGCTGTGCTGCTTAAGAGCTTTACCAGCCAAACAACAGTTGAAATTGTTTAAATTTACATGAAGTACAGCTTGCATGTTTGTCACTTTTCTTTATCAAAATGCAGTCATGTTGTGTGTTTGTTCATCGCCTATGCAACGCCTCTGTCTATCGTGCTAAACTATACTGAGTAAAAGGTATGTTCAGCTCAACTGCCTGAGACTAACGAGCATATACAAGGTGCTGTTTCACGCTGAAGACGGCCCTCTTTTGATCTGAGCAATAATCTGTCTCTCAGAGTCTGGGAGCTATTTACAGAGGAGATTTATTTCACTGATTCTCCGTGTACAATGAAGCATCTGCTCCTGCCAGCTCAGGTAGAGAAGGGCTGTTTCAGACAGCGGTTCACTGAATATGTGCGAGTTCCTCTCAAACACAAAGAGGAAAAAAATCTATTAATAGTCTGCTGAGTGTCCTCTGTACGCTGGTAGATGTGTGTAATGCTCCTTTCAACGAGTCAAAGTGGGAGGAAAATGTCCATTTATGAGCATATCCCTCCTACATTCTTGTCAATGCTGCAGTGAAAATACAACAGGAGGGAACTTCTGTCCATTATCTGGACACAGTGGACACAGCTGTTTTTTTGTTTCTTTTTCATCTGCTCCACTGTGGCAATAAATGAAATACAAAAGCAATGACTGGAATTTTCCATTAGATTTGTCTTTCACTCTTTATCTCCTATCCCCAAAAACAGCCATGAGTTGTGTCTGGTAGGCCTTGAGATATTCCCAAGAAGGAACAGTAGAGGTCAAGGTGTGAGAACAATGCCATAAGCACAACTTGAAATTCTGACGGTGCCTCCTCTCTCACAGACTTGCTCTCACTTCCCCACTTTCTATCGCTCTGCCTCTGTCTGTCTTTCTTTCACTTTTCTGTTTCCCTCCTGCGCACATTCTCTGTCCATCTGTCTGTCTCTCACTCCCATTTCTTTTTAACACCTCTTTCAACTTTTTTCTCCTCTTATTCTTCTCAGCTCTCTTTGCACAGGTGTAGGAGTCAGTGCAGTATATGATTCTTGTAAAACTAATTTACAATTTGTGCAGCGTATGACACATCTATCCTTGATTCATATTCAAAGACGTGACTGTCATCCTTTGTTTATGAGACAGTTTTATTAATACTGCAAATTTAGCAAGTCTGTTTTCCCTTGTTCACATCAGCTGATGAAAGCTGTTTAATATATTTTGGTTGACAGTCCAGTTTCTCCATTCCCCCAAAGAAATAGTTGACTGGACACCTGAAAAGCTCTGTATATTCTATTATATTGCACATTATATGAATTTGTTTAACTGTTATATTTTCTGTAAAACCAACCTTCTTGGCCACTTTATACCAACCAAAAACCAAATTTCCAAAAGCAATACTGAAGTCATGACCTCAGTAAACATGGTGGAAGCTATGGCCCTGTTTGGTATGTGTTACATTTATTACAGCCTGATAAATCCTATGAGATGCCAAGAGGAGACAAGAGGTTTTGCAAATGGCAGCTTGGTAGAATCTTTAAAATCTTACCAAGCTTCCACATCAATCTCTAGTATCGCACTGTATTGTATCAGTTCATATTTTACTTTAGTTTACAATAAATCCTAATCATTCCAATAATTTTGTTAGTAAGTAATATATCAGACTAAATAAATGTTCTGATTGGACATCCTGAATCAGGAAGCTGCAAAATATAATAATAATATTTTCATTATGAAATAGTTGCTCAAAATAATCAATCATGATGATGATGAATTATTAGTAACACAAGAAGGTCATGCTGAAGTAAAAACATTCTGTGTGAATGACACATACCGTGAGTGTGTTTGCTTGTGGTTGTGTGTGTGGGAGTGATGGTGAGTGTCTATTTGCTTGCAAACAGGCTCGGTGTTTATGCTATCTGTCCTGAGTCTTTCTCCAGGCAGCACATTCAGTAAGACAGGAAAAGTGCTGCTGTTGGACGAATTCCTCCTGTGGATCACTGTGTGCATGGACAGCGTGGACTGAACAAACTGCAGCTTGGAGGTCTCCATCAAATGTATTTCATCAGCATCCTGCAGCGTGGCTGCTGTCAAGGAGAGCCATGATAAAGGATTAAGAGTCAATATCAGTTTCTAATGGCTACGGTAAAGAAAAACAGATTACTGTGCAATAAAGATTTTTCTGATGCTCCAAACAGGCCATTATAAACTAATCTAAAGGTACTGAAATATACTGCATTTTTGCCCTTATTGGATAGTGACAATGAAGAGTGCAGACAGGAAATGGGCAGAAAGAGAGGTATGACATGCCACAAAGGTCAACAGCTGGAACTGAACCTGCAACGATTGCAAACATGCTGCTTGCACGGTAACCCTTTGGCTACTGACCCACTCCCTGTTATCATTTTTAAAGTATGTTATATAACAGCATATAATTTCACAGTTGTTATTGTGATCACTGCTATCAGACAGGCACAGTACTGGCTGAGTAGATGCCACTGCTCTGTTTTCAGTCCTTTTTGTACTTATTTCACTTTCCCACAGTATAATACCCAATCTTCACTGTGATGCCTGTGAACCAACAAGAGTAAAATTTCATTTCTATTCAATATGTCATATGTATTAGTATGAACTACTATTGCAGAAATTGAATGGTTGAACTGTATTTAGCTTAAATTATTTGAATTACAATTAAAACTGTGCTGTTCAATCCAATATTAATTCAAAAGCCACCAAAAGTTGTATCAAGATAATAATTTGAGGCTACAGGAAAGTCTGCACAGAGACATTCAATGCACATGGATTTGTAGCAGCAAATGTGTGCCAAAGTTGGAAAATGTGTGTCAGTGTATGTACTGGTGAGCAGCTGTAATTGGAATAAATGCGGCCACCATGTGGTGATTTGGAAAACTCTCGTGTTTTCTTGCGTGCTGTGGAGAGGTGTGGGGCTATGTTTTCTGTGTTTCCTTTTTTGGCAGCGGCTGGGCGTGATTCTCCAGGTGGCTGGGAGCTGACTCCAACACAGCTGGCACTCATCACAATCGAACACAGGATAAAGACTGTGGACTGCTGAAGACTTGTTGCCAGATTGTTTCCGCTGCTTAGTGTGAGTTCTCCTGCACCAATCACGCTGCCCAGCCTCTTACCTTCACCTGCCTCGGGCCTCAAGCCCTCAACCATCACCACCTTGTTTCACCTGTGCCTCCACCAAAACATGCCATCAACGCAGATACTCACACCACCTGTGCTCTGTGGCTCCAGCGTGTCTCTGAACTGCTCTCCACCTCACTACCTCGTTCGTGCCTCACCTGCTGTTCTCAGGACTTCCCAGCTACAGGTTTCCTGCGTACCTGGAGTCTCCACTCATTGTTCATTCAATAAACTCCTATTTTACCCTTGCTCCCTGTCTGCATGTCTGCTATTGAATCCATATCCTGCCAAATCGTAACACACCGTGTTTGGATTTCATTCAACATCCATGGGTGTCACAAGTGAGGCGATTCATATTATCCCCATAGATCTCACCCTCAATTAAAACAGTAGAGCAGAAACAAAAACATGATCCCTCTCTGGCTTCCCACCTTGCAAGAAAAGCTATATTCAAAGGTGGAATATATTTTTGTATCTGATTTTCACATCCTTGGCATATTATGCTTACAGGTTTTAGGTTGAAAATTCACACTGTGACGTAATGATTAGCTGTATTAAAACCTTGCCCTACACTCCTACACTATTCTCTACCTTTTTGAAGTTTTGAAATTGTATTGCATCATATCACGCCACAGCCTGGTTAGTAACTGTGCCATGAGATACTGACTGTACGATGAATTACATGAGGTGCTCAGCAGGAGGAGACCTCTGTGTATGTATGCCATTGTAATGCTAATGGAAACTCTGACATACTCAGCTGGACAAACATTCGACAGTATTGTAGAAGCCTAATGTGTGGATCAGGACCTCACTGCAGCCATCAGCACTCACCTTCACATGTCAAACAATAGCTTTGTGTCTTATATATTTGTGATGGTGGCCATATCTTAAAAGACATTCCCACCCGAGTACTCAGTTGTCATTGCTACATTATTACATGAATACTCTGTGTTCATGGGTGGGACCACCCATCGTCAAACTCTGCCTTCATTTTGATCTTAGCTACAGACCTATGATGTTCCTTGTCTGACAGACAGAGAGACAGACAGACAGACAGACAAAGTAGACTCCTGGCAAAGTATTCAAAACTGCTTCTCCCACTACAATAAGTGTCTCCAGGACCACTCTTTGCTATGATGACACACCCACACACAGACTCACAAGGTGAAAACAATACCAGCTCCACTGTGGTAGCTGCTGAAAATTAGAAATGCTGTTGCTACAGTTTGAAGAATAATGCAAATGTAACTAAAAGCAAACAGCATGCTAACAGTGGCTACATTTACATGCCCACAGAAGTGCCTGCAGTTGGTTTAACACAGGAAACACCAGATTAAACTATCAAAGCTCAGGCTCTGACACAGTTAAGATGCCTGGCACAGAGCGATACTAAATGTAAATCTTGCGCTTTTGGATTTTGCCATCTGTGCAAACTCTTTGACTCTGACAGTGCTGTGTTTACATTTCATATCAACAAAAAACAAAGCAGTACTAGCTTTTGTTCTTTGCACTGCATAGGGATATCATTTCTTTCACCTGTATCAGAATTAATGTCAGTGAAATAATGAGGATGCTTCACTTTTTAAAGCTTTTGCTGGTGAACTATTTCTTTCTATAAAGGGGAAACATTCAGTCCAGACTGCCATCGCAGAAGAACAATAAGAAATAAATAGATTAGTGATGAATTAATGTCTATTTACTGTATACATGCTCGTAAGGCCACCAAACCTATAGATGTGATTTCAGGCCTGTTTGTGTTTTTCTGTCAGGCTGAGAGCTGCAATGAAATAAGGTACATTAAATTAATAAACTAGAAAAAAAAATAAATAAAAAATACTGACTGAAAAATGAAAAAAAGCATATCCAAACGCAAGCTGTTGGTGGAGGCTCAGGAATCATAAATCGTGTGCCTGCTGGTCTGGTTGGAGTCACCCTGAATCTTCTAAAGCAGGAGTTTTTCCTATCAAAGGCCATCTCAATTTTTATAACATCCTTCAAGGGCCACGCTAAATTATTTAACACATGTATCACACTAAGCTCTAACGTGATGGCTTGAAGTGCTTCTCTTTGGAGAGGCATCTGGTGTCAGATGGTAGTGATGATGATGATGCTACTCGCAGCTGGTTTTCCAGGTTTGAGTCATTCAGTCTTTAGCTGAATTGAGTCTTTGCAAGAGTCAGTTTTGAAAAGAGCTGCTCTCAGGAGTAGTCTGACACAAGCAAAGATGCAAACTTCAGTGCATGTCTCCTCAGTGTAGGAAAATCCTCAGGATGTACATACAGTTTATAGAACTGGAACAGAGGGAGGTTGTTGTATGTAGCTTTGAGTCTGTTGTTGCTTGCTCAGTGGTTTCATGTTGTAAGTTGTCAGGCACATCAGCTGGTTCCACATTAAACGTTCAGTATGTTCAGTTCCTTTTGTTTCCGTTTCATGTCCTAAAACCTCTCACCAAATGCCTGAAGGAGTATTCACACTCAGCAGCGTATTCAGATGTCATAGCAGCTTTTGTTCTTGCAGAGTAGGAAAATGCAGTGTCTTTCCAGTAGCATTTGCCACAGCTTTTTAATTTCACCCCCAATGATTTCACATTTAACAGCAGAGAGCTGAGAAGCCGACTGTAGCTTGAGGTTCATCTCTGAGAGGTTCTTGGTAATGTCCACCATGAAGGCCAAATCACAGACACTTGCTAGTACTGAGTTTCCACATCAGGTTTTGTTTGGGCATCCAAACTCTGCTGAAGAACGTTAACTCTATCAAAGCACATTTGTCCTTGCAACTCATCCACTAGCATGTTTCAAGTGTCATAATGCTCCAGATTAGCCCTGTCATCACTGCATTTATCCCCACAACCTAATGTAGGCACACTGGCCTACATCACAGAAAAAAGTAATTGCTGCCAAGAGAATTGTTTTTTATTTCTGAGTCCCTTCTTTTGCATATGTGAAATGCCTCATGGGTCGGCTCAAACAGACTTGGCCACATGTAGCCCAGAGGCCAAAGGTTCCCCACACCCACTCTAAAGCTTGCATACATGGACCTGTGGTTCCGTGTGTCCACAGACACTGTGGGTTCTTATGTGAACGTTTTTAAAGCATCCTCAGGAAGTAACAAACCATATTTCTCTCTTAGGCTCAACCACAAGCCCACCTAAAGCTTGGTTGGGGGGTGGGGATACTCTTAACAAGGTTTGCACACTTCTCACACCTCTTTCCTGGTGTACAAACCATTTCTCATTTCTTGTTGACAGCACTTAATCACATTGGATGCACAGCTGATACTTTCTTTGATTTAGCTGTCCATCGCTGTGTCTTGTGATCCAGAATGAACACCACTATCAGCTATCTTCTGAACAGCACTGGCAGGTAAAGGATTTTTTTTTTTTTTTTTTTTAATTTCTGCATGCACATTCTTTTATATGACATATCCAACATTTCTATTTCTGATTAATCTGCAGCCTGTAACAACGCAAACACACAACCCTGTAGATACTATTGGGTCAGATACACAGTATCCATTATACTGGATAATGAGCTCAAGCTTTACAATTTATCCTACAAAGGACTTTCAAGAGAGACAAAAGACCTACTTCCAGTTCCGCTTCCTATGTTTAGATAATTTTAAGCATTTGAATTCATATGACTCGCAGTCTCTATGCATTCCCACTATTGTATGCTTGTTTTGCTTGTAGTCCATGAGTGAGGACATTTATTCTAATTCCACAGTGAAATATTTATATGTTAAACATTCCTTCATAGAAAAAAAAATGCATCAATGACATCATGGTCATCAGTCAGTGTTACAACAGACAACAACCTCTTTCACAATGAAATAGCATTAGACAGACAGCAACAGCATTGAGAGAGCTATCTGTCATAATCACACCAAATAGCTCATTCACAAAGCTCAATCTGGACTGTTCTTGAAGTCTCAAAACTATGCAGAAACAGCAGTACAGTCATCAAGCTGCAGACTAAAGGTAAGCTGCTTAAAGCTGTGTGATTACCTGACTGTGTATCATATATTTCATTGGAACTATCAGAGATACTTTTATCCAGAATTATCTTCTCTACTGAAGATATGTTGAGCTGGCAAGGACAACTGTTCAACACTGATGTGTGCTGAAAATCTTCCTCTGCTGTAACAATATCAGCTCTGTGCGTCATTTGATCACTCAACATTCTCACAATTTAAGAGACAGACTGGTTCATTTTGAATCAAGTAAACCACCTACACTGTCTACGGGTTGCTGAATCAACCTGCAGGTTTCTTCTGCTGTCGCTACTGTGCACAATATTCTCTTTCTTCAGACACCAAATACCTAAAATATACACCCATGTACTATTGAAAGTACATCGGTGTTAAAAGTAAACTCCCTCATGAGGTGACCATTACACATGTGTGTGTGCTGAAATGTATGTAAATGTAATCTGACTACAAAACACAAAATGCAAACAATCCATGAACTATGCTGCTGGAAAACATAATGTGCAGGTTCACTATTGCCGTGCATCAAATCTGCAAGCAAACACAGTGTACCTTATGGCTTCTTACCATAGAAGCTAATGTAAATATAATGTAATATATACTATATATAATATATACCACATAACATTATATATTTTTATACTTTTCCAAGTTTTATAGACTGAGTAAGAATGTATAAGGGAATTGTGCTGTAAATAAGGTTTTGGATACTTGATTTTTTGGTGAATTGACAATGAAACAGTATATGCACCTGCAACTTTAAGTGAGAAATTGAATTTTCCCTTTTTCGTTTTCCTTTTTTAATCACATGCTTCTGGCTGAAGCTGAGTGAAAAACTGTGTCAACTACAGCAGCTGTCAACAACGTCAGCATTTGAAGCCTCAGCAGCCTCATTTCATCATCAGCTGCCAAAAGAAACAACAGGTGTGCTGCAACAAGCCACAGTCAAACTTAGTTTCAGTTTTCAGTTTGGGAAAACACCATCACAAAACAAGTATTCGCTTTTATTTGCACATGATAACCACCCTCACAGCTGCATCAGTTGTGCGTGTAACAAACTGATGCACAGCAAAAGATTCCCAGTGCAGCGGGTAACCTCAGTCTCATAGCGTCTGCAGGTGATTTGCACTTAACCTTAACTTTGAGAAAACCACAACCTGAAAGGGGAAGTATAAAAAGTTGTCAGTTTAACCTTTACAGTCTGTGCACACACAAGCATCTCACCGTCAAGTTCAAAAATATTTCTGCTGGTTAAGTACCTGATGATGAGGTAGAGTTGAAACAGGTGAGCCGGTGGGCCAGGAAGATCAGGTGACTGGGACCGGAGGCCAAGAGGTTATTGCAGGGCAGGAGGGTGTGGCTGGATGTGGGATGATGAAAAAGTTAGAGGCTGTCTGGTTGACAGGATGAGAATGACAATGAATGTATTTTAGGAAATGGGAATGTGGCTGGAGGGAGGGACGGAGAGGCAGATCGTGACAAGAACATACAAATTCCAGAGCACTGGTTTTAGCAGACAATGCAGAACAAACATTAACATTTCAATTTAGAATGTTTAGCAAATATTTACTTCATCTACATCCCTCTCACCTCCCTCACCAAACACCATGATTATACCTGAAAAGTCCAACTTAAAGGGCAGGAGGGTCCAGTAATATCTCTGAATTCCCTCATATTTGCACATTTTTCATATTATTTCTTCTCTTGTTGAAGTTTTCATGTCTACAAAATCATCAGTGTAGAACACTGTCTTGTGACCACTTTGGGTTAATACCAACATGGGTTAGGGTTAGAAAATGTAGTGTATGAAGAACTTTTTGATTTGTAGTGATTTTATTGATGAATCTGGTCATTATTGAACTGTTTTGCTGATAGTATGATGTCACCCAGTCACCCTGCATCTGTTCTTTTTACATCAAGGACCACACTGGTTTTCGACTTTATTGTGCCATTCCACATATACTGTACTTTGTGTGGTTTTGTACAGTGTTTGATTTAATATCTACCGTCTCATAATGCCAATCGCGCTAAACTGTGTTCACCCAAAGTAATGTGTAATGTTCTGTTCTTTCTCACACAGCACTATGAACGTTACAGAGTACGATCCATTCATGTCCTTGGAGATGTACGACTACGATTATAATTCCACCTGTGATGAGGATGCCGGTCCAGATTTGTCCAACTTAGCCATTGTCCTGCCGATTCTTTACTACACGCTGTTTTGTCTCGGCCTGCTCGGTGTGTTCCAAAAGGCCCCACTCTTAACAAGAAAAAGAAATACGTATCACTCTCCTCTCTTTTTAATGCATTCAGCAGAAACTGATGCATTCAACAGTTAGATATGCACCACAGTTCTGTTTTTGTCTCCAGAAATAACAAGAAACCTGAAATAATTGATTTTATTATTATTATTTCACAGGAAACACCACAGTTCTCTGGGTTCTTCTCCGGCACATAAAGCTGAAGACGATGACGGACGTATGCCTCCTCAACCTGGCATTGTCTGACCTCATCCTGGCTGTATCCCTGCCCCTCTGGGCCTACAATTCCCACAACATTGCACTATGCAAACTGATGACGGGAGTCTATCAGGTGGGGCTTTATTTTTTCAAATCATCTTTAGTACTGAGAACACAGAGCAATGACAAATGATTTGTTTAGAAAGCAGAATTCATAAAGAGGTGCAAAACATTAATTAGTAATTAGAAATGACTTCTTCCTGCTGTCACTCTATGAGTTTTTATGTGTGCCATTGTTGTCAAGGTGTGAAAAGTTATGATCAGGCCGCTGCATTCACTTCCTGACAAACAGTGCATCTGAAATGTTAGTGCATAAATGGGAGCTGGAGTGTGTGAGTAGGTGTTTCTTGTTAGTCGGTAAGGTGTTGCTGCCAACAGTCTGGATTTTTTTTCAAAATTAGTCCAAAATTAAATAAATGTAACTACAGTGTTTGTAGGTTCCACTCTAAACACAAGTGACGTGTATTTTTTTTTTTTTTTATCATGGCGGAGATATTCTGCCAATAACCAAGATGAGATCAGGTGTTCTCAGGTGATGTGTGAAGCAGCTGCTGTGTAATGTCAGCTGTGTGAAGAACCTCACCGAGGCCGTAAAGCTTGACAAATGTCACCTTATGTCACATCCTGGTCTGATGTTGCTTCCCCCTCTGCTCCTCTGAACAGTTGGGTTTCTACAGTGGAACGCTGTTTGTGACCCTGATGAGTGTGGACCGCTACCTGGCCATCGTCCATGCTGTTGCAGCCCTGCGAGCCCGGACGCTTGGCTATGGAATCACAGCCAGCATCACTATCTGGGTTATAGCTGTCATCGTGGCGATCCCTCAGGTGGTATTTGCCTCCTTGGAGAAAGATCCAGATGATAACAGCACCCAGTGCCAGCCACTGTATCCAGAGGACAGGCAGCTGTTTTGGAAGATGCTGCGAAACTTCAGTGAGAACACTGTGGGCCTTTTCGTGTGCCTCCCCATCATGATTTTCTGCTACGTGAAAATCCTTGTTGTGCTGTCCAAGTGCAGGAACTCCAAAAAGGACAGAGCTATGAAGCTGATATTCACCATTGTGTGTGTGTTTGTGGTGTGCTGGGTCCCCTACAATGTCACGGTTTTCCTTCAGACACTGCAGCTGTTTGAAATGCTGAACACCTGCGAGGCTTCAAAAAACATCAACTCTGCCATGAGCTTTGCTGAGATCATTGCACTGTGTCACTGCTGCGTAAATCCAGTCATCTATGCGTTTGTAGGGGAGAAGTTTAGAAAGTCACTGGGCAATGTGCTGACTAGATATCTCTGCTGGAGTCACCAGAACAGATGGACTTTCAGCCAGAAAGACACCACAGAGAAAGAGACGTCCAACACACCCGTAAGATCAGATTATTAGAATGATGATCACACCTTGCTAATGTTCAGCTGCGGTCTCTTGGTGAGATGTTCTGAAACCACTGAGGTGATGGTTGAAATGTACTGACAGAAGACAAGACAACATAAAGACTGCAACAGCAACCAAATGAGCTTTGAAAGACAGTGTGCAGGCCATGCAGAGCAACAAGAAACATTAGTACAAAATACAGCAACAATATCCGCGATTCAGAACATGAAGCCATGCAAGCAACACACAGCCAAGCAATACTGAAGATAACCCTTTTTTACACATACAGACATGCAGAGCAGCAGTAACACATACACACGACTTATAATGATGATCTTGATAAAATGTTAAAAAAGGCAGTTACAAGTTAGTAAAATGGTAACATCATGCACTGAACACGTAAGTCATGCAGCACAGACAGATAAGACACAACTATAGAGGAAATTGTTGTTTAAGTACTCGTAAATATGCCATACATACCTGAGCCATATAAAGTTGACCATTGGGCAAAGGACATTGATCAAGTTAGCAGCAAATTAGTCGGTAACAACAACAGCAATGATAAAATTAGCAGTGTGTTTTATTTTATTTAGTAGATGTTTGCATCTAGCTTCTCAAAAGCCAGTCCCAAAGACTTTATGTGAGGGTGTGATACTTGGCACGGTTTCACATTTCAGTGCAGTGCTCAACAATTGAGAAGCTCTTACAGAAAAGCATGATTGGCAGAAGGAGTGAGACCTGTGAGGGATTACACAGTTTCCTTTCAGAGCAGATCCTGTAGATCTGTTGTTTGAATTTTTCTGCTTAATAAAAGCATTGACGGGTGGAGGAGCGCTGCCATTTATGATCTTAAACATCAGGCAGGTGCCAGTGTATTTCATTAGACTTTCCCATCTAAAGTTGTCATATTTGCCAAGAATGTTGCAGCGGTTTTCTCTCACTTTGAGAGCCAGCTTGTACACAGAGAGAATGGGCTTAGAGTAAACCTTTCACTTCAGTCTAGCATGTCTGCTATGTTATTAAGTGGGGGATGATCATCACATTCATCTATCCGCTATTGCTAACACTATTACAGCCCACCTATGCACTGAGCTATAGATAAACAGGGATTGTTTGTGTCTGCCACATTCAACAAGAGCACTGGTGGCAAAGCAAAGGATACACTTCTGTCCTTCCCTTTATTATGGGATACCCTCCTTTACATGAGTCACTATATACATGCAAAGCAGGGGATGATTTAGGAATACAGTATAGCAGCTTACTTACACTTGTTGTGAATAACATTAATAATTCTTCCATTTGAGCCCAATCTATTTAACATGAATTTGACTGAATTACTTTGGGAAACCAAAGCCATTTTATTGTCTTTATTGCTTCCTTGTTCATACCACATTCTGCTCTAAGCTATTATATCCAATTTCCACCCTGATGATTATTATGTAGTTGATAGTAATAGAATAATGGTGGAAGAATAGGGGAGTGCAGAGGTAATTAGGAAGCAGTGGGTCATCTTGTTTGCCCAGAGGAGGATGCAGAGGGAATTACCTGGTCCACAGGCAGAGGAGACAGGAGGAGGGAAGAACAAAGAGAGAATATGGTATAAATGTGGGGGAGATGAAAGAAAGGAAGAAATAGAGAGAGGAACAGAGAGCAAGACTTGAGAACTGAAGTAGGACGGAGACTGAAAAAGAAAGAGTAAGGCAACAAGAGAGAGGAAAGAGAAAAATGAGACTTGTTTCATTTTGAAATGATGGAATGTGTTCCCGCCCCAGAGCTCTGTTCAATAAGCTGCCTTCTGTTGTCGAGCTCTGGAGGAGACAGGGAGGGAGGAGAAGGGAAAGGAGGAAGAAAGAGAGCAAAATGGCCATGCGTATGAGTGTGTCTGCGTGTGTGTGTGTGTGTGTGTGTGTGTGTGTGTGTGTGTGTGTGTGTGTGTGTGTGTAGGGAGTGTGTGTATCCAAACCATAATTCCACAAAGAGCATTAGTCCGCCTACTCTGCTGCCTTAAACGCTGTTAACTCATTCTACTGCATGACTAATTATGATCAAAGGAAGATTAACACACGGATCTCTACAGTCATACACAGAAAAAAAGCCTTATATGCAGATGATATCCTGTTATACAAGTTTCTGTTTGTGTGCTTAATCAATTAATAAACAAATTTGTGTCCAAAAACACCCCAATGACTTATGTTCATATTGACTTTCTAGACAAAGGTTTGAAAGAATTTCGGTTTATTTGCAAAAGGACCAGCAATTAAAGGACCAGTTCACCATATTTTTCACTTATCCATGCAAGTAGTTTTGTTTTTATGTGCCAGTGTTTTGAGATATCTCTGTGCCTCGACTCCAGTACAGTGAAGGTGAATTTCATTTAATTCGTTGTGCCCAAAGCATTGAAGAAATTTCAAAAACTCAGCAGCAACTTGCTTTTCCACAAACCAGAATAAACCCATACTTAACACTAATTCACAACACAACGTGTTTACAGGGGAAAAATGACAAATTAAGTCCACTCAAAATAGTCAGTGTGCTCACTAAAAGAAACAAAGGGAATCAGGGAGCTTCAAACAGCTGGAAAATATTTAAACTAATTGTGGATGGAGGTGAAAAATTACAAAAAAAACAAAGCATAAGTTTGATTGGCAGTGTTTTAAGTCACAGTTAGACTTCTTGTGGCAGAAGAATTGTATGAATAAGTCTGTGATTACTTGTATACTCACCAGGAAGAGTACCAATACATCAATATAAAAATACTCTATGACCAGTCCTGCATTCAAAATTCTACTTGAATGTATCTGTATGACTTTTTCAGTCTAATATTCCATTTTTTTTTTTTTTTTAAATATCAGATCGTTTTCCCTCTTTGAGACTTAAAGTTGTATTCAATTAAATCAAAAGTTAGGGGGAACATCACTGCTCAAACTACCAGCAACTCATGAACATCTGAACCTTGAAGAGACCCCAACTATAAACTGCAGCTGAAAACAAATTTTGTCAGAGGAGTGCATTGGGCCGTGTGGTAGACCTCACCATCAGCTGAACATCGGCACCATCACCAAGGACACTTACATCTGCTCAAAGCTAACATTACAATGTAAAGTCGCATAACAATGTCTTCAGAGACACATTACAGTGCCTAGTCACAGCTTAATGTCAGCAAAATGCTAGCTAACTAGCTCACTAACATAAAGCTACATCAAGTGGAGTTAGCCTGATGTTGTCCTTGCTGTCTATATTGCTAAATGGAGCAGCACTGTTCTGTCTCTTTTGACGAACTCGCCCAAACTGAAAACAGTAAGGTATCATTATTTCATTCTATCATAACCAGCTAATCAGTAAAAGTAGGTCTGAATGTACATTTAGTGCAAGCTGGTTCACTGCCTCTCTGTCATAGCTTGGACACATGAATAGAACAAAGCCATCATTAATTTAGTACTAGTAACATCTGTGCTTTTTCTTACTGTGACAAGTCAAAATTTCTGCTTTGAACAAGGTCATTTAGTTAGGAACTGTGTCTGTATTTCCTCTTGGGAATTAGCGGTTACATTGTAAAGTAATTCACATTCTTGGGTGTGTGGAGTGATAGACACTCCTGCCAATGGTCTCACACTGTTCCACTGTTCCTCTCTCAGTAAGAAACAGACCCTGATTTAAGGTTCTAGACTGCCACTCCTGCATTATGTATTGAAACATTTAAGTAATCAGAAATGCACCGGCTATAAATGGCAACTCGAGCTGCTGGATCCACTACCACTTCAACCCTTCACTGAGGTCACAGCTTGGCTCTGCAGGCCATCATACTTCCTTCTAACTGCACCATTTGCTCCCTCGGCCCAGTACCTACACCTCTCTTTGAATCCTGTTCTCCCATCTTATCTCAGTTCATCTCCACATGCATCAACAAATCTTTACAGACAGGAGAGGTGCTCCCCGCCTTTAAAATAGCGGCTAGGAGTTCAATCCTGGGGAAATCTAACCTCAATCAAGGCTCTTGCTCAAACTACACAGAGCCATCCACAACCTGCTGTTTCCCACCAAAATGGTACAGCACACTGCGCCAGTCACAGCTGTCCAAAAATGAACTTGATAAAACACTTTAGTTGCTATCAGTTGGCTGAATGGCTCTGAATGAAGCTTTTTTTATAACTGACTAATGGCAACAGGCTCAGCTTCAAGTCTCTTTTTTATTTCATTACAGAGCACAATAATGTCCTCCATCAATGTGTCCTGAAATGGTTTTCACTTTTCTCCAGCATGCACTGATATTTAGCTATTATTTGTGGCAATATGCATGGGCAAATGTTTTTTCACTGCAGCAGCTGTAGCAAAAAGCGAGTGAATTTCACAACTTGTTAGATGTAGTGTGGGACTTGAGAGGCTGTAGCTATGAACGTTAACGTGTAAGTGTTTCTATGGGACGCGTTTCTTCTCACTTCAGATTTATTGTTCCATGGGCGCATACAGAGCTTTCTACAAATACAAATTCCTTTGTACACATACCCACATGTTTTGCCACAGATACGGATTTTATTGTACAAGTGCAAAGGGATTTTACAAATAAAATACATTCATAACTGACAGGATTTACTGGTTGAATTAGTTCAAGAGAAGATGGAGAATAAAAATGAAAAAGGAATACACAATTCCATGTGATCCGCAGAGGTGTTATGAGACAGTCACATAGAGCACCTCTGTCTAGCTATGCACAGTAACCTATTTATTTATCTGCCTCAGTCCAAAAAATACAGCACATATATTGTACAATATATAACAAACAAACAAAAAAAACTGTTCTCCTGTTTACCTGACAAGCTTGTAAATATCCAACCTTGGAAATATCGCTTTGTGCTCCTTCAAACTGTTGTTGACTCTGGATGCGCAGTGTACACATAATAGTAAGAGACAACACCACTTCCAAAATATGTGCGGACTTTCAGCTTCGTGACTGCATTATAAATATCTGTTAGTCACTGGTGTGCTTGGCTATGATGTGGCAAACACAAGCAGTATGAGGAGAAATTCTAATGTTTTTTTTTAGTGTGTTGTCTTACTTTTTCATAAAATAGTTTATCACTCCCATTTGACTCTGACAGTCATGATTTATTCTTTCATTTGTTGACATTTCTGCAATGTCTTGTTTGGAAGAATGATGGGGGTGTTTCATTTTCTTTGTTAAACAATATTTATTCACAGCGATGGCACAACGAAGAGGAAATTCAAAAGGGAGCAAAAAGGAACTGGGGTATTGTTATTCAGGTGGATGCAGATGCTCAACAGTAAAGAGCAAAACCAAATAGAGACATGATGCAAAGTAACAACAGCAGTCAGCAAAACAATAAATACAGGAAGGCATAAGAAATGAAAAGGCATAAAACAGACACTACCTCTTACTTTTACTGTGAGATTTGAGAGGGGATCTTGGAGGACGCACAAGAAGAGCTTAAAGCACAAAAACATGGCAGCCAAGAGTTATCATAAACAGAAGATAAGCTCAATTAGGACAACAATGGGAAGGTTGTGATGGATGGGACACACATCCAGAGTGGTGGTGTGAGCTGGAATTTTCCTAAAGCTGCTATGGGGATGAAATTTGCAAGTTTAGGAGAATTTTTATTGATTTTGTTTACACACACAGGGCATCACAAGGCAGAATACAAACAAATTCATCAAATTCATCTGTGAAACCCACTCTGTGTATGCTGCATCGTGCCTTTCACTTTCCCAATATGGCACGAATAATCAGTTCACAATCCCTTTCTCTCAAACTCACATCAGTAAATGCTCCCCTCAGTTTCTTTTCAGCTAAATTTTGCAGGTTGAGTGTTCCAGGAGCCTTGTTTTCAATTACTGTATTTCTTTATTTAACTGTCAAATCAATCTCATACTATGTGTGCTCTCATAAAGCTTCTTTAACTGTATACAATGCTAGTTTTTCCCGATTTGTTCCTGCAGGTAAAACAGCTGTTCATTTGCTGTTTCTGACACCATAAACTTTTCCTACACTTCCCTTCTTTCCAGTGGCGCTGCAAAGTTTCCGCTCTTGACTCTATGACACAGACAAAAATGAAATCCAAATCAAACATATCACGCAGCTCCACACAGATATTTATTCATCAAACATAACAAGTAATTGGTTTTGTAAAGGGCAATCACAGCAGGAGTGTTGGGATCAGGTCTTGATTGCTGCAATTCGGTATTTAGGCAAAGGCAAAACGAAAATGCACACATTTAAGAGTACCTGGTTAAATTACATTAAAATGGAATTCAATCACACTCCACAATCAATGTGCACTCGCTCAACACAGCCAAAAACAATCCCAGCTGCATACCTGTTACACCTTTGATTGATTGTGATTGTGATTCTGTGCAGTGAGCTTAATCTTAGATTCAGGAGGGCCATAGTAATGCCCTTAAACAAAAGGTAATTTTACAAGTTTCCCATCTGGGGGGAAGAGTGATAAAGTGTGTCTTCCACTGCAGGCTGAAAACTTGTCTGCACATCACCTTCCTCCCTGAATCATATCCTCTCTCCTCTGCTGACTCTAATTGCTCTCTCAAAATATCCCCTCTGTCTCTCTCTGGCACTTATTCTATTTCTTTTCCTACCGTTTCAAGCCAACAGGATCATTTTATGGTCCCACGGGTTTATAAGAACCAAAAAGGCAGAACTTTTGCCCTCGTTAAGCTTGTTGTTATGAAGATCTCTGAACTGAAGTCACCCATGGTAAAAAATATCATCTAAATACTAACGTGCAAAATGCAAATGTGAGGCTTTCTTATTCCAAATAATGTCTTTGGATTGCAGTTTGTCATGTAATAAACAGATAAACAGGATGCAAACAGGTGTTTATATTCAAAGCCATACGGGGAGAGCAGGGTAGATGGATTTGCCTTTCACATTTTATGGTATGCTTGTACAGCAAAATAAAAATTCATTCACCTCAGACAGTAATTGCTGTGTATAATTATGGTTTCTGGGCATCCATGGAAGTAACACAAAACCATGAATTTAGAGCAGTTTTAAAAATGACACATTTTTTGGCGCTTGCCCCAGGATAGGGGCAAGTATGAGACAGCATATATCCTATGGAGGTATGATATAAGACTCTCCCATACTACAGAAAAAAATAGATGCAGGGTGCAGAGCGTCATTCATTATTTATCTATTTTATTTTTTGTCTCTTTTGGCCATTTCACCAGAATATGTTAAGCTGCCACCTGTTGGATTTCAGGCACAGATGATTCGTATCTGCAGAATGTCCCAGTTTTAGGTTCTAAATGTGTCTAACTTACACCAACATAATCTGCTGGAAAACAAGTAAAAGAGGCAGATCATTGGTTTATGTGTGTATCTGATACTAGGTCAGGGAGACCGATCCCTCACCTCTGATCAAATCATTGCTCTGCAACATCTGAGCATCCCACTTGAGCAAACGTTTCCCATTTTAAGTTCATTTTAATTAGAATATAAATGTGATTACATAACAGTAGAAACTGCTTCACACAGTGAGTCAGCTCCAGAATTAGTTAATTAAGTCATGTTGTATATAACACTGGAGTCCCACAGGTATCTAATTCCATTTCAGTGCATCATTGTGATATAATTACCAAACATCTGACACAGCAAAAATAAAATGTTCTGACCCAGAGTCACCTGCCTCTTTTACCTCATTCTCTATGTGCTCTCTTCTATCCGACATAGAGGAAATGAATTACATTTGTGATCACATCAATGTCTTTGTGTAGACAGAAGTGTGAGTCATCTGATCCACTAACTGAACCGACTCATTTTCAGCTATGTTCTGGACAAAATGGGTTTCATTTTCTATTGAATAACACATTGGTTCCTTTCTTCCCGTACACTACAATCTAACTGTTTGTGTCATTTCATTACTAATTTTTTTCTGTATCCCTCTTTTCAGACACAAAAAATGAAATATAGTTATTGTAAGACACCCATGCATTTGCTGTTAGAAGATGCATTTTGTCCTGCAAATAAATCTGTTGTGTGCAACAGCCCTGCAGTAAGAAGATTCAAAGTAATACTGCTGATAGAAAAAAAATCCTTGCCCCACATCTTCTTGCACAGACTGTAAAATCATTATTCTGTTCTTCAGACCTTTTATCATAAAAATCCTAACTTGCCTGACTGCCATATGAACCTGCTTTTTGATCACTTCACCTTCATTTCACAAACCTACGAAGCTGAGTTATTAATGTTCAAAATAAACTGATGCAATATAACAGCATGTTTCTTGCTTAAGGCAAAGAAACATATCTATGGTCTATTTTAACTGAGCTATTGATTATTTTATTTTATTTTTAGATATTTTTCCTGCTTGAGAATGCACAGCAAAGTCACAGAGAAGATAGGTGCAACAAAGTGAATGATAGGTGAGGAATGGAATAAGTTCAAGAGCATTATTGTGATAATGCAAAGCTGCAGCACCACCAGGATGCTCTTGAACCATCACTTAAGACAGGGAATGCTTGGAGCCTGAGCCTCAGGTTAAGTTTGATGTACAGGGAATGTAGCTAGCTGCTCTGACAGACATGCATTTCACCTTGGGAGCAACACTAGTGTTATAGGTCTTGCTAAGCTGCTTAGTAGAATACACGCTTTGCCTCAGCCTTGCACCATGCTCTGCAAAAAGTAATGCTAGCTCTAAAAAATAAAACCAGTAATCTGCCTCTGTTTACACATGAATCCACCGTGCTCAAGCACATCATGTACTACAGAGGGGACTTGTTTTGTGTTGCTTGGCAGTGAGATACTGACAGCATGTTAAAATAATGTTGCTGTTTCAGTCACGTTGAAAGAAGTAATGTAATGTAGTTGTTGTGCTGAAGAAAAAACAGAATGATGTATTTTCTCCTTGGCTGGGATGTCTGGGATGGCTGAATTTGGTGATATGGGTAACAAGGAGCAAAGGCATTCAAAAACTCTTACAGTGTTGCCTACAGTTGAGTCAGAAATTGCCCATCTTCACTGCCTCAAAAGGTTGTGTGTAGCACTGCCTTAAATTTGCTATTAAAGCATAGCAACACTTTAGTCAGTGTAGGTAAGTCTGGTATTTCACAGTGTGATTAGCCTTAGCTGTCATGAATACCCGATTATATTGTGGACTGTCAGAAAACCTCTCACTCAATAACCCCAGCACATTTTTAATACCACCAGCACATTCGCACGTCTCCCCTCCACACTTCCAATCAAATACAACATTTTTCCTCTCAAAAAAAGGTGTTCTACTCATTTTTTCCTTCTGTGGAGTGAATCAAAAAGCTAGCGTTTGCTTATTCTCTCCTCCTCTCTCTCAATCAGCAAATTTTCCCTTTGATCTTTTATTCATATGATTAAGTCTGTGTATCACCAGACTGTTCATTCTACATTTCAATATATGATGAGACCATCTTTGAAGTTGGGTATGCTGCAGTGGAGTCACTTTGGCAAACAGGGCTTTTTTTCCTTTTCCTTTTCTGTTTGTAGTTTCACCAATTATTGTTGGAATGGAAGCACTTTCCATCTTGCTAATTATCCCATTTAAATAGTTTGACCTTAAAAACACAAACTGTGTTGTTTGTGGAACCTGTGCTGAAATATTTTCCATCTTAAATGAATTTACCAAATAAACAAATAAAACTTCCAAGCTTCCCTGTCCATATGTGGGCTGTGGCTTGTGTCACCCAAAATATGTTATCTCTTTCATAAACACATTTTAATGTTTAGTTAGATTCAATATTCATTACATTTTCCTCGTTACTTTGGCTACTGTGCTCCTCGTATCTATTTTTTCGCCCACTTATTATTATGCTTTACCCTTGTTCCTCTCCTCTGTCTCTCTTGCTCTTTTTTCCAGTGCCAACAACCTCAATTCATACTCACTCTGCCCTCCTTTTGCCTGTTTGTCCTTCCCTGTCTTTCCCTCACTCCCTTCAACTCACATCTGTTTCTATCTCTCGCCTTTATGTTTGCCACCATCTCTCAATCAATACCTTTAACCTTTGTTTTCTTCAACTCCTTGTTATCCCTCCCCCTTGCCCTCCTTCACTGCCTGCTTCTACTATTTCAGGCTTTTCCCTGAAAGATAAAAGGTTTAAGAATATTTAATGTCAGATGTTTGAACAAAGCACATGTGCAGGCTCTGTTGGCAGAGATCTGATTGAAACCTATATATACCCTAATGAGAAAAAGACAGCAGCGTGGTGAACTCGCATGTAGTAACCAGGTAAAGGTGGTGAGATTTGGGAAGAGGAGAGTACGTGTTCACATATTAACAATATAGATCATGTCAGGGAGATAGAAAATATAGTGTTATCATATTTCATGAACTAAAGAAAAGCATGAACTAGGTGCAGATAAATGGATCAAAAATGGTTTTGATGTCACTTTTTATCCATATTTACTCAGACTGAGCCATTTGCTATGACTCATGGCTCAGAGTGTTGCCCTGAGCTAAAGTGCTAGCATCGGGCTGACGATGATCTTGCCAGGCATGCCAGTGAAACTGTCAATGCATATTTTTGTCAGTATGCCACCATGTAACCAGCTACAGGATAAGGTGTGATGATGTGCTTTTTGTCATTATTGTAAAATTCATGTTATATTACACAGTGCAACTGATTCTGGATATAAGAAAAAGCCTGTGTCTATTTCAGACCTCACCTCTGACTTTTTCTCTTTTTCAGTCACTATTCACTGACAGGCCATGACACATAAGCACTAGAATGGATGAAAGATAAACCACACATGGTGGCTGCGTTTATTAGAACATAAATAGTGCAGGTTAATAGTACTCACATGAAGAGCATGAAGAAGCTTCAATGACTTCATGACTATGGAGTTTATGTTTGGACTCCATAAGCTTCAAAGTTTTATTTGATGGTTTTTACCCCCTAAATGCCCTTCATCAGACATTAGTCCATCCCCATCCCCCTCTACCATCTTACTCACGTTCACAGACATCTCCCCTCTCCCCCTTTCACTTGCACACACCTTCCCAGCACCCCTTGGGTGCTGTAGGTAGCAGACCCAGAGTAATGGAGCAGCAGAACCCAGCAGTGGATTAGCAGCAGTGTGTGAGAGAGGCCAGATTCAGACACATTCCTCTGGGGAAGTCAAGCTAATCCGACCCCAGTGCTTACTCTATCAACCCCCTACCAGCTGCACTTTGCCCCTGCACACAAAAAGACACACACTCAACCAAAACATAACCCAGGCATGAAGATTTCAACTTAGATGCATGCCAAGGTACGGCATGCAAACAGGCATACACACACACACTTCAGTGTATATCCCTGAAGGGCACGCGTGATACGTACATACGTAGTAATAGTGTGACACTTCTATTCACACATGTGCATGCAATCCCACATACCATACACAGTATGCACACACGCATTCACAAACACCTGTCTAAACCCCCCACAAGGCCCCCTCTGGAAAGACAGAGGACACCTTTGGCCTGTGTGTGACAAAACCTTCCCAGACGTGAGGCCTCATACATGGCTGCTGCTAATCAGAACATGCTGCCCAGATTCACAAATACAACAGCCTGAGTCCCTGAGGGGAAGCGCTGCGTAGGTGCAGTCACTGTACCTCTCTGACAGGCTGTTCAGTTGGCTGGCTGATTGTCTGGCTGGTTGGATGACTGGTTCTTGATGCAGTGGCAAACACATAAAAGTAATGAATTTCCTTTCAGTATGAGCTAAAGCATGCAAATGTTTCCACAAACATGCCTCCTTACAAAATGCTCAGCCACCTTTTAAAGACTATACATATTCACTGTGGCATGCATGGACTGTCAATACATAGACAGGGACACACACACACACACGCACAGAGAGAGAGAGAGAGAGAGAGAGAGAGAGAGAGAGAGAGATGCACACAAAAACAACAGGAGGATCAGGCAAGAGGCAGTCTGATTGCTCATCAAGCAGCAAGCAAGAGCTGGCAGAAGGCATCAATATGACTGAAGCCCACTCTCCTGGGCCCACCTGTCGATTACAGTGGTAAAGACAAGCTACCTGGTGCCTCAATCCATTCCCAGCAGCCTCCACCGGGCCTGTAGACACCTGAAGAATTCTGATGCCATGAGGGAATAAGGGACTTTCCACTTCACACTGGCAGACACACAATGGTTTGCCTCTGCTGCATAAACCATTGAGATAAACAACTCTACAGAGAAATGAAACAAGGATACAAATCTATCGCTCATGTGGTAGCAATTCAGTTTGTAAAAGCAGAACGAGATAGATTAATATCAAGCAGTCCACAGAAACATGTAAAATGAGATTTTCACAAAGAGCTACAATACATTTCATTGTGCCAGCAAAGACACAGTAAATACAGAATAACACGTAATCCACAAAATACAAAGCCCATAAAGTGCTACAGCTAACGTACAAAAATCCCAAATAAATCTCACAGTATTACAATTATGCATGTGATATTTATCTCCATTTGGCCTCCAGAGTTAAGTTATGTTTTCTGACTATTTGGCCAAAGGACAACAATCCCATTGCCCTCTGCTGCCTCTTAATTAGACCAGATTAGAGCAGGATCAAGCTGTTTTCTTCCATTTATTCTCCCATGGGAGAGCAGCGGTAGGGGTGGGAGGTTTACCCTGTTGAGCCAACTAACCTTGGACACAGAACAGAAACTTGCAAAAAAGATGGTAATCTGGAAAGCGGATTTGCACTTTAGAGGGGAATTTTACGCATGGAGCAAATGTAGTTTTGTGCCTGTTTTCTGATCCAAACAGTCAATTAACTGTCTGAAATACAAGTAACAGTAAATTATTGTGCATGCGCGTTGTTTCTTGCTGGGGAATGACGAAAGTGCGTGAGTTTCCTTCCTGAAGTGGCCGGCGCACAAGCAGACGCTGTGGTTTAAGGTTTCAGCACCATGGACAGCGCTCGCTCATAAATTACTGACAAGCGGCCACTTTGGCTTCTACTCAAATACAAAGAGAGGCTCGGGGTTAATTTATTAGGTTTCCTTATGAAGTTACCCTGCTGAATTCACGCTAATAAATCCTGCCAATAGTAGGGCACAGAATATTGATTCCTATGGAGGTCATCGCAGAAGCAATTATTAAGTGGGCAGTAATCAAACCCGAGGCTCTGCATATAATTGATTTAAACCTCACCTGATAAGCTCTTCTCAAAGCGGCTGCTCTCAGAAACTTTCATTTGTTGGGCCACTCAGAGCCATAAAAATCCAGAGATGATGTTAAGGAAGCAAAGCAGCACACATTAGAATCAACAGTCCCTGCAGAAACCCTCTCTGATTGTGTTACAGATCGGATGATGTTCATTCTATGTGCAATCACGGCCCCTCTCTTCACTGCTCCCCCTTTTCCTCTCCGTTTCAAAGCACAGGTCGGTGACTCTTCCAAAGCTAGATGGCAGAAGAGCCCCACTGCAGCTGAGCTGCGCTTTGCGCCGTCATCATCCCATCTTTGCATTGCAAATTGCCCAGTCCCATCACTCCCAATAACGGCTGCGCTCGATCTCCAAAATGAAAATCAGAGTTATGGTGGGATTGCCTACCGGGCGAATTTCTTTCATCAGCTTTCGGGACGGGATGCTGCCTGTCTGCGTCTCACCTGACCCCCCCCCCCCCCCCACACACACACACACACACACACACACACGCACACACACATAAACCACATGCTGGCATTAACTGAGTTCATTTCTTTCTCAGGATTTACATTCTTCCCATAAAGACGTGCCTCCTCCTCCTCCCTTGCCACCCACACCTCCGCTGTTCCCGCTTCATGATTTGTGACCCACACATCAGCCACATCATACTTAACACAGGACGCTCTCTCGCTCGCTACACCCGCCACCCCCGTCTCCCCACCACCACAACCACCACCACCTTCTCTCTCTCTCACTCTGCGTGGCTCAATTACCGATCGATAAAGGCAGCATTCACATTGTAGGCTCGACTCCGTCCTCAGCCAGTTTATAGGGATGAAAAAGGAAAGATGTTGAACAGCAGATGCGAGAGTGCACCAGCAGAGATCCTCACACTTGATGCCCCTCTCAGCAGAGATGGTTGAGCCCTCGTCCAGGTTGCTGTGGTCCTATCCTAAAATTCAGTCTTGCTCACTTCTCTTCTATCAGCTGACATAGCGCGGCGGGCGGCTCTGCCTGTTTCTCCTCTGAGAAGGCAAAGGGAACCTACTTCAACCCAACAGAAAGAAAAAAGAACATACGCTACAGAGGTTACATGTGTTAGTTGTGAACATGAAGGGGATTTACAGAGACGGATACTACGACGGATCTATTGAACTACGGGACATTTTCAACAGGAGATGCGTTAAATGTGGCCGAGGGGACTTTGTTCAAGCCAAAACGATGAGGATTAGGAGGGGAATTGTTTTTTGGAATCTCCTCTTTTCACTGATGTTCACTTGTGTGAAAGGTACGAGCCACTGCAGCAATTCTCTGTATTTTCTGATGCGCTTGATGTGCCCGTGTGTGTGTTGCGTGTGTTTGTGTGTGTGCGTGCGTGCGTGCGTGCGTGCGAGAAATCAAAAGCTTTTACAGACGTGCGGAAAATAGGCTACCACGGTTTACTGGATGGAGTTTTAAGGGACGCATTTCACCGGTTTAGCGCTCAATGCAGGCTTTGACTGAGTCGCTCAATAGATATTCTTGCGGTAGCCTACGCTTCTTCTAATAGCCTACGTGAGCTGCTTTGCTTAGTAGGGTAACTAGTGAATTGTTGAGGCATGCACTGCAGATTTCCTATAGGATGTTAAGAGATTCTAGTTTATTTAGGCTACAGCTGTGCGCCTCTTCTCTTATTTGGGTCGAGTTTTCAAGTATTTATGTGGGATTTTGCGTCAGGCCAGAAATGTTACTGGAGCCATTTAGGGGGCCGAGGCAATTAGTAGTGTGGAACCAATTTGTCGACTGGTGTTTATTGGACTTGCCAGTGCAGGCAGGTGTAAGGTGGGCTTGTTAGTATTCAAGTGGCTCTTTCTCAGGGTCTGTCTTTTGAAGACTCGTTCTAGCTGGCGAGGTAGCTGCTGGTTCCATTTTTCTCCTGTATGCATCACCTAATTTCGCTCAGACCAGTGAAAATGTCAGCACAAGTGAAATGTAACTTTTATGATACAGTTTTTAAAACGTGGTATCATCCTTTTTGACTGCACGAAACAACTCAATTCCTACACTTTGCCCTGAATTGTCTGATCATCTCTGTTCTTCGTCCCTTGTTTACCACAGTAATTTGATTCATGCTATTTACATACTTCTGTAGAAATCAGTCAAAGCAATTGTTGCTCATTTTCCACACTGAAATTATGACGTGCTCGTTCATTGAACAAACAGAAGACAAGTAAAAATCCATGTCTTGCTTCCTTGCAATGCCAGTTACAGGTTGATTATTAAAACTGAGCATAAGAACGTGTGTGTGTGTGTGTGTGCATGCATACAGGTACGTTGTGTGTGTGAGTGCATGGCTGTTTATCTGTTGAATGCATGTACGTATGAGTATGGGCACTCACAGATATCAATTTACATGCAGATTGTTCACCCTGTGAGTAATTCTCATGTCTGTCTGTTGGGGGTGGATGAAATGTGCAGCATGCAGAGTAGCAGCACCCACCAAGAATGAGCCAAGTCGAGTCGAGCAGAGTCGGGCGCAGTGCTGTTTCATCACCACCCACATTGTGGCAATGTCAAACCCAGAGGCCACTGCCAATCCTCCTAGTACTGTTACTTATTAGGGAGCCAGCCAGCCAGGAATTGGGGAAGAGGGAGGAAAGGGGGAGGAGGAGCAGGAGGAGGAGGAGGAGGCCATGGTCTTCTTCTGGAAAAGCGCAAAGAAAAAAGTGACACAGAGCAAGGCATGGAGGAAGAAACATGGAACAGCTGTTGTTCCTCTGCTCTGACAACTGACACAATGTTTGCAGAAGTAAAAAGGTCTACTAGATTTGTCCTGTGACTCATTTCTCCTGCTAAGATAATGATGCTCTAAAAAAAAAGCCCACCATCTAGCAAAGTTTGCACAACACTGCTTTGCTAGGGGAGCTTTCTCACATTAGATTATTTTTGTGTGCGTGGGCGGAGCACAGTTCTGATTCTCAGTTTACAGAGTTATCTCAGTCACCTGTCTGATTCTTGGCACTCTACACAGTAGATAGTGTTGTAGTGATATGTATCAACTTAGCTTTGATATGAGCAAACAGAAACAAAAATAATATGTTCTCATTATAGCAGTCCACTGCCAAACAACTGAGGACCCACTGCAACTGTGTCATCTAATCCTTTGGGAATTTATAAAACTACTTCAGATGAAAATTTAGGAAGCTAAATTGCAGGGACTGGAGGGTTTTTTTTTTTAATACAGCAAAAGACCTGGGTCACATACAAATTGAATTCCTTTACACTGATAGCGAGCAATTTACTGTATCTTCTCTTGAGTACAACAGCTGCGTCACCCTTTTTTCTTACAACAGTCACACTGCATCCATCGACCGGACGACTATCAATCAAATTCACAATAATGAAACAGTCACAAAGCTGAGAGCATCCCACTCTGATGACACATGCTCATGTAAGCAATGGATAATATCATGTGTGAGGGTGACAAAGAGCCGCACCGGATTTATGGCCACAGCTTCCTGGATCTGTCCTTTATATTGTTTATGGTTATTAAAGTATGTCTCCTTGAAACTGATGAATATTACGCAACAACATTCAGTTCTTGTCTTCTGGCACTTCTTTATACTGGACAGTCCTAGTCGTGACCTGATAAGGAAAAACAGGAGGGGACATGGTCATCATGGGAAGTTGAAGGGACGCCACAGGAGAGGACAAACAGAACACGCAGGCACTGGCCTGTTTCCCCACACTGACATTAGAACATCAAATGACAGTGAACGATTAATGATAGTGAACAGATTGTTGATAATTGTCCATCTGTTATGTCCCACCACTTCTGTTTCTTGTGATTATGTTTTATCCCTCAAATTTCCTTCAAGCTTCCAGACTGTGTTAGAATGCAGTTGCTGTTTTTTTAACTCTATACCAGGCAGTCACTAATTGCTGGTAATCAGGTGGGTTCTGCACAGACAGTAATCTGGCCACTGAGCCCTTGATGAAGACTTTCTCTCAATGTGATTATGTAAACAGACTGGAAAGGCTGCTGGGGCTAATCGGGATTACAATTTGTCTGTGTAATTATACACTATCTACAGGGAATTTGGAGCATTGTCCCACTGCCCCCCAGGTTCTTGATCTCAACAACTGTGGAAGAAGTAGAGCAGAAGTATGAGGAAAAAAAGTGGACAGAATCACCTGGGTTCAACTGTAACTGGAAAGAACAATATATAATTTTCCAGGGTACAGGAACTTGGAATGGTATCAAGTTTACTCCCTGGATTCGTGATGCCTCTTTTAGTGCTGACATTTTACTGGATAGCCTCAGTGGTGTACCAAAGTACTGCTCAGCTCACCCACTGGCCTCTCGCCTGTCTCGCCTGGCCCAGATGTTGCTGACAGGTCCCCACAAAGGTTGCTGATTCTGATTAAGTCAGTTCTTCTCAGGTATCAGTTTTAATATAAGCAGTACTCTCGGGGGAGAGAGATTGGCAATATCTTGTTTTCAGCAAGAAAAATAGCCCACCGTTTGTTGAGATTAAATGTAATAGGTTGAGGAGAGGCTGCTTCCAGAGTCAGGGCTAAAGATTCAAGGTGGACTGTCTTCTGCACCTCAGGTGCTATTTTCAGAGGGGATTAAACTCTGTTGACTGTCTGAGGGCATATTCGCTGATAAAAATGGATGCATTCACTTAGCCTTATACATGCAGAGGTTAAAATCTAGAAAATCTGACAGGGAGTTGGAATATATTTACACAATAACTGTGGTTTTTAACAGTTATTAAGAGGCTCTATAAATGCAGCAAATCATTTATCTGAAGTGAGATGTAACAATTAAACCAGTAACTACACTTCTAATTAGAAAATATAAAATGGATTGTTCAGTGAAGCGCAATAACATACATACCTTTGGATGTTCTTTCATTAGTCTCGTTGAGAATTGTACCCACAGTGTATTACATTTCCAGTCTTATTTCCTTCATAACCTGTGACCATGGCACACCCACACGCCGTCATGAATCTTCCCTCTCACTGACGACTGCTCCTCTTGTTTGTGTTTGTGGCTGTCAACTGGATTTTTGATATGTGACAGGAGAGCAGGCGGGGCGAAGCATGGCCGGGGAAACAAAGTGGGGTGATGTGAAGGTAATTTAGGAGGTAGACTGCTTAGTGGAGGTGGCTGTGACTCCATAGCATATTTCAACAGCAATTAAACTGATAGGTGAGGATAGCATACCAAATACTGATTAGACTCTCAACTACAGTGTTTTGCTACAAGGAGGCAGCACTGGAGATTTCATTTTCCATCTTGTTAGAAAATACACCAAGACAGGTAGACTATACAATCTCAATGGCCTGTGAGATGGTCTCAGCTCAGACGGTCAGCAGCTTAGAAAATTATTGATTTCTCCATAAATGCTACATTCTGTTAATGTAGAAATTGACTGTTTTTAAGGTTTTAAGTTTTCTGGCTTCTTCTGTTAGGAATAAAGTAACAAAAATGTGATCTCTCTGCTGGGCGTGCTGAAAAAAAAAATCATTAAATCATTGATTGACCAATCATCTGATTTTAGGGTTCCATGCTGTGTATTGGCCTTTGGTACTGGCCTGTGGAGATGCATTTATCAAAGCACTTATTCATCCAGGTCTAATTTTCGTTATAATCAAGGACACACAGTGTCCCTGATACAAAGAGGCTGAATCTTCCCAGCCAATACAATCGAACTGCAGTGGTAGCAGTTTTAGATGTGCAGTTCCAGTCCAATCTGTGGAATCTAAAAGCAATGACAGTGATAGTAGGTCATAAATTCCAAGGAAAAAGACAGGGAAAGTAATAGCTTCTTTATTCTGCCACTACAGGCAATGCACGCCAGCGTCCTTAGTCGTCTTCTTAATACCTGCTGTGTGTGTGTGTGTGTGTGTGTGTGTGTGTGTGTGTGTGTGTGTGTGTGTGTGTGTGTGTGTTTTCTTGCATTTGATATTTAACCTGCAACATATAACATTTTGTACGACACAAGCATATTTTCTACTGAATTCTTGGAAGCGTATAGGTCACACTGCATGGAGTGTCCTTGTGTGTCCTCTGTCTTCCATGTTTCTCCGGCTGGTCAAGGCAAGGGCTGTTATCAATATTTTATTTGTTAAAAAACAAAATGATGATGCAGAAGCTAAGACAAAATTAGCTTTCTTGGTTGAGTACACCTTGAGTGACAGATGCAACAATTTGTTGACAGAAAGTTAATTGGCAACAATTTTGATGATTGATAATCTAAAATGGCAAACGTGCTGGTTTCACTTTGTCAGATGTGACGATTTAAAGCTTTTCTTTGCCATGCATGATCGTAGAGTGAATACCTTTGGACAGTTGGCTGCATGACATTTGGGGGCTGTGGAAAATCAAAATGGGCATTTTTCAGAATTGTGAACTGAATGTATGTTTACTGACAAAGTTTTTCATTTATTTTCTGTGGAGATGGGCAAACATAAAATGCACTATCCACCCTTAGTGACCATGGCATTATTCAACTTTTCTAGTAATTTCTAAGGGACCGGTTGGTTATCTAACAGTTAAAGTGTTAAATGGGAAACCGGCAAAACATGCAAATGCAAACAAAAACAAAAAACACTGAACAAAAACTGCAGCTGTAACATTAATTGCCTCCCGCTGGTGCAAAATTGCAGCAGCTGTTACTTTCTTTGCCTGTAGATGGCAAGATCAAAATGTCTACATGTGTAGGTCTAAACTGCTGCAACCATTACTTTCCCTCTCTGCGTGCTGACATGTATAGAATTGGTCTAACCATTAGTGGAGAATCTGCAGCCAGTGTCATGTTAATGAGACAGTTTGTAAGTTTGAGTTTCAAGTGAGTTGCATGAGGTGCTTTGCATCTAAAACACAAGTGCTCGCTATGTAACAGGCAGTTAACTGGAAGATGTTTACTTGGAAAGTGAAAAACAGTCGAGCATTGTTCAGCCTCTGTGGTTGACTTTAGATAGAAAAAGACAGATTCTTGTTCTGTGCTTCTTTCTTTTTCCCTTTTTGGGGAAAGTGAAGTGTTATTGTTTGTTTGGAAATTGGAGGCTAGAAAGACAGACGTCCTATTAGATGTGTTGTTGGCTCACAGTTTTCTGTTGTACAGCAGCTCTCACAGTGGTGGCCTGGCATCAGGTGCAATATGGCTCAGTAGCACTTTGAGGAGGTATTGGTGTCTACTCATGAAACACTGTATCTGCTGGGAAGTAGCGAAAGCACCAGCAGCACGCAGACGTTGGGAAACAGTTATTATACTTGGCTACGCAGACACACATCGCCTCTTATTTCCTTGTGCAATGGTGTGTGTTTGGTGTGTGTATTTGTGCACATGCCAGCTGTGTTTCAGTGTGGCAGTGTATTTGATTTTAGTATTTTTCACCTCAGTGGTTGGCAATTTAAAACCAACGAATGGAATATTTCAGAGCTCTTTTCCAAATTGCAGTGACACACTCATGAGGTAATAGTCATTCTCTAGAAAGCCTCTTTGCTGTTTCTGTTGTATGGAGCCCATTTCCCTTTCATCAAGCATGCAGACAAGCATGGTGAGGGGCTGCGATTATCCACATTCTATCAGTATGAATTGTGAAGGTGCAGCACAGTCATGCAGATACAATCCTTCTCCGTGGGGACATCAATTTTAAGATTTCTGTCTACTAAGGTTGTTGTCTGGGCCCGCGCAGTCGTCATTGTGGTATTACTGGTTGTGCTGATGAAAAATTGTTTTCTCTTCCCTCCACATTTTATGTTTGTGGCTCAGAGTACAGCCTGATCTAAGATCTAAGATCTAAGAGAAAAGTGCTTGGATTTCTATAAACAAAATTACCACTAAATGTAACTCCTAAGTGCCGCAGCGTCTCTGATTTGCTATAGCGCAGACCTGAAGATTCATGATCCGAGGAAAAGAAATTAAATTTTCTCCACCTTGCGCGTTTCCTCTGATCAATGGTTATGTTCAATATTCAACATAATCTATAATTTCCTTTTCTTTCTCTGCACTTAATAAAAATTCAGTACTCAGTAATATAAGGAAGTCTATATATAAGATGACTGTTTCTCCTTGTGTTTTTAAAGGTGTGTAGAGACTTTGCAGTGAATATAGCCTTTCAGGATGTCTGTTGACCTTTGTCTTGCTTGGTAAGGGTTCTATCTCTCCAGCCAGTGCTCTGTAACCAGGCCCCCGCTGATGGATATCTCTATATTGGCTGACTCACCTTTAAGGTCAGGTGCAAATCAATGCAGGTTTTTTGTACTTCAACTTTGATTGCTGGGAGTGGTGCTGTCGCCTCCCTTCCCGTTTGTGATAGGCCATCATCGTGAACAATGATGAAATGTCATGCGGAAGAAGAGGTGTCCTTGACTAACCATACACTACAGTCAATCGTAAGGAAATGGAGTATCAAGCAGAGAGAAAAAATAATACATGCCAAAAATAAGAGGAGCTTGAAAGCGAACAGCTCAGTAGGCTTGTGGATCTTGAGCTTAGGATTTGTTTGAAGAAAGCTACTGTGATGTATGAAGGGTGAAGGCAAAACATTCTCATGCATAGATCGACTGGTGGTCCAAGTGGTGTTCAAAACAAGGCTGAAACTGTGCCTTTTAGTATTAGTTAGTGATTCATGTAGTCATGTATGATTTTGACGACATTGCTGTGAATATTTATACACTGCATGACTACATACGGTCAATTTTTTGCTAATTTGTCATAATCGATATACTGACAATCTTCATACAGTCCCTATTAATCAGACGGAGTATATTTATAGAAAAGTACTGATATGCTCCTTTATATTCTCAGTGTATTCCAGCAAACATATCTATATGACAAATAAAAATGGTGCATGGGCCTATTATGTTCTGTATGTCAACTCACACAAGTCATTTATTACAAAACTAAGTTAACTTTTAGGATTTTTTGGGCACTCTGAGGCTTAGCTCATGTCTCTACTATTACAACACTAGTATCTTAAAAAAAATAATAATAATAAAAATACCAGGTGTATTTGCCATTTAAATAGCAGCCACTGCTTAAAAAGTCATAAAGAATCCCAAATTAAGCTTAAACACAGCAGTGATAATAAACAATAACTTAATGAATTATAGCACTGTGAGGTAGGAAAGCACTCAGTGATAAACTGGGCTTTTTAAAGATAAAAACTATAATTGCCTTGAAACATGAACATCTCCTGAGTGTGCTCAGAGATAGAAGGAGCAAGTCCACCTCTGCTTTCTTTGTTCTCGAGGCTCAGTGCGTGACACAGGCACACACTGGCTGCACTGACCGCAGCACTGGGGTATTATTATAAAGTGATATATCCAGGTGTGTCTGATACAGGTGACAAAGCATGTTGGCCATAAGTCATACTGTGGCTCTTCTTGTCCACTTGTTGAAGTGTCTTTGAGCAGGACACAACCCCAACTTGTTCCAGATGTTTGTGTAAGAAGTGTAAATGACTGAGCTCAGCAATCTGCCAAATGTAATGATAAAGTTTGCCATCGATGTAGCATCCTTTCTTCTGACGCAGTAGACTTTTCAAAGTGTGCTGCCTTTACAGTGTCATACAGCCAAATGTCCTTACAAAAAGCCCTGCAGCTGATGACCTCCTGCTGTTCTGTTTGTCCACACATCACAATGATGTTTCTTATGAAGAATCCAAGAACAAACACTCTTTGATATATAATGCATCAATGGTTTTGTTCCACAGATGGTCACTGTTAACAAGTAACTGCTCTGGCCCAAGAAGTTTTTGAAATCTTTTCTTCCACAACCTAAATGCCACCTTGAAAATATGTGTTGCTCCATTTATGCATGAAGTTGACACTGAATGGTGCCAAAGGAGGGCGCTACAACATTTCCCTAATTGAATGCTATTAATGACGGCACAAAAACTGGTCATTTCAGTGGTACTCTGATTGCTCTAAGCCATAGGATTTTGTTAGATAAACTTTATCATCTCACTGGAAAAATTGTTTTGGACACGCAGGCTACTGCATAAACTGGGGACAATAGGCAGGCGATAACGGACAAATGCAGCACAATAGATGGCTGATAAATTCAATACACTTTAAGGACAATAAGCAAATGGAACACAATGAAGTTGCCAAACTATCTTTGATCAGAATTGAACAGTTTCGCTGCCCGGGGAAAAAGTTTGTCGAGCAGTCACATCATCCATTTGGCCTGAAGCAAATACCTGAAGGGAACAGGTCAAGCTGCTCTTTCTTATTTTCCAAGCCTGTTTAATGATGTTCTGCTCAAAAATAGTTGCCTGAAATGAGCGATCTCTCATACTCATCAGCAATCATCTATTATCCAATGATCTGTTTGTCACTCAGAATAATTTGGATGGCTGTAAATGACTCCCCCCCCCTCTCCCTGCTGCACATAATCATTTCTCTTTATGGCCCAACTATAAATCTGCATCAGTGGTGGAGGACAACTTATATGCTCTTTACTTGTTTGGGGGCACCCATACACTCTTTCATGTTCTGGAAAGCCAAAATTATGTCTCGCATTTTCTTCCACGCAGAAAGTAAACATTAAATACCCAATTTAGCCTGCGACAAATTCTACAATAGGATACCTGCTATGAGGCATAATATATTTAGCCCACAAAATCAATTTTATTTCCCTTCCACACAGGGTATGGCACTGTGGCTCATTAACTGCTTCATTCTGCCCGAAATCTCTGTAATCGAAGGAGAGGATCACATGCAGGTGCTTGTTTTGCCCTTTATGTTAAAGAAGCTCTGCAAGGCCGATGACACATATAAATATGCATGTGCTCGAACACACACTCTCACGATTCTGACTGACAAAGAGACAAACACCTTCAGAAATCTCATCAGCGTGGGAGACAACTGCCATTTTCCTGTCTGTGTTTTGCCACTAAGTATAACAATCAGTCAGAGGCATCGAAGGTGTGCTGCGGTGAAAAGGTGGTATTTGTGTCTATATCCAAAAGACCAGGGGTAAATGTAACTATTTGCAGAACAGCTGGGACCATTCTTCTGCTGTCTGTCATCCAGCCTGGCTGCCTGCTGAAGCCCCTGTTTGTGCCACACTTGTGCGTTATGATACTAATTCATATTTCTGAACCGCATTTTCCCCACTGTGCAATCACAGCATGTTGTTAATTTGGTTTCTCATCACAATTTATGGTCGGCGTTGCAGCGTGGCACTAACATGGGGTAAAGGATAAAACCCCTGGGAGTGCGTTTTACAATTGAAGTGATGATGGAGGTCAGAACAGGCTGTTAAGCAGTGACAGTGGAATTCAAAGAAGACAGACTGTAGGTGTGAGTCTTAAATGGATTTGATATCCTCTCTCCTGTACAAGGAAGTACATGTTGTTGCATATTCCTTTGAAATACCAAGATGCATGTTTGCAGTGTTCTTTTTATAGATACAGCATTTATGGAGATGACAGTGCTTAACATATTACAAGCTCCTATGACTCAGAGCATTGAAAAGGGGGATTCTAATTCATAATGGGTAGCTCATAGAAAAAAATGGAAAAACAAGGAGGGCAATTGATAGCGTGGGGAGTGAAGGGTAGCTGGGAAAATAAGAGGCAGAGCTGCAAGGAAAGGAGAGAGGGATAAAAAAAGGAAAGGAGCAATTGGCTAAAGAGGCAGGGAATGACAAAGGTGAGCAAGACGAAGAGAGGCTGAGAAAAGAAGAGGCAGGAGGGTAGCAGGGATAATGAAGGATGAAAGGAATACATCAAATCTGAGAAGGAGAAAAAGGGAGAGATGCAGAAAGAGGGAGACAGGTATTTTGGCAATGAGCATGTGTTCCGTCATCTTCAGGACATCAGAACAATCAGCCATACCACCAACGCTCAGCAGCTCACACGAACAGAATTACTCTGAATAGTTAGCAACAATTGTCATCCAGCGCTTGACAAAACATGAAATATTTCCAATACTAATAGGGCTTCTGTCCCTGCTGTAGTTATAGACTTGGGGTGATAGAAAACCCTCAAATTAAAGCAATAGTATTTGAATTTTAAAATGATGTGAGCTTTCTTGCCCCTGAGCCCAACTGTGCTCTGTTGATATCCTTCACCAGGATTGCTTCAGGTTTATGTTATCCTACAGTGGTTAGCTGCAATTACAAAATTGTGTGGTAACCTCACCACAGCTCAAGTCTAATTCACTTTACCTGCACTCATGGTTATGTAGCAATGATTAAAACTGCATGTCTCTGGTTTCATGCATTTTTTTTTTTTTTTTTTTAAACTTCTACTTCTCTTTAATGTTTAAGGGTGTATTCCAGCACTTTAGCATTGCCATTTCCTAAACATTAGGGGACTCACAAGAGACAGATTTTTAAAAGAAGGTTCAGGTTTTTATTTTCAGACTTTGGAGAGCTCCCTCTAGAGACAAAGAAGACGTTTGGAGCACTCTTCTGCCATTATCTGATCCACCTGCTTTTACTGAAGTGAATGAAGTCTAAACTGTAACTACAACAGCAACTGTAGTTGGGCTCTGCTTCTGTAATCACAATTCCATTTCAAGGCCATTTTGAATATTCAGGGTGGTGTGGATCATTCCGTCTTGTCTTCAAGTGCTTCATGCACCCAGTCAAACCATTAATTATTTCTTGTTTGAAACACAAGCTAAATGTAGCTGCTATGAATATACGGTGGTAGCTCTTTCAGTGGCAATGTTTTAAAAATGAAAGCAACGTGGATCAGGCATCTTAACAGGAAGGCTGGATTTCAGCTTATTAAATTCAAGAATAGGCGGCACGGTGGCGCAGCAGGTAGTGCGCGTGCCTCACAGCAAGAAGGTCCCGGTTCGATCCCGGGGTCAGGCGGGGGCCTTTCTGTGTGAAGTTTGCATGTTCTTCCCGTGCATGCGTGGGTTCTCTCCGGGCACTCCGGCTTCCTCCCACAGACCAAAAACATGCTCATTAGGTTAATTGGTGACTCTAAATTGCCCCTAGGTGTGAGTGTGAGCGTGAATGCTTGTGTGTGTGTTGCCCTGCAGTCGGCTGGCGACCGGCTCAGGGTGTACCCTGCCTCTCGCCCGTTGACAGCTGGGATAGGCTCCAGCCCCCCCCAACCCCGAAAGGGATACAAGGGGTATAGAAGATGAATGAATGAATGAAATTCAAGAATATGTGACAACTGTACGTGAATGGTCAGTGAAAATAGAAGCATGCAACAAAACACTAGACGAGCAATTACAAATATCACAGTTGTTGGTCAAACACGCTGTCACATTGCAATTACTCTCTTGTCATCAAAAATCCATACTTTTACAGCCATACTCACGTATTTGTTGGATCAGTGAAGATGGCTGTCTTGGTAATTACCATATTTCCAAGAGTGCTTGAAAGCAGCAATAATGCACCATGTCACAGGTTGGATCATGTTGACCCTGTAGGTGGCGCATTAGCGCTGCAAATTACCCTGTTTGCTCAATGGTGGTGGAAATAATTGCAACTTAGACATGCGACAAACCTTGGCAGGAGTTTTTCCCCACTCCATTTAGAGCAGCGGCTCATCACCAGATCCAGCACCATAAACCTGTAAGGGCATGATATATACTGTATCTATAACTGTATCTATGAATAGGTCAGGCCACTTGATCACTGGGTGCAGGAGGAGTGAATTGGTCTCGGGGGCAGGTCAGTTATCTGGACAATAGGTGGAGATAAAGTGGACTGTCAGGGACTCTGGGTCAGGACCCCTGTGAGTGTAATATCCTCAAGGTGTTGCACGATGTAAAGATAGTCAAGAGACAGTCCAGATGATTATCATGTTTTGTTTTGTTTTGTTTTGTTTTGTTTTGTTTTGTTTTTTTTGTGAAATATAAACAGCTGTCAGGTTTTGTCCAAAAATAACAAGAAAGAAATTAATTGTCAGTTTGTCTGAGAGTTTAACATTTTCACTGTTGTGCTCACATCCGTTTATAAGAAGGTGTGCATTTTATTGAGAAAAATGACTACTGTTTGTCTGGTGAGAGGCCATTTGAGTTGCTTAGCTGCCAAGTGTTTTGCTTTTTTCCCATACTGCAGTCTGTGTGTATGGCCAATACTATGTAAAACATATTTACCTACTGAATGTGAAAAGCTAATTACACAAGGAGTAAATTGTGGGGGGTAAACCATGCATCTTAATTAAGTTTGCATTTCATTAGACAACATGCGAGATAGCCTCAAATGAAATGACACTCTTTTTCTGTTCTGACAAAGTGCATATGGGAGCATGATCATACATTATTTGTCTAAGCGTGGGAGTATACTGTATGTGAAAGTGTGGAAGAAGACTGTACTGTAAATGGATACTGTATGTATGTGTATGACTGACACAGATAATGTTTGCATATCTGTTTGCATTACTTACCTGTGGCACATTTGCTTATTTAAATGAATACCACGAAGGCTAGCCAAGCAATCACATTACTCTAGTTTGACAATGATACTATAATGCTTAACCTAATATGTCAAGGGTATTGATTTTCAGCAAGTCAATGCAAGAAGGTGCAAAGATATATCTTGTGTGGGCTGTGAAACACAGCGTTCAGGGCTTGTGGCACCAAATTTGAAGACCTTGCTTGTTGCTTGTCTCTGGGGCTTTCTAACCCTCTGGAAAGAAGTGGGCAGTAATGATACATCACAAGCTGTTTGCTCGATGTAACATTGAAAAACATCACTGTAGTCCTCAATTATGCATTTCTCTTCCATTACTACAGCAGTAGGTGTTGCAGCCTATTATTTTTTTAATTTGAAGGGGATCTGAAAACATAAATGGAAACACAAAACTTGGCTCTTATCCAGCTGGCTGCTAGATTTCCCTCACAGCTTCAGCAAGCTGAAAACAATGTGGATTTTCCAAACAATTTGTTCTCAGTTCAAGAAGTATTGCACCTGCACGTCACAGGGTGCATACAGTTGTGGCAATAAAAGCGTTGCTCGGTACAGCATCTGTTCAGGCCTGTTTAGAAATTCTAAAGCCATTCAGTTTATTTATTGCTGCTTGAATGTGTGCAACAGGCAAAATTAAACACATTTTACCAAAAGATCTCTACAATTTACCTCTTGTCTTTCATGTGTGGTTGATAATGACTGGGTGTTTTGTTTCTTTCCAGGTTTTATCCATACTTGCGGAGGCACTTTAAAAGGGAGGAATGGGACGATAGAAAGCCCCGGGTTTCCATATGGATATCCAAATGGAGCGAACTGTACCTGGGTGATTGTTGCCGAGGAGGGGAACAGGATTCATATAGTTTTTCAATCTTTCGCTGTGGAGGAGGAATATGACTTTTTATCTTTGTATGACGGGCATCCACACCCGGCCAACTTCAGGACAAGGTAAGGAAGAAGCCCCGAAGCAATGCATCTTGAAGGCTGCGTTTGAAGGCTGGCAGGCAGGGACGGACAGTGAGAGGGAGCAAAGCCTTCAGTCAACCTCCAGTGGAAAAGTTCATCTTTAATGTACACATGACATAGACAGCTTATTCATGTCAAGGAAGTGTCAGGCATGTCAGCAGTAGTGTGTGTGGATTGTTGAGTGTCCCCTCTTTTCCGACATTGTTGTGTGCAGAATAGAAATACCTTCAGAAAAGTGTAGAAGATAAGTATGGACAGTATGGGATTCTGTTCAAACACAAAATACAATACAAAAAAGACAGATAAAGCCATTTATTTCATGAGGCACACTTTAAATAGTGTGTGGATTTCACAGCAAAGAAACCCATCAACCTGACATCTCTAAACAGACTCCCCACCGTTTATTTCTGAATGAGCATGCTGTGTTGGCTTCAGTGATGCATGGGTCAGCTCAGTAACCACCATGCTTTATTCAAATGCTTCACTGGAGGAGTCAGAGGTAGAGAAAAACATGAAAATCAAACACAAAGATTTGTCCTTGTTTGCTTTCGTCACTGAGCGGGCAAACAACTCTTTACTCAGTGTGCTTTTTGCATTCTCATGAAAGCCCGAGGTTTGACTGGCATCAGAAGATTTTTTTATGGTTCATTTTGATTCTCCCTCTCCTCAGTATCTGTCTCTAACAGAATTATTTGGCTCTGCTTGTGTTTTATTTTGACAGTAAATTCAGGTCAATTTTATAGAAGTTCGATAATTGAATTTAATAGAGAAAACTCAATATTGATGGCAGTCCGTGATTTTTGACGTGGAGGCTTATTGCACTGAACGCAGATGTAAGCTGTCATTTGGGATAGACATAAGACATTGCTCAGAAGGCTAAGGTTTAAATACATACATTTGCATTCAGAGTACGCCACTATTTTATTTTTCTGCTGAGGGGAGAGGAAAGACAGGGCAGAGAGAGTGAATGACATGCAGCAGAGAGCCCAGGCTGGAATCAAACCTGCTGCAGCAGGGACTCAGCCTTAATTCATGGTACTGGCTTTATCAGAAATAGAAATAGAATAGAAATCAGAGGGACAATCCCCTTTTATCTGTTCGACACTACATAGGAACATGCTAACACACACATACCATACATTGGTGAAATTCTTCCTCCGCTTTTGATCTATCCTGGTAGTCCTTCCTCCACGGCATACCAGGAGCGGTGGGCTGCCATCCGACCGGCGCCCGGGGACCCAATTTTCTTTGTCGTCACCATTGGTCAGGTGGTGATCTTCTTGCATGTTTTTAAAGGGGGGTTTCATTTTTATGGAGGATCCCCCAGGTGAACACGGGGAGAACATGCAAACTCCACACAGAGAGGCCCCTTTCCTTGAGATAAGGGGCAGCGGACACTGAAGGCATGGTGGAGGACCGCACTCAGTGCCCACAGAGCCCCAGGTGGGAATTGAACCCGGGACCTTCTAACTGTGAGGCAACAGTGTTGCAGTGTTGCCACCATTCCACTGTGCCGCCGGTGAACTGTTTTTATGGTATGCACACTACTCAAGGATTTTGACTAATAAATAATTAAGATGTCTTTTAGTCAACACACTATGACTTACATGAGCTCAATCAAACCTTGCAAATTGGTTTAATCGTGACGGCTATACAACAATCATCACTGACTTGCCAAATGAAAAAGGCTGTTGTCTCGGCCAAATAAAAAGACACATAATATGTTTGAGTCAGAAAGAATCGGTACCACAGTGTTCTTAGGATGTTCCATTTCTTACATGAAACCCACTTCGTTTTGTGTTTGGATTTCAAAGTAAAAAGCCTCAAAGGTTTCACATTTTCTTTGTCATACCAAATTGCTCAAAATAAACCCACTCTTTTTAGATAAGTGTGCTGCATATTATGAGAAGATTATCTCTCGTCTGAGCTGATAGAGGAGTGAGGATACACACATCAGCTTTTAAACCTGTCAAAAGCTTCTCCCCTTTGTGTGTGTGTGTGTGTGTGTGTGTGTGTGTGTGTGTGTGTGTGTGTTTTAAAAAAGGAACATCTTCATGTTTTATTATCCACTTTTATTCACAAACTTGCTCCATCAGAGGTGAGATTGGGGTCCAGCTTTTCTGTGTGAAACACTTAAGAAGACAGTACCAAAATGATTTTCCGGGTCATTTATGTGGCTCAACCTCAGAGGAAGAGGGCTGAGGTCACATGCGAATACAATGGTGGATGTATAGCAAAGAATGCCGGTGAAGGGGAATAATTCAAGAGCTGAATCATTGTTGATACTTCAGCAGATGAATCACTTTAGATGCTTAAAAGATTATGTTACATAATACAGTTGTCAAGGTCAGGCTTATGAGAGCTTTGTCACCATGCTTGTTGACTACACATCACATCTCACATATGTAGCTAACTCGTGCTGCAAATAGGCTATGGTTAAAAAAGACACAAAATTTAAAGCCTTATGTCTATGAGCAATTATGGAGCAAATCCTGATATTGCTATGACTTCACATGCATATTGTCCTCCCCAGAAGCATGTGTTGACAGTCTTAGCGTATTTCTCTGTTGTCCAATCATTGTTGCCCAAGGACATAAAATTGAGCCAAATATTCAGTGCTACCACAACACATTGGCTCAAACCCTGTGTTATAAACAGAGGACATTATTTTAATGTCAGCAATTTGCGTGTAATGTCAGTATAATGGCATGTCATGTAGTTACAGCAGACATGATAAGGGATCACACATGCTGCTGACATTGCTTCATATGCTGAGATAAACAATACTGACTGTTAAGTATAACTTGTGTTATCACAGAGCCAGAGCCTTTTTTACTGAAGTGCCAATAACAACTTTAAAACTGAGTGACACTGTTAGACCTTAATATATTTTTTATAAAACAGCTCATCTTTAATTTGGGTAACAGTATCAGTGTTTATCAATCACGCAAATGTATGATAATTATAGTTTACCAGCGTCGAAAAGAGCGGTCAAAAGACAGACAAATCCTCCATAAGGAAGGAATTTTACCCTTGAATTTCCGAGAATACGTTAAAACATTGTGTACCAAAATTCCTATTACTCATGAATGCAGCACAGATGCTGTTTCAAACACTAAACCACGTTAAACAGCGAGCCTATCACCTGTGAAGAGGAGCGCAGTGCACTCACTGTGACCTGGATCAGTCACTTTTCTAAGTGGTTTGTTTTATTTTTTCACTTCGTCCTGGTGTCCATCGTTTCAACAATTAGCTAATTTGTTCACAGTATCGTCAGGTAACACATAACGCACTGTTGGTAAACTTTGCTTGCCAGATGCTAGGTAACGACTAACCTGTGCTAGCTTAAATGTAAGTAGCTGAGCGCCATGTCTGCGTTATTGGTAAACACTAAGGACGTGAATATATCAACATGGCGGAAATATTAGCATTAATGCTACGTCTACAAATTTAGGGTAATGTGCTATCTTTATGTCATCAAATTGCTGAGAAACTCCACCCTTTAACACATTTAATGTTAATGCTGCGAAGTATAGCCTCAAAAGCACAAGTGTAATTTGACATTAATGATAGCAACAATACATTTATTTCAGTGGCCTGGTATTTAGCTCTCTGGCTAACTGGCATGACTTACTCACCCATAAACCTGAACCGTGATTCATGCCAGAAGGTGCGCCTGTGTGTTGGCTGTTTCAAAGGTAATATTACTTTGAAAAAGTTCCAGTTTTGTTGAGACAGTCAGCGTGGAGACGCCTTTGTTATGATTAGAATTACACTTGATTGATTTGAGTTTTTTATTTTGTGCAATTTTGCAACAGCTTAAGCGTGCAAACAAAAAAACAATGCAACAGGTGTTGTTCTTGTTGACATACACAAAAAACAGAATAGTGCAATAAATTAAAACAACCGCAACCATTAATGGAGCTTCACAAATGTACTGACTGCAGGATTTTATTTTTGTATTGATGACTTGTATTTGTTGCCCAAATGAAACAGGTCAGTCATACAGTCTGTGTGTTGTTAGTGTATTTATTTTAGTTGATCTGCCTCAGCTGATTCCTCAAGGTTGAAATGACCATTCAGTGTTCAGTTGAAGATGCTGTTTTAGAGGAAAAAAAACTTGTTCCCAAGGTAGAGTTTGGTGTAGATAAAAAAAAAAGAAAAAGATTAACTGTAGCTGGTGTGTGAGTCTTTATATATAAATAGGTGTGCTCTCAGAAGGGGTCGCACCATCAGTTTACCTGTGGTTGTCTGCTTGGGTTTAGGAAGGGATTCACACTGTTAAAACAAATATATTGTGTGTATCTTTTGTAGATCTGTTATTGCAGAGGCAGCCCCCATCCACATTTGGCTTTGTTTACCTGAGCCATGCACTGTTCTAATAAGACCACATCTTGACAATATTCCAACCATTTTCAAGTGTATAGTTTATGTGGTAGCAGCCAGTGTTGTACTAGAAGTTATTTGGCTGCAATTAGGCCAGTGAGCCATATCTTTATTATTTTGCACTTGATTCCATGTGTGAGTCATCGAGTAAAAGAGGACATGGTTCTACAGACACAGACTTGCCAGTTATATTCCAGTTAATGCTGCTTTTCTCCAAATGTCATAGTCCTCTGGCAGTCAAAAGTCATGTGTTTAAATCTTGCCGACATATTGAGGGACCACTATTCACAGTTAGTGATATCTGTCTGTTTCATATGGAATGTCACAAGTGGTGTATGGTAGGCCCTTTGGCATAGCTTGAAGTGACTCAGCTGATGATTGAGGACACATGAAATATGTTCTTCCAAAGAGTTTTGCGGTATATGTCCTCATCCTCTACAGCCAAGTCTTAAGTACTTCTGTGTTTGGTGTTGAAGCTGTGAATGTTCAACTGACACCAGTCCTCTGGTGGGTGGTGTGGTTACCCAGCTTGCGACCGGTTGCTGTTGCAGTTCTGTATCCCACGGCACTCCACAGGTACAAAGTGCTGTCTGTAATTGATGCTACAAAATGAAGTTTATCTTTGCTTGAACAAGAAGGAGGCACACCTTGAAACCCTGAGATGAATATATCCACATTATTAAGTAGCCATGTAAGGATCGATCTTTATGTCCATGGTCAGTTATAGTTCTCTGCTATTTACCCTGTTTGAGGATGATGCTACTGATTTAGATGGCTTATTCTCTGGCCAGATATTTTAGTACTGCCACAAGGGGGTGTTCTGGTGCCATTTCCAGTTACCACCTAGACATTTCAACTATCCTGAAGTTTCTGATCATGTTTTAAATAATGGGACCAAAGCGTAACACGCACTGATAATCAGTTATATCAGAAAATGAAACATTTTTCTGTCCATCCTCCATTCTATGGATATACCAGCGTGTCCTCAGTGGCTTTCCAGGCAGCTGAAGGAGAGTGGTTGAACCATGTTCAGAGTGGGTATATCTGGAAAAACTGATGACACACCACAAAATTTGGAAAGGCCAGTCCTCCTTCATGTTTTGGTCGCTGTAGGGAAAAAACCATGATACTTGGATTTTTACTATTCTAAATATATTAATATAGCAATGTATTGATCAAGTGTAGTCTCTGTTCTAGTTCTGTTTTTGAGGATATCCAAAATGAAATCATACTTCTTTTAAGTCTAGTTCAACCATGTCTTGAGATATAACTTAATGTCTCTCAATGTTGTTCTTTTCAATCCCTTTGTATTTGAATCTTGATAATTTACTTAATAATTTTCTTAACTTGGATTTTTTTAAGCTGCCTTTGTGTCAACTTCGGCTCCCCAGTGATGTTTGTGTATCCTGTCCTTGGTCTAATTATGCCAATTGAGAAAACTTAATTAGTTTCATTTCATTATGATGCGCTGCTTTTGCCTGGCTCCATGTGCAGTTGTAATGGTGTATTGATAGAGTTGTTGTTGTTTCATAGTATTATGTCATTTTCAAACTTTGTTATTACCACTGAGCGGTCTCTCTTAAAATCCATAGCAGTGACACAGGAAAAGGGCATTGCTTACCGTGAATTGTTGTGTTTTGGTTTTGATGCTTGCCCAAACTGCCCTAAGCCCTTATAGCTATTCACCAAACCAGTTCGCAATGCAAAACTGACCCCCTTTCAAAGCATGTGAGGCATGGAGCTGAAGACTGAAGGCTGCATACCAAGACTTTATTCATGTCTTTATTAAACATCAAAAGACTTCACCCCAAATTACCTTATTGAATCTAGAATTAATTTAGCCGTTTTCGGTAGATGGAAGAATATTATAAAAGATCCAGTTGGAGTGTTGGAAATAATTTTGAATTATTTAGTTTAAATGTTAGAATGTAATGCACTAGAGCCGGGTGATATTTAAAATCCATATCACTGTATTGATAGGAATATTTCTCTGACATTTCATAGTCAGGCAAAAGGAAGCAAAATCACATTAAGAGACTCAAGCTGGTGTTCATTGCAGTGAACCTCATTTACAGTATGTGTTACCTCACTCTAAACATTTAAGACAGACCTCACTGTCAAACTGATCATATCTTCTTTTAAAATGTTGTATTTTACTTGATTTTACACATTCTGTGTAATCTATTTTTTACTATATTTTATTTTATTCTGTGGTTTTATGCATTGTCTTTATTTTTCTTTTCATCTTTTTTATTATTATCAACAGGGTTTTATTCTCCATCTTATATTTATCTGTTTTTATGTCCATTCTGTCTTTTTTATGCAAAGCACTCACTCGGTGCATGTGATTTCTTTCTTGTGAAGCACTTTGAGCTGTAATTCCTGTGTGAAGGGTGCTAAACAAATAAAGTTTATTGTTATTATTTATTATTGTGAGACCAGTCGAAGGTCCTAAAAACTATTATGGAGATGCTAATAATTTTGCCCAGCTCCATATCTATGCTCTGCAGATGGTGCAGTATTGGCAGTTTTTGCTTTGGCGTAATGATATGCTGATATTATGTGTAATTGTAATGAGAAACAAAGATAAAAGATTGCCCGTAATTATATGACAGCAAGTATCGGGTGATTCATATCAGGTGATCCAATTTGTTGTCAGAAATGTCCTGGGGTGTAATGGTACACAAAATTTGGGGTTCAGAATGTGCCTCGGTTTTAGGGTCATAGGTTGGTGTATTTTTGGGACAGCAAGGAGAAGAAAAAGATGTAGAAAATAATGTTTGTGTCATTTATTCAGAGTAAAGTTAAACATTCAACCGTGGCTACTTGTCCATATTTCTTACTGTGGTCAATCAAATACTGTTGAAAAATAGCATTAGTTATAGTTTTGGTCTGAAGCTGCAGCGAGAGGCTGCCTGAACGCTGTGGGAAAGAGGACTGGCCTTCCAGTCTGTTTTTGTCTCATTCCACTAATCAGCACATTTGTGGCCTGCGACACGCAAGACAGAAGCGCAACTTGAGACTGGAGTTTGTATTACGAGTTTTGTCTCAGTTTCCAAACAAAATGACAAAACAAATGACCAGAGACAACCCACAGGCGGTAAAAATAATAGAAGCTCTTACCCAGTACATTACTCTTGATGACCAACACAAGTCAGTTGTAGATAATACAGGGTTTCATCATCTTCTTAGTGTACTGGCGCCGAGGTATGAGATTCCCAGCCGTCACCACATCACAGAAACTGTATTACCAAGCAGTCTCTCATTGAACAGAAGTGGGCTCTGGGAATACTTGGGTCCAAATATGAGCTCCCCGACGATCGCGCTGCTCATCAGTGGACACTTCTGGAGAGACTCTCTTCTGGCTCCATTTGCAGAGTTAACCCAAAAAGTGAGTTCCTCTGATACTTTGGCATCAGATGGGATTCCTGCTGTGACTGTGCTTCAGAGACTTTTGACCAAAGAAACAGGAGGTTGTTAAGAGATGCTTCACTGACGCTGAAAAACCCACTCTACTGCATTGCAACTGTACGTGATCCGTGGCAAAGTCTGTGTGTGTGTACATGCACGCTGAGAGTGTTAGAATTGTAATGGTGTTATTAAGTACTGGTATTCAGTCTCAGCAAGAAGACGATTTTCACCCTGCTCTGATTGGACAGCAGCGAAGTGGACAGGCACAAAGTGCTGCTGCCCTCCTGGACGACAAACACAACACAACGTCCTCCATCCTGCTCCTGTGCTTTATGAACAAGGTAACTGTGGTTTTATCAAAGTCAGTGTTGCCATGTTATCTGGTTTTATGCTAAATTTACGTTGTATGAAACTTCTTTTTTGTGTGGTAACTGCATGATGCTAGCGTGCATGCAGGTGTAACATTAGCTAGCATCTCCCCTTTGGAGAATGGACAACATTTGACATTTTTTTGTTAAACCATGTTACCAGTAAGGTGTCAATTTATTTGATTTTCTTAGCCACAGGATGGGATTTCTGCACAACCATCAAACTAGGCTGAGTTAGCTAGCTTGGTCGTTCACATTTAAGTCATGTTAATTTGTAATCTAATCAAATGTCTGCCATAAGATGTGGTCCTCCGTTGATTTGTTGTAAAATCTACATGAAGGACTCGGCTCTATTTTCACATTTGTTGTTGAGCTATTTCAAGTTTTGGATGATGTGTTTTCCTCATTTGGGGTGGAGAAACTTTTAATGTTTTTCTGTTTTGTTTCTCATCATCATGAGAAAACATCCTGGATGTTTTATTTGGTGAATGCATTACGCACAATCTTTAACCACACCTAATATATGCTTTCTCTATTATTACACATTCAGGTGCCTCAACCCCAAGAGAGGAACGAAGGCCAGCGAGGGGATGATGGTGTCCAAGAAGCAGCTGTTGATCTCCATGTGACTGTCCTTATAAAAAAACACCTCCTGGAATCTGAGTGGGCTTTAGGCCACAGCATAGCTCCACACTGGACCTCATTTTCACAAAGGAACAGCCCACACTGCAGCCAGATGGTCATGTTATTTCAAGGTAACAAGTCTCCGTTTTATAGTCAGGTAAGTTCAGTATAGTTCACTCCAGTTGTCTCTTTTCTGCAGTTCCAGGTTCGTTCTTTCACTTGCTGTCTATTGCGCATGATCATGACTGATGAAAGAGGGATACTGAAGGGAAGGTGCATAAGGTTTACTATCCAAGTTGTATACAAATTGTTGACAACCTGTGTGACATGATTCTTGTGGATTGTATTTTACAATAATTTTGTCATTTGAAGTGGCGACTCAATGTAGTACATGTAATGTGATATCGGCATCTCTTGTCATATTTCAAGAAAAAAAAAGTGAATTCAAGGTGCATGGATGAGGACATGTAGACTGAGAAACTGTTCAGCAGGAGGAATGGTGGTTTTATGGATGGTGTTTTATGTGTTCTCCGAAAATACAATTATTTTAAATTTGTCAGTCACTGAATGTGTTAGATACTGTATTGATTTTAATAAAAGACTCATTTTATAAGGCATTCACTGGTTCAAGTCATTTCTCTGCTAGTAATTGTCAGGGTTTTCATTCTACATTCTGCACTTCTATAATACGTTTTACAGTAATATTCTGCAAACTGTGGAGATGACAAGAAGTGCTCTGTAATTTAACAGGGACATTTCTTCCAGTGGATTGAGATTTTGAGTGCAGGCTGAAGTTCAATCTTCAAATGTAGATATAGACCAAGTCTTGATCTGCTTTACATCCATCTAATCTGCGCAGTTACTACTAATGACTGAACCAATCCTGTGGGGATTTCACAATAAGAGCCAAACGCAGCAAATACAGGAAGTGTTAACATGAACAGCACACTACTCATTATCTCCTATTTCACTTGTTTTTGCAGCATCTTAGCACTGCTTTGTCCCCATAATATCAGTGGTCAGCGATGATGGAGAAAACCCCTGTGGTAGTGAGGTGTGCAGTGCTGTTTGTGCTGAATATATTTCGGTCAGAAGTATGCAGGATGTTGAAGACTTTGGCTAAAATTGAATTGTAAATGCATGAAGTATGCATTTTTTTTTTCCATTGCAACTTTCCACTTCCAGTACTGTGGAGTGTTTGTTTACACTTCCAGTGTCTGCCACAGATAGAGGCTACAATGTTATGCAGGCAGAGAAAACACAACAAAGCTGGTGTCAGGGAGATGTCTGTGTGGAGCCAGTGTTTTGATGAGATTTTATTATTGTCGTATGCAGATGATTGTCTGCTAATATTTTAGTCAGGCTGTAGAAAAATAAATATGTAAATGTTCAAGTTCAAGTTTAATCATGTACATAGAAACCAGGAAGTTATACAATGAAATTTATACTCCAAGGCAGCCCCTACTGAAACAGTATGAATCCAAAATTGAAAATATGCAATAAACAAAATATCTCCTATGGACTATGACACTCCAGCAAGTTTCTGTCTCAACCAGAGTTTAGTTTTAGTTGTATGTTCGTTATTGAAGTCATAGTTAAAGGTATTGTACTAGATTGCATTACATTTAGTCATGCACCACATAACATCCATCCTTCCTCCCACCCTGGACCCCTTTCAGTTTGCATATCATGCCAGCCGGTCGACTGATTACCCAATCTCTTCTGCCCTCCACTTAGTCTTCACCCACCTGGATACAAAAGGCTCTCATGTGAGAATGTTGTTTAGTTCAGCCTTCAATACCATCATCCCTCAGCAGCTGATAAGGAAACAGGACCTGCTGGGCCTGAATATCTCACTCTGTACCTGGATACAAGGTCTTAAAAGAAAAAAGAAAAAGAAGTCATATTGCAATCATTTTGACAGATATTTTAGTTTTGATATGAGTCACGATTTTAGGTGGAATGGTAATTTTTGCATTTAATTTTTACTGAAAAATTTTTATGTGATTTTTGCTGGGGTCTGTACCCGACAAGCATTTTCCCAATCATCCTCAGATTACATGTAGGCCAGGCTATCTCTGTAGCACCACAATGATTCATTTATGATGGCATGTTTTTGACATTTTTTATCAAAAAATTGCAGCTCATGCGATGTGGATATTGCACTCGGCCATATTGCCGTTTTGATCCTTCCTCCTTTGATACTTCCTCTGCAAGCTAGAGAGACCCAGAGCCCCGGCACCCATCTTGTGTGTGGTTTGGGAGCTGCACTGCCTTCAACCCCAAGACTCGCACAGTAAATGCAGCTGGGAAGAAAACCAGTACCTCGCTCCCCTCCCCTCCCTGGACATTTAGAACACCCACCTTACCTGCAAAGGCACCAGCATTGCGAGGGACCCCACCCATCCCTCACACAGCCTCCTCTGTCTCCTGCCATCTGGGAGAAGATAGTGGAGCCTCCCAGCCTGCTCTCCACCAGACTGTGTAACAGCTTTATATATCAGGCTGTCAGGATGCTGAACTCTCTCCCCTCTGCCTCCAAAAAGTCTGGACTCTAACTTCCCCATCCCAACCTCTACAAGTGCAACTGCACTAGAACTTTTTTTTATACACACCCACACCCACACACACACACACACACACACACACACACACACACACACACACTTACAATTACCATGAGCCACTTTGTACACTACAAAAACTGCTGCATGAGTGTGGCATAATATTAGAAACACCTTAGTTGCAAAAACATATGATTTAATTAACACTTTGATGACTATGTCAACAAAAACTGAACATTATAGACCCTGAGTAGAAGTGTCCATTAGCTTTTAAGAGCTGCTGCTGTTGTCATATACACTGCAGGGTTAACCGTTTGCAAAACACCAAACCAGAGATGATATTTTGCTAAGACTTTTTAAATTCACATTGAACTAATCCTGCATTTCAGAGAGAAGGAGGAAAAGCATGACTAATTCTGGCTGAGACAAAAGCAAAATGCCTCAAATTTTGATGTTTTTTTCTTTTTTTTTTTCCTTCATTCGACCCAAACCTCTAAATAGCAATGTTGTTCTTTGTGTTTTAGTCACACTTGTTTTTTTCCAAGTGGTGGATTTCCTCACAATGTGCGACTATGTTGTGTGGCGCCAGAAAATGATAATTCCATGACATAGTCTTTGCTGTGCCTGTAGGGCCCAAAATGTATGCCAGTAGAGCGTCCGCTTTTACACAAGTAGTTCTCACTTAGAGAAATGAAAAAACACAAGTGTCTTAACTTTGTCAGGAAAGATGCACTACAAACTTTCCCATCCTCTCTTCCAGCATCTTGTTCTGAACGATGCTTATTTCCATATGGCAGCCCCTGCTGCTGTCTCATTTTTCTGTTTTTCCTCGTTTTCCTTCCCCTCTCTGAATGTATGTATGTGTTGTCCGCTCAGGTGTTACTTCAGCTGGTATAAATAAGAAGGTGAACATAAAGACGAGCAACCATTTTTCGGCTTTTTTTTGTCCTCTTCTCGGGTAATTATAAATAGAAACCTTGATAGAGATTAAAGAGGCCTTTAATTTATTAATGCTATTAATTAATTAAGGCAGAAATTCAGAAGGGAGCACGACAAAAGCGACAATGAATTTTTAACATGAAAAAGAATCGACATCCCCGTGATAGACCTGATTAGTGTGTCTCCCCATTGATCTATGTATTCTCTTTGCTCTGTGAAGTCCCCCCCCCCATTCCCTCTCACTTGGTGCAGTACTTACATTTTGTACAATCCCTCATGCCTGAGAATGGCTGGTTGAAACACTCATTATTGTGCTGAAATTATATGCTGTGGATGGTAGACGAAAGGGAGGCGAGTTAGGATAATAAAGCCTTTTATTCCAGTGTTGCCCTGCACAAACAATGACCTCGTTAAGGTCATCTTTTTGTGCTGTCATTACACAATTACTATGACAAGTGCAAGTTGAATGCAGTGTTGATTAAAGCTTAGTTTTTGATCTGTTGCTGTTGCTATAGCTGAGCTTTCTTGCTGCAGCTTGTGAATAGGGGATCCCTCCTTTAACTAAACCCTGAACTAAATACTTTGACCATGCATTTGCAAAAAAATTGAGACTGTGAGAGAAAGTGTAAAAAAGTGGGTCTTTCTAGGTACTTTAAGTGACAGTCAGTTTGAAACTTGAATCTGATGAATCCTGGATTTGCTTGTGTATTTTAATATTTAATATTCTGATATTTTTCAGTTTTTGTGGTCCCCATGGTGTAACTTCAACCAAAGCAAAAGCCGTTGCTTTACTCGGTGCTAAGCACCGGGGGACTAAACTCCATCTCGACAGCATATGTACTTGTTTACCATTAATATGATATTTCCAGGGTGGCTGTTTTCGTGCAAGTAACTCACTCATATTTGGCTGACAGGTTGGCAAATTAGTCAGAAAATGTCTTTTAGATCCTTTAATGGTTTTCAAGCATTCTGCAAGATGTGACAAACATGCTTTTTGGCTCAAGTTTGTAGCTTGAAAACTAGTAATTGTTGATCATAGGGATGGGGTCTTTCAGGATAAAAGATAAAGAAACCTGAAGGGAAACAGATTACAGATGTCACGCCATGGTGGGCGTGTTAAAGTGGACCATGTCAAATTATTGAGACTTGAACCCTTTGTTGGACTGGTTCTCTGTCCAATAGATACAGAGTTCTAAAACGTGACTTCAGTAGCTGCATAAGAAGTAATGATAATTTGAAGCTTGACAACAGCTGAAACAAAAAGTTGGTGAAACTGAGACTTAGCATAAAGCCTAATGTATTCAAAGCTGGACTGCCATTACAGTGTTAATATTAAGATAAATTTGTATTGACACGTAGTGAAAAATAAGTCAGTCTCTCTGTGGTTTCCTGCCAGCTCTTGTTTTTATCTGCTTCACTTAACAAAGCTGTTTTGTCATCCTGTAGGTTTAGATTTCTTGCTCATTTTTGTCAGCAATAGCACTGGTGAAGGGGAAATTTCTATTTGCCTCCAGTCTTATCCTCTTGACAATAGATTTCTAATGTTATTTTGAAGCAGTCACAGGTTGTGCAAAAGCTTTGCTTTCAAAGTATGCCAGGAATCTCTTTTCAGGTCTGAGCTGCAAATGTCAAATTCAAATCAAATCAGGTCCCACTGAACAAATCAAGTCAATAGAATTCACGTCAATTTTAGTGTAAATTTAAAATTACTATGAACAAGGCTTTGAAATAATTGTGTATTTTTTGTATTTTACTGCTGTGTCAGCACATTGTCCTGTACGCACTAGTGTTAGTGTGAACACTTCATGTACCATGCTTTTATTTCACAGTGGAGTGGCCAGCATATGTTCCATTACATGCATGATTCAAAGCAGTGATTTCTACGTTTGTTAAAGCAGACATTAATTCAGAAATACAGAGAGAAAAACAGAGAGGTTAACTGACGTTAACCTGACGTTTACTGCACGTATTTTACCATTCTTAGCCCACGGCACAGAGTTTTAGGTGGTAGAACGTAAATGTGTGACTCTTGACCTGCATGCTTTATACATTGCTACTCTCATGTTATTTCCTGTGATGAAATCCTGTAGTCTCAATAGCACTAGTCATGGAACAAGTGGTACCGCTGGTGTCAGATGGTTACGTCTAACACAGTGAACACAAGTGCAATGCAGAAAAAATAAATTACTGACTAGCATCAAATCAGATACTAAAGAACCAAGTTTGTTCACCATATCTATCCTCAGTCACAAGCAAATCAGTCTTCATGATGGGTGAAGTCTCGGGTTTTGTTAACTTAGTGACTCATTGTGACTAATGTGCTTGATTGAAATCACTTTACAAACAACTGAATGTCGCCTGAGGTTTTTTTTTTTTTTTTTTCTTTTTTTTTAATAAAAGCAGGTTTAATCACTGCTCAGTGCTTCCTTATTTATCTGCTCCAGTCCTTGTCACCTCCAACCTGAGAGACCTAAATTGAGTTTATGCTTAGTCTGTCTTCGTCTCTTCACCCAAAATATACCAAACCACAGTGCAGGTGGTGTAAACGGTGGAGAAGTACTTAGAGGATTAATTACCGCTTTGTCTGCACACCTGTGAACTAATTAGTTTTTTGTGTTGAAAAAGGAAAACTCATTCATCCCAGTTTTGTTTCTGCATTTGACCCCCTGCCTATTCTCATCAGGAAAATTACTTCCTGATGCATAATACCATAGAAAATGACAATGTGATACTGTGCAAAAGTAAAGGTGTATAGGACACCAGACACACACAGAGTAGGATATTAACTTTCTGACTGCTCACTGGACATTCTTCATATTACATTTCCCTTTGCAATTGAAGAAACTACATATTTTTCATTTCTTCACTCTTATTAGACAGAGAAGAGCCACGAATGGATTAATTGATAGGATGATTTGACCTTTATTGCTGGCGTTATTAAAACGGAATGTCAGTGTCTGGGGCTGCTGTAATGAGTTAGGACATGTCAGTGCAAAATAAGTCTATTAATCATCCCCTGCCTTTTTTTTTTTCTTTGTTTCGAGGAGATGGCCCTCAAGGCCATTATTCACCTCAGTAATAGGCCTTATTTTGCTCTGTTTCTAACAATAAGCTAAAGGTAAGTGGTTCACTTTAATTGTTGCTTACTAGGTAAGATCAGTCATAACACTTGGGGGCTCTTCCCACCTTTGTCTGTTTTTATTCTTCTTTTCTCCCGGGTGACACAACCTCTTTCCTGTTAAGAGCGGTGCAGCAACAAGGAGAGGTGGGCAGAGACAAACAGAGATACAAAGAGGCAAAGCAACACAAAATCAGCACGACAGGAAAAGGAAAAATAACCGTGAATAAGAGCAACCTCATGCAGTGAGAAACGGGGAAAGTGAGAGAGAACTAGTGTGACAGAAAGAGCTAGTGTGACACAGAGGCAAAGACATATGGAGGTAGAGAGACAGTGAGTCAGACGAATACAGGTACATCATTCCCGTCTCTCTCTCTCTCTCTCTCTCTCTCTCCTCTCTCTCTCGCTCTATGGAATGCCACGATGGTGACACACTAATCAGACGGCGGGAATGTCTGACAGCTACCTTCAGGGCTGATGTAGTGTGTTCAGGTGGAAGGAAAGGCTGCATCTGTCCAGGCAATCATTGGCACACTGTTTCCAGGCACACACAGTCATTCTGCTGCCACTGGTGTTGCTTTTATCCATAAACGGGGCTGCCATAGCTGTTCAGACACCTGGCGTATCCAGACCCATGGTGACTTTTTTGGTTGACCTGGTGGAGTCCAACACAATGCAGCAGAACTGGTTTCTATTGGATTTACACTCAATGTACTCACTTGTAGCACTTTCTAAATTTCTACTTGTGGACTTGTACAAAGTTTCATTTAGCCAGTATGATTTTTTGTGAATAAGCTTTGATCACATTTATAAAGATTCCAATCTTACTTGTGCCTGAAGGAAGTAATTACTGCATGGTGTGCCACTGTTAAGACTTAACAATTGTTGTTTTTGTTTTTGAGCAGGCTTTGATCAAATCCATCAAAGCATTTGCAGGGAAATAATTTGATTTTGTATGGCCTCTAATGCACCAGCCTCCATCACAGGTCAAAACCAATGATGTTACTTATTGGCTACAAATAGGACGACATTATGTACTGCTGAGTGGAAGGCTTTGTTTTTCTGTGGGACTGGAATTTCTTTGTCACAAAGTTATTGTATATTTTAGTCTCAACACTTCTCTGTGCTTGTAAAACCATTGCTTTTCACCTCAACATACATTATATATACAGTGAGATGTGTAGATCTTTAAGGTTTCTAACACAACATCTTTAAATCCTGTTGTGCTTAAATGTAACCTTATTCACTGGATGTAAAACAGTGTACGTAAACCCTCTCTTATGTGCAAGTTCTCTACCATCATTTAAAAAAGTAAGTTAAATAAAGCAGGTCTGTGTAAAAATTGGATGTCTTTTCAACTCACACCATATTCCAGTGAATGAGCAAAGGCTTTTATAGTAAGCTGGAATAAGATATAAATTTATTAATTTAAAATGTTGTAGCCAATTATGAGCAGTTAAAAATGTCTTTTTTACAATTATTGTTGCAATGATGCTTCTTGTCGCTGCTCATCTTGACTGTGATGCCCTTAAACTGCCTTACTTTTATTGTCTTAAAATGAAATGAAAGTTCCCTAGTCAGTCTGGCCGACCTCCCAACCTCAGATTAGTGAATAATCCAGTATTTAAATTCAGATGGAAGTAATTTAGTGTGCAGACTTGTGTGTGATATCTAAGTCACAGGCTCCTTGTGTCTGAGGAGACAGCAGGCCCCATGATGTTTATTTGTTAATGACATTTTCCAGCCATTCACCTGATGCTCCCGTTGCCAAAGCAACAGGACGGTGGCAGTGAATGCCAGCTGATGGAAATCTCTTTGTCTGCTTTTCGTTAGAGATGTACTTAGGTCATATTGTGCTTCTTGGTTTTAAACAAACCAGAACACACGAGGCATTCCTAAGAGTCCTTGAGAAAATGCTGTCAACAGGCTACTCTTTATATAAATATATATATTTATATAGAAAATAGCAATGCTCATGTCGTGCCCAAATGCTTGAGACAAGCCACAGGTGTCGTTTTCAAGTTTAAATAATTCCTGCGCCGTCCTGTGCCAGACAACTTGAGACATGATGTGTCTGAATCAGAAATAGTCTAGGATGACAAAAAAACCAACTCTGCCTAGACTGTCACCTCTTCATCCTTCAATGACATTCTTACAAGATGTCTTCCTCTTACGTACACTAACCCCATGACATCCACATTCCCTTGCTTTCTCTTGCCATGATGACAACAGTGCAATCTAACAAAGGATTTAGTCTTTTGAGACTTGGAACGTGGGCCTGATGTTCAGTGTGGCAGGGCTTAGCTTTTTGTACAGCAGTTTTTTCACCTTGCTTGGGGTCATGTGCACATTTCTTTATTTCAGACATTTTGGTGGTTGTAGGAAACTGGAAACAACCCAGACTTTAGGTCATTAGACCTAATTGTTCACGTTACCCTGTATATGTTGCCGTTACAATGCATTTGTCTTCTCTCCCATCTTTGTCTCGGTGTATCACATGTTACCTTAGTAGCACATTTTTTCCAATGCTCTGGACACGCTGTCTTCACAGTCAATGCCGCAACACAAAGTAAAGAATGGGACAGACTAATTCAGTGTTCACGTGTCCTATTTCTTCAGTCGCCATTGCAGGTCAAGGCCTTTTAGTGTCATTGTGTAACAGCATTGCACTCATCTTGGTGGGTGCCATCGACCGCTGTACGAGCATGTACAAAGCAGCCACCGATTGTTCTGTTCTTTTGTGCTCTGCTCAGCCAATAATTAGTTGCCCCATGGATTCCCCTTCCCAGATTTTGGGTAAAGAAGGCTAATTTTACAGACTACCCAGCTTGACATCAAATTGTGATCCACTGAAAATATATAACTCCCACATGGAGATGGCAGTGTGGACCCATCCAGCCCCTGTACTCCTGTCAGAGTTATGCTGAGAGAGAGTTGTGTTACAAAAGAAGACTCGAGGCCTTGTTTGTTACATGCCACAACAACTGACTGTGCGACCAGGGAGAAAGGCCAAGGTTGCACACTTGTCTTTTAAATGTGACTTTTGTGAACATAAACAAGAAACCAAAATCAGATCAGACAGATGTGTGTCTGACTTGAGCTGTGTTTCCAGCACACATTTAGAGAGATAAAAGCCACTGAGTGTGACAGAGAATTTCTTAATATTTTGATTGTGCACATTGTTGCCTTTGCTTGTTTCAATGCAGATAGTGGTGTTTCCTATAGCCTTTTAGCCCCGACAGTTTTGGCAGTGGCTTCTTTTCCTCTGTTTCTCCACCATGTGTACACTTAACAGGGTTTGTGGCTTGCAAAATGAATCACATTGCCTTGAATATTTAGATTGTGGCCAGTCTGGATATTGCCTAACCAAATACTATTGGGCAGAAAAATTAATGAGCAAAACAATAAAATGTGACAAAAACTGTTTCAAGGTGCTAACTCTCTCTCCTGTGCATGCTGTTTTTTTTTTAAAAGCACTCCACAAAACACTTATCTATGAATGCACAAGCTTTCCTCCACTTTTAATCAAACCATGATAGCATACAAGTTCAGTACAGTTCTACACTTGTGTGCGTGTTTGTGATTAAGCTCCTAACAAGGTCACATTTTAAGGACTGTTTCCTCATAAATGTATTCAAAATTGCATCATGTTGCAATTGACTTTTAGCAGTATCTTAGCATGCTGTGCAGTACCTGCGACAAAGGGTAATTATTTACTGCAAGGACCAGCACAGTTCACAGTGCTGTAATTGGAAACTCTATTGAAGCTGTAAATACAGCACCCTCTTCTTTGCTGTCACAGGGGGGATTTCTGTTTTTCCACATTTGGCCCACAACAGACATTATTCACCTGCCTTATTGTCAAGTAGAGTTTCAGTCGCACAAACAACCCCAAAACTAGCAAAAGAAAATAACAAAAGGAAAGGAGATGGCAATAGAGAAGACTTTTGATGCTGCTCATGCTGCACAGCCTGGCTTACAGCAGTGGAAGGTCGATAGAACATCAGCAAATGCCGCTGAGGAATGGGCAGCAACACATCTTATTTACGACGTCGTGAAAGTAAATGGATTTGTTTGGATCTGCAACTAATTTGAAATGTAGTAATGAAGCAGTCTGTTACAATGCAGCTGCCAGCCCTCAAACACTACCCTACAATAGTAGGTTCTCTCTTGGGTTTTGTTTGTATAGTACCCAGAATATTATTGGTAGACAAATTGCATCATAATTCTCAGAGCAGTTCTGTTTCATTAGACACAAAATGCGACAGCGCATGAATCCGCCGGTGGCGTGAGGTTTGAAGTCTTTGAACAGTCGTTATTGTTAGCGATAGTTACTGTGGTGTACAGTGGTGTGCAGTTTTTGTGCATCATTGCATTTTAGTGCACACATCTCTCAGCAGGAGTTAGAAATATACGCTCAGCCACTTCGCCTGGTGGCTTGTCTAATTTATATACTATACTGACTAGTTTAACAAACTCAGGTACTGTTTTGGTTTCTGCCTCGTGACTTTTCAACAGTTGCTGTCTGTTTGGAATCATTAGTAAAAGCCTGACCTGTAGTAGAGGGGACAATGGTATCTTGCTGGAGGTTGACTGCTCTTGAACTTGAAGCGGAAAAATGCAAATATTTTACCACAATAATATTTATAGAATTTAAGACAGGTTTTTTTTTTTTGTTTTTTGCTGTCGTCATATAGATTTCATTAAAACAATTGTCTTATATTTAATCAGGCTTAAACATTGTGATGTGATTGATATAATCATACGTTCAGTATTGAGGTCTCTTTCTCTTATCTGCAGGTTAACAGGATTTACCATCCCTCCGCCTGTTACCAGTTCTGGCTCCATTTTTTCACTGAGGCTTACCAGTGACTTTGCAGTAAGCGCTCATGGATTTAAGGTAGCTTATGAAGGTAAGAAAAACATTGTTTTCTGCTTTTTGTCTTTTACTGTCATTAGAAATGTTAATTTGAATGAAAAATTAATGAAATGTGGAATTTAAGTGAGAGACTATGATCAGGACAGCTCCTCCAAACCGGGTCTTCATTTAGAGGGAAAATCCATCACCTTTTTTTCCTGCAGGACTTCCACTGTTGAGTTATGAAAACATTAGGTACCTCAATTAAGCAAATTAATCTCATATTTTCCCAATCAACATCCCTCCCCCCAAAGTCCTGAACCTTTTCTGCGACTCCAGAGGTGCATCTGAAATTGCATGGCAGATGGCGATGGGAATTAGTTGAACTAATGGATGTACCGAGTTATCTGTGTTGAAGCAGAGCTGAGTGCAGCAGGGAGCTGTCTAAATATGAACTATCCTTCTGTGACCATCTCGCTCACCCCTACTCTTTTCCCTTCTGCTTGTTCATGCAAACTCCATCGCTCATCCATCTCTAGTTGTCTGTCTTTCTCCGTTCCTTTTGTATGACATTTTGTGTGTTCCTGTGTTCTGTCTTCAGCCTTCCTTTCTTTTCCTCATTTCATCATCTTAGCTCCTTTCCTACCTGGCTCTTCTTCTCCCTTCCTGCTGCCCTCCTGCCCATGTGTTTCTCTGGCTTGTCCTCTCCTCTCTTCCTTCTTACACACAATATCCTCCTTCTTTGCCTTCTGTGTGATTGCCTTACCATCTCCTGCATGAACAGGTTGACTCCATCCTTTAGCCTCACTCCTCCTCCACAATGTCCTTTTCCATTCCCCTTTACCTCCTCCTCATCTTCCCACCTGCCCCAGACCTGGCCAGTCCAGGACCTCTCCCCTCTCCATCTGCCAATCTGTGTTCGCATTCTCTCTTTTTCTCCATCTCCCGCTCAGTTTTTCTCTCTCGCTTGTTCCCTTCTGTTCCTCTCTCTCTTTCTCTCTTTCTCTCTCTCTCTCCCCCCCCCCAGTGGGTGGCTTGGTTGAATTAGATCTTTCTTCTTCCTCCACCTTTTGCTTGTGTAATCTTCAACAGAATTTCATGCTGATTTGGATGTTAAATCACATTTTGTTACATGTGAGACGCAGATATTTCCCACCACTCAAAAAGACTAGTAAGGACAGTGGAGAATATTTTCCAATAAGTACAATAGGGGTGTTATATCATCTACTTGTGTTGGCACTCTCAAAGTGTGGAAATTGCACTGATTAACTATTGTAGCTACAGATGTTCCTAAAGACTACTTTCCCCTCACATAACAGAACAGAAGTTTAAACATAGACTAGTTGACTTGTCTACAAGTAACAAAACTCTCAGCACAATTGAATCTGTAAGGTTAAACACTGTCTGAAAGAGCCATTTAAAACTCTTAATTTCATTCCTCTGTAACCATGAGCTATTTTACCATGTATGTGTGTAAGCGACTAATGGGGACACCAAGGTTTGAAATTAGTCCTCTATGGAACGACAGTGTTACAGCTTGCAGCCATGAAACAGGCTGCACACAGCACTGCTCCTACAAGGCTTAAAGTTGTGTGGCATACGCCACAAGATTGCAGCATGAGTATAAAGCATCTAAAAACTAGAATCCAAAACATTTCTTTTTCTTTAACAGGATGCAACCAATTCAAGTCATTGGCCACAACTAGCGACATTATTTAAGAGACTTTTCTGGAGCCTGCCTGCACCAGCAACAGAACAAGAGCTACTATTCCTCATACAAAGTTAGCCAAGGGAAGTCCTTTCTCCACACGGTGTTAAATTCATAACTTTTCTCTCTCATTTTGCCCTTATTTTCATTGGACAGTGTTTTATTCGTTTCTTATTACTATAAGGTATCCTAATTTTAGGCTTTTTTGGAGTTAAGCAAACTTGTGTCAGGTAAAGAAAAAAAAAGATGGCTGTTTTTCTTAAATTACATTTCAGTAAGATGCTGAAAACTATATCTATCAATCATCCTCAATATTTTTATACATTTACAGTGTTTCCTCTAGGATTTTTTCCAGCAGTGGGGGCAGGCTCTCCGGGGAGCCGTGGTGGCATAAACAAATGACTCTTGACTGCAGATTTTATTTTTACAACCTATTTGTTGAATGGCCAGTTGAAAATTGCTTTTTAAAGGCTTAATGTGTGTGTGTGTGTGTGTGTGTGTGAGTGTGAGTGTGTGGGCATGCGCTGTATCTGTAACCACGGCTCCTCCCCCTCCTGCTCAGTGCGTACACTGATAGCTTAATGCTATCAATTAGTTTACTCACGTTAGCGACACTGAGTTGGCACCGGGCCCAATTTACTTGAGCTACCTATATGTTACATAACATTAGCTGACCATCAATATTTTGCGAATGTCTATTTAACTTGTAAAATCTATTATGAGTTATCTTAAGCTAATAAGTCTACCTTTTCTCCGGTAAGTCGCTGCCCTATGTTCCAAGACGACACTCCTCTGACTCTCTGACCTGGTGCCTGGGTGCTCGACGTGATGTATCTTTCAAGGCCACGCTCTCGCAAGTAATTAATGTCGGACTCTGCTGTGAAAGGTGGAGACATGCGGTTGGTGTATTTGCGACAATAACAAAAGAAAAAAAGAAGAAATTTGAAGGAGTGGCGGCTAGGATTTAGGAATGGTGGCCCGCCACTCCTAAATGAATGTAGAGGAAACACTGCATTTATATGAGATGAGACTTAAATCCATATTTGTAATCTCTCTTCTATAAACATAAAAAGTAAACTAGCAACATACGAATATTTCACTAGACTGTAATTAAAAACACAGTTGTGAAGCCTGCAAAAAATGTGCTTTATCTCTTAATGTTAGTTTTAGTTGGTTTAGGTATGTAAATACTAGTCTTTATTTATATCCAGAAATTTGAACAAAATTGTATATTGGCTGCCAGTTTTTACATCCGGGAAGAAAAAATAGTATACTTAAAAATGAATCACATTGCAGAGATTAATCTTACATATTATCGAAATATTACTGTTAATATCTACATAAGATAAAGTGTTGTAGTATTAAAAATCCCCCTAATTATTCTGTATCATAAATACATGTCGGGGATCTGTAACAAACCAAATTTGCTAGAAAATCAGTTTGTAATTCAGGAAATTATGATTTTAATTATGGGTCGACCTCCTGCCTCAACGGTGGCTGCTTCCTAAGAGTTGTGGGCATTGGTGTTCGATGTATGGACAGCTGGGGACGTGATTTTTTATCACATGATGGACTACAACTACCAAGTACAATAGCGCTGCACCATCGATTCACCTCACAAACGATCAAGTGGCTCTGTCTCACACAAATGCATTGCAAAGCTGTATGGCACAAAATGCTACAGCAGCAGGCAGGGCTGTACAGTGCCACATAAATGTCAGCGTGGTGTTACCATACAGTGCACAGCACAGAGCATAAATATTTAAGCAACTAGTCATATGGTGTTACTTAAGCCTCACCCAAAAGCCTTGGTATGATGGTGCTTGAAAACATTGCATTACCAATATGTTGTATGCAATAATTGCATAGAATATGAATGTAACGTCCAGTTTTTGATGTGTAATGATGCTGCTACAGTAGATCATAACGGTGTAATTCAATACGAAAGAAAGTTTGTTAAGAGTGGTATCATCGTCATCTCCATGTATATTGAAAGCCGATCATCATGAATTCCCACTGCTTTCAGTCAAGGACCCTGTATGACTGACGCATATGAAACACAAATATTCAATCTAAGGAACCATAATGTATTCACTTGCAGACCATCAGAACTTTCTGTCACCGCTTTATACCTTTCTTCCTTGTTATGCTGATATGGTTAGCTACATCCTAGGCATGAATATGTATGTGCTGCTGTTTCTGCTGACTGAAAATGTGTGATGCTTGTAGACTCTCAGCGATGATTGAATCATGACTGCAATTAAGTGGATTTGAATCTGCATGCATACGAAGGACACAGTGAAGGACACGGGCAGATGGAATCTAATTTCTCCGTGGCCTGTCAATCTTTTGTCAAGTATGTTGGGATGCCACCCAGCTCCAACTTTCTATGAATTTTGTTACTGATTAATGCTTACTTCCCTATACCGTCACCCCTCTGTCAGTGTGATCCTGCAACCTTAACACTTAGGCATGGCCTGAAAGGGTCAAGCTGCATATATTAATCGTCGCGATATGGGGGCTTTTGTACAACACAGACAAATAATTGCCACTACCGCTTGTAGCTTTCCAAGTGATAGAGATAGGCTGCAGCCGTGCATGTACCAAGCTGCAAGTAACGCTATCTGCTTGCCCTTTGTTGAAGGTTGTGTGTTTCCAAAGAAAACGTTGCCGTGCCTATCTAAAACCTGCCTCGATGCCATTTAAACCTGCCCTTTTTGCGTGTGTGTGTGTGTGTGTGTGTGTGTGTGTGTGTGTGTGTGTGTGTGTGGTGGTGGGGGGGGTGTCTTTGAAAGACAGCTGACCCATAAAACATAATTTCATCATTTCTCCCCAAATCATTTCATTTGTCCTTCTGTGGCCGTACGGATTGTCCTCTGAGTTGGAAAAGTATGCATGTGTGAGTGTGAGTGCACGCACATGTATGAGCATGTGTTGTTTACCAGCTGCTTTGCCCTGTGATCCAACATGGGTTCAGTCAATACTCCTTTCCCCGCCTGCATGAAAATCCAGCTCAGCAGCCACTCAAGCAGCCAGCTAGGAAACCAGACAGGCAGTCTACAGGCGTCTCCTGTGGGGAAAGTGTGCTGCTTGTGTGCTCACAAACACTGCCACTCCGTCAAACTTCCATCTTCTTCAAAGGGCTGCACAGTCATTAGATATACAGGCGAAATAAATAGCTCAGCCCCAGAGAAATCTTGCACCCAACTACCTCATTTACCAGTTCACATAGCTCACTCGTTACTACTGTGGTGAGGGATAATGCAAGTCTGTCTCACTACCACTGTCTGTGAATGCAGCTGTTGGTAAAAATTATAGAGGTGGGTTTGTTATGATGACAGAATCCCATTGCTGTGTCTTTTCACTTTAATTGTTTCAAGTAAAAAAAAAAAAAAACAACAATGTATATGTACATTTGTTCAGGTTATAAAATACTAAATGCCATAAAAATCCTACTGCCATAAAAAATAACTATTGCCAAAATTCTTCTGAGAAAACTACTAAAGTCATATGTTGTATTGCACTTGAGAATTACTAAGTCTATGTATATGCACAATATATACAGTTTATAAAAATACTGCTGCCAATATGGATAATAAATACAGTGTTAGTGCACAGTTGAGAGAAACATACAACAACTTAGAAACTGCACCAGATGAAGTGGATAATGTGAGCATATATTAGCATTAATAATTGTAGTGTAAAAAAAGTGGGTTTATGATGTAGAATTGAGAAAGCCAGCATCAACACAGTGCTACATTACATGATGCTGGTGTTAAACAGTCTGACAGCTGTTGGGATGAAGGACCTGCGGTAGCGTTCTTTCTTACATGCTGGATGCAGCAGTCTGTTACTGAAGAAGCTGCTGAAGCCAACCACCGTCTCATGCAGGGGGTGGGATGGGTTGTCCATGATCAAGGTCAGCTTGGCTAACATCCTCCTCTCACCCACCTCCTCGATGGTGTCCAGAAGGCAGAGGACAGAGCTGGCTCTCCTGACCAGTTTGTGTAGTCTTTTCCTGTCCCTCTCTGAGCTTCCACAGCCCCAGCAGAGCAGCACAGAGTCATAAAATGTTTTAGCAGTGTCCTACATACTCCAAAGGACCTCCGACTTTGGCCCCTCCAGTACAGGGCATCTGTGTTGTTTGTCCTGTCCAGTTTGTTGTTGAGGTGAACACCCAAGTATTTGTAATCCCCCATGATCTCAATGTCCAAGTCCTGGATGTTCACCGGTGACCATCTCCTCCGTCTTGAGGCCGTTTATGTGCGGATGGTTTTACACATTGTTGCTCTCTTCGCCTATTAACACATTTTGGTGAACATTAAAACACAGTGCTAGTTTCCAGATAGGCCAGAGAGATTTCACTTTGTTAAAAGCAGGCTTTGACCAGGCTTTATTAAGCAGATTGGATGGTGCTTTGTGAGGTTAAAAGTATTTGCATTGTATTAGCATTGTTTGCATTCATTTTCCCACCTTGAAGTTAAATTTGTACAGGTTTTCATAGGATTTTGCCCCAGCAGCAGCCCCTGGTGTTTAAGAGCAGCTGTTTTCCCAAAGTTCAGTTATATCAACAATTTATTTAGGGTCCTCCAGACAACAACAGTTGTTACCTCAAGGCTAACACTGTATCTAAAACACTTCAATTCTTCAGGGGGTTCATCAAACCCTCATAAAAGTAGAAATCCTGATTCAATGTTAAGTACAAGCTGTTATTCGAAGTACTTTATTTTTTCAGTTTCACATTAGATATGCAGCTACTGTGCCTGCAACTGAGGCATTTATATTTTGCCTACATGAGAGGCTTTACCCAAACCAACATGTTTGAAATATCTGCAACACATCCTTTGAATTAATTCAAGAATTATGACTGTCCATGCACCAAAGGCCAGTGAGTCAGTTTTGGTATAATTACAGCTGCAATGCATCTATTACTTTTTAATTAGTGACCTCGGGTGAGTTTCTCCAAACACTTGCTTGCAAGAGCGGGTCTTTTGTTTTTCTCTATATAGTTCTTTTAACTACAGCTGCCAGAAAGTAATGATAATAGCAATGGATATGTGAACGCTATCATCAGTCTGTTTGAATGTAATATAACCTCTGAATCTATAAATCAGATACTGCTCACCTCCAGCATTCACTAAAAATCTGTACAACCTGCGACACGATTAGTATTGTAGTGGTAGGAATTTTTCATTTTTCAGGCAAGAGCCTTAAATGCATCATACCATTCAATATTAAATCCATGGGAAATTATTCAAGACAGCTATATATCTTGGAAAATGTGGTGTCATCCTGTAAAATAATTTATATGCTTTCATATTTTTATTTGGCCAAGTGCAATCTGTCCAATGTCCCAGCAACATCTGCCAGCCGAAACTCGAGCTCTTTTCAGGATTCACAGGCTACAGGCGGCATTTGGTTCTGATTTGAAACACTCGGCAGTCCACAAACTTCTGAGTGTTTGATTTTATTCATGTCGTCATGTCAGCTTAGTCAAGACACTTGAGAGCAGTAGCACGTCTCAGGTTATGAAAATGCAAAGAGTAAATTGTGAATGAGGGATGGAGAAACAGTTAAGAAAATGTTATTGCACATATTCACTGAAGAAGAGATGGCACTGATAGTTTACACCAAAGCCACCAAATATATACACACGATGTCACTCACCACTCGCTATTTTTGCATTTTTAACACTTACTGTACACACTGAGAGTTTTGCCAGACCTACTTGATATATCTGTGTTGTGGCAGTGCAGGAAAAAAGTTGTAATCATGGTGCATCAAGTGCATACCTGTGCTGTGTTTCCACGTGCAGGATCTCATATTTACCATAGTGTTTCTTTCCCCTCTGTGCTTCCCTGTGGTATTAAAAAAAACAGTGGCAAACATGTTTGTGATCCTACCAGATCGCCCCCACCCATATTCCAAAAGTGACTTCCTGTCCTTTATATTATGTTGTGAAAGAATTGGATATTCAACCTTTCCAGAGGAAAGCTTGCAAATTATGGACTCACATTCTTTTTCAAAGGCTTAAACATGCTACTTTATAGTACTATGCAGATGCGCCGATGCAGGGCTTGAGGGACTCACTGTAGGTTTTTGTATGGATGTGGTGCCAATCATGTGCTGTGGTGCCTGCAGTCACCAGACCTCAACCCAGCTGACATGTTAAAGTGCCAGTACACCATCAAACATGATATATGCTGTTTTTAGCTTTACGTAGGCCAACGTTAGAATCAGTAAACAGGGACACTGAATTTTATTTCAACCAGAAAAGGTTGATAAACCAAATACATCAAAACTGAGAGTGGTAGATCAGTTACATTCATCCCACATACTGTGGTAAGCTCATAAAGGATATGGGCAGTATGTGATGCATACACATGCACCCATCCTTATTTCCCTTCCAACATCATTGGAGCAGTTCTTGGCAGCCTGGGTCAGCAGTCAGGCTTTTTTTTTATTGGCTGATGAGTGTTAAATAGCTAAAACACACTATGCCTCTGGTATTCTCCAGTGACCATTACCATCCTTGAATGGTAAATGTCCAGTTAATCTTGACTGGTGTGTTGGAAGGCTTAGAGGGGAAAAGTTCTGAATAACATCTGGTTGCACACAGCGCCAGTTCTTGACCAGTGGATTTTTTGTGTTGTTTAGATTTTCTTGATGCAAATGCTTTCAGCCCAGCATTGTGCTGAGTTTTAAACCAATGTTCTCTGCATCACCCTGTAAAAGCTTTTAGATATTTAGATTGGCTTTGAAGTGCTTAGTCACACTTTGTTAAACTTCACAAATGTGATATTTCAGACAAATAAATTTAAATTTCACAGGCTCTCCCGAAGTGCTGTGGAGACCTCCAAAATTTGCTGTTTGGTGCCAGGGGACATGATGTGCTGTGTAGGGCTGCAGACATTCATTGCAGCCTTCAGCACATAGCTGCATTTGATTTTGAAAAGAGTGAAGCAGGGCTACAAAACAATACAGCAGATCAACACAGAATATGCATAATTAAGGTCTTATTGTCTTTACCCCCAGGTTCATATGGACCAACATTATTTACAACATAGATCTTTTTCAACCTTACAGATTAAAGTGACCATAGAATGAAAACACCATGAATTATTTGAGAGACAAACCTTCTGAAATCAGTCTGCCATGGATTAAACTTCACCAAACTGAGTGTAAACAACAATTTACATATTTGCTAATGCAAAATAGTTGCTTATGAATATGAATGTAATTCTTAGGAGACAGGATTGCTCCTCACCTCTCACCTCTGCACTGGTCAAATGTCAGCACTGCATGGAACCTCTGCTTCTCACTGCTCACCCCTGCGCCCGTCAGGTGTCGTTAGTAGTCAGTCATAAATGCCCATTTGCATATTCTTTTTCACCGAACTTCACCGAGTTATTTGTAGGAGGCGTTGCAGCTTGAAATAGATAAATAAAAAAAATGAGAATGTGTGCCTTAGCTCCCAGTTAGCTCTCTCAGTGAAAAGGGGATCAGCCTTTTTGTATCTTCTAATAATAATTTGCACATTGTAATATTGTTTTTGAGGTCAGAATTAATTTCCAAATTGTGAAGCTTGTCGGTATTTTACTTGTATGAGTTGACACATTCTGTAGTTGATTGAAAAAGAAATCAGACATACTCTGAGGTCCTTAAGCTTTATGCCTGTCGCAGTCTGTTGATATTTAATTTTGTCCATAAACATAAACAGCTGACAGTTGATGCCGAGGATTAGCATCCGTTAGTGGTCAAACATGTGAGGGATGGGTGTGTGTCAGCAACTGCAGTGCAAAGTGGATTAATAATTGGATTTCAAAAATCCCAATGTCACAGATGTGCCTTTCGATGAAGTCAACTTCAGGATCAGAGTCTCAAATATAGTCCTCGTCTCCTCCTGTCTGTCCGTCTATCCATAGATCCATTCCTCCACAATATGTAGTTTATGCAAATGTAAAAATGGCTGTTGGTTTCCTGGCTTGCCAGTTGGAATCATTAGCTGCAAACAGATGGCACATTATCAAAAATAATCATTTAACTTGACTCTGTGATGAGTCACACGCTGTAGGATGGAAGGAAGTTTTTATATTCCCATCAACAGGACTACTCTTGATCTGATCAGACTAATTGGGTTGTATTGATAATTACCGACACACTCAGTAATGCGGTGTTCTTTATCATAAATCTGAGCCAAGTGTGTCGTTAAAATAACACTGTTTATGACATAGTCATTTTAATAATAATGGTAAACCAGTGTCTCTGCTGATTTATATTGTTAATAAGGATGGATTTTTTAACTGAAATGATCTTTTTATGATGGATAGCTTATGTGAAATATTAACCTGTCAGTGGGTGATAAAACAGGTTACTTATCATGAAATATTATAGAAGCTATTAAAATGCTATACCACTGTGTTTCTGAGTTATTCTTAGTTTTGAATTGTGCTCAAGATTGATACTGGTGGAGGTAAACCCATGCATAAGGACTTCAAAAACAGTGATGACACTCATTATTTTAGTTAGCATTTGTAAACACAATTACAAATTTATTCATAGTGTAATCGAGAGACAGAAATATGGAGCAACATAAAGATAATAATATCCAAATATGAACAGGGGCGGCTGTGGCTCAGGACGTAGAGCCGTCATTTGCCAATCAGGAGGTTGGTGGTTCGATCCCTGGCCTCAGCAGTCCACATGCCGAAGTATCCTTGGGCCAGATACTGAACCCCGTTACTGAACCCCAAAACTGCCCCCGTTGCTCTGCCCGCGGTGTGTGAATTTATATGTACGTCGCTTTGGATAAAAGTATCTGCCAAATGACTAATTGTAATTGTAATTGAATGCCACGTACAGATTTTAAACTCAGTGTAACATCTTTAGAATAAATAAATAATTGATTTTACAGTCCAAACCTCCTTGTTCAGGTTGACAGAAGGTTGACAGCCAAAAGGGCCTGATAGCATTAGTTTGCATTCTGACTCCCAGACAGATGTTACAAGTTTAATGACATGGACTCTGGCAGACCGAGTCCTGCCTTCAAGCCAAATAGTCAATCTAAAAACATGTAACTGCTCTGGCAAAAAAAAAAAAAGCCTGTGATGTGTTATTGCCCTGTGCTGTGGCTTGAAAGAAAAGCTGATACTCTTTGTGCAGGGAATTTTGACACAGTCTGAGTTATGATGGTCCAATGGACGAGAGAAGTGTACTGGAAGATTGTGTTCAACCAAAAGAACACAGGCTTGAGCAGCTGTGTTCATCGCAACTGTTTATCGCAACTTACAGTAGATCTCTATCAAAGTTCTCAAGGAGTAGTAGTACCACTAATGCTAGTAATTTCTAGGGAATTGCTTGTATGTATAACTTCAATATACCATCTTCAAAAATGTGAAATTAATGCCATTTTTGTCCGAAGTAACACTATTTCTCTTTGTTATGGTTGCTCTGTCATGTTTTATTGCCTTTAATATCAACATTTGCATCATATTAGCAGTGTAGCACAGATGCAAAACAATACACAACTTATGATATTTTGAATTATATACTCAACAAATATAAGGTACTTACTCATATATAACTATTGTCTTTTTATTTAGAGCCTCTGTGCAAATTTTCAATTAAACACAACAAAATCTGATGTGCATCAGACTTCATACTTAGACCATGTCCATGTGACAGATGAGCTCCTGCTTTTGTCTGGACTGGTCGGACTCTTTCTGCTCTTCAGAATAATCTCGTTGTGTCACGTTCACTCTCCTCTATGTTTGTTTGCGATATCTTCATGCACATTTCCTGCCTGCATCCATGCTGTTTGGAAAGCATTGTCCAAATGATGAACAATATTGACAATAAAGAGTGTGATTTGCAACACAATGAAATAAACGATAGAGAATAATATAAAATGATAGACACTTTCCAAATGTAACATGATATATATCATCATATCGCGCAGCCCTGCTCTGATGCACAATGAATAATATTAAAAGACAATAAATCTTAAGCTGCAGTGTATTGAGCTCTCTCAGCCACCATACATTTGACACGTCTCATTGACAGTTCAATCAATACACAGTCAAATGTGCCAAAAGTTGGCTGAGCGTTCCGATAAAAGCCCAGTATTCATGTTAACTGATTTTTTTTGGCCTGTCACTCGGCCCTGCAGTGCACATCACATAATAGGTGCTCATCAAAAATTGAAACTCTAGTGCACATTCAGTCATGTGATTTTTTTTTTTTTTTTTTTCCACCCTTGAATTTCTGAAAATAATTTGAGTTCTGCCCCTTTTGAGCAAATTGGCTGTTCAGGAGCTTACAGGAAAATGACTTTTCTCTTTTCTTTCATGTCTTCCTGCCACCTTTTTTTTTCTGCCTAGTTTTCTCTGTCCTTGTGCATTGTGCTAACATACTTGTTTTTCTATGCCCCTCATTGCTGCTTCAAGCGTATATTCATGTTATTTAGAGAAATCTTAATCTAAAGTGATGGATAAGACACAGTGTGGTACTTCAGCACTCCCTGGGCAGTGCATTTTGTCATCTTCCCATATTAATATCACTTCTTCAGAAATAACTTTGCATCTGAATAGCAATGTCATAAAATTCAGACTTGGTGCTGATATTTGCTAGTTATTAACAGTGTATGTAGACTGTTGCACTGAGGTAAAGATTAATAACAATATCAGATATAACATGGTAATCTTTAGGTTGTCAGCATGATGAGCCACTCTGGTAGATTTTTATGCAGCAGCACATTGTTATTCTTAACAGTACTCTCTTCTCTTTCCACTTTCCAGAGCTGAGAAGCAGTTCATGTGGAAACCCAGGGATTCCACCCAAAGGCATTCTGAATGGTACTCGGTTCAACCTCGGTGACAAGATCCGCTACCGGTGCGTCACCGGCTATGTCCTGGACGGACATTCACTCCTCACCTGTGTGACCAATGCGGCCAGTGTGTCAGTGTGGGACTTCCCTGTGCCAATCTGCAGAGGTGAGGATGTTTTATCACTGAAAATGAGGTACTAATCATTTGAACTGCATGTGGGCACGAGCTCCTGCCAAGTCTTTCTCCCAGCTGTACAGTGTGACGGTAGGGTGTTGTGGAGAATACATTATGCTGCCCTAAGAAATTTAAAATGAGCAGGTGATTGATTTGTTGTGGCCTATTGTTATTTGATTTCCACAAGTTGCTTTAGGTTAATTGCATTTTAATGATTGACAGCTAGATGGCTGTGTGATAGGGTGACTTGTCTGTGCCACCTATGTAGTAAAGTCTGGCACAAGTCTTCATGAGATCTATGCATTTATTAGCATCTGATGGGATGGAATGATTTTAATCATGTTGAATAAGTTGATTAGAGCGTCCATGGCTGTGAAGGTTAATTATAAATCTATTCTTGCAGAGCAAGTAACTTGAATACATTAATGCTATAAGCAGGAGTGGTATTTCTACTTTGACTCTAGTGGAGCATGAGGCTTGGACTCCTCTTCTTTGTAATGTGTATTAGTTTTTCTGGTTCAGTGTTTTTTGTTTTTTGTTTTTTTACAATCGATAAGTTGTTTGCTGCTTTACTGACGTCACAGTCACCTCTCTTCTCAGACTGCATGGGCAGCAGAGCCAGGTTACATGAGCTGTGAAGCAAGTAATTAAATGCACACAAAGTCTGTTAGTTTTATCTGAAAACTTTGGGCAATGATAAATAAATACAACCTCACTTCTAGTCCATTGTGGTTAACTCCAGAATTATTGAGATCATCTATGAGATGGGCCAACATCAACTCGAATGTCTACAGTAGGTTCAGCAGAGAGAAAAGACTGATCTGAGGCCACAGTCTGGAGGATTTGAAATCAAAATGCCACATTATTCAGTCATACCTGGAACCTGTGAGCGTACAATATTTACTGTGTGTCTTTTTTCTTGCCTGGCAGCTGCAATATACTGTGACTGCTGATGCACGAATATTGCAAACATTTAAACGCAACCCAAAAAAGAAAATGAATTGTTTGGACATTTTTCAGGTCTTATTTGAAGTAAAAATCTGCTAATAACACACCAACTCTTAGCACCCCGTACAACATGAGAAAGCGCTGCAGCCAGCAGGCTCAAATTTTCCACATTATGAATGAGTGTTTGTCTCACGTAGCATGTACTTGGCAGTTCAGACTATTTAAATAACCCAAAAAGTACAAACTGAAAAATAACATGAACGTATGTGGTACGAGCGTACAGCAAGAGACAAGATCAGTTTGCAATATTAAGATATTTCCAAAAGTTTCAAGAGTCTGCATTGCCTGAGGTGTAATCATTTTCTTTCCTGACACTTGGAAAGTGTCAGGAAAGCATTTAGAAATACTGAGTTGCCCAGGATTTGAACCCTTTAAAATGCTGCAGATATGTAATTGATTCTATAGCAAAATGATGGTTTCTTTGTGACAGCTTGTTGATGGATGACTGACGACTGCTCCTCATACCATGCTGTTTACCCCTTCCATCATCAGTGTCATCCCTCTCATGCAAACGTTCCATTACATACGTAGAAAGGTATTGTGCTTGTAAGAGTGTGATTTCTTGCAATTAATGGTGATCTGTGCACAGTAGGTAGGGACTCAAAGAAAGCTGTGACGCTGTATAAGATGAATAATGTTCAGACTGATGAATTGTATTGTTTTATGTAAATGTACACTAATTCTGATTTGATGGCTGCAACACATTCCAAAAAAGTTGGGACAGGATCATGGTTGCCAATGTGTAACACTAAGCATTTGGGAACTGTGGACACGAAAGCCCCTTTCACACTGGACAGTAAAAGCCCCCGAAACTAACATCAGACTTTTGTTTTCAATGGGAAAGGGTACAGTCATCATTAATTTCCGCATCAAATGACTGTTCAGTGATGGAAACGACTCACCTGAGTGGACACGGGCCCTTTTTTGGTGCAATGATGACATGTGAGGACATTAATATTGCCTGATAACAGACAGAACTGTCAACTCGGTACTCTCCGTTTCAATCTCATCATCATTATATCACAAAATACATTGAAAAGTATCCACCAAAATGTTGTCACTGGCCAACATGCTGCTTTATTCCCTGTTTACTGGCGCGTTTGTGACGTCGAGTGCGGTACATTTTGTGGTTATTGTGACGTAGACTCTTTGAACTGCAGTCACTGGGAGCAGCTTAGCATATATGCAAGTGAGCTTTAGTCAGTGTCACAATCTCCATTTGGACATTTCAGCACCTTTTTTTAATCCTGCGTTTGTTTAACACAACAGAACTGTTCAGATGAAGAGATTTAAGTATTTATTGCATTTTGGGTGATCCTCAAATCTGTGATACACACGCTCAGGTAGGAAACACTATTTCCTTTGCTTTTGCTGTGTCAGCTTCCCTTTACCCCAAACCACCATCAGCAAGTGCTGCTGTCGTCTCATTTTTGTGACAGAGGAAACTTTGACTCTTATTTTTGTTATTTTTAGACACAGCCACCACTTTATAGTCGACTGCAAGGACAAATAAAACAACGTTAGGCAAAATCTCATAAGGAGAACGATTGAAAGACATTCCCATATACAGATCATTTCCTTCCAATCTAACTGAATGGTCTGCAGTTGTGTTTTCTTTTTGCTTTATAGTGAAATAGCCTTATCCAACGCTAAGTACTGACCTGACCCTGCAATAATTTACTGAATCAAAAATGAAAAGTCTTTTTGGAGTCGATCTGTATATTGTCAAGTGTGACTTTTTTAAATCAGATTGATCTCAAAGTATTCTTTATTGAGCTGAAAAGCAGGGAATAACTGCATGTCTTAGATGAATAAATGAGTACATTTTGATGCTGTTGGATTATGTGTGTGTCTACTAGGTCTAAGATATTCAAAGTCATCCAAACAGAAGACAGGATATGATAAAAGGATTTTAGTATACAAATAAAATAATATCCTAAGTAATCCCAAAGCCAGCAGAGCAAATTTGCTCATGCCCCCTCATTCTGCAACGCAGGGCACAGCAAAAAGAAAACGGTTCAGCATATGTTTGAGAAATAGCAAGCTTGGAGGGAACAAAAAGCTGCAGATGGAGGGTTCCTTTCCATTTAAGGATGGTGTTAGCCTCTATTGCCACAGGCCAGAAGCATCATTCCTTTTCAGGCCTGGGCACTGCTTGAGCCACTCTCTCTCTCTCTCTTGTCTAAATCCGGCCCGGCTCCTGTATGTGGGCAGATGGTCCTTTGATCTTATTTCCTCAGAGATCCTGCCCTTTCTGCTCATCACCAATTGTTTCACACTAAACACACAGCGACACAAAATCTCTCCCCAGTCCACTATTCACCCCTCACTGTCTCCCAACACCTCAGTCTTCCAACCAGTCACCTTCTTTTGTTACTATCTCTCTTTCTTTCATCTTTCTCCCAGTTCTCTTCTCCATCCTCATCCAACTTCCAAAGTCCAATGTGTTTGTCAAATGTTTGTGTGTGCACAGCTGACAGAAGCACACAGGGGTAGAAGAGGAAAGAAAGGCAGAGAAAAGGACAGGGTCATATACAAATATCCAATACAAATGCGGTGTTTAAAGCAGGATAATGAAGCAGTACAACCCAAATTTGACTAATATTACAAGTCATTACCAAATTGTGGAATTATCAGATATATATTTGCTGGACAGAGTTGTCAACTTTCATTTAATCAAAAGTGGTCACTGCAGTGTTTACCCTGGAGGCACAACATGGAAGTCAGCATGGATAAAGTGATGTAATTCATTATTTCTTTTCCTTAGCTTGTCTCCCTATGAAACAGTGTAATAATGCTGCAGTGACCACACACTGTAGCTCGTGTGACGCCATTATAATCCCAGGAGTCGTTCCATTTAGATTATCCATAAATGTCTGTTTATCCTGCGTCACTGTCTCTTTGAAAGAACGACGCTAAAGCGTGAAAGACTGACAGAAAAACAGAAAAGGCTAAGTAGCATAGGGATGCAAAGTCAAAGCGACTGAAAAACTGACATGAAAAACCAGAGAGAATCAACTCCAAGCACAAAGGCGGTGAGATGGAGAATTAATGGCTATTCTAATCTTGAGTTGCTACTGCTCCTCCCAGGAGCCCAGTTTGATTGCTTCCATCTAAACTGTCTCCGGACATTCATTAAGCCAGGCAACAAGACAGCAAACAGGGACAGCATGGTAGCATGAGAAAATGGTCTATTGATACACTGTCATTCTGGCTGCCAACCACTGTTCAGCAGAATAAGAGAATTAGGTCACATAGAACCTTGCTCCTTTGAAACATTATATCTGGTAATGTGACTAAACTAACCACACATCTCTCTCTCAACAAATGGAGAATTCAGATAAGAAATTTTGACTTGCCCATAGCAAGATCTTTCAGTCCAACTGAGTGCTAAGTTGTCTTCCTCAGTTAGAGCTGAAAATAGCTCAAAATCTTCACAGCTAGTGCCAGAAATACTTACATTAAATCCAGAAGCCTGATAATAGGCAACCATTTTAATAATGTTTGGGTTAAGAATTAGATTACCGACATGAGCCTGCATATTCAATATCAATGGATTTCAAGAGAATAATAACATCATTACATGTTCTCTAAAACAAAAAGGACTGTACTCGTTAGCATTGGTATTGGTGCTGTGGTGCCGAAGTACTCATAGAATCACCCTCCTCTCTCATAATTCATTTAAAATCTGAAATTACGGAGAGATGGTCACTATAATGAAATGACCCCCAGCAGTATGCATGCTGCAATATGAATTGCATCTCTGCACCCATTATGGATCTCTTTACTATTCATCAACCCTATCAATGTTTAACGTGACGTGCAGCTGAGCAAATGAGGGATTTAGCCTACTGTAGATGTAGTCACTGCCTTTGCATTAACACAGGGATTATTACAAAGGGAAAACCTGAGGTAGTGTTGAAAATTATACATAAGTTCCCTCTATCCTGGGGGGTGAATATTTCTAAGTAGAAAGACAAGTGTTGTATATCTGATCAAAGTCAAGGGGAGAGGCTTAATCCCTCCTCAAGTAGCATTAGATTGCTGATGCTGGGGATGTAAATGAGCTCAGCTAAAGCAGTCCTAATCCTCCCCACCATCTTTTTTTTTTTTTACACTGCCACCATTTTTAAAAGAGACAGATCCTTCTTCGTCTTTAAATCCAGAGCATGCTCTAATGATTTGCTAAGGAACACGTTGCACAGCATTCAGTACCTCTTTTATGTCACTAAACCTTGTTGGCAAACTTGCTCAAATGCTGCCATGCATCCCAATGAAATGCTGCATGCGAGCATATGGAACGTGTAAGGCATTATCCGGTTGATGCCATTTAAAATTCTCAAGCTGCGAAGCTTTTTGAGCCTCAGACAGCAGTTTGCTGCTTCATGATTTACAGAACCATGCATGGATGCTCAAAGAAACAGCTAAGAAACGTGTGTTAGTACTACTGTATGATAATGAATTCCTCCAGAGCTCCTACCCAATTTACATGTGCAGTTTAATCGACTACAACTGTAGAAACACTAATGACTTATAAGTGAGGTTATTATCATTAGAAGTGGTCGTGGAAATATATCTCGTGCCATCAGGGAAGCCCTGTGCTGATATTTCGGTGATTAATCCATAGCACACAAACCAAGAATGACATGCAGCTCTTTCAAGTTTAACCAGAATGTCTCCTTAAAGTTACCACTGCCATGTCAGTTAAATGATGTTCAATGATGATCAGAGAGCATGTTTATCATGGACACTGCTTCATAGAAAAATATTTTTTCATTGTCTTTATTTTTGCTATGATCATGTCAGTGGAATCATTTGCCACCATGGCAATATTTTGTCCTCTCTACCTTCCAGTCCAAACCGAGAACACAGAGTGCCGGATGACAGCCTGCTCTTTCCGCTCACTGTCTGCATGCACCTCAAGGCCAAACTTAATACACTCTTATCTACAGCACTGACTCTTACTGCTGTGTGTTGATATTTGATTGAATTATATATGAGAAGTTGCTACTTGTGTATTATTTCAACATAAACGTCTTTTAAAAGATCTACATGCCTATGCACTAGCAAATACACAAATAATGTCCTATACCACGTTGTTGAATAATGTGCTCATTTCAGCTTGACCTACATTAAATTTTCAGTCAATGAAAGTGACGTAGTTTGTGCAGGTCCATGTGTCCTGGAAGATTTTAAATTTTATCAACATTATGGAAAGGACCCCTACACAGATACCTTCTTGACAACAAAATAAAGCTCACCAAAACCTTACTGGTTCATCTTTCCACTGGTCCAGCAATCAAACCATCACTCTGGTTTGGTTGAAATAAACTCTTAACTCACCGAATCGGAAGAAGAGCGAGAAAGAGGGTGGACATCAGAGAAGCTACAGGGGAAACAGCGCCTGGAGCTGCAGTATTTAATATTTCACATCTAACTCTGGCATTATTTTCACAGGACTTTATGACAGGATAGACTTGAATATGTTGGACTTCAACAGATTTTCCTGGTTAAAAAACAAAACAAAACAGTAATTACTGGGCAATAGAGACCGGTTTTGTGACTCCTGTCCTTCATGCAGTACAGTCAGTGCAGCCACAATGCTGATGCTGCCATTAAATGACCTTGTCTGGAGCTTTTTGAGTGTCAGTTTATTGATGCAGTTGGAGTCAAAACTGCTTTCTGTCCTTTTGTCTTGTTATCTGTGATCACATCAATGATGTTTTCATAATAGATATCATTTTCCATGTGTGAAATTGTTGACTTACTATGTTGACTACTCTTCATGTAGTCGGAACACTACAAGAGCACGGGACCTTTCTCTGATAGACATATAACAGACTAATGAAGACAGATGAAGCCCCAGAAACAAAACATACTGTCTTGACATACTGACTGTGGAAATCTAAACTAATTTTCTGCTTGACCTGTAGATTAAATACAGACAGTGGTTTGTTTTTAGCGAAAGATCATGTTCTTTCTCACAAAATAGTACCACTACAACTAGCCCCAACAGCCCTGGCAGTTATTGACCAGACCAGACATATCTATCGAGCCAGATCAGAGAAAATGCTGATTCAGATGGATTCATTAATAAAACATTGCTGTGAGATGTATTGCCAGTCCATTTTAGTCTGAAACCTGCACTGTTTTCAGCTAACTTCCACCATATTTAGTGGTGATCCAAATAAAAAAAGGTTAGATTTTATTTGAAGTGTTTCCTGGATGGCATACATGCCAACTTTTTCAGCATACTGTATGATATCAAAGTTTCAGTTCGTATTTTGTGATGTTTAATGACGCCAGTGAGTAAGGCAAACAGGGCAGATATCTTAATTTCTAAATATTTCAATAGGTTATTGTTGTTATGGGTAAATTATTCATTTACCCTCATTACATTTAATTTCAGCAAACAAATTACAGTTTACAGAATGTCTTTGTTAAGTAAACATGGCTTGCTAGTAGTTGGCTATTGCAACAGTGAGATTACAACCCAATATATTTGTTTATATATTTATAACATTTATATTTCTAATACAGTTTGTTATGTGATGGTGGCACAGATGCACATAAAGGCTGTTTCGATGCTGCCTTTGGCTACCAAAATTCAACCAGTTCAGGTTACTATGTACCTTTTGAAAAATAGATTAATTAAAAATGTCTCTGTTATGTTTTTTTTTTTGTTTTTTTTTGCCCATATGTATATGTTGATGGAGGGGCTCTCTCAGAAAACAACCCTTTATCAGGTGTGCAAAGATCATGGCCATAGTGGAGCAATTGGCACCTTACGGACACACATCTCTGCATCTTACAGACACACACAAACACACACACACACACACACACACACACGCCCACCACTCAGGAAGTACCTGTACCCATGTCTCAAGCCAATTCAAGAGCAAAAAATCGCAATTAAACATCTCACAGCAGATAGTTCTTCTCCTTTATTTAATAGGTGATGTTTTCTTACAATCCAGCTTGAGTGGTCTATTCAGTCAAATCTGCTTCAGTATTGCATGACAAGTGCATTTATCTAGCTGGCTAATGTCAGTGGTCAAGCAGAGACAGCATAGCTAACGCTACTCTAGAAAGCTAATTAACACTACCCAGCAGAGCTAATCACTTACTACAATTATGGCAATTAAATGATTAAGCTATTTCAAAGTGTTGATTAGCTGAAATCAGGTTGGACTGAGACACAGTCCTGTATGTAAGGAGTGCGCTTGGAAAAATGTTTGGAGCATATCTGTTATAAATATATATATTCTTGACCTTTGGGTTACTGACCTTTACATAAGCCGTTATTAACTAAGACAACAAGGCATGCACTGAGCTTTATGTAAAAAGTGCTTTTATGCTTACTTAAACTTGAAGGGGAATAAAGCACCATCCACACTGGTGCAAGCAGCTGTTTTCACAGACTGTCCTAAACACAAGCTTATCAACGCCATGAGGCCACTTTGGTTGAGGATGATGGCTTCAGAGCAATGATCAACACCCTCCACCCTGGTTATACTCAACCATCCATTTCACTAAGCTGGTGGAGAGGAAATATCAAGATACAATCCAGGAAGGGAAGATGCGATAAAAGCCTACAACAGCAAAATTGCTCTCCCCGCTCGTGTATGGACAAGTGTAGCCTCTTAAGCCTACCGTGCATTACATACCATTACATCAAAGATGATTGGGACATGGGTCAATTGGGTCAATTTGTCTTACCACCAAGCCACTGCAGGACAGATATAGCAGCATCACAAGTGGAGGAGGAGAAACTGTTATAAATGGCCACGCCTGAATACAGGCCTATTCAGGACATAAGCACAAGGTGGAACAGTGCATTCTACATGATTAACTGACGCCTATCATACCAACCACCTGACGAGCAAAGGTGGCCTGTAATGGTAAAGCTGTCTGACTCCTCTGCCACACAGAGGGGTAAATTATACCTGGATTTGAAACCAGACCAGTGGAGACGGCTGGAAGAGCTTAGCCCTTCAGGCTTTTGAACATGCCACTGTCTTCATGAGTGAGGAAAATACATAACAATCTCTTCTCTTATGAAGGGGCTATTGAAGTCCACCCAGATTGATGCCTTCAAGTCAGCCCCAGTGTGGCCTTACCATCTTGATGCTGTGAAACAGCTGCAGCAGTGATGAAAGAGGGAGACTTTTTTCTCAAACATGTTCAAGTTCAAAAGATTTAAGTTTCTACCTGATGAAGTCCTGAATGTGTAAGCCAAATTGAAAACATGGCACCCAGAGCAAGAAGGCAGATGGATGACCGGCAGTAGCATTGCAGTCTCTGTGACCAAAGCAGTGTCACCTGAACCTACAACTCATGCCTCTTTACCTGACTCATTCCTCGATTCCGAAACCAGCAGTGAAGAAGAGAATAGAGAGCAGGAAGCTGATGATCTCAACAGCTAAGTGACGTATTAAGTTCACACGTTCTTTAGAGAGAAGCACCTTGCCAAGGAGGAAAGTCCATTACACCTTGGAGAGGCGAGCAAAAGACTACTTATGCATTCCTGGCAGCCTAACTACATCTGAGCACTTGTTCCCTGCAGCAGGCAGCATAGCTTCCAAGAAGAGAGCTAGCCTTAGCCGGGAGCATGTGGACATGCAAATATTTTTGCATTACAATTTTATCCAGAGAGAGAGAGTGTGTGTGTGTGCATGTGTGCCTGCCCCTCTGATATTGCTGTTTGTAGCTTTCTTGAGAACCACTCATCCAAACTACTTCACAGTCCACACTGACTGTGTTGGGTTATCAAAACGTTAACATTAAAATTAGCTGACACCTCATTAACCATTGCCTTTGGGAAAGAGGGTTAACCCTAACCCTCTCTCTTCATGGCTCTGTGTGTAACTTAACTGGCAACAGTTTTTTGGTTATTGAATAACCTAACGATTCTGTTTTATTAGTCATGTAATATCCAATTAATTTACCCCAAATAAATATCAAGATCTTATCTTACTAATATTTCTAATAATATTTCTTTCAGTCATCTAATCATCACCATCTAATTTCCAAGTTACTGCTGTGTTATGATGATGCTGATAATAATAAACCTGCCCATTACAAAAAAAAAAACAAAAAAAACAAAAAACAAAAACAAACGGTGGACCTCAGTTCAAAAGGATTGCTGTGACAGATAGATTAATTTAATCACTGCATGTTCACACATCACTGGAGTAATATGCAGTTAAAATAATCCCTTGGAAAAATATGTCTAAGTCATTGTAGGCCAAAGGAAATAATTAAAATGATTTACATACTGTAACAATAGTCTCTAATGTTAGTCTCAGCCATTTTGTCACTCGTGCATTACCGTTCAATAAACAGAAAATATAAACCTGCTGAATAACAACATTAGATGACACATGATGTAACGTTATGTTACCATAACAGCAGTGGTACAGACATTACTTTTAACATGGGGCCGATGAAGAAACATTTAAAATCAATTTTAAGTTATAGTTAGTGACAGAAACACCCTCTGCTTGTTGATAGCTGTAATATATCATGGAGAAAAATGAAACAGGACAGTGCTGTCTTGCTTTTGCTGCAGTCTTTACAAAACACTCTGGGATGCCTCAGTGTTCATGCATAGCAGTTGTACTGCTGTAATAAGCCTTTTCTAAGTTGCAGAGTTTACAGAGCACACATTGTTGGGTTTTTGTCTGAATTAATCCCACACTTAGATGGTCGCGGGCAAGCGTTCTTAGCTACAGCTTGTTCCCTGAGGGAATGTATGCCATGACTGGGTACAGCCATCTTTGCTGTGGGGATGCAGATTTAATTGCTTGAGTAGCATGGCGTGAAAGGACTTACATTGCATGCAGTTGGTCTGTGAGTTTTCTGGGCCTAAACCAGTGCTGTAAAGAAACCCTTGGTCAAAATATAATAATTCTGAGTAATTTATTGGTTATAGGTCTTCCAAAATGCCTCAGACTCTTGGGTCCTCATCAATACACCTGCCATGTGTGACGTAGATCAGATGAACGGTTGTTGAGAAAATTAAGGAAGGACAAACATACAGATGGACAGACAAATTCCTTCATTTCTAGTTAGTTGTTTGTTGTACACCTCATGTTACGACCCTCTGATGGAAAAGACTAGGGATAGGAAGCAACATGGTGCTGTGATGTTAAAAAGGCAAAATGCCGTTTATTGTTTAATGACTAAATCCACAAAAGATAATAAAACAACAACAACAACAACAAAAAAAAAAAAAACACAAGCAAGGAATAACCAAGAGGGAGAGGGCGGCGGGTGGCGGCAAATCATAAAACAAACAAAAATCAGCTACACCTATCCCCAAATCCACCCCAACACTAGCTGCCATACAAAGAAAAACTAAAGAAGAAATTTATCTGTCTACGCTGTTTCTTACCTCAACAAAAATACACGGGAACAGCCACCCATAAACCTAATGTGCTAACAGAAAAGTTACCTGTGGTGTGGTGCACGGTGATGTGTGAAAAACAGAATAAACTAACTATAGCCCGGCTCCCCAAACCTAGTGCCTCAGTGCAATTTAACTGAAACGAACTAACTGGTAGACCTAAAAACAAACCCGGATCTACAAAGAACTCACGAGAAAGAGCAATACTACCACACTTTCGAAGAGGCACAACGAGGCGAACTGATCAATGAAAATCACAGCCGCCACGGGCGTCGACAGCACACACTTTTTATAAGGTGCGCAAGTGCCCGGATTGGAGAAGGCACTGATGAATGGAGGGAGGAGAGACCAGCTGGAGCCACCGGGTTGGTCGAGTACACTCATCGATGGGACGGGTCCGGGACTGGCGGGAGCCATCTCCGAATCAGGAGCTTACGCGAAAGGGAATCCCCGATGACGTCACGGTTCCCACGCTGCTGAACTGGAGATACTCATGAAAGTTAAACGGGACCAAACACCTAACGCTCGTAGCACCTCATTAGAAAAGAAATGTATGTTGGGAAAGCATTTTTTTTTTTTTATAAAATGATGGAAATACAATGTTTTTCTGTTTTTATCTGATTCAGTGATTGATTGAAGAAATAATCCACAGATTCATCAATCATCAGTAGTAGTTAGTAGTTCTTAGTTGCAGCCTCATTGCCAACCCCTGGCAATGAGGCAAAAAGTCCATAACTTAACAGGTCTCCCGTTCTGCAGATTTGGATAGTTCTCCTCTCTTATGTATTGAGCACTGACTGTGTAACACACTGTGGTGAAGTCCTCACCAAAATCTTATTTGATAGCATAATAAATTGTTGAATGCAGTATTTAATAAATTAAACCACTGCCACATAACATATCATAACCATTTGATCTGCAAAAATGGATTTCCATTTTAAGACATCTGACATTTTATTCATTTTTCCTTTTCCATCTTTTTTTCTCTCCTCTCTCCATCTTTGTCTTTTGCAAAGCCCTAATAGTTTCTCTTTTCTTCTCTATTCTACATTTTATCCCTTTGTCTTTTTTCTCTCTCGCACTTGATTTCCTCTCCTCTTGCCTCTTTTCTGTCCCTTCCCCTACACTCAACCATGTCTCATTATCTAAGGCCTCTCCACCACTCCTCGGTTGCTTTCTGTGTCTTGATTGCACTTCACGGTGCCCCCTGTCTGTCATCAAGGTTAAAAAGTGATATGGCTCCTGTGGTTGGACTTGCAGCACTTTAGTATCAGATTAATTTCAGCCAATTACTCTACATACCTACTGGGCACTCTTTAGAATGTCATCTTAAATGCATTGAGGTAATATAAAGTTTGTCACTCAGGGTAAGTGTTATGGTGGAGAGTATGGTCATTTAAATCAGTTTAAAACAGTCATGACTCCACATGCTTTTGTTGTCACAAAGCTGTCGGCATTCAACAAATGAAAGCCCTCGTTGAAGTCCACAGATGAGAGTCTGCACTTGATATGAATCATATATGTGGACATCACTGATGTCTCCACAGCATCAATGCCATCTCCACCCTTCTTATAAAGACTTTGATCAATTGCTATGCTTCAGCTAATGTGTCAAAGGACATGGATCAAGCTAACTAGAAGTCCCTGCTCTCCCATCTTGCTTTTTTTTTTTTCTTTATCTTCTTTTGAATTTTGCACATCCACTTCCTTGTTCCTTGACCAATCGTGTAATGCAGCATACAGGAATGTTCCAAGGCTGGCAGCTCTGACAGCCCTGAGTGGAGCGCTGAGCCATCAAAGGTTTCAGCTGGCACAGCTGAGTGTCACATATTAGCCTTAAATGATCTGAAAACTGTGAAAGCCCTGCCATCATTAGAATTCTTTAGGGAGAAAAAAATCGGATACAGGGATAGAGTGGAGGGTGGTGAGTAATAGTAGAAAGATCTGAGAGGGCGCGGAGGAGAGGAATGGAAAGAGATATGAGAAAGGGTAGGGGAGAGAAGGAAAGGAGGACGTGGAGTGAAAGAGAGCAAGCCGCTGTTATCGTCGAGTGCATTAACATTCAACTGACGTGTTATGCTCCCCGCATTAGAAAAAAAAAATACAATCTCACAGCATTATAAGCCCTGTTTATCACAATTTGTTTGTTTCCTGAAACATGAGGGGGCTCTGAGGACACAATGATGAAATATTGACTCTTAGATGGAGGAAGGAGACAAGATGGGAGAAAAGAGAAAGATCACAAAAGAGATTTTTTCTTCCCACATAGAAACTGCACACAAGGTAGCTGGACAGAATTAGTACACAATTAATTAGTAAATAGTTCTGCCCATTGTCACTTGTCTGAATGTTTCATGATTCTTGCCTGTGTGAAGAAACACCAGCAACCTTTTAATCTTACATTTCATGTTGTTAGCAATCACACAACTGTGCTGGAGTTAGATGTCGATACTGGACATGACAACCTGTGTTTAAATGGCTTGTGCAGCTTTAGCATTGGCTTCCACACTGGTCTGTTTCTGGTTTGCATTCATTTGAAGGGACAGGTACTGATGTTTTATGCCCGAAGCCACTTTTTTCCCCATGTTGAACTTTGAGTAAAAGCTCTGAAATAACCCAGAAACCGTGTGTCTGTTCTCTCCTCACGCTCTCCATTCGGCTTTTCTCTGTGGTGACTGACAGCGGAGGACACGTGCGGTGGCACCCTGAGGGGCTCCAGCGGGCTCATCTCCAGCTTCGATTTCCCCAGTGGTGACTCCCCTGGTGCTGGCGCCGGTGAAGGTGCTGGAGGCCTTGGCAGCAGCGGGGAGTGTAAGTGGACCATTCTGGCAGATCCCGGGGACACCATCTCCCTGGTTTTCACTGAATTTCAGATGGAGGAGAAGACGGATTATCTGGAAGTTGAGGGATCTGAACTGCCAACCATCTGGTGAGTTAAGCTGTGAGGAGGAGTGAGAGCGTGTAGTGCTTGTATTTCAACAGATGATCATTCGGTTGGTACATTAAGCGTTTGACTGTGACAGGAGGTGTGCGTGTATGTGTGTGTGTGTGTGTGTGTGTGTGTGTTTCGGTGCATGTGTCGTATGGTGTTGAGAAGTGTTAATAGAAAGGTGTTTGTGCCTTGTGTGAGAAGAGGTTGTATTCGCGAGGATGCAGGTTTGGTTTCCATAAGTGTTTCTGACTCATGTATCGGCTGGAGGAGGATAAGATGTACTAAATTCTCTCAAGAAAATCTAGTTGTTAGTGTTGTAGTAAAACTGTTAAAATCGTGGCCTATATTCTGTTAGAAAACCCAGCTACCAAACTGAATGTAGGCTAGAAAGTAAGTTTGAAAATTCAGACATGCTAATAAGATGGTAATAATATGGTATGGTAATAAGGTAATATTTCGGTGGGCTTTATAGGCACTCAGCTGTAGTTCCAAACCAAGACTGAACTCTTCAAGAATATCAGGAAGGACTCCCTTAAAAAGCTTCATGTACTGAAAACAATTGTAAGAAAAGCAAAGAGAGATCCCTCATCATTTTAATGGCTGGGGTTGCAATGAGGAGCTGTAAGGCAATCCTTTATTAACTAGAACAATAGGATTATAATCCAATAAAAAGATTACATTTGGTTCAATAACATATTTTTCAACTGTGATTCCAAAACAGCTGGGGCGCTGTGTAAAACATGAATAAAACAGAAGGTGCTAACATGCTAATCCTTTTTGACATACACTCATCTGAAAACAGTACAAAGACAGTATATTTAATGTTTGACCTCATCAACTTCATTGATTTTTGTAAATATCTGCTTATTCTGAATTTGATGCAACATGTTTCAAACAAATTGGGACAGGAGCAACTAAATACTGGGAAAGACGTGGAATGCTCCAAAAACACCTGTTTGGAACATTCTACAGGTAAACAGGCTCATTGGTAACAGTGATGACAACAGCTTAAGAGCAACATTTTTCAATGTAAAATTGAATTGATTCAGAGAATCAGCAGAAGTCTCTCTGATGTAAGGGGCAAGACTGAAAAGCAAACCTGAATGCCCATGACCTTCTATTAAAACCAACATGATTCTGTGAAGGATGTTACTACATGGGCTTGGGAACACTTCAGAAAACCTTTGTTGGTAAACACAGTTCGTCGCTGTATCTATCAAATGCACATCAAGACTTGTGTCCTCTGGCCTAAAGAGGAAAAATACCATCCAGGTTGTTACAAGCACAACGTTCAGAACCCAGCGTCAGTGTTTGTGTCTTGTCCTTGTACTGTATTCAGTTGAATATCGGTCAAAAAGCATTTGAAGAATATGTTCTGCACAGCATCCCAACATCTTTTTAATCAGTAAGTAATCTGTAAAGAGTAATTTTTGCATCCTGTTGGGACTGGACAACTGTGTATTTAATCAGAACAAAAACAAATGGACACTCATAGTGAGAATCGCCCTCGTACTGCCAGCTCTTAAGTTTATTACAAAGACAAGTGGGATCTTGGTAAAACAAGGCTGTATTGCCTTAGGATTTTCTCTTATTTGTCAGAATTACAAGGAAGCCTGCCTGCTGAGATCTTAAAGCATGCAAAGGAGCAAAGGCTCAGTATGTATGGTTGAGCATGACCATGTAATGTTTCACAGGAGCAGTGCCTACAATCAGCAGCATGTATTGGAACTTAACAAACAGAGGTGTTTCACATGTATGCAGATTAATTCAATTGAATGAATTTAATGAATTTTCATGGACAGTTGTGTGCAGAAAATGTTTTAAATATGCCTTGTGGTTCTGATTGAATTAAATCAATTCTCAGAGAGGTCACATGATTCTCTGTTGCATAATTCAAATTAAAGTGCACATGAATTACAAATCTATGACAGAGTTTTGTTTGAAAAGCAGCCTTCAGACACTTTAGTTTGTGGCTTTCTCTATAGGCTTGATGTAGAAGTCACTCCCAACTAAAACAAGGAAATATGAAATGGGTTTGACCCCCAACCTTGAGGCTCAGGTCATCCATCTCTTCTACGTCCCATGTGAGTGGGATCAACCGCCAGGTTTATGTGCTTCTGCCGGGCATTAATTATAATTGGCTGAAAGATGCTCTAATCAATCACTGAACTACGAGCTTTTTTGTCCCTGAGAGTTGTCATCTGGAGTCAGAGGGGGAAAGAGAGAGAGGCAGACACTGTGTCAGTGAGAGACAGAGAGAGTCAAAAGGAGAGCTGCTCTGATGACTGCTAAGTGTTGTATGTTGACGTAGCTAAAGAGAGTGTGACAGCGAGCTGATATGGGATGACACTGATTTGTTTTGATGGACCATCAGGTAACCCTCTTCTCTTAGGTTTAAAAGCTCCAAAATGAACTCTTTAACTGACAGAAATGCCTCTCGGCTTTAATCCCTCAGAACCCTGGTGGCAAATGCTTTGTGTTATCTTGTTTCTCCTGTTTCTTGGGATGTCGGAAAAATTGGTACAAATGATTAATTATTTACATGCAGTTAATTGCTATTTATTTTTATTCAATTAGTCCTCTGGTCATAAAATATATTTACAGGAGACTGTTGTTTCGAATAGCTGACATCTCAAGTGAACATACTATTAAGAACAAGGCATGCTAGGAAGGTTATTTCCTTGCAGCTTTAAAATAACTGCATCAATTATGCAACTCACATTATTATTATTATTATTATTATTTATTTATTTATTTTTTTTCAGCACATAGCATAGTAGTAATGAGTTGTTCCATCAGTATCTTACACATTTTTGTTCAGATTAACTTTAATGTAAATAATGTTTCCAATGTGTCTTTTATCACATCCATAACTGCTAACGAGGAAATAACATAGAAACACAAACATTTTGATATTGTGTACTCTCAGGCAATATTTTATTACCTCTATCTGAAGCAGGCTTTCTTATGCGTCACTGCCCATTTCCTCATCTTAAGGACTCGGCAATTATAAAGTTGTCAGGTAAATTTAGGGATGTTTTACATTTGTATTCACTTTTCAGGATCACGGAGTGAACAGTTTTAACTGTTAGAAATGTGTGAAACATATCAGACAAGACTTCCTGTGACCCCATGTGCTTTCAGGTGACATGAACCCCTATGGGTGAACAGAATGAAGTCATTTTTGCAGTCCACTGTCTAAGGAGATGTTAAAAACACACATACTGTGTTTATTTATCAGGTAAAGCAGTTTTACAAGCAGCATTTTTATTTGTGGGAGTTTTACCTGTGTGCGTGCTGAGCGGTCACCACGCATCACTTGAATGCTTTGAAACTCCAAGATGATGTTATTGTATATCACCAAATGTCAGTGGCTGTCAGGCAGAATTCTCGTTTTAAGCCCTGCAATCCAAGTGGGACCCAGTGAGCTTGAGTGCAGTGGGGCCAGTATTTTAAAGAGATGGCTTCAACTCGGCCAGGTAAACAAACAGACAAAAAACAAACACGATTCAGAGCGAGCAATTCTCTCATGCCCATAAAATTCATTGCTCTCACTCCCTCTCTTTTTATGAGTGTCTCTGACTGTGTACAAGGCCATTGGACAGCTAAACTTTGAAGCATCCTAACATACAGCATCAGCTGCAGGCAGAGACAAGCAAACTGTCAATTTACCCTTGGGGTTTAGAGCTGCTTAACGATGATTGACAGCCTGGAACCTCAAAGTCAGCCAGATTTAACATCTCCTCTTAGCCTTTTTCAGGCAAATAGACTTAAAGCGTGACCCAACTTAACTTGTTATCCTCTCTCAACCTGTGCTATTACAGGTTGTTGTCAAGTGACAAACACAAGTAAAAATATGAATGCTGAAAACGTGTTGCAAATTAGAAACCTTGATCCCTGACAGCAAAATTAACTTCTGTGGTGTGAAATACGACTTGCATAGTAATGACAGAAAGACAGTACAGTTCACAGATATTAACATGATCAATGAGACACATATATTCCACATAGATGCCATTACTGAAAATATGCAATCATGTCATTTTGAACTGCCCATTTTTTCCAGCCAATTTCCTGAAAGTGAATGATGATGATGACTTGTACTAAAAACCAATTCCTGGTAGTTGAAAGTACACAAAATCCAGGACAATGGGGCAAGAAATATGTTTTGACACCTCTTAGCAGCTTTTATCCTTTTATCAATTGAAGATTTCTATCAGATCTCCACAAATGAGTTTATTGATTCCATTGTCGTCATGCTGGGGAAGGTTGATGTGAGGCTACACATCAATCACTGTGAAAATAGACCAAAAAAAATCAGTTTTTCTTGGCAAAAGCCAACCTCGGAGTCTGGATAGACCACGGAAAACAGTTCTTTGTTATTCTTCTGACCTTTAATATGATTGTACAGCCTTGTTCACAAAGGGCAAAAACAACAAGCTGTAGATTACACGTCACTCATTATTCCAGATATGGACACAGAACACAAAACTGAAAGGCTTTGTGGGTATTAGATACACTTTTTGTGCTTATGTACTCTGAAATTTTGTCAAGAAATGTTATGTTTTATTTTTTCTACATTTCTCTCCATGTCTGCCTCACTTTCTACCTTTCTGTCATCCAGCGTCTACTATACCGCCAACTCCGCATCTTGTATCCATACTAAGAAAGCTTAAACTTCTGAATAGATTGCTACTTTGCAGAGCAATCTGGCAATAGTTTACTTGGTTCACTGAGTATGAACAATCCTATTCCAACAGTGTGGCTAAGTGCTTGTCAGAGGAAGATTACAATATTCAAAACAGGTTGAGAGCAAGAGGTGCCCTGCGGCTAACAACTTTGTTTAAATTACCATCTGTATTAGATTCAATTTCTTCTTCCTGGGTTTTATTATTGATCTTCCCAGGCAAAAAAATAACCCATCAAGATGTCTCCAAGAGCTTTCCTCTTCTGCTGTCAGACAAGGAATAGTGCAGCGTTTGACTGCAGGAATGTGAATTGACAATTGACTCAGGTGTTCCACCGGGCAATTAATGTAAGAAGCTGCAGTGACTGGCTCACTGTGCTCAGAAAAAAGGTCTGCGGGCAGACAGGCGGCAAGCTGTGTAAGTGCATCTGCTGAACAGCCTCTGACAAGGGACTAACTTGAAGAGGAACAGAGAGCTTCTTCTGTATCACATAAGATATTCTTACAATTACTCACTCTTGTCAGATTTTATAGAATGTGTGTGGGAGGAACAGACAAAATCACTTGGCCTTATCTTTTTTGACAAATGTGAATTGATCGCTCATTATCTGAGATGCACCTACATATAACCTGCCTCTGTGAAACTAAGTAGAGACACCTGAGATTTCAACTTGGCGCCCTGCCCTCAAGGTCACACAAAGAGCCACAGTAACCGCACATTGGGACTCGTTACGTTGGTATTTTGATGAGATTGCCATGCTCCCTTCAACCCCTCGTCCTGTCAAATCAACCCATTTTATTCAGACAACTTCATGAGAACTCTCTATTGAACCTCGTGAACCTATGTCAGAAACTACCATTAGTCCTTCAAACTCCGCAGATCGATGATAGGAAGCGTGCTAAAACTTGGCTGAAATCAAGCACATAAAAGAACACAGCACTCATGCAAAGAAGTAATCTGAAAAACCATATTGCATATCTGTGACGGAACAAATAGACAGCCTGAGTGAGTCTGTAGAGATAGAGTGGCTGCACATTATGTGAGGACTCCATTTTTCCAATTGGACTTTCTCATCTTTTGTCACTCAATATGCAGTGGAGGAGATACAATAAGACAACAGTAGACAGCACTCTCTTGTTCTTATCTGTCTTAAGGAGACTGGGCATTTTCCACAAGTAATTTATTTGTTGTCATGACAGTTGCATTGATGGGTACCGACAGGGAGCGTAGAAGTTTGGTGAACTGGCCCTGAATTGTTTTGCATAAACATTTGGCTGCTGTTAAAAATGTTATCACAATCTGGACGTATACGGGAAACTTGAGAAACGAAGTGGTGTTAAAGAAATAACAAAACAGAAGTCATTTTCCTGTAATCATTGATACAACATAATCCTTGACACGATAACTTAGTACTTAATACTTGGTTACGTGCAACAATATAAATCTTCATCAAAGATAATGATAAAGATAAAGATTTTGCCCTGTGTGTCATCAGTTTCTAAGGTCACATCAGGTGCTGTAAGTCTTCCTTCTCTGTCGGCCTCTAGCCTATGAGCACATTTATGTTTATTTGGGCATGTGCAAGCACAGTGTTATTGTTTGTATAGATTAATTGAATGGTTCACTGCACACAGATACTAATGTACTCATTGGAGTAAGGCATCTATAAGGTGTCATTGAGCCTTTATTTACTGTTGATGGTAGATCATGTTTCACTTCCTTTGCCATATTTTGCCCTTGTGACAACAGTATATTCACCCCTGGTGGTCTTAAATTTGTAACATCACTCCTGTGCTGCCCGGAGCATCTGTGCAACTTCTGGATGGGTACAGCTTTATTGTCACCATCCATTTTCTTTTAGACTGCTTGTGATAATTTTCAGCTTGTACCACAGGAAACATGGAGGCAGTTTCTTCTAAATAGTTCAGCTACCTGAAGGCTGCTCTTTTTCATTCTGCCCATATATTGGTGTCATTAGCATTCTATCAATGAAACAATGAGAGAAAAGGTCAACTTTTGTGTGAAAATCAATTACCTTTTAACTCTTGTCGAGGAGCTGCCATCATCTCCCCTGGTGATGGATAATTTGGATTCAAATGATCTGTTTTTAAAAATTGCATTTAGTTTGCCAATCAATTCAGAATAAAACAGCCTGTAATCTGTGATGTAGTCAAAATAAGGAAAAATCAGGTCAGGTCTTCTTTCTTTATGCAGGGGGCACTAAGAGAAAAAGTCCCTCTGTCCTTTTCCTTTGTCCCCATCACTCTCTTCCTTTCTGTTTCTCTTTCTCTCACTGCCACTCTCATTCCTTTCACTTTGCTTGCATCTGTCTGTGCGTACGTAGCTCTGCAGTAAATGCCAAAGAAGTTATAGATAAAAACTAACCTTAAACACAACTTCATGCACCTTTACTCGCACAGCAGCACAGGTGGGTTATTTTCTTGGTTTCGGGGCTGTCTTTGTTTTAAGAGCACCATTCTAACACACTCAGTTTGTCTCTGTGACTGATGTATTTATTCTCCACTAATTCTTGTGCATTCTTAATTATTTCCATAAGGTTTTCATTCCATCTTCATTTCACTCAATTTCCTGGTCCGTACTAGTGATGAAAAAGCCATGTAGTTAAATGAAAGTTAAAATAGATGACATGTGTTTTCTTTTATTTGTGACACTTCACGCTCAGGCTAACTGGAATGAATATTCCAGCACCCATCATCAGCAACAAAAACTGGCTACGGCTGCATTTTGTGACAGAGAGCAACCACCGCCACAAAGGCTTCAGGGCTCAGTATCAAGGTAAGACATGATTACTTCATTTGCACATCGTAATAGAGGGCCCCCCACTTGAACAAAAAGGGATAGTGGTAGGAAAAACACACTGTAATTACAAAACATGTTTTTGATCTCTGCTAACTGAATATTAAACAGTTTGATTAATGCCCCCTCTGTAGAGGGCATGAAGGCTTTTTCTGCTTCAAACCATTGACTTCAAAGGGTCTTGTTAATCAAAAATTTGAGAGATAAATAGTGTATAAACTTCCCCTTATAAAAACTCTGGCAGCTCAATAATCCATTACCCTAACATTGTTCTTTGGCATGACTTTAAAGTCACACTATGTGCTGCATATACTATACCATAACAGCTTTAAGCCTGGCCTTGAGCCCGATATCAAACCTGCAACATCGCCATAAACAGCTCTATAAAACCATTTAGTAACATTCATGTGTGGCAATTCAATGTAAATGAAGGTATAAAATTCAGTTGCACTGCATTTATCATCTACTGCAGTGCATCGTGCAGTGGTTAAACATCTTTATATGCATTTGCTATTTATGATGTCAAGGGCAGATATTTTTTAATGAAGACAGGCACTAAGGCACTAAGGGCAGCCCATATTTGGTCACCAAATAGATTCACTTCAATCCTAATGCTGTTTAGAACAGGTTGAATTAACCAGTTGAGCTGCACCGTAGTTCAGAGGAGAAGCATCGTCCCAATCTTTTCAAATTCAAATAGCCTTGGTTTTGCTTGATGCATCATTCATTGCTTTTGGCTGTTCTGTTGATCCTTCAAAATTCTGACAGCCACTTGCATCACCTGGTTTTGTGTGCAATCTGGCCCCTGCTGTGTTTAATTAGACTGTCTTAAGATGTAGCATTGCAGTCCTTTGGCTGCTGTTTGTTTCTTCATGTTACTTCCCTCCCACAAGCTATAACCATTAAATCTGCTCAGACCAATCAATTTCCGTCCACTGTTTAATATGTCTGAGTTCTATGAACAAACAAATGAGAATGAGAAACTCATTTAGGTTTTATAGAATTGTCAGGGCAACCCTTCAGAATGCATCAGAGCGGGTGGACGCATTTCTTTTGAAAAAGGATGCACACCAGCAGCAATTACATTTTGATGTTCTTTATAGGACCAAGTATTATCCAGAGAAAGAAACACATGTACTGTATCTTCTCACATCTAATACTGTAACTTCTTTTATCTAATGAACTCTTTCTATTGCTCTCGACCAGTGAAAAGCTCTGGAGAGCTTAAATCCAGAGGGGTAAAATTATTACCAGGAAAGGACAACACTAACAAACTGTCTTTGAGTAAGTCTTTTATTTTTCTTATGCAACTGTTTTCATTGTTTTATTTTTGTTTATGTAGGGCTTGCGTTCTGGGTCTCTGTTTCTTTCTTGTCTCTTTTTTTTTTGTTTTTTTGCTGCATCATTTGGTGAAGGAATTAAGCTACAGTACTAGATTTTGCAGAAGTGCAGTCGCTTTTTCTTTCTGATGACCTATTTCCCCTTCTGTCACGGACTTCCTGTCCTGACAGAAATGACCTCTGCTAAGGCCTAGTTATGTATATTGCAGCAAAATGCTAAATTTGATCAGTTCAGTTGGCCAAAACCCTTTCTCTCTTGTTCTGTACTATTTAGGCAGAACATCAGATTGACTTATAGTCATGCTCTGTGTGATCTACATACACAGCAGTAGGCAAGGTTGAGTGACCACTCACACTCACCCGGATGATTTGTGTATACTTCAGACCAAAGTGAATGCATTCTAATTGCTTGCGGAGCTCTGTCATTAACATAAATCTTGAGCACATTTCCCTTTAGCTCAACAGTGTGCTAAGCACTTCAATGATAACAGGTTGTAATCTTTATTACCTTATGTGTCATAGATTTGGCATTGCATGGAGACATGAATAATGCAGAGGGCTGTAATCTTTTCTGCAAGACAACATTGTATATCATTTAAAAGACTATGATGAGATGCTTCATATGCCTTTTGGATTCATTGCGTATAATTGAACCCATAACTATATTATAACCCACAACAATCAACTTCAAAGCTAATGAACTTCCTGAAAGAAGTCTGAGAAGAGAACACGTGCTGGTAGAGTTCTCGTGTTATAACAGGAGGGTCCTGTGTGTGTGCAGTCATGTCTTACTGCAACTGTTGCAACAGACCTTAACAATAATTATGATACTACGTACTTCATGAATTTCTTATGCAGTGCATACGGTCTTTGATTTACAGATTGTAATGTGAGGGGGAGATGAGCTCATTAAGTCAGAACACAGACAAAACACTGAGCTATCTTCCTTCTTCCGAGCTACCTTTATATATTCCTTCCATAGTCAAAGCTATACTCAATATGAAACCATATCTACAAGGCCTTATCTAGTATAGCCATTATGTATGCAGAGTCTCACTGAGTGATTATTGTAGCTCTTGCAATTGATAGTTGAAGGTTATTTAATCCTCTTAGTCCCTGTTGGGCCCAGATATATTTCTTTCTATTTTGTCTAGCTCAGGTAAGAGAGTTGCATTTACCCTTGGCACTCACTCTGATATAACAAAAGACGAGTGTGTAATCACAACGGCACTGCCAAATAACTGGCAGTCGAAGGTCTCTGACATTGAGAGATGAGGGCGATTTATCTAACTCGTGATTCCTGCACCCAAATTCTGTTACCCAGCATAACTTCTAAACATTGAAACGGACAGAGTTATCTGCTATTCAAGTGCTTTTCACTGCAGTGGATGTTTTCTGAAAGTGCGGAGCTTTGACAGTTAAAGTGTCTCACTCACAGCATTCTTGGTCCTTCTCTTTTTCACTCAGTGAATGAAGGAGGAATCAAACAGGTGTCTAATTACTGCCCCGACCCAGGGGAGCCAGAGAACGGCAAACGGATCGGCTCCGACTTCAGGTGAGTTGGTGCTTCAGCAGCTGAAGTGGCGAAGATCATATTTGTGTAGAGGAGAGTTAAGGAGTGGGTCAACATGCTCTCCATCCAATTTCAGTGTTATGACATGCAGCACATTCCAGGTATTACTGTCACATTCTGTTAAAAACAAAATCTGCGATCTCATCTTTAATCTTGTCATGTGAATGTGAAATGATTTACGAGAGTCATGGAGAATATTTTTGTAAATATTGTTCAGCATCGTGCATCTGCTTTTTCATGAATCGCATCCATTCAGTTTTCCAGGCTGAAAAAGAAACATAGTTAATTTCAGACTATTTACTTTGACATGTAGCAGACTTCCACATGTCCACTACATGTCTAAGATCACTCAACACCTGACTCTCTTAGCTCTAATATTCAATAAATTTCATGTAGAGCATTCTCATATGAACATATTTTGAGCTTAGTTGCACTGCAAAGCTTGGAGATGGAGACAGTAATAAATAGCCTAACTCAATCACAAATTTATCCACTGAATGTGATATATTGATGACCAGTGCAATGTAAACCTGACATGAATGACATGAAATAAATAATGAATTTGATATTTCATCGGGAGTCATTTTTGCAGAATTGATTGCTTTTTCGACAGCTAATGGTGTTTGTTATCTTCTCAGCATCGGAGCAACTGCTCAATTTACCTGTGATGAAGACCATGTGCTGCAGGGTTCCAAAACGATTACCTGCCAGCGCGTAGCCGAAGTCTTCGCTGCTTGGAGCGACCATAGACCCGTCTGCAAGGGTGAGCGAGGCTTCTGAGGAGCTAATAAAACAGTTTGATTAAGGCAGTGCCTCTGGATATAGGCCCTGTGCAGATAGAAGAAAGTTCATTTTTGTTAATTATGTATGAAAGCCTCTGCTGCAGCGCTCTGCTTTCCATTCCAAAATGCTCTGCCTGTTTTTCTATGTTTCATAATACCTGGAGCACCTTTTAGAATTTGATTAATGGAAATGCAGCTAATAGACCTTCTCTTTACTTGTGCACACAATATATTACCTTTCTGTCATATTACAATGCAGGAGTTATTACTCTGCTTTCTGAGCATATTTATTGTGAGTTTAGCATTCCTAGGATGGGCTTTTAGGTTCCGTAGCTATGATTTATATTCTGTAGACTGTATATTAATGCAGTATATATTTTTGAAATGATGGAGGATATTTTGAAACTGTCTTGTAAGTTTACGTGTATATCGTTTGTGGCTTCATGTTTATCTTTATACTGTTGCAGTGAAAACGTGTGGGTCAAATCTACAGGGACCCTCGGGAACTTTTACATCTCCTAACTTCCCTATCCAGTATGAGAGCAACTCCCAGTGTGTGTGGATCATCACGGCCAGCGATCCAAACAAGGTAGTACAATAACGTTCTTGGAGTTTGTAATATTTTTACTCTTGGACCAAGTCTGATGAAAACCCACAGCTACTGTGTGTCACATGAGGATCTGACGATAACTGGCCTTGAATCCTGAATCATTTTTTCCCTCATCTTCACTTGTCTCAATTGACCAATTACCCCTGGCTACAGTGCACAGTACAACTTTTCTGTAGCTATTCAAGATCAACTTTGTAGCATAAATAAAGCAGTTACGTCCAAGATAGCAATACCAGATATTGTAGATAAAGAATAGAGGCATGATGGGGGCAATGCTTCCAGTTAAAGGTGGTGAAAATAATAATCGGAGAGAAAACCTATTTGCCATCCTTAACTGCAATCTCATTAGACAGTAATTACTTGACTAGTGCTTGTAAAATTCTCTCATCACTATACACATGGTATGTGTAAAGATGAAATAGTGTCTTTTATTTTCTTGATTAATTCGCTGAAGAAATCCCTGAAAGATTAAGAGTACGGAAGAGTCCAAGTAATATGTTGCAATGCCTTCATAACAGGTGCAACAGTCCTTCATTAGTTTTAGAATGAACACAAATGGGCAAGTAAAGCCTCTTGTTTTCACTCTACCCTTCTACGGTGTGGCGTGTTTGTCCAGGCATTCCCTTCCTGGATACATATTTATGTATGCATCGATTTTTCCAAGGGCTTCCCAAGGTGGGAAAAGGTTACATAGAATATGGATGTATTTTGACTTAAGTTCATTGTTGCTGTCCCTCATTAATGTACATAGCTGCAGCAGCTTGCTTTTCAGTTCTCACTAGACTACCAGTTTGACCATGACTGTTGGCAATGTCGTGATTCGCCTCATTTATCTGGGGTAACAGAAATGGAGAGAAATGACTATTGAATGAGACCAGAGCAAAGTGGGGAGGTCAAAGCTGTTTTCCTAATGGTCACTGCTGCTGTGCTACATCAAATCTGGCTCTCTATCAATATTCCGATGAGTCATATACACAGGGGTGTCAACTGAGTGCTATCCTGCTAATAAACAATAACTAACCAACTAGCATTCATTCAGAACTTGCTAGGACTGGCAAGTGCCACAGCTTTGTGCCTCTGTGCCCTCTCCTAGGCAAACAAGCCATTGACTTGGCACTGAAACTTGGTCCATTAGTGTTATTATGGTAATTATGCTTATGTGTGCATTGTAATGAGGCTGTTATACATGGATATTGTGCAGACATTGTCCTCCCCTTGGCCAGAGAAAGGGATGCGAGGGTTGAGCAAGCAGCCATCATATGTCTGTCATCAACAGATGTGACACTCATGTCATTACATCTTTCCTCTCATTAAGTGTAGGCTGAGATAATGTGGTTTCATTGTGTAGTGTCTCTGCAGTAAACACAATTTCACATGATTATTATTAGTGTAAACAGCTCTTGCCACTTTGATGTGGTTTTGTTTGGATATGTACATCTGTTTATAGAAAATCTTAAATGTGCCTTGCCATGGTTGGTTCTCAGTATTTAATTTATGCTCTAAAGTAATGTGAAGAGACACTGCTGTCTGTTTCTGTATTGCTTCGAGGGATGTTTGTTGTCCTCTGTTGGCAGGGTGTGTGGCATTGACATTTGCCTTATTCTGTAAACAGTTAAAAAAATACATTTGAGTTGAGTTTTATATTTGCCTTCCATTTTTTCTTGATGCCCCTGTTGATTTGAGTTTAAGGAGTAGTTCCTACATAAGATATTAAAGTATAAGATATATTATGCAGCATATTACACAGCATAAATTATGAGAAAGGAGAAGGTCTTAGATTTTTACATTATTGTTTGATCAAAAATGGCATAGGCTTTCATCCACATAGCTTGCCTCTTTCAGTTTAGCTGTCTCCAGAAACACTGTCACTGAACAGTGATATTATGAATTCCACATAATGAGATGAGATGGGTTATTTGATAATAAAACTTGAGAGTCATTTGGAATTACCCTCAGCATATGTTGGTCAGTAGAGCTGCCGGCTTGAACCTCTTGTGTACGGTTGAGTGTAAATAGAGTGTCCTCCAGGGGCAGATGGTGGGGCTTTCAGACTTGTAGTTTGTGCTTGTAAAAATCTATAAAATGTTGTTGACAGATAAATTGTTTAACATCATGTCTCTCTCTATGGACAGACAGAGAGAGCGAGAGAGCTAATGCTCACCTGCATTGCCATGCTGCATGTTAACACTTACAAAGGGACAGTTTATAAAAATGACTTATTTTATTGCAGGTTATTCAGATCAACTTTGAAGAGTTCGACCTAGAAATTGGGTATGATTCGCTGACAATCGGAGATGGAGGGGAAGTAGGTGATTCCAAAACAATAATACAAGTGTAAGTATTACATAAAATACTTCATTGGATATTCTGCATGTTGTTCTGTAATATTGCTGAGTCAGATGTGTTGCAGAGGTGGTTAGATCCACACTGGATAGTGTGAAGCTCTCATATGCAGAGAACATTGAACTGAGGTCAATGACTGCACCATTTAAATGGAATCAGATGAGCCATGATGAGGCATGCTGAAAGATTCCCAAATGTATTTATTGATTAATACATAAATGATTCTCTACAAAAATATTTTTCAATGCACACACAAATATTTCTAATTTGAAATAAATGTAAACACAGCTGACAAGTAAGCTGTGTAATGCTAATGAACAGGCTAGGGTCAGTAGCTCGCTACCTGTTGACAACTCAAACATATTTAATCATGCATGATAAGAGAGTTATCACTTACTTGTGTAGATGGCGTGGGTAAAAGTAAATAAATAAATAAAAAACAAAAAGATATATATATATATATATACACACACACACACACACACACACACACACACACATACATATACATACATACATACATACATATTCATATATACATATATATAGTGAATCGTGTGCATATTCATTAATATTGAGACCCATCCGCTTCTATATATAATTTTATATAATTGCCTTCTTCCATCATATTTTGGAAATAACACTGTGTGATGAGATGATGTTTGAGAAGTGTGTTTTGATACTGTTGTGACTTTTTTGATGCCCGATCCGCAGACTGACTGGGAGCTTTGTCCCAGACTTGATTGTCAGCATGTCCCATCAGATGTGGCTTCATCTCCAGTCTGATGAGAGTGTGGGCTCGATCGGCTTCAAGATCAACTATAAAGGTACACCGGCTTTAGTGCAGATATCATCTCTCTGTCTGTGTCTATGACAGTCTCATTCAGTAAAGCAAGGAGTCAATTTTCCTGTCTCCCTTTCTGTCCTTATGTCTGTCTGTCTGCCTGTCTGCCACTCTCTTCTCTATCTCCATCTTAAAAAAAAAAAACTTCCTTAACCAGGCTCTCAGACTCTTCACCTGGACCTTTGCAGATAATATTAAGGAAAAAAAGTACCTCAAAGTACTTGGCATGACTTAATCCTCTGCTTCTGCCTCTTTCCATCCGTCCCTTCTCCTCTTCCCACCTCACCCACAGAAATTGACAAAGAGAGTTGTGGTGACCCAGGTACACCGCTGTACGGCTACCAAGAGGGTAGCGGCTTTCTAAATGGAGATGTTCTGCGCTTTGAATGCCAGTTTGGATTCGAACTCATAGGGGAGAGGATGATAACCTGCCAGAACAACAATCAGTGGTCGGCTAATATCCCCATCTGCATATGTGAGTCCAATATGTGCTTTTTTTTCATGATGGAAAATTAAGCAATTACTTATGTGTTTGGAAAGTTTAAAGTGAAACTAAGTTATTGAACGATTAATTACAGGGTTGTTAAATGACCATGCAGTGCATTGTGTGTAAACAGCACAATGTAAAACGGGAAATTGATGGCATACGGTTCCCTTATTATTAAGGCCTGATTTGAAAGACAAGAGAGATGCACACTGTAAAGCTGTACCCTGGAGAAGGGAAACCTGCATTATACTGTAAATTGTCCTTTCTCAAGGCAACCTAAACCCCTCCTGTGAGTTTCACTACACCTAACCTGTATCCATAACAAAAATCTAGTCTTCTGTTTCTTCCAGTTAACAGTGTCCATTGGGACAGTGTGCAGTATTTCTGTATACTTTTATTGCCGTATATCTGTATTTTTGTACACTAACTCCTCTGCTCCACCCCCCCTTACAGTTTCATGTTTCTCCAACTACTCAGCACCCATGGGAGTAGTGCTGTCTCCTGTTTGCTGAGCTAGTTATACAGTACTGACATTGTTCAATACGGAGCTCTGTGCCTGATCCTGTCATGGCAGAATCCGCAGTGTCGATTGTCACATGACCAGTGAGAGTCGCTGTGAAACAAATTGCCTCACCTGGGATAGTTTTTTAATCATTACTATTATCTCTCACACAGTTCCCTGTTTCTCCAACTTCACCGCTCCCATGGGGACGGTGTTGTCTCCTGACTACCCAGAGGGCTATGGCAACAATCTCAACTGCGTGTGGCTGATTATCTCAGAGCCCGGCACCAGAATCCACCTGGCCTTCAATGACTTTGACCTGGAGCCTCCCTACGACTTCCTGACTATCAAAGATGGGGACCAGTCAGGAGCCACAATACTTGGACGCTTCTCAGGGGCAGAAGTTCCTTCCCACCTGACATCCAACAGCAACGTTCTGCAGCTGGAGTTTCAGGCTGATCACTCCATGTCGGGACGAGGATTCAACATCACCTACAGCAGTAAGCAACTGTAGAATTGAATTCAAACAATCAAATCATAGTAAAGCATTTTTACAAAAATATATTCATACATAAGTATCATGACTGACTGCAAAAGAAGAATTATCAAGAGTAAAGTGCAAACAAATTGCATTTTATATCTTATGAAAATAGAGGCTGGGATGAAGTTTAGCAGCATCTGTAATCTGTGTGAATATACACTTTCTCAGTCACAAAGCCAACCTTTGCCCTTTTGTTCTTTTTAGGTGTAGCTTAAGTGCTTTAACAATACAAAAAGCAGCATTTAGGACAGTGCATACAGTTCCTAACTCTTGTGCCAGATTGCCTAAAACAGCGCCACCATAATCCTTTTCTCCTGGCGAGGCCACAATGAGCTCTACAGACAGAGGCTGTTGTCACCCCCAGGTGTGCAGAGCAGACCACTGTTAGGGTTGTTTTTTCTTCTCTTCTACGGACAGCTACATCCATTTTCCTTATCTCCATTCTCCTCAAAGACCCCATTTCTCATTCACACAAGAGCGTTTGTCACTAGATCTTGTTCTCTTTCTTCTCATTACAAGCTTTTGGGCGTAATGAGTGCCCTGACCCTGGCATACCACTGAATGCCCGGCGCTTTGGAGACAGTTTCCAGTTGGGGAGCTCCATCTCTGTAGTTTGTGAGGAGGGCTTCATCAAGACACAGGGGGCTGACACCATCACATGCCATCTGGAGGAAGGCAAGGTGATGTGGAGTGGACTCATTCCCAAATGTGAAGGTACTGAAATTCAGTAGCTTATAATGTGGAGATGTGTGGTCGGTGGACAGAAATGTCAGCTATTGAGTTCGGAAGAGAAAGAAAGAACAGGGGAAATTTAGATAAAAAAAGTGAGTGGGTTACGTGGAACATGCAATCCACCCAAACGGGGCTACATTTATCTTGTACAGTTTTCAGGTATTTGTGTAACTCCAGCCCTTTGGTGATTCACATTTATTTTCTGTCATTGTTTTTCATGTGGGTACAAAACGATTTCTGAGCGGTATCATCTTAAAAACAGTAACTTTTCTCCATCTATTTTCCTCCTCTCCCCTCCCCTCCCCTCCCCTCTCCCAATCTTTGATGTATTTATATCGTTAATTTACATCTTTATCGTTACAATCTCTTCCACTGCTCCTCCACCTCTCTGTTCCCCCAGCTCCTTGTGGGGGCCACTACTCTGGGCCGTCTGGTGTCATCCTCTCCCCAGGGTGGCCAGGCTACTACAAAGACTCCCTGAGTTGTGAGTGGGTCATTGAGGCTGAGCTGGGGAGCTCCATCAAGATCAGCTTTGACAGGTTTGTGTGACAGTGCCGCAACAAGTCAGCCATGGAAATAAAGATACACACACTCTCTCTCTCTCTCTCTCTCTCTCTCACACACACACACACACACACACACACACACACACACAAAGAGGCAGACAAAAAACGGAGACGGTACACAATCCCCTGTGCGTATATCTACATACTGTACTGCAGCTGAATCTGACATTACTTAACCAAACACAGACTCAGACATATGTATACAGACACAAAACAAGTGAATTCATGCATGCTCTGTACATGTGCACAGACACAGAAGGCGTACCCTTAGCTGTGGAAGCCTCTGAGTTAGAAATAGAAAGTCAGAGGAGGTGGAACGCAGTCCTGGACCTACTTTCCAAAAATGTCGAAAGCCTCGAGTAATTCTTTATTTTGCTTACTGGCTCCCGCTCACTTCCTCGGAGAGCTGCAGTGAGGAAAAAAGTCTTGCTCTAACACTTTCATTTTTTACCATTAAGGAGCGAAACCTTAAAATGTTCATATTTTATAATCAAGGCTTTCTCAGTGCTGACACGCTCCTTTGTGAAGAAACAAAGAGCTACTTTCCTTATGATTTTTTTCATGAAATGAGCCCAAATCTTTTGCCCTGCTTTACTTAGAATGAGCCAAAGTTTTCTTATGTCTAGTTTATGCAGTTGATAGTGGTGTTATGCTGATGGTAATATGCCTCTCTGCATTCGTTCAGTTCAATTCAGACCTTTATATAAGCCTGGAGAATCATTGAGCTTTTCCTCTTTTTTTGCAGTAATGTTGAGATATGTGGAGTTTATACGCAAAGAATTTACAAGGGCAATACTGAAAACAGTTGCATACTGAGGTGAAGTGGTTTGAAACTGCGGTAGTGGGAGTGCAAGTGACTTGAAGCATGAGACAGTTTGTACAATGAGTTTTGCCACTTCCTGTGTTCAGTTCAGCATACATGTTTTATAGATTGGTGAATGTCCAATAAGGGATTCATTTATGAAAAAATATGAGGGGTAATCACACCTCTGTGACAGAGAGGGCCAACCAACTTTGTTATACAGAATACAGTGGTGAGTGTCATAGGGATCTCTGGTAATGAACCCGAGGGCAGAATGATAAACTGAGTCTCGGGATTTGAGAGTGGAAGCAGCAGCATGTCTATAGATTATATCACCATACTCAAGGACTAATAGAAAGACTGGCTCAGCTATACTTTCACTACAATTCAAAGGGAATCTGGATCTGTTCCTCTGAGTTTTTACCACAGTTTGGTGATGAGATTGTCAGTATGATGTTTAAATGATTCATCAACACCAATACCTAGATATTGATACTCAGTGGCTCTCAAATTCAGTGCCATTCAGTGTTGATAGGTCTTAACTGTTAAATCAATGTCTCTTGTGGAGCAAAGCAAGAATTTTGCTTTGCTTGCATTAATGTTAAAGTTTGAGGTTGTCATATGTAGCTTGCAGAACATTAAAAGAAAGTCCTAGGTTCTCAGCAGCAAGTTGTGCAGAGTCAGAGTCACTGTATTCATGACAAGATGGACATTACAGTCACCCAGAGAAATTGTAACCAAGACAGGGCCCTGAGCTGCTTGAACAATTCCAGCTATGACACACTGAAACCTTTCAGAAAGGTAATTCTGGAACCATCTGCAAGCAATTGCATCAAACCCAATATTACATAGTGTCTGAATAAACAGAGAATGATCAACTGTGTCAACAGCTCCTTAGAAGTCGATGAAAACAGCAGCACGACGCTTCCTTTTGTCTACACAAGAAACAATATCATTTCCAACTAATGTAACAGCAGAATGGTGGTACTATGCATGGGTCTGATACCAGACTGGTGAGGGCTCAAGACAGAATGTTTTGAGAGAAATGCTTTGAGTCAACAGTGATTCCAGGATTTCCTTGATTGGGAAGTTTGGATATTGGCAGATAGTGATTGAGATTGCTGTTGTCTCTTCCCTTGTGCAAAGGAATCACATGAGCAGACATTCAGATACTCAAAATTATACCAATTGAAATGGGAAGGTTAAATATGTGTGTTATTTGCTCAGTAATAAATGGAGTGCAAAGCTATAAAAAGAGGGGATTGAATTTGTCTGCTTCAGTTGATTTCCTGGGACCCATGGTTGGTAATGCATTAGGTACATCCCAAGTAGAAATAGATTGTAATGTGGACTGAGAAGCGTGATTTACAGAGTATATACTTGCACTATTAATAGGTATGGGTCCTGTATTCACATCCTGAAATAAATGCTAGGCAGATGTCCTTCTGGTCAGAAAATAGACAGTTGACACAATTCACATGCAAAGCTATAGCATTGGTGGTTTTATTCCTCACAGAATTTACTGCCTCTCATAATTTTTCCTCCTACAGAGGCTGTGCATTTATTTCTCAGTTGGCCAAAGTTAATAACATAACATAAAGATGTGTGGATTTTCTCATGCTGAAAATTTCTAGTGGTATTTTTCCCACAATATTGATAGTGATATTGGACCCCAAGTCTGATGATGTTGAGACCTGAGGGTGACCACGGATCTATACTATGTCAAATTTCCAAGTTCATTGATCTCATACTGTTGCAATGATTAGAACACTTGCTGTGAAAACTACTGCTTCTCGTTTATCTCCTCAAAATTAGACTGTTTTCTGTGCAGACACAAGAGGCTAAATGGCCTCAAACCCTTGAATCTGTCTTGTTTGGAATACAAATAATTGTCTGCTCTACACCTCCCTCCCTCCCTCTCTCTGCTCTCTTTACTTTTAAGGTTTCAAACTGAACTCAGTTATGACTTCCTGGAAGTGCACGACGGTCCCAACCTGCTCTCTCCTCTGATCGGCTCGTTTAATGGAACCCAGGTCCCTCAGTTCCTGTTTAGTAGCAGTAACTTTCTGTATCTGCTTTTCACCACCGATAACAGTCGATCAAACAGTGGCTTCAAGATATTCTACGAAGGTGAGAGCACGCTCCTGTTTCCTGCATGCACCGCAAAACATTACACTGGATGATTTATGAATGCAAAATATTTTTGGAACAGTACACAGATATTCTTTGTACTTAAACTTTACCCAGTTTTAAATTCAATTTGTCAATAAATGAAAGACAAAAATGCCAAATATCCATGTATACAGAGGTTAGTGGCGGTAGAAATATGAGTTAGTCTTGTAGCACTTTCATAAAGTTTGTAAATCTATATATGAAGACTAAATTGTGTTGAAGATGGATTACATAACAAGAGCACCAGTATTACCATAACAAGCTGGCTCAATGAGCTTCAGTTCTCAGGATGAAACTAAATTTATTCAGTTTATGTATGGGGAAGAATATTCAGGAATGAGACTACAGAATTTTAAACATTGCTTATTTTAGAGGGAAACCAAGGTCAGCACTGCTTTTGTAAGTTTTAAGTTACCACTGATGTTAATTCTCACACAATTATATCAGGTTATGCAGCCCGCCTGTTTGCAAGGCCTTATGTGTGAGGGAATGCCTCCAGTGTGAACTTAAAGCCAAACTTCAGGATAAAGTTGACTGTACATCTTAACTACTGCTCCATGTTGAATAATATTGTGCTGCAGACTGTAAATGTAAATGAACTGTGAAAGTAAAAAACGGAGAGCTCAATGGAATTGCGGGATTTATGTTAATGACGGATTTAAAGGGACCTGCTCCCAGTCCTTCGATTCACCGCTCTGCTTTCGTATGTGTTCCTGGACCTTGCTGCCTCTTGTCAGGCACAACAGTAGCCCCTAGTTTAAACACGCAAGCTTGGAGTGAGGTCATCTTCAAGTATATGGTAGAGGAAAGAGAACTATTAGCCCTTAGAGGTGCATATTTGAATACTCTGAATAACTACCGCCTGGGTAAAATCTGCTCTCAGGGGGGTTTGAGTTGTAAACTTTTTTCTTTCCACATTATTAGCCATGGACTTGTAGTCTTTGAAAAATCAAATAGAAAAATACTCTGGACATAGTGTGATCTATTTTCACGATTGTTTGCACTAGCGCCATTACCCTTGTCACTCAGATGTGATTCATAAGACTGAGTTTGTTATTATGTCTGTATTATTGACTGAAAGCAGACCACAAGTGCCTTTGTCTTATTATGTTTCACTCTCAAGTGCATTTCTCTTTTGTTGATGAGGCTATTGAAAAGCAATAACAGTAAGATCATATTAGCTTCTTCCATTGCGATTTAGGGCATATCTTATTGCTGAAATGCTTTAGGGAAAGCCAGCCTAGTTCATTTGTAAAATTGGTCTTACAAAGTAGAGCTGTTGGGAATTATCCTGTGAATAAACTGAGGTGCAGAAACATTGCACCGTATCCTTTGTATGCAATGTATAATTTAGATCTATTCAGTTACAAAACAACTACAAAATATTGTCAAATTGTACATATTTAAGGTCATATATTTTGTTTGTGTAATTTCACTCACCATTCTTTTTATTATTATTGCTGTTTTTTTCCCCACCATATGCCTGCACCTTCGAGGCAGTGATCAATGAATGCTCTACTTCCCGAACATGTGCACGAGTTTTCTTACGCAATGTACTACTGGAGGAGAGCAAGACAAGTTGTACAAAGGAAGAGCCCTATTCTCACATGAATAATCAGTGAGCCCGGGCTGTTACACATTATTAATGTTTATGACTGTAATCTATAGCTCGCAAAACATATAATGTGATTGGGTTATGCTGTTAACTGCCATTTCTTGTTGATAATGCTCCATCACATGACCAAAAGTAACTTCTGCTGGCCATGCAGTAGAACTACACTTCTAATGAATTAGAATTTATAGCAAAGAGGTATTGATCCTTTACAGATCGACAATATCTGTTTGACCCGTTGAGAGTGTGTCTATCTGGTGCTGGTGCAAAATTCCAGAAATTTCACATTGTGTGCTGTACCTTTAAATGCACTTCATGCTGGGCTCACAGTCACTGATGCCAGATATCCCAATTGAACAGGATACTATTTGCTGACATGTCTAAGTCCTCTGATTGGGTCAGTCATCTGAAACTACTACAGCACCAGAAAATGGACTAGACCCTGGACACCTCAGAAAGAGAACAGAAGGTGATTTCGAGTTTCACCTTGCAGCTTTGTTGATATCTGCTCTGCCTTCTTCAGAAAAAAAAATGTAATACAAAATATATGTATACCCACAGTTTGATTCAAGTAGCAAGAAATTTCTGGTATCTATTGCACATCAGATGTGCTTCATTCTAAACTGGTGTTTTCAGTGATATCATACTGGCTGTCTGTGTGGGTGCTCTGAAAATATGAATGGACAGATACAGAAACAGACCACAGCCATTTTTATGCTTAATGCTTAATTGCACTACAGCAAAAGCAAGAGCTAAAAATACAGGTTCTGATTATCCTAGCTCAGAATAGCCTACCCAAGGATGACCTGATAACTGCTTGCACAACTGTTGCCAGTCATTGCCTAAAATCTGCATATTTTTAGTGCATCAAAAGCAGCCCTACTTGGAAGGTATCCAAACGGCAGTCCTGGAAATCACAGGAAAAACGGGGGCATCGCCTTGCAGCTTGCATCACATAAGATTAAGAAGGAGCTGGCATTACTGAGCAATCAGCTCATTCTATGAGCAAAACCAGTGGACAAAAATATCTTCATGAAAAACAGAAGTGGTGGTTGAACATGCATAGAACATAAGCAAGTATATTTGTGTCACCGAGGTCAGTTCTCTTGGCCCCATGAAACTAGTGCCCTGTACTCCTCCTCAGCACCCGTAACATCTGCCTTCCACCATCTGACCTTCTCTCTGTGGTTAACTTGCATATATGTATCAAGGTTATTCAGAATGAACTGTCAAACATCACAGCAGTCAGTGCAATAGTTCATTTGTCTTCAAAGTCTCAACTGAATCGTGTCATAAAGCAGGCTTTGCTATCGTCTGAAATGTGTCACTTTTGCGGTGCAGCATCTTTTGTTCGTCATGTAATATATTTTTCCCACTTTTGACTGAGCATGAGCGAGCATTCATTTTTAAAGTTAAAAGTCAAAATCAAAGACAGAGTAAATCTCTTACTTTGAAAACCGTTCTTTCTTCCTCTATTATGTATGCAACCCGAGACCTACCTTTGTTGTGACGATTGTAATAACATCAAAGGCTCTGTCTCTTTTTTGTATGTATGTGGCCTAGAAATTTTAGTGATAGCAAAAATAGAATTGAAATGCCATTTCATGTTTCATGAACGCTGTATAACTTTAATTTACCTCTGTCGCTCAACAGTCATATTTTATTTGCATGAATAGTTGATCATAATCAGACATATTGTGTGGCAGACTGGAAAAACATGCGGTCCCTTGCACAGAACTACTGTATTAAATGCATAGTCCACATGACACATCACAATGAAGATGTGACTTGTAATCATCATCTCCCATCACAGGAACAGACAACAATCTAGGTTAACACAAAAACACTATGTGCAGTTCATGAGCAAAGTGGACTTGCTATTAAAAATCAAATACAACAGCAGCTAAATTCAGTTGTCATGACACATATTGATTAAAAAACTGTTTGATTTGAATTTCTCTAGTGGTCACATTGGACACATACTCCTGCATGGATCCTGGTGTCCCGGTGAATGGCATACGGTTAAGCCATGACCTGTCCATCGGCTCCACGGTGTCCTTCCAGTGTGACCCAGGATACAGGCTGAGTCACGAGGAGCCGCTGGTTTGTGAGAAGAACCACTTCTGGAGCCACCCACTGCCCACTTGTGATGGTACACACATCACACTTACTGTTACATTTTCCATAACAGGCACCAGCGTCATCCATGAAATACATGACGTCACAGTTTTATTTTGAGTCAGTGCTAATGAAATGTTTCCTTTCTGTCATACTATTTTGGTTTGTATTTTCTTAAAATGACTCCAGATGATACCATCTGAAATGAGAGTTGAATGACCACAAAATACAAAGGCCGCCCATGTCGTCTTTGATGCATTCTAACATGAATGTGAAGAGTCATTGAAAGGACATCTGTTTACCTGGTTATGACTTGAAGTTTTGTTTTTTAGGAAACACACATAAACAGCCTATTTGTACACACTGTATGTATAGAGTCTTTTAGCCCCAATACTGAATAGGATGCTGCCACTTGTGACTGGCAAGAGGTCTCTAAATTTATTTTGCAAAAGGTTCTTACAGCAGCTGCTGCCATCGCTGTATTTATTCTCAAGCCTTGAAAAAAAAACAATACAAAAAAACAAAACAAAAAGAACATGGCCTTGCTGGCAAGAGGTAACAACACAATGATAAGCGACTATGGGTAGCCCACAGCAGGTCTAACTAACCAAACAGACGCTTGTCAGAATGCTTTTCATTCAACAAATAGACCCTGTCCTTGTGTGAGCAAATTACTTGGGGTGTTATGAATCATGTTATACCGAAGACAGATTATGCTGAATCCTAAAGCATGAAGTTCAGCATGTTCCTGATGATTTCTAATCTCCTTGTCTTCCTGATTGTACACTTTAACTCTTTTGGCTGTTTAGAAGCACAGTGAAGGACAATTGTAGTCATTATTGTTGCAGTGCACAAACCGTAAATGAAGTCTCTTAGTCACGGATCACTGAGTTGAAAGAATATAACGAACAAACTGCATGCAAGGGTCAGCTGGGAGCACCATATCGTGCATATGATACAGTACCGTGCCATACAGCTTCAGCCCAGTGGTTGTCCTGGAAAACGTTTTATATCTTGGAGCATTTTCTTGCCTAGGTGTGTGCCAGACTGGTGCCAAATGCCTTGGCTCTCTGCCTATGGAGCCTCTAAAGTAGATCGTTTGCCAAGCATACTCATCCACTTTTAATGACTTTATGTAATTTTGGCTCATTAATAAAATATTTGATATAATTTTGTTGGTGAGTAAGAATTCAGGCCTTGATGTGTTGTGCTCACTTGAGAGCCCAAGGGTGGAAGGAGAGAGGATAAGAGGGGGGTGGGTGTGTGCAGCTGTGGAGCCTCAGGCATCTCAGTGATCCTCCAAAACATCATCTGACATTCATTACTTTGAAAATATGTGCATGCGCAAGAGTTCTACTTCTAATATTTGTCAAGATCGCTGTTTTCAGGAAGACATCAGGGTGCTTGGCTCAAACATCACTCTGAGGCCATTCAGACCAGTCAAGAACGTACACATACAGAAACCCACACACGTCGACATAAAGGAAGAAGAAAAAGAAAAAAGATCATGTCAAACTTCAAAAATGCTACTTTTAAAAAGCAAAACCCTTAATGTGAAATGACCTTTTAGTTCAAACACAGTGACAGCATGTGAGAACTATTGCATGTTTGAGCATTATCCAGTTAGACCAGTCAACCTTCAGATGGATATAACATTAACCTCCCGGTCCTCAGCAGCCAATGACGATAGAGATTTATCTCATTAACGTCCTTTGATGAGATAAGGGGCTTTGTGGCAGGTAAGTGTTTGTCAATCGTCAACATGCGTGAGGGTCATATTACTGAGGTGACGATGAGTGTTGCTCCTTTCGATAGCGCTCCCTATCACCTCGACTGTGACTGCACGATGGGTTACAAGTGGATTATCCTCCCAACTCGACTGAAGTAGTTGGACGCAGCACAGGGGTGATTGTTTCTATTTGGAAGAAATTCAGAATCATTTAGAAGTCACAATCAAAATTAAAAAGTAGATGCTTTAATCCGCTGAATATGCTTGTGAATTGTAAATAAATTTCATGCATAATCATGTTTTCTGACAATGTGTTTCAGGTGACGATACTATAGGAGAGAGGAAAGTATGGATAGATAACTGAATTTAATGAATAATTTAGTGTCCTGGCAGTCGGACAGGTTTTGAGAGAGAGAGGGGAAAAAAAAAAAACATTGTGTTGGCAGAATTACAGGTACTCATAAAAATAGCAGGACAGGATGTGATATGACTCAAATGCATTATTCATTTAAATCGCTCCTCTGTCTTCAGGTGAAGGATTTATTGGTTCATTTGCAATTTTCATTTTTTTTTTTTCCAGCAACAGTTATCATTCATTATCTCCCCTCTCTATTCAGCATCATGTGGTGGGGATATCAGGGGACCTGGAGGGATCATCTTATCACCCGGCTACCCAGAGCTGTATCCTAACTCTCTGAACTGTACGTGGAGCGTAGAAGTCAGCCATGGAAAAGGTAGGAAAACCCCAGTAGGATAATGTTATACTTTGCCATCCAAGTATACATTCAATGCATACTAAAATACTTTTTTTTTTTTTTTTACTTCAGGAACTCTTAAACTATAGATATGTTAATTAAAGAAATATATTTATTTTGTGCTTGTGGGGCTCGTTTACATACTGCACCTCAGTAACAGCACGTTTATTTTTATAGTCCTTGCCACAGTGACACTCAATAGTCCTAACAATGGCCAGATTATGAAACTATAAATTAAGAAGACGCCACCTCCACAGATTCCAAGAACATTACAGGGATTTATTATTATAAAGTGAGAAGTGAGTAGGGCATATATTTTACTTCAGCAAAGATCATTTAAATGCACTCGCTTTTTCATCGATGGCCACTGGCCAGAATGATATTACACTCTGAGGTGTTCGTTTATTCAAAAATTAACTCTGTGCTTCCTTTCATAACGCGTACTCTGGTATCTGAGATTTCAGTTTAATTTGAAGGTCTTCTTGATCTGCACTGTTACTTATTTGTGTACAGTAGGCTGCTTTAAACATCGTCAGTTGGATAGGCTTTTACAATGTTCGAAGAATATTGCATTTTATCCATTTTTAACCCTGCTCATTTAATAGATTTGACATTTCAAAGGTTCACCTGGTAATGAAATTCTGGTATCCCAGTTTTATTCACATATCATTCTTTTTTAAATTAGTTTAATTCTGTTATCACAGCTCTCGCTGTCAGTTATGTGAGCAGTGACCAGTTCTCCAAGCCATTCTTATTCATTTGAAAAGTACACTGACCTTATCTCGATGCTCTAGCACTTATATTATCATTATATTTTCTTATCGTCTTCCAAAAGGCCCATTGAAATGCCGTAATGCACTTTTTATACATTTACAATTGATCGTGTTGTCAGGCACTTCTATCTCCTCTAAAGAGTCGCCTTTGTTGGTTGAAGTCTCACAGACTCATCAACAATCCCTCCATCCTGAGATGTTGATACCATAAAAATGTAATTAAGTATTTTATAATTTCCGCCTCAATGCCCAATTTGTGTTTAACTCCTCTCATCAGTTCATGTTTCTTGCCATGTAAGACAAGATCAATGTAATTACTGTACACATACACATACAAAGTATGTCTTTTTTCTGGTCTTATTTCTTTTTAATTGCTATAACAGTAACCTCACTGACATTCTCCTGTCAACAGCATTATCCTTTTCATTTCTTACTTCAACATTAAACAATAACTGGAAGCACAAAACTCAATTGCACCCACAACTGAAAACTAATAACAAGTAAAATGATGAAAACTTCCAACATATTGACTAATGAAAGTCAAATTTGGTGCAGGGCCTATTGCTAGGTTATACAAAATGACCTTATTAATGTGGAAACTTTGTGTACATAAATATTAATTAAAAAAAAAAAAAACTTTTACACTGACCTCAAATAAAACCATAAAGCATGATAAACAAATTTGATTAATTGTAATTCTCAAGCAATGAGAATAAGCTCTTACACTGTGGGACCAGAACAGTGACTTTAAATTTTGGCATCAAAAATAAAATTTGGCTTTGAAAAAAGAAACATTGTCATTGAAACACTTGTATTGGAAAAAGTTGTGCTGGCACTGAAAAATGTTCCACAGAGGATATAAAACACATCATTAAAAATCAAAAATCATCATTCAATATATTTTGATATGAGGTTTGTCTTTCAGTGTTACTGGTTTTCAATTTTCACTTCCTGTCACTGTTTTAGTGGAGAAGAGCGGTTTGAGAGTGCTGAAGGGGGATTTACATATCTGCATACCAGTGAAAAAGTATCACTCCAGTGGACCTGAGGCCTACTCTGGAGCCTCTGACATGACCACTCATCCAACATAGCTTAGCTAACCTCAGCTATCGTAGCTAATGTTAGCTAATGTCAGCTATCAGAGCTAATGTCAGCTATCACAGCTAATGTTAGCTAATGTCAGCTATCAGAGCTAAAGTTAGCCAATGTCCACTCTTATAGCTAACATTAGCTGTGAGTAGCTGCCATTAGCTAATGTTAGCTAATGTCAGCTATCAGAGCTAATGCTAAGTTCTGTTTGAAAAACAATGGCAGAGAGAAACACACTTATTTTTTTGAAGTTCCAGGTTATATCGGTAGGTGTGCAGCATCATTTATATTTGATATGTATAATGTGGGAAACGATTTCTTCAAGTCTTTCTTTGTCCTTACAGGCCACTCAAAGCACCTGTATTGTAACTGCATGAATAGACAGACATGAAAAACCCAGTAGGGAACCTGGCTTGCCTTAGCTTAGCATGGCAGCTGACATTAGCTAAGTTAATTGTTTGTTCCAGCCTGGTTTCATGTGGAAAACCAATGGCACAGTAAATCAGATCACATTTCTTAAGGTTGTTTTCATTATGTTGATGTCTTCAGATATTATCTGACTTACCAGAAATACAGGTGATGTTTTCCATTAGGGGCGCTCTTCCCTGCATGGAGAAGTATATAAAGCTCTTGCTTTATATGTGAAAACAGATTATGAATCTTTTACCATGGCACTGATTTACCCTGTGTATTTTTATTCAGTGGCTACTGACTGTAAGACACATTCATCTTTCAGGATAGCAGCTATGTAACCATTCTGCTCAGTAATTACCAACGTGCCTGTACCTACTAAATTAGAATATCGAGATGTCTTAGATAGGGATGGCTCTTGATTAATTGATCGTTTCCCTTTATCCTCTGTCATATAATTGCTGTTTTACAGAGCACAATCAATCATTCCATTTGGTCATCCATTTTATGGCCGTTTGGGAATTTCTTTATCAAGTGAGCCAAAAGTTGTGGAGGACATTATAGAGTCATATTTGAACAGATTCAACAGATGGCATTAAAATGGCAGCACTTATTGTACTGAAAACCAGCCAACTGGCCATCATGGATGGAATAAAGATGTTGTTATTGGGTCTGAGTTGCAGTGTGAAAATAGAGGCAGGGTGTAGAAACCTTGAGATCTTGTTTTCCAAACTAAAAGTTAAATAATAGTTTGTTGATAGAAAATTCACACTCATTTTGACCGACCTGAATACAATTTCTAGATTTTGTTCGCTTCTGTAGCACATTTTGTATCATTGATTATGTTCTCTCTCCTCATGAAAACAGACTAATGCTCATGAACGGGGAGAGAGGCCATGCCATGCATTTTCACTCTTTAGTTTTCATTGGAAATTATACACTTCACATTTCGAAATTGCTTTCAATTTTTTTTCATTTTGATTTTAGTGTGATAAGTTTAGTGTGATTTATTTAGTATTGCTGCTGAAGGATTAAAGCATTCACTATTTAATGAATGAAAATTGTGTAGATGTATGTCAGCAAATGAAGCCCCAATTAATACAACTGATTTGTAATCATGATAATGGATTTTTAAATTATAACTAAAATTGAAAATGTAATAATTCATTCACATTCCATTTGAGGTCATTGCATTAAATTTCAGTCTGTGCCCTGTAATGTAAACAAGTCAATGGCTTAACCTTAAGGGTCAGTGTTGATATGAAAATGTCAAATATATGCATCACATATTCTATTCAAAAGGGTTTTTTTACATCAGTTATTGAATGTATTTTCCTGGAAACCTCTAACGCTGGGCGTTCTTATTTTCTCCTCCAAGGTGTCCAGTTCACTTTCCATTCCTTCCACCTGGAGGATCACCATGACTACCTTCTGATAACAGAAAATGGCAGCTTTGCCCAGCCACTGGCTCGACTCACTGGCTCAGAGAGGCCAGCGCCAGTTAACGCTGGCCTGTACGGGAACTTCAAGGCCCAGCTACGCTTCATTTCTGACTTCTCCATATCGCTGCAGGGATTCAACATCTCCTTCTCTGGTATGAAGGCATATGATACTTCTGTCTGTAGGAGGCAGGAGTGGGGAGTGTTGGTAGATGTGTAGACAGGATGAGTGGGGAAGGTTTTGAAAGAGGAAGGGAGATGAATCGTGTGAAGGAGGCAGAAGGGAGGAGTGAGGGTGCTGCAAATGCCGTGGGTGGAGCTCTTAAGTAGGAGGGGTATAAGATAAAGTGAAAGACACTGTGGCAGACAGAAAGAAAGACAGCTCTTTCATTGATGAGATCAAAAGTGGTAAGCCTCTCTAGAGCATGCATGAAGTAACATGAGGAGTGATTTGTCGGTCAGAGTGGGAGCAGATTTCAGGTAGACCATGCCTCAGGCGGCGCCCATCAGAGGAGGATAATTAAGAGACAACGAGGTCACGCAGGTAGACGGTGTCTGACCGTGACGGGAATGATCATCAAAGCATGTCATGTGGGTCAGTATCCTCAGGACTGTGGAGCCGGTGGGGAAAGGGTGAAAGAGAGAGAGAGAGAGAGAGGTGTAGATGGAAGCTTAAGGAGAGAGCGAGAGAAAAGAGATGAGACAGATGGTGATGCTGAGTGAGCAGGGTTGATGGAGAGGGTGGAGAGAGGGAGTGAGGTAGAGAGAAAGAGAGATGGTGTAAAGTGGAAAAAAGGGAGAGAGAGAGAGAGAGAGAGAGAGGGTCTGCTTCACAAGCATCCTGCCTAAATGTTTGCCCGCTGTTCGCTGAAGTGAAGCATAACTTATACGGCCATGAATATTCATGAAATTTAGTTGCGAGTGTGTCTGCGTATGTGCTGCCATGCTCTGCAATTAGCATCTATAGATTTCCTGATTACAATTTTTTTAACCTTTTATGACCTTTTGATGGAAATTTGGCAATGCTGTCATGCCACATTGTGCACAAAGGTGCTGCTGTTACTTTTCGCTGTCCTGAAATCAACTGGCATGCTGCAAAATACAAGTCGTCAGAGGAGTGCTGACGGGAGTCGCATACACATGTCAAATGATAAGGCCACCAGCAGCCCATCTATAACACACAGGGTGGCCTAGTTTCTACAGAGCCCATTCTTCATCCAGACATGCACGGTTCAAGCTTTTGGCATGAATCCCAACCTGATGAAGTGTTCTTGAGCAAGACTGTTAATCCCCGCTAGCTATGACATTGCTTTCTTTGGCTGAACCTGCAGTTTCATTTGAGGCAGCAAGAGAACATACCCGCAGGGAATATTAACAATATCAATTATTACGTCACAAATCATTCTAATAACATGTTAGTAGTAAATTTTTGTGGGTTAGACAGCATTTTTACATGTTGATACTGATTTATTTATTTTTTATTTTTTTGGCTGCCCTGTTTCCAGAGTATGATCTTGAACCATGTCAGGACCCTGGAAGGCCTCGGTTCGGCTGGCACACGGGCTCCAGATTTGGCATTGGTGACTCATTGGCGTTCAACTGCAACACGGGCTATCGTCTACAGGGGGCCAGGGAGATTGTGTGCTTGGGAGGTGGCCGCCGCATGTGGAGTGCCCCTCTGCCAAGGTGTGTGGGTACGTGGTCAGCTGCTTTTATTCCGTTTTCTTTCCTGTTTGTGCATGTGTTTTGCAGAATTTATGCTGTTAGTCAGGTTTCATGTGTATTTTGGCAGAGATGTAAACTTTTTATTACACATTCAAGAACACTTTGCTTAAGTGGATTACAATTAAAAGCTCAGACCTGTGATTAATACTGATTCGAGCTGATAGGTTAAGCCCATCCTGGGAGATCTTTTCCACTGAACGCTGCTCTGAGGGAAGGTCCAGGCAGAGGAGTTCAGGGACAATACCACTGCACTGATTTTCTTTTTCCCCTGGAGAAGCTCAATTACATTGCTAGCACATTTTAAGAGCTGACTCCAGAGATAGTTGTTTCACAGCAGAGGTATTGCGTCTTTTAAACTGGTTCCATCACACCCTGTGATGGAGTGCTGAGCATGTTTTTGCACAACCCTGCCTCTGGCACACCAGTTCAACCCTTAGTTAGAAAAGGATGGTGACATGAATTTTACATGACAATAGTGTCTTGGAAGCAATTAGCAAAAATATTTATGTATGGATAGTGCTGCATGCATAGCATGTATCGATGTCCCTCTCATTCATAGTCTGTAATTTGCTCTTGTTGATTCAGAGCAGTTCATTTTGGACAGTCATCCTTTACTGTCTTGTCTTGGCATGGTGTAAGAAAGCCAATGGGGTAAATCTTAGAAATGAAGCCTGTAATGTATTTTACACTGAGCGTTTAATAGTCTCCTCAACATTTCACAGTGTATCAGTGCCAGTTCATGATGATTATTATGTTAATGAAGTAATAAAAGGGATGGACACATGGATGAATCAGTAATTACGATCATCCAAATAAGACATTTGAATTATACCGTTATCTTTTTACTATCATGCTAATGACCAGTTATGTAATGTCTATTATTTTAGTGTATTTATTCCAAATCTAGTAGGTTTTGCACTGCCTGTTGTTATGTCGCTGATGATGTCTGTTGTCTGTGTGTGCAGCGGAGTGTGGATCGACAATCTCCAACAATGAGGGAGTTCTTTTGTCTCCAAACTATCCAATGAGCTATGACAACAGCCACGAATGTGTGTACAGCATTCAGGTCCAAACAGGCAAAGGCATCAACATCACTGCCAGCACCTTTCAACTTGCACAGGGTGACATCGTCAAGGTAAAGACACAATGCAGTCACTCGACTTTGTTGACAGGAAACCGATAACCAAGAAATAAAAAGGGATTTGGTTCAAAACCAAGCCAAATCAGTCTGTGTCATTTTTTAAATTAATGTTTAAGTATGTGAGGCAGGTCCTGGTGTTTTTTTATTATGTACAACACAGGAAACAAAAAAGGGGATTTTGTGGCAAACACTAGGCGGAATGCACAATTATTTTGCCTTGGAAGCCCGAGCAAAGGTCAAACAGCCGCAGCAGCAGCATCCGTTGGAAAGGAAGAGATTCATTTCTTTGCTCAAGGGCATTTTAACAGTTTTGCTAAGCACCACAGATGTGATGCAAATGACTATGTTGTCCCCACTTCACAGCTGGAATTCACTCTTTTTGGGATGCAGATGCCTTGTCTAATGCTCCAATTAACAGAGCACTGTAGCCCACTATCAGTGTTTTCAGTAATGGAGTAGACAGCAGTCTCTTGTACTTAGTCATTTTGTGAACATCTGAAAAGTGGAAAGGCATGCTTAGAGAGCTAAATTGACTCGAAGAAAGGGGAAAAACAAAACAAAACAGAGAGGGCCCCAGTAGTCTTTCAAAGGAAGAGCTCAGAGCCTTGTATTTCATGTCTTGTTACTTCACATTGTTGTCTATCAGGAAAGATTATGGTTACTGCTGGAAATTCATACATTTAGAATTTTGAAAGGATGCCTCAGTAAATAATTTACATTTGGCAACCGGATCAAAAATTATCTGCGATAATAAAAGAATAACAATTTACCTTACACTTTGCTTGAGGAATGGACTGCTTTTAAACTCTCATTGAGTTTCAGTACTACAACATTGAAGAACATTTAATATTTGGTTGATAATTGCTGTTAAATTGTCTTTTTTTTGGGGGGGGGGGACATCATGAATCTCACCATCTTGTTAATTTAGCTCTGCAGAGGCACAGTAGCAAATCAATGGGAAGAATTATGGTCACTCCAATCTAATTTTCACATCCCATTTAGGACATTGGGTTTGCAATATAGGTGCCATATAAAACAGAGGATATACAGTACTAATAGCTTCGTTTTAATTGTGGCTCTCTTTCTTAAGTATTAATATTTAATTCTTAATATTATCATTCTGCTTTATTGTGGGTATTTAATTCTCCAAAAGCAACAAAACTCACCATCTTGCTGTTCTGCCTCTCATCAGGTGTATGACGGTAAGGATGGTGCTGCCCCACTCCTTGGCACGTACACAGGCACATTGATGCAAGGTCTGTCCCTTACCAGCACCTCCAACTATCTGTGGCTTGAATTTTACTCTGACCATGAGGCGACGGCAGCAGGGTTCCGGCTCATATACCACAGTAAGTCACATTTCATTTCCCTGGGGGAGGAGGGCCCTAAAGCTTTTCCAAATGAGTGAATTTAGCCTCACTTCAGGACCCAGGCATTTCAAGTAGCAGAATTTAAAAGAAAATTTTAATTGACCCTCACCCTGCTTCACTGTGTCTTTCACTGTCAGGGTATCCATTAAACACAGCATGGTGTTTCTGCGCCATTCCTGCAGGAAAATTAGCTTTTTTTTTCCTCTCCTCCCTTTCACTCCCTCTGAATCTCTCTATGTGAATCCCTTTTCCCTCTTTTCCTTTGCTCTTCACTCCTGCAATTAACGTCCAAGCCTACCTAACTGTACCTTGTTAAAACAGGTGAATTATTGTTTGTATTCTTTGAAATCAGTGTGTTTGTGTGTGCATTAGCATTTGTGCATGCCTCTACACACAGTATGTGTGAGAGTGTGTGTGTGTGTGTGTGTGTGTGTGTGTGTGTGTGTGTGTGTGTGTGTGTATGTGTGTGTGTGTGTGTGTGTGTGTATTGAAAGTTTGGTACACTGCTGTAAGTGGGCCAGTAATAGATGGGTTTTGTTTCTGCACCTAATTGGCTTGCTGACTGTGTGTTGTTGCTAACCGTTTCTAATTTATTACTCTGACGCTAGAATGTTTTGGTGACACTGCATTTTGCAGTCCAATTTAAAGTGTTTTTGTGTTTCACCTGCGATTGAGCTCTCTGAATTCTTTTTGTCTGCCAGTGTGTTTTCCAAGGTAGAAGTCAACATAGTTAGTGAGAATGGCTGTGGTCCAAGAGCTGCTTTGACTTGAATAGTATGAAAGGAAGAAAAAAGTTTCAGCTAACTTGCAGTTACTAGGCCTACACTGGCTATTTCTGTCTGTGATAATTGAACAAAATGTGCCACGTAGAAACTCTCAAATTAAATAACAGTTTTACAATAGAATGTGTTTCAGTATTACTCATGCTTTTGGTAGTGCATCATGACAGACCTGCAAAAAAAAACAACAAAATGTACAATTAATGCAGAATGTGTACCCATTTACATCAGCTAAATAAATTGCTCTCAGCATCTAAATGCAAGTACAATTAGTTGAGAAGAAATGATGGTTTAATTACAAGCTGCCTTTCGAGTTACAGAATTACCCATAATTAAGTATCGCATAATTTCATTTCATTCCTGATTTTTCCAGGAATGTGCACAAGGTAAATAGAAGAATGTAAGCTAGCACCCTGTATCCATCTCAAAGTGCAGCCTTTAGTTGGTCCTTTCAACCAACTTGAATAGCGCTTTTCAACATGGAGAAGATTGACTGATGTATGAACAGCATGGGGGCAAGTGGAGGGTGGGATATGGGCACCTTCCATCTTGTCTGAACATGAAATCTGATCATGTTTTCATGACTCTTCTACCAAAAGTGCTGGGGTAATTTTCTAAATGTGAGCAGTAACTGCTGGAGATTTATACTGGCCATGACACTTGTAATACCACCATAACATCTGGCATGGGCATGGACCTCGCTGTGAGAAGAGATCATAAATCAGCTCTGCTGGGTTTATGTGCGGCCACTGTTGCTGCATAGCAGAACACTTACATTTAGTGCCTGAAAGAGAGTAACACATATAACAGCCATGGTCAAGTTCAAACAAGGAGAGATAAAGAGTCACTGCAACATTTTCTTGTTTGTGGCTTGTTTATTTTATTTCTTCTGTATTACCCCAAAGAGTTAGGAATGGATGGGCTGTTTCTCCATTGTGGTAAATATCCACACTCCATTGAACATTTAATTGTGAACATCTAATTGTTCTGCCTGTCCAAAAGGAATCTTTTACTGCCAAGTAATATAATGGGACTGTAAGCCCAGCCCTCATCTGTGCTCAACTGGAAATTAATTCTCAAAGCTCAATCAATACCTTTTCACAATGCAGATAAATGGCGCTGGTTTACAGAATGACTGCTATACAGTGGACTTGGTTTTGAATTCTGACAAGCAGTTCTGTGTTCAAATGGTTTTGTGGTCTTCATGTTATATCGCTCTTCAACTCGCTCTCCACCTTCTTGTCCTTCTCCTGTGTTTCTCAATCTTACTTGTCCAGGCTTTGAGCTATCCCACTGCGATGATCCAGGTGTGCCGCAGTTTGGCTTTAAAGTCAGTGACCAGGGTCACTTTGCTGGAAGTGCCATCACGTTCGGCTGCGACCAAGGTTACACCCTGCACGGCAGTGGCATACTCAAGTGCATGACTGGAGAGAGAAGGGCATGGGACAACCACCTGCCATCATGTATAGGTAATCCCTTCTGCCTTTGTATGCTGTCTTTGCCTCTGTCTCACTTTCTGGCCAGAAACATTCTGTCTCTCGGTCTCCGGTCCGCCTGTCTGCATCTGTAGTAGCTTATATTATTATTCAGGCACACAACATTGCTCAGCTAGGTGTTAATCCTAAGGATTTATCCTGAGATAATTTCTACTTAATTGAACCGTGTTGAGAGAAAATAGGCAGTTTGTCATTTTGTAAGAGAATGTAAACATGCTTTGATGTTTTTTTTATTATTAGTCTATAGATCACTGATCTCTGTGTGTGTCCTTATTGCAGAACTGGCTGTATGGAGTCATTAAGAACACTTTAGCGAGGCAATCTTAATTGCCTTTGAGCTTTCACCGGGTTGCTCCAACTGTTTCATTCATAGGCTGTGTTATTTAGATGTTTTAATCTACAAGCAATTGACCAGCATTTTTCTAGAAGGAAAGGCATAATTATCAGAGTATTCATGTCTGATTGAGTCGTGGACATGTTGCACAGTCCTCACTGTACTTTTATATTCTGAACATGCTGAGACAGAAAGACGGAGAAATGATAAACCTATTACCTGCATGCTGCTAGCGTCTGGAAGGTGTTGTGAGGCAGTGTCTGTTTTCTGATGCCTAGCAGTGATGGATTAGGGTAAAAAATTATTTACAAATTTCCAGACTTGTGCAGAGTTGCACTTTAAATGCCACCGTGTCCCGCTGCCTTTTTTAAAGAAAAATGTACTTGTTTCTTTTTCGATAAAAGGACTTTGGTGTGGCATTGTGGCATGTTCAATACAATCACAAAAAAAAGCTAAATCGGTTTATTGATTAACTGTTTAACAGTGCTGGACTGAATGACCAATATTGATAGTGAGCTTTGTATCTGTGAGCTGAATGTGAAATGGGATTTTCCAGCCATTGCTCCAGGGCCACATCCTGGCTCCTGTCAAGGACTTTTACATTTGCTTGGTGTTATGATACTGATTATAGCACACCACTGTGGCAATCTAATGCAATTTTCCTATTAATTAAGTGCCGGTTGTTCTGTAATATAGATAGCAAGACGATAACCAGGGGAAAGACAACATAGATTGGATGATAAGATATTCCTTCAGTCATTAACATTTGTAGCAGTGGCCTCCCTGCAGTGCAAGGCCCAGCCTATATATTCTCTGGACACAGTCTTTTTAAAGTTAATTAATGGCATCATTAGGAGGCATACTTAGAGACAAAACAAGTTCTGCATCTGTGAGGGTGTCTGCCCAGTCCTTGTTGCAGTCCCATTACCTGTTAGAAAAAGAAAATTGTTCATTTTCAGCGGAGCCTAAACTGTTGTTCATTAGTCCTCATTGTAGACTCTGAGCTCCAGTGAGCTCAGACTCTGACAGTGTTTTTTCTGTATTTGGTTTCAACATTCTATATGAGTGTTTGCTTGTGTCTGCATGGGTCTCAATTTCTTCTTGTGTGAGTTTGCATTTTTGGAGGTTTTCATGTATTTTGTGTCCATTTGTGTTTGTGTGTGCTTGCAGCTGAGTGTGGTGGTAGTTTCAAGGGTGAGTCCACCGGGCGTATCCTCTCTCCTGGGTATCCCTTCCCCTACGACAACAATCTGAGGTGCACCTGGACAATTGAGGTCAATGCTGGCAACATTGTCAGGTAAACCGAGTTGCTAAAAACATGTTAATATGCATCCCAGATTCCCAAAAAGAGGAGGCTTTGGAAAATGTAAATAAAAACAGAATGCAGTCAGACAAACTGTGTTTACTGTCAACAGTTTAAAGAATTGTTCCTAGTAATCACTGTTGTACAATCATGTGTTCACAAAGTGGTGAACCTTGTTCCATCCTTGTGAACGACTGAGCCTTTCCAGGACGCCCCTTTCATACCCAATCAATCAGTCTTTAGTTGCACCTGTCCCAATTTGTTTAAAGTGTGTTGCGCATTAAATTCAGAATAAGCAGATATTTACAAAAATTAATTAAGTTGATGAGGTGAAACATTCATTATATTGCCTTTGTACTGTTTTCAGTTGAGTATATGACAAATAGAATTAGCAAATGATCACATTCAGTTTTATTTATGCTGTAATGTCCCAACTTTTTTGGAATCGGGGTTGTAATACATGCATAGTTATGCTTATGCTGTATATGAAAAATTGTTTGTTGTTGTCTTTGTATAACTCTAAGCCATTTAGAACTTCAAAAAAATCGCTATAATTTAAAATATTTTAATTAAGATAATGCAATCATTTATGAAAATAGGCTAATGAAATATGGTAATGATGAAATAAACATGCACAGTATTTGGGCCTTAAATCATTTGTCTGATAAAAAAAAATCTAATAATAAATGTAGATAAACAAATCAAAGCAGGTTACTCACTACACAAGGAAATTGCTGAACTGATGGAGTTGATTTAAATGTGTAACTAAATGTCATCCTAACTTGACCTGACTTTAATGTTTCATGTTTTCATGACATGCTGTAAAGTTCAGTTAGGATTTTAAACAGAAAAAAACTGTAAACTGAAAGCTAGATGTCATCAAGAGAAACAGCCTGCAGCAGCTCCAGTAACACTGATTTGGAGAGGGACTTTGTAGACACTGTCACAGCACCCGGGGGAATTTTCCTGGGGCATGGAAGCATTTTTTTTTGGTTGAGAGCTCCTGATATTACTGAGAAATAAAACCCATTTGGGCTTAGAGGTCGAAGTAAACATGGTATGTTTTCATAAAGTCAGCCACACATTCTTTGTCAGAAGAGCTGCTTGAGGCCATCTCTTGATGAGATTGCAGATAAGTCTGTCCTCTTGTATTTCTAAGTTTTGGCAAAAATTGATTGATGATACCAAATCTCTGCAATGCCCAAAAGCAAGGGAGCACCCACTCTAGTCTGCTTTGAATTCAGTTTCATCCTACCAGCTTCAGGACCCATTTTGCTTGCCTTTTTGGGAGCATTTGTTTTTGTTCTTTTGGAGATGAAACATTGTGCAAGAGAACCCAACTATCATTAATTCAACTAGGAATTGACTGAAGCTGAATTCATCCCCCTCTGATCATATGTTCAGTGCAACGACTTAAACTGACTGAATCGAACTAAAGCCAAGCTAAGCCAAAGTAACAATCTCTTGTGTTCACCTCTCCCAGTCTCCAGTTTCTTGCCTTTGACACAGAGGCATCCCACGACATCCTGAAGGTGTGGGACGGGCCTCCTGAGAATGAGATGTCTCTGAAGGAGGTTAGCGGCTCACTGCTGCCTGAGGGGATCCACTCCACTCTCAACATCGTCACCATTCAGTTCGAGACTGACTTTTATATCACCAAGTCTGGCTTTGCTATCGACTTCTCCAGTGAGTATTTCCTCCCGAGCAGTTGATGTACTGCAGATGTGTTCTGTAGGTTGTTTGCTCTCAGTGAGAGTCACTCTGAGGAGTTCAGAACATCAGGTATTTCATTCCTTATATATGTTCGTACATGTAAAGGTATGTCTAAGGACTGTGTTAAAGGTTAATGCCATGTTCATTTCTAATCAGTATGTTCCCCAGTGTTAACAAACTGTTATCTGTGTGGATCTCTGAGTATTTCATGTATCTTTAACCATGCCCTGATGAGCAGTGAAACCCCCAGGTACGTCACAGTTCACTGCTGACTGTCTCCTGTACAGCGTTTGTTCATTTAACGCTGAATGCAGTCTACATGTTGTGCTGGTGAGGGGTTTCCAAACCGAGCACATGAGTATGATGAGTTTGTTTTCATTTTCTTTGGTATACAGACATGGCAGCCTAATGTAAAAATCAATTTCACTGGATTCACTGCACGTGTCCCAAGCTGTAATCGATTGTGGGGATACATACTTGTACTTAAATACCTGGTTTGCCTAAGGCTATTGGTTTACAGAACCATAAACCTGCTTGTGAAAAGTGAACTTGGCAGACCTTCATCCATGACTGACAGTGTCTTTTGGATGCTACTCAGGATTTTTTTGAGGATATCAGTGTATTTCCTGTTAGCAGAACAATGAGAAGAAACATTTTTTTGAGGTCGAGTCATTTTTTAAACCATAATTGTGGGGCTAAAGTTGCACTTTATTTGTTGTCTATGTAAAATTGCGGTACACATCATCTTTTAATTCCACATTTGTATTTTGTCAACATTTTTCATTTGATGTAATTTTGCCAGGTGTGTTTGGATTTTGGGAAAAAAAAAAAGAAAAGCAACAACACCACCAAACTGCAATATACTTAACTGTGTTAAGTCTCTCAATAAAGTCTGTCAAGATGAGAACATTTGAAGAATCCATCAGATTTTACCAGATCATTCTGGTAGCTCTGGGCTGCTCCACAGCTGTGGTTTAGGAAAACAGATTAGGAAAACACAGCAGGATTTTGACTGATATCAGTCTGTAATCTGGTCTGTGCTCTCAGTCTGTTTGAGCTACAATTTCAGCTTGACAGCTGTCTAGCATATGATATGAAGCTCCTTGTGTGTGCATGCGTTTTCTTCATTGTGCTCATTGATTACCTGTACTTTGCATGCACATGTGTATTTATCTATGTGGGTTTCGTGTGTGTGTGTGTGTGTGTGTGTGTGTGTGTGTGTGTGTGTCCTTCAGGTTCGCTTGCTACAGCTTGTAGAGATCCAGGTATTCCCATGAACGGTAGTCGCAACGGGGAAGGGCGGGAGCCGGGCGACTCGGTGACCTTCTCTTGTGATCCGGGATATGAATTGCAGGGGGAGAGCAGAATCACCTGCATCCAAGTGGAAAATAGATACTACTGGCAACCCAGCCCTCCAAGCTGCATCGGTGAGAGGGAGAGGGAGATAGTGTGAGTTAGAGAGAGAAGGGGGGATGTGTGCACGGAGGGGTATATGTACGGGATCAGTGAAAGAGAGATGGTTAGAGGTAAAGGAGCGAGGGAGTTTTTCTATTAACCGGCTGGAGCAGAGACTATAATTCTCTTTCACTGATGTCTTAAAAATATGTTTAGGATAAACAAGACTCTTCAGATATGTTTGAGTCGTTGCCAATTCGTATGTGGACAAATCCACTGCTGTAGCCAGTCTAAGAGTGAGTACTCTAAGGTCTCCCAACACATTGTCTTATTAGAGCTTAACAGCTAATTACTTAACAATGCAATTAGAAATAATTACACTAAGTAGGTCCAAAGCAACGTAGATGTTCTTGAGTTGCAGCCAAGGGGTCTAAACTGTGTTTTGTTTTTTGTTTTTTTTCCCTAACCCTGGCCAGGGAAAAGCTGGGCATTTGTAGGTCTGACAAAACAATTACAAGATCACACTCCTCAGCATAATGTAATGACACTAGAAGCAAGTCTGTATGAGTGCAAGCTTGATGTAAATGTCAGCTGTCCTTATACAAATAAAGTGTTACCATTGAATAAGAGCAACATACCCATCAGTGTGTCACTAACACTTCTTCATGGTAAAACATGACAGCAACAGATGAAAAAGCCTTTCGTGAGGCTTTAAGACAGACATTATCCTCTGACATGCTGAGGCACCAAAAAATGTCATTAAAAGTCACATAAACATAATCCATCTAGTTAAATCCTGGGGCAATTGATTAATCAGTCGTCTTAATATCTTGTTATTTACATATGTACTCAATCTTTGTTGTCCTGATGAGATCTAATAGTCACATATCAAACCCTGGGAAACATTATCACCATAATTGCATCATAGATTGGGACCAGTAAGTGAAAAAGCACTTGGGTTGTTGAAAGAGTTGCAGAAGTCTTCATAAATGAAAAAGCTGAGATCCATTCTGATGCATGAATAATTTGTAGTTAAAGTTTGTTCTCCATATTTCTTGAATTGTATGTTTATTGTCCGTATTTATCAGCTTACCTGTAGAACATTTGACTCAATTATATTTAATGACCCACAAGTGCACATATTCCTTATCTGTCTCAAACTAAATGCAGCTTAGCCGATGTTTGCAGCAGGTCCAGCACATTTAAAGACTTTTTTATGATCACTGTGTGCATCTTTCTCATTCATATCTTCTTTTTTTATCCCTCAAGCTCCTTGTGGTGGGAATGTGACTGGATCTTCAGGATTTATCCTCTCTCCCAACTACCCGCACCCCTATCCACACAGCAAAGACTGTGACTGGCTTATAACTGTCCACTCTGACTATGTCATTTCTTTGGCTTTCATCAGGTAATATGAGCTGGTACAATGTACATTTTATTTCATTTAATCCAATCATGAAACAGTTAGACTGGGTGTCTAAATGGTCAAATGAATTGTAAAAAAGTCATTCAGTCACAGCAGCATTATTTACAGTTTAAAGCACATGGGTGTGATACATTCTTCACATGTGTGACTCATAAGTTCAATTTAAGGTTTCTACAGGATGTGAACAGTGTAAAAAAAATAAACATTGTTGTCCTTTTTTAAGTACATGGTCCAGTAGCTTACAAGATGAAACTTTCCCTAAACCTGTGGTGTGTTTGTAACCTACCTGAAACAGAATGGAGTCAGTTCTTAGTGGTTGCACAGCGGCTCAGGCTGTGCCATGGAATTGCTTGTTTTCTGCAGTGGAACCAGCCATAATAACATCATAGTATTGAGCAAAGTTGGCCATGTGTGTTAAGCAGAGGACCTGAGTTTGAGTCCAGGTGTGTTTAGAGATAGGGAGAAGGCAGCAGTGCCTCTCCAAACATGGAGAAGGTAGTCTTGCCACTTTGCTGAAACCTGGTGAAACAAGATTTTCTGTGTATTGCAGGCAGGGTTGTGATATGAGTGCAGCTCATTTTCTAGGCTGAATGATGCTCACACAGAAAGCTTTACATTATTAATTGCAATCTACACATTTAGCAGCATTGCTGGCAGAGAAACTCAGAGACGGGCCTGAGGGCACTTTTCATGGACAGTGTTACTGTTGGCTTTTGAGTATTATTTTCATAGTTGTTCCATGAAGGGTTGGAGAGGGAGCGTAGGTACATTGGCTCCCTGTGCACTCCCACCCACTTTCCCTCTTCTCAAGGTGAAGGAGAGAAATTCACCATGTTTCTTTTTCAACTTTGTCCTTCAAAACAAACATCTAATAGAGTTAGCACAATGCTGCTTTCTCTCTTGGGAATGCCAAATGAAAGGATGGAGTTATGATTTTAAATTGGAGTTGCCTTGATCCAACTCAAATGCAATTATCTCCAAGCTATTTACATTTTTGTCATAAACCATGCTCATTATTTTGAAAACAAATGCTCCTCTCTCCCTTACTGCGGCATGTGATTTGATATACAGCGCTACAATATGAAACGATCTTTTCACACTGCATTGCCATTGCCGTCTGGGAAGATTTTGTGCCAGCGCAGTGTCACAACAATTTAATCTCTTCTCACCTCTTGGGGGAGATATCTTTTTTTATCTCTTTGTCTCGAGATGCAAAACAAATCGCTTGGCATGACTCACTTCTAGCACTGCAGTGAACACTCTCATTTTGAAACCCTAATGCATTCTAAATCTCACATACAATCTGTACAATCTGGTGGTTAAGACTTGGCAAAATAATAACTGTTTTATCTCTCATTTGTCTGTTTCTTTTGCTTGTCACAGCTTCAGCATTGAGCCGAACTATGATTTCTTGTACATCTACGATGGGCCCGACAGCAGCGCTCATCTGATTGGCAGTTTCCAAGACAGTAAACTTCCTGAGAAGATTGAGAGCACTTCCAACTTCATGTACTTGGCATTTCGCAGTGATGGCTCTGTGAGCTACACAGGCTTTCATTTGGAATATAAAGGTACTCTGAAGGCCTGTGCGAGTGGGATTCTACATGCATTGTGACAGAATATGTTTATATATTGCAGCAGGGGATTTAGTTAGAATCATATAGAAATTAATTGGAAAACAACGTCTTTGAAGTATGCTACTATACACAAATATTTTTCCAATATTGATGCCAGCTTTGAGAATAGCCTTTTGTTCACCCTTATTTATTTCCACCATGTTTACCGTGTTCCTTTTTCACAACACAATTTTGTTCAGTCAAACACACCCTTGCAGCCTGTATCTAACTATTTACACCTATCTCTGCCTAATTAGGAACCGCTCTTGTTTTAGACATTTCTTACAGTTCTAAAAGCTTTCTTCTGTTGATTGGCAGCAAAACTGCGGGAGGCGTGCTTTGATCCAGGGAATATGATGAATGGTACTAGAATGGGTACCGACTACAAGCTGGGTTCAATGGTGACATTTCATTGTGAGGCTGGCTACCTGCTCCAGGGCTACTCTACTCTGACATGTGTCATGGGCAACAGCAAGAGACCAGAGTGGGACAGAGCCAAACCAAGCTGTCAAGGTGAGAGGCAACACTTCTACATTAACAAAAGGGCCTGAGTAGCACAGAACTGCACTCCAGCTGTTTGGTCAATATTTGATACTATGTGACACCCAGACTGTGTTGTGTAAAAATGAACTGAAGTGTGGCGTGCAGTCCTCTCACACATTGCAAGAAAAGCAAACTCACAGGAGAGAGTCCTGTGTTATTGTTGTGGAGCACTTAAATCACTGCAGGTCATTCATAGGTCATTTATATAGGTGTTAATAAAATGATAAATACAGGTATAGAGGACACACTGTCAGACGTTTCTATCAGACACGTTGATGTAGTATTGATATGTGAAAACAATTGGGAGCCTCTAGTTTGGTGAGGCCATTGCAGAAATGAGTCCAGCATTCATATAGCATAGATTTAACTACAGTTAGAACAACCTCAGTGTTGCAAAACCTAGCAAAACCATGGCTGTAATGTAGGGCTGTCAAAATTGTCTGAAAATGACGTGCGATTATTCCGTCTTAAAAAAACACATAGATTCAAACCATTTTAACATCTGTTTTTAAAATATTATCTGCCTGTGGACTCTATTTTCCCATGTTTTTGTGTGTAAGTGACTAATAGGGACAGCAATTCTTGCAAGTGTTTCCAGTATTGCAGATGACAGCCACGACACTGTAATTCTTCAATATCATTGAAAAACATACTTGACAGAAACAAACCTTCTGGGTTTGTCTTTTCACAACAACCGCTGCCAACTCTGGTTTGGGAGAAGTAAACCCTCAAATCAAATATTCCAATTAAGAATACAGCATTCGTTGACAGCCCTGCTCTAATGTGGCCGTTTCCAGAAATACACTCAGGTATATGTCAAGGAAAGGGGTGTGTGTTTGTGTTTTTTGTTTTTAATGACACCCCAAAAGGTAAGTTACTTTAAGTTATGCTGTTCATATTTGAGAAGCTGGATATCAGATTTCCTAATACTATACCTATACCTATACCTAAAACAGCTGTGTTTCATCATTGCATCGTGTCCACCTGGTTTGCAGAATTAGTTTATATTTAATCTAACATCAGTCGAAGCAACCTCACAAAGTGCTGACATGTATGGGTTGAAAAATATAGTTTTTGGAATGTTACAAGAACATGACGTAGCAAGTATTAATTGTTTATTATTCCGAGATTTTGAGTATCACAGTGATCTCAGTGTCAAGGAGAGAAGAAGAGAGAGAGAGAGAAGTGAGACAAGATGTGAGGAGTTTCAAGCCCAGTGTTCCTCCCTCCAGCAGCATTATGCCATTTTTAACACTCCTCACAGTATTTAATCTGCCGACGATGAATTAGAATTCAGCTCTCATTTGCAGCAGTGGGGAATGCGGGGCACCCACTGTCACACCAGGGAACTATTCATTACTTTTACAGTTGGCACCTGTGTATCTTCACTGAACAGCCCTGGGGTTATGTGCTTTACTAAAGGGTCCATCAGCCATTCTCCATTTAGTATTTTCACTTTGAGACCAAATTTGAACTGATGACTTACCAGGCTAAAGGCGAAAATGAATGGCTTCAGCTGCTCCAACATATGGCCAACTCCTGTCCCTTCTCATTATGTGGCAATTAGCTGAAGTTGATAGTGTTTCCTGAACAAGCAAAACATGCAGTTTACTTTAAAAAGTCGGTAACAGCCAATGAGACTGATTTTGTATTATTTGTTGTTGAATGGTATTGTGGACGGCAAGCAGCAGTCATGCTGTAATACACAGTCATGCCAAAAACGATGTTGAAATGATGCTGTTTAACCCTTTCATGTACTCACATCCAGTATTTATACATGAGATGTACATTTGTGGTCTGACATGATCGGTCGATAATATCTTACAGTTACTTTTAAAATATAATGCGTTTCATATTGATTTGAAAGTAATATGTTACTTTATAATGTTACTGTTTGTGTGAAGTGATGTATTACTGATTATACTACTTTTACGTGACTTTCACCAAAATAACTGCATAAGTACGACTACCATTATATTATGGTAAAATTATTGTTTATAATAGTAATAATGCTATCTACTATAGCTTCAGCATTACCTGGTCTCTGTGGCAGTGTCAGCTTACCTTATATTTACTTTTAACAGGAACTTTGTTGACAACTCGTCCGTGTCATGCAACACATACAGTCTCATTTTAATCTATGCTGCTGTCTGGTCTGGCTCCATGAAGGCTCCCCACCTGTGTCTCTCGGGTATAAGCACAACCTAAATTGTTTGTAATGCTTCAAGTCTGCTTTTTTGAATACTTGCGGAACTTTTGCAACCTAGGCACAGCAGTGTGTACTGTTCTCTTTACAGACACACACACACACACACACACACACACACACACACACACACACACACACACACATTTATTTTGCAGAAAGCTGGAGCTATAGCAACGGATTACATTTTATTTATTACATTTCCCATCATGCTGTGCTGGACTGAGTAGTTTAAGTTTCCTGTTTTAATTTCCAAAATGCAAATGTTACTTTGTAACATTAGTGTTTGTAATGTCTTACTCGTCAGTAAGGGTTATATTATTTTGTTACCAGGTAAAACAAAGGTGACATATTGCAGTAACATAAAGTACTACATTACCCATAACGCTGCTGTCTCATCACAGATGCTACAACACGTCATCATACCTGAACAGTTGACTAGGTTCCCAAAACAACATATATCACTGTTGGAATACCTCCTTGAGTTTAAGCACCAAAACTTCTAGGTTAGGTTTTGGCAACAAAAAAATTTATGAAATAATTCCGAGTTAAAATAATAAGTATGTTCCTGTTATGTACATGATATTGTAATACCCTACTAATATTGTCGATTTTCTGGTCAATATATGCCGACTAATAAGCAACAAGACACTGCAGTACAGAGATGTTTGAGTGCTCAGTAGAGTCCTTTAATAACAAATTTTTAATATGGTCACATGGGTACATTTAAGTAATAACTCACCATTTTTATCTGGACATTTAGTTTACTCCTAACCATCAGTATTTTACAGAACACAAAATGATAGGTTTTGCAGTCTGCCCATTTCCCCTCAGCACTACACTCACCTGTCAGAGTGGAACCATTAAAGCGTATCCTGAGAATCCCCTCCTTCCCTTAGTGCTGCTCTCACCTGCTGTTGATTGGCAGTACAGCGTGCCCCCCCTTCCCCTTCCTGACAGCACCATTCTCAAATTCCTCACCCACCACTGCACTGTGGCTTCCTTTCTGTCTGACAAATCATCTTGAATTAGAGTCCTACTCTCCGTCATCACATATGTTTGATTACGTGGCTTTTGCTGCACCAACACCCAAACGTGGATAAAATTGCTGATCCATCTTTCTACATTAGCACCTCTGCTTGCTTTTGTTCATCCTCTCCTGTGCTGTGCTCCATGAAACAGCAGTGACATGTGCATTGTGTTGGCCACAGGGAGTTCAGAGCAGCTGGTGACAGCTTCCCTCCGACAAATGAGTGTGTGTTTGTTTACAGTCGAGGCTCCCCCACCTGATGGCTCAGTCCGTGAGGTCTGAGGCAACCGCATTAGAGGGCCTCTTGGCAAATTAGGTACATCATTAACAGCTTAAGCAAGGATGTGTCGCAGGTGCAGGACAGACCACAAATTGTATTGATTAACTGACACTATGATGATGGTGCAAGTAAAAGTTTATGAGATAAAAGGATGCAAGGGTATGCCTTTTGTTTGAAGTTAGTTTTCAGACAGACACCCCCCCTTGTGGATGGGAGTCTTGCAGAACAAACTGCATTACTGCATGATAACAAAAATGCATAGTCTTGTCTAATATTCTAATCAATTAAGATTGTAAATGATTATGTGGCATCTTCAAAACAAAAGCAACTGGACTTTTTCTCAAAACATGCTGTTAAAGTCACAGACGTGTGGAACTTTTGCAAGTGTGTGATTTGTTGATTGATGGTGTTTTTACCTATATGAAGGCAAAAAATGTTTTTCCTCGCCGGTTGTTTTCCTTTTAGGTCTTAACCCTCGAAGCACAACTCAGGCTTCCTTTTCTGTCCTTTTACAGCACACTTTGCTCTTGAAAATGTCCCCAAAGTGTCTGTCATGTGCCAAATTATTTTTGGCATGCTGGCCGCAATTATATTTGTCAGCACCTGAAAGTTCAAATGTGACTTTTCATTTCATTTTCTGACTTTAACTGCTTACCTTTGTGCTTGTGCCAGTTAAAATGGAATTGCTGATTGTATTTTATTGCCTTATTTCCCCGGGCACCGTAACTGGTTGTTTCACATTTGTTCACTGTGCTTCTGTTGCTTCCCTTCCTGTCCCCACAGCTCCATGTGGAGGTCATTTTACGGGTTCAGAGGGAACTGTGCTGTCCCCAAACTACCCACACAATTACACCAGAGGCCAGACCTGTGTCTATGACATCTTCGTACCCGGGGACTTTGGTAAGCATTTCAAACATTCTTTTCACAGAGTTGCAGAAAATGGTTAGTCATTGTCTGTTCAACCATGTATCCACAAATAATCTTACTTCAAGAGAGAGAGATTATGTTTTGTATTTTATGTGAGTTTTGTCTTAATGGTGAGGACAGAGGATAGTCTCTGAAGACACACAGACTTACTTCAAAGCTGGTCTTAGGTGAAAGAATACCGCCAAACAAAATGTTAACACTTGCATACTTTATTTCCCTGTTGCGCCTAATTTGTGTTTCATGCATTTCAGTATGATGGCTACAGCTGTTGACACTCAGGTTGAATGCTTGTCTGCTGCTGGATTGATATTCAATCCCTGTGTTCTTCTTTCATATCTGACAGCTTAATTGACAGAAAATCAGTGGTTGCCAGTGGTTGAACGAACAGACAAAGGTCAGCGAGGGCCACTGATATCCCTCACAATGATCTGTGTCCTGTATCACATTCAATCAATACCTAAATGTTAGAATTCCATACCAACATACTGTAGGCTACACCTGCTGCACCTGTTTTGGCTGTTTCCTGCTCATATGAGTTCAGACACAGACTGAAGAATGGCAGTGTTCAGGCTCCAGCAAGAGCCATGAAAGCACAATAGAATCAGGGAAAACAGAAATTGATTGTGTTGACATGAAAAATGCTCTGTATCGTAGGTAATGGAGAGGAAGTTCAAACAGTGGAGGGGGGTGGGCAATAGACAGAGCAAGGAAATGCACAGTGCTGAGTTTACCCAAACGCCTCTGTATATACATGGTTCAGCAAAGATCTCTACAAGAGCTTGATGCGCTTCTGCTCAATATTCCATGTTAGTCATAAAGAGCTGCTGAAATCGTAGGCAGAGGTTTTTATTCTCTAAAGCCCTGTGCATATGAAATACAGATTAATCCCCTGTGTGATGATCCAGCCCGACAGTTTACATCCTCTGTTACCATCTCCCACTGCTCACGGAGTCCAGGAGCCCACAGGTCTCTTTTTTTATTTTATAAATATTGCATACAAATTCGGCATTTGCTTAAACTGCCTGCAAAAGCTTAATGGAGTGTGGAAGTCGCCAAGCAACATTCCCACCTGGGCCTGCAAATTTATTCCATGGAGTGCAGACACAGAGGCTATTGACGAGTCCCACTGATGATGAACAAGACTGCTGTGGCATGGCTTGAGGGAAATGTATTCTGAGCAAGAGTCTAACAAAGCAACTGGGGTTCACAGCTCGGGTAGAGCAAATTATAAATGTTGGGAGTACATCTTGAGCTATGATGTAACAAGAAATCCTAAATTATCTAAAACATGTGCCTTTCATTTCACTAGTAATATATGAATCTTTGATATAGACGCCAGTACAGATAATGCCCTTACGCCTTGCAAGGGAAAAAAAAGCTCTCAGCAGTGTTTTTGCTGTAATTAACGGAGCTTATTTCCATACAGTATATAGGTGCTCAGCTGTATGCATTACAGTATGTTGCAACCACATTAGCACCATAACATTATTTGTTGTTTAATTTACCCTCATGGATTTACTTTACTTAATCATGGGAGTTAAATTACATTAAAAATAAGGCCAAATAATGTAGAGTCCAGTGTTTCATTGTTTTTAACCTCCAGGTAAAACAGTATGGACAGAAATTTTGTCCTCAGTAGAAGCTTGGGTCTAGTCTATAGGCAGTGTGACAGCAGAAATCACATTTCAGTGTCCAGTGTACGGGTAATTGAAATTTGTAAGCGCCGAGGGTAGAGTATCAAACACATGTGTCTGAGTCCCTCATATGACCGATAGCATACCATAAGCCTTTGAGACATGGTGTCAACCTGGTTTAACTGGCAGGGAAAGGTCAGTGGGAAATATCATCTCGAGACTCTGCCCCAGTGACCTGAGGGTTTTACACCTGGGTAGAGTGGTGTTCCGGGGGTGAAGTGCTATATGAATGTATGTCTTTTGCTGTCAAGGTGTAGCTACATCAATATATGTATTATAAGATATTTCTTAATATTTGAAATATGTTGCTCACTCTGTGTTCGTCCTCTCACAACTGAACAGGTTTAGAGTTGGAAGCAGGACGTTTAAAATTAATTAAACCATGTGCTCTTAATGATTATTATTAGAATATGTGATTAAGTTAGTGCCAGTACAGTGTCTGACATCATGCCTGAGTTATAGTTGCCAAGATGGCAACCGGCCGTCAACCGTTGGTTGCCAGAGTGAAAGCTGTGTTTGAATTGTCGATCATCATAAAATGGATTTCAGTGAAAATGAGTGCAAATGCAAAATACAATTCACAGTGATAGACAGGAGGGTTTTTATTGCATATTTACAAGGTAGCCTCAAGTATAATAAGGTAAATTGTAATAGGGAAAATAATTACCTCCTGTAAGCCTGATCAGATCTCTACTTCATTAATCATACCACTGCTACATTTGATCTGGATAAGCAGCAGACAAGGCAGAGCTGGAAAGTATTGCTCATATCTCGGGAAACATTGAACACTGAAAAGTTTTTCAGGGATAACCTGATTTTGTGTTATAACGGAGTGTTTTGCCACGTTCCCAGATCTTGGCAGTTATCACACAGATGGTGATATTACAGTGTAACAGGCTGTGATAAAAGCAAAATCCTTTAATTTCAGCTTTGCCATTTCTGACAGAGTAAGCCAGCTCGGGATGTTTCTTTCCACATTTGGCTCTCTTGTTGCTTGAGCACCTGGCTGACTGCTGAAGTAGTGACAATATACACTGCTTACAAGAGTAAACACATACAACAGCAGCACTCTCATTTTCCTCCTCTACTAAGGTGAGGAATTCAGCTTTTTTTTTTTTTTTTGCTGGAATTGTTTATTTTTATACAACAGTGAAATCTGGTGGCCTACAGGGGCACCAGATCACATCAGATGATTGATGGTGGTACAGATCTTATTGCCTGGGGTGAACAGGCAGCTGTTGTCGAGCCCTACAGTACAAGTTGTTACGTATGGCTTTGTGTTTTCTTTCTACGAGATTTTTGCATGCCTACATATATAACAGACTAACAGTGATGACATACAGGAAACAGCTACAATCCCCTTTGCTGTAGTTTTCCTAAAAGCACAGGTTTACACTGTGTGTTGTAAGATTTTCTGACAGATTTTAAGTGCAAATAATTGTGACAGCTTAAAAAAGATTTTAGCCTAAAAAGTGTACATGTGCTGGATGTTCGCAGATATTTCGTTCAGAGGTACCATAGTACAGCTTGAATAGATTACTGAATTTTACCCAAATTGTCATGGTTTCTGTCAGACAAACCCTGTGGTGCATACCTCTCTGTGTATGTCTGTGTTTTCCTTTGTTATGCCGCATTTTGCACCTGATATACTAACATAATGCATGCACATAATAAATGTCCATCCCTAACATCATAATGCACCACAGAGTAATCTCATTCAATTCTGCCTGAAGCGTCACCTCAATCATACAAATATATTCTGTCTTCTTGCATAGGATTTACTGGTCTCACGTGACATTCATTTGCAATTTGGATGCCTGATTTCTGCTCTTGTCCTGTGCATATAGTTCACATAGGCATTTATGCACTGAATTCCGGTTAATCATGATCATGATCATCACAATTACAATAAAAAATGAACTGGCAGTCGACACCAGTGCTTAAAGCACACTGTGAGTATAGTTCGTAAAAAGGCTGTACATTCATTTGTGAGCCATCATTTCATGGTAGCTCAGGGCTCACGCGTGTGCTCTGTGCATAGCTTATTTTACTTTGCACTGTTCAGATGTCATTAAGGTACAATGTGCATCTGTCTTGCCCTTTAATGTTTAATTATTCTGTCAGAAATAATGGTTGCAGTCATATTTCAAACAATAACTCTGTTTCTTTTTTAAAGAGATAAATTATTCATGGCGCTCAACCTTTGCCTCGGGCAATGCTTGTAAACATACAGAAATACAGCGCCCCACTGGAGTTCACTGTTGTTTACACCTAGGTCAGTGGCTAGTATATAACTTTTTTGTCTTATTCCAGCAGTGTATTGTATTTTCTCAGTTAAAAACGAGACTTGAGTGTCGAAATTTTGACAAGACACTGTGTGTGCACTGCTACACAATGGAAGAAATGAAAAAAACGTGAACACACAGTTTTTTGGTCAAAATGCCAAACTGGCCTTCAAGGTAAATTGATTTTTCTTTTCAGCCTAAATTTGTATAATTTGTATTTTGGTTAGAGGTTTTGTTTGTTCACTGCAGTCTCCTTTCTGAATGTTTGATGGCTCCAGAGGTGAGCCAGATTCCGCTTTTTTTTTCTTTTGCAAGATAATATGTGTTTTTTGTTTTGAAATGGATTATGCATGAAACATCCCCAATGAGATGTAGCAACATTCACTCCAAATACTATTAATATTGTAGATAACCTTTGAAAATCAACTGTGGATCTAAAAGTCTCATTACAATTGAGATGTCTGTCAGAAGCTATACTGAAGAAGAAAAGTGAAGCTCCTTAACTCCTAATCCTCTGCAACAGCATCACCTTTACACCTTTTACTCTGGACCTGATTTTAACAAGTAGCAGGTCAAATAACCATTATAACAACATATGTCTACTTGTGGCTAACTTTGCAAGAAGTTGCATTTCATCCCAATGCAGTCTTTCACTGGATGGATGCTCCTAATGAGTCATTGGTGAATTTGATTTCATAGACACAACATTCAGTCACCTCTGTTTATCTGCCTGAGGCTTTTTATAACTTCAGTGTATGTGTTTATATAATACTAACAACAACATGTGCATATTGGTTGCCACAGAATGTGTCAGGAGGCAAGACAGGAGCACTGACAGATTGCAGTAATAAATCTGGGCTGTAACAAGATGGACAGCGAATGAGTGAGAGAGAGACTGTGGAAACTGCAAGAGGTAAAGGGAGTGAGTCTAACAATGAGAAAGAGGCCCATAGATCTTGGTTGAATGTGAAAGTCTCTGAGAGAACAAGTTAGATGGAGACAGTGATAATGAGTGAGAGAGTTATAATGAGCGAGACAGGGAATGAGAAGAGAGGAGAGAGAAACAGTGCTGCTGAGAGCAATCATAAAAACGATGACCCCGGGGGCTGATTGTTGACTCATCAGTGGTGTTCAGTGGAGAGTAAGATTTTGCCTGGGGCTGCTCGAGTACATGACTTGCTACATCCCACACAAAAACCATTACCTTGTCTGTCTGCGTCAGCTGACAGTTCATACACTACCATCAGTGTGATTAACCTAATATGAACTATGAACTGTGAACTCAGCTCTGGCCTCACCTTGATAAAGAATGTGTTTTTACTATGAGGCTGCACTGGTACATATGTCTGCGGATGTGTAATTAGAGAGGGTGCCTCACTCAAATTTGAGTGTGTGGAGCACTCACATAAATGACTACATTGACTGGATTTGACAACCTGTGGTTTTTCAAGTTGATGGGATTCTTTTCTGGGTACCAATTGTGTGGGTTCAATGGCTTGTGCTAGTTGTAAGAAACGCCCCTGAAGAGTGCTGTACACTGTTTCAACAAGTAATGATGATAAATGATGATAAAGACCCAACCCAAAAAAAAAAAAAAAAACCTTTAAGAGTGCCGCTGAAATTGCAAGTAAATAACACATATCCTTACCCTCTTCCCCCTTTCATGACTTCTTGGAGTGACCATATTTACAGCTTTCAATCCACAGAAGAGAGTTTTTACCCAAGATAGAAGCCTAATGGACTGGATGCAGCTTGTGCCAAGGTGCAGCCACATTCTCCCTGCCAAAAGGGCTGATGCAATTTCACTGTGATAATGGGTCATTAAAAATATATATGCTGGTGCTGTCATACAATCTCTCTGGTTTCTGTAAATGAGGCTCGTGTATGCTGTCATAGCCCAGAATCTCAGAAGGACTGTGCTGCCACAAAGCAAAGACGACAGGTTGCTCTTCCATAATTCATAGCCAGAAGGACAAACATATGCTGCCATTTTCCTTACCTTTTTTTCTGTTGCCTGTGCTGTGAGTGTCTCTAGCACCTTATCTGGGCTTTGTGCATATTTTGCCTTAAGGCACATGTAGCTAATTGAGTGGCTGTGAGCAGAAATGGACTTGCATTACATTCTAGTTAAATTCATGCCATCCTGAAAGATTGCTTTTCACAGCAGGACCCAATGATAGTTTACCAGAGTGACTGTGTACCAGGAGGAACTTCTGTTTCCAACCATTTCCTGCCATCGTTGCTGTTTGGCTCGACTGACCAAAAATGTTTTGGTTAAATGTAACAGTAAATTTGAATCCACCTGCTGTAAGTGAATTTTGAATTAGAAGTTACAAATCTGAATTGAAATGAGAACTTTTTAAACTGCTTTCATACCATCAGATGAGAGGGCAGAAGAGGGCAGATCTCAAACCTGATGGACCCTAATCACAGCATAGCACAGGACTCAAAGATTAACAAAGCACAGGAGGCACTTCAAACATTAATAATTCTTAAAGGTGCAGTGTGTAAATTAGGCCAGAAATTATGTTTAAGGGTAGCCCAGGTAGCTCACCTGGTAGAGCGCTCGTCCCATGCCTCAAGGATGTGTACTGCAGTGGCCTTGATTTGATTCTGACCTGTGGCTTAAAAATAATCCAGCTCTAGAGGCTGCTTCTCCATGCTGCTGCTCCCCTCCTGTCCCTACCTGCCATGTCTTCATTGTCCCAGGAGTAGGAGTCCTTGTTGGAACCACAGATCGTCTCGGTGCTGTTTTCCGTGAGGCTATGTTTGGTCCCAATCTGGCTGTGTTCACTTGGAAGTTGCTGAGCCTGGTTCCACTGCCCACCATACAGCCAAAGACAGCTACAGCAAAGAGTTGCAGTCCCACTATTGGGTTGGGGTCCTTACACATTGTACCTATTAAGTGTTCCATGAAGCACAATCAACATGGGCTGGTAACAGGAAAAGATAACTGCACTGAATTCTTCAGCACAAAGGCAACTAAGACCTCGATGGCTTTGATGAGACAATGAGGAACAACTGTCAGGAACAGGATACTCACCAAGATGACCTAGTGAGGTGACAGGTGAGGTTTACTTGGATGTGGGAAATAAACATAGCAAACAGAAATAGGAAAAGAGAGTGTAAGAAACTGGAAAAGGTGGGTGTGCAGATGATGCAGGCATCTCCATCACATCTTGGTCGAGGTGGCTAAGTTGGAAAATTGATAAAGGTGCACAAAAGTGAGATGGATACACACACACACACACACACACACACACACTTTTTTGGGGGGGTTGGGGTAGTAATTGAATATGACAGGCCTACTTCCACATGACTGTCGGACCAAATCCCTTTAAGACCTTTCAGATAGAGGCAAGGGCAGAGGGAGAGAAAAGCCCAACAGAAGCAGTCAAGGTTCAGTGATTAGCTTCCACATGGTACCTGAGAACCACAACCTGTTATCTCAATTTATACTCCATTTTAGATAAATACTGTACCCAAAACTGCTTTATCACCACTGAGAATTGAGGAGGCTTTGTTGAGTTTTAGCCATATCTGAATAAAATGGAATAACAATTGCATTTCTGCACTGCCACTGCTGCATGTAACCACTTAATGTAACCTTGAATATTTAATCACATTCCAGCAGGGCAGTGCCACTCAGCAGGAACAAGTAGTGTTTTCCTTGAATCTTGTTACATGAAGATGTTTTCAGATAAACTGTTTAGTCCCTTGTTTAGGTATTGTTTTCGTAGTTCACTGGCTGTAGACATCATGACACACATAGGTTTTGGTCTCTGTAACAAGTTCCAAAAACCTTACCAACATAAGGAAACAGATACTCTGACAAACCAGATGGTCTGCAGCACGAGTCTCTAATTTCAGATGGACTACAGTGTAAACATAATCTGACCATAGGTTCTTTTTCTGTTCTTGTTTAATGTGTTTGCAGTATTAAAATATGAAATAGTCTCAAATTTTGAAATCTAAATTCACATGTGAATGTGGAGAAAAATGGTTATTTAATACCAGTATTTGCTGGCAAGTCATATATAATAATCTGGCAGTCATCTTGCATGGTGGGTGGTTAGCCAGTGGGGTGGGTGTTAATTCATATTTACATCTGAGGCAAATATGCTGTATATTTTACAGGTTTGTTTGTTTGTTTGTTTGTTTGTTTTTATATAACATGGCACTTTGGTAATCCACTTGTTTTAATACTATATGCTACATAGACACATATGACCACATAGTCTAAAGTCATTCTGAGTTGCCTGTTGACGGTGTGTAAAAAAAAAAAAAAAAAAAAATTATCTTGTTGAGAGGAGACTGATAATCTCTGGGCCACCATACCTGTGATGAGAAGTTAGTCTACTGATAAACATAAACCAAAGGCAATCCAAGAGCAGGTTAGTTTGTTAAATAGGTTAAATAGCAACAGAGAAAAAAAAAAGATGATATATAATATAATGTAATATATTGTAACATTACAGCATTTCTCTGTTCACCTATAAACAAGATAACACACAAGTGGATCTCAGCCTTGCATTGTTTAAATCTTTTTCCTGCCTGGTGTACATGAGTTTTATGATAATCAATTACACACAATACTTAAATGATCCAGTGGGCCATGCTCATGCATTCTGAAGATTTCTCAACTAGATTTGTCTAAGGGCCAGAATTTTTCTAAGTGGACCTAATAAGCCTTATATATTCCCTGTCTTACAAAATTAATGTTATTTTTAGGAGTCTATATCAGTGTGAACAGACTCTTAAAAAACATCAACTACCAATGAATGAGTCCTTATCTCAACCAAAAACTCCTCTTCAGTGTGCCAGGAAGAAAACAATACAACAGTTTGTCAATGCAACTAAACCCGAGTGACATCTCTTGCGTGTAATAGGCAAGTTTAGTGACTCTCTGACAACTCGGGAGTTGCCTCCAGTAGTCCAGCCAGTGCACTGCTGGCAGCTCCAGGGAATAACCTGGGAGCCAAGCAGTTTGATGATGGGTCCAAGGAGTAGAGAGGATGGAGTTGGAGAATAATCTGATTCCGTAGAACTATGAATCATGGACCTTTTGGGTCATTACCGGGGGTTGGCAAGCTAATTTACTATCACTCTCAGGACAGACTGAGTCTCTTCCACTGGTGAGTAACATTAGATGCATGCAATTTCTGAATTCATTAATATTCTGTTAGCTGGATGGGAAGCTTTGGCAGGCTGAATGTGGCCTCCAGGTCGCCAGTTGACGATCACTACTTAGAAGAAACCGAGGACAGAGAGATGGAGACTGAAAGAGCCTTTCTAAGATTCTGACATTGCTCTTCCCTGCTGTATTGTAATGATCGTATCCACAACACATGCCCTTGATTTTGACAAGGAAGGGACTCTGTCCCAACAGCCGAGATGATGAAGAAGCCAGATGAAAACTGGAAAGTGCAGGCAACATTTGTAGTAGAGGGGCAGTAGCATTAAGCCACTAGGAAACCTTTCTTCACTTTACAGTTAACAAACAAAAAAAGAGTGGATTGCATTTAACATTTTTTTACCAATAGATTTTGTGCTATGTCTCTGCAATGTGTCAGACGTATTCATGAAGTAAATATCACAGAACTATGCACACAGAAGTGCAAGCCAGTTAAACAGTTGGTGTTTATAGTGAACATATGCCATGAAAAGGCATGTCAAATGTAATTGGATAGCATATATCTATCATGGTAAAACATTATTATCAACACACTAAATGTTAACTGCTTTTTTATTTTTAAGCATTGAAGGATAAAGAGATGGGGTTAAAATCGAGACAACACTGGAGTAAACTGTCTGAATGGTGGAATCATCTTGCCAGCTACACACGGTACAGGTTGTTTAGTCTAATGGGTAGTCTAATGGTGTGGAGATAATTTCTTGGCCCACATTACTCCCCTTAATACCATCTGAGCACCATTCAGACACCGCAGCACACTTAGACATTGTTACTGACCAGGTGCATCCATTCATTGACACAGTCTACTCTTTTTCAAATGGATACTTGAAACAAGCCTTGTCACAAAGCGCTCATCATCCCAAAACGGTTCCTGCAGCATGACAGTGATCTTAATTTACTTCCCTTCCCTGCACTTTGTCCAGATCCCAGCACCTTTGAGATGTGGTGGCAAGGGACTTTCACAGTGCGAGTGCACCGGCAAATATCTGCAGTAGCTGTGTGTATTGAGTCAGAATGAACCCAGAAGTGGGGACCATCATTTCGTTGAATCTATGCCTCAAAGAAATTGTATGTGACTGAGCTCTTCTTACAATCCTTTTGTTTTCTGTAAATTACTATATTTTATGACCACCCAGACTGGATTGCTTTAATCACATGATTAATTTAAATCATTGATCTGACAGAAACCATCAAGAATGGAAATGAAACATCACAGCCTTTTGTCAGAATGACTGCTGTCAAAGGACATAAAATAAAATTATCACATGAGAGTGGGTTAGACCTGTAATTTTGCATTTTTTGCATGATGTAAGGCCAGCAGACATATTGGTACGAGATACAGTAATTCACTAAAATCATCAGTATCCAGAAAGGAATGCGATTAAAGCAGCATTAGTGCTTTGGTACAATTCAAGGTGAAGATGCAGGCATCAAAACGTTGTCCGTTGTCCAAGTGCATTGTGTTACACCACCATGACTGGGCCCAGAGGACAAAAGATTCATCATAGTCCTGCATAAATTAGGTAACAAGTTTACAATGATTTATTGACTTAATATCTAGACGTGATTACAGCAAAGGAGCAGATTGGAGTCATGCATGGCTACCTTTGGATTAGAGGCAGAAATGAGCGACACTGTACTTGTGAGAGTGTGTATACATGTGCTCAGGATGGACTGTGTGTGTGTGTGTGTGTGTGTGGGTGTGTGGGTGTATTTGTGTTCATGAAGCAAGCGAGCGCAGCCTATTCAACTTAGCACAGTGTTGGTATGCTAATGCCACAGCAGTGAGCTGTCCCTAAGGATGAAATCATCTCTTATTCAGAGCCTGGTTCAGCCAAAGGCATTCTCACTACTCAACAGATACAGAAACAGGTGCTGCTCTGTGTGACTACACCTTTGTGAGTGTGTGTGTGTGTGTGTGTGTGTGTGTGTGTGTGTGTGTTTTGGCTGTCATTTTGCCATTGTGCGTGTTTGATCTGTTTCATGTTGCATTGAGTAAGTAGTCAGGCACCATTGTTACAAAACATAGAAACTATTACACACACCCCCACTTTTCCTCCCTCTCACCCGCTCCATGTCTTCAGGACTGTCATTTGCTTGGCCACGAGGTAGTCAGTCCAAACCACCATCACTTGGGACATAAGGTGTAGCATTGCCTCTAGTGGCTTTTACGGGGGCGTTTAGTGTCTTAGTTTTGTTTTTTTTTTTACTCTGCCTCTCATTCTCTGTCTCACTGTGTGTTTTTTAGTTATGTGGCAGGTATAATGGTTTTGCTGTGTCGTACTGCGAGACCACATGCCAGAGGAGATCCGCGCAGCTACAAAGTGAAGACAATAGGAAGCTGCTCCATAATTCATAGCCAGAAGGACAAACATGCTCCCATTTTTTTACCCTTAGCAATTGTCTCTGATACCAGTGTTTTTTTTTCTTTTCTGTTCTTTTCAGGTGGGTGTTGTGTGGATTTTGTTTTGAGGAATGTGCGTGAAGCTAAAACATCGTTTTCTGGGCAAAGACTGCCTAGCTTCTCGATTAGCAGTTTTAGCCATTTGAATTGTACTCTTCACAACGTCGCCACACAAAAAGTGGAAAATGTGATGGTTTAAACAGGTTTACTGTTATTTTTAAAATGACTTGGTATTTGTTTTGTCTGTTCACAAAAATGATAGACTCAATATTACTCTTAAGATTAATGCTTGATGAAGCCACACATGATTTAGTATTTCAGCTGAGATCTCGCTCTTAAGGATTGCTAATTCTTGCAGAATAAACCCACCAAGACAAAAACAGGATAGTATTTCATACTAACATTCTCTGTGTGCTTGAGCTATAATGGTATTAATTGTTAAGTATTGTTCTTTTCAAACCTCTCCACACACTAAATCATTGAAACTGAGTGAGACAGTTGGGAATTATTTTTTAATTTTTTTTGGAAAACTAATAGTAGCTTTTAATTTATTTTCTTAACCCGCTCCTTTTATAAATCAGATCTCACTATGGTTGTGATACCTGGCTCATAGCTGAACACAAGGAACTCCGTGCCAAGAGCCTGTGATGCAGGCTTGTGGCGAGTGTTTTCTGTATGACGGGAACAGTACGGCATAACCTTGGTGATGTGATGGAGGTTTGCCTAAATCATAGGAAGAGCCTGTTGTGTGCACTACTGAGTGGACTGGTTGTCGACAGATATTCGCTGGCATTTGGGGGAAAAAACAATGAAGACACTGATGAGTTTAGCCCCGTGCTATGAACAAGAAAGAAACGTGTTGCAGGAGTGCAATAACCGCCCATCTTCATCAGGATGAAGGGTAAAGAGAGTGGCAGAACAGAGAGAGAGGGAGATAAAAGTGAAGTCTGTAAAGAATTTGTAGCTTTCACTAGATGCCTGTGCCTCATAGGGCAAAATTGAGGCTGTAATTTTACCATTGGTAATGCACACACATGCAGTACGTTTATGCACTGGCAAGAACAACTACACAGACACAAACACAGAAGTTGTGATCCAATCGGCTTTGTCTATTCATTTGGTTGGAGAAAGATCAGATTATTTTCAAGGGTGTGTACACAATGATATAATCAGAAATGCTTAATTGGAAATATTCATGCAGAATATTATTTAAATAATTCTTTGTTCATTATCATAAGTTCTCAGTAGTTTCGCTCACTGCTTTTTTTTTTCTTTTTTTTTTTTTACTAAGGATAAGATTTAATTGTTACTTTTGTAATACACTAAAGTTCTCATGTGACATGCCATTAAGTGAAGGCTGTTTAATTCAATTAAGAAAAATAAAGTGAGAGAGCAGAGTGGTCTCATATTTAGTCCAATTGAAGTTAAGATGTCTTCATTCCATCTAACTAACACACGTCTTATCCTGCATCTTACGGCATCATTCACTGGGATACTTGCAGATGTGACTTTGGTATGGTTAGATGCTGACGTGGTCGTCTTTAGTACGACTTGCGACACAGCACACTCTCTGCCCATGACGCTTAGGCTACAGCCCAGCTTTGTTTACATTGTCTCTCATTCTCCTGCTGGGACCCAGCCTACCAGCGGCTGAGTTGATAAAGACAATTTTTGATATTTCATATTTCCCCAATGGCCATTTTCTTTACACCTTTGCGCTGCAGACAGCCCTGCATTTTATTTTCATGTTGTCTGTCCACCTGTCTGTCCACCCTTATGAAGGTATTTATGAATGTCTGTTCACCCAATTCTGGTGAAGATGATAACTCAGGAATGCCATGAGGGAATTTCTGACACAAATGTTCATTTGTACTCAAGGATAAACTAGAATTTGGTGGTCAAAGGTCACTGTGACCTCACAAATTATATTTTTGACCATAACTCAAGAATTCATATGCTTATTTTGACAAATGTCTCCTATTATAAAATGATAAAGTGATGATCAAAAGGTCAAAGGTCAGCTTCACTGTGATATCGGATATAATGCTCTGCAGAAACACTTTTCTGGCCATTATTGAACACCATAACTCAGGAACAGAAGGGGAGATTGTGACCATATTTCACTTTTGGTCAGATACTGAATTGGTGACACTAATCTTGGCTGATTTTGTAGATCTTCTGTGCTGCTGGTTGAACATGTGTGTGAAGTATCCACCTTTTACTGTCTGTAGCTTCTTTGCAGCAACATCCATATTTGAAGCATTGTAGTCACCACAAACTCGTTGTTCTGCTGATATTGAGCTCCAGGTGATCATCGTTGCTTCGTGTGATGAAGCTCTCTATCAGTCCTCTGTGCTCCTCTGTAACAATAGTCTCTAAGTGAAGACAGCTTGTTTCTCACCGGGGAAATTTAGTCTTTACAGCCAGCAAGTTACAAAAAGCACAGTGGCATGAAGAGGTCAAAATAAAAATATAAAAGTATACAAGATACAGAATAGAAAAAACAACTTATGTAAAGTATCACACTCTTTATTGTATGAAGGTTATTCTCCAACTTAAATGCCACAGCACAGAGAGATATAAAAGTCAATGGAATACCTAATTATTGGTTATTAAGAAAATGTCACATACTGTAAAAGTTTATAGTAGGTGAGCAGGTACTGTTTTGGTTGAGGAAATAGTGACCTATAAAATGCCATGGTCCAGGAAGCATATTGCACCTAAGTCACATTTTTTATCACAGCTGTTACTGCTTTTCTGCACATTTGCATTTTTGGTTAACATTGGAGAGAAATTAATTAAACAAGCACAAACCCCATCTTGGAATGTGTGTGTGCATGGCTCATTTCCAGCTCAATCCAGCAAAATGGCAGAGCTGGGTGAACGAGGTAAACAACATCTTGATGGAATAGCTTTTCTTAAGTGTTTAATAAAATCAAAATAATAATTAAAACTAATGAGCCTAAATATTGACTAAATTTGGACCAACCTATGCAAGCATAGTTTACATTCTTAGTTATGTTCAAGGCAAAAAATAATTTCAAAATACTAAATTAGCATCAAACTGAATAAGTTGTGGCTGAGTGGCTGCATTTGCACTACAGCACTCCAGAAAGTACTGGTTTGACAGTTCAGAAAAAAAAATCAAAACATGTTGTTGATCAGAACATAGGGCACATCCATGACTCTTCTGACATATCTTTGGACAGCAGCTCTTAACCATTTGTGTAGCAGAGTCACATGAAGTTCATCATACATGGTTGATTTTCTTCTTTGCTGTTCAGGATTTATCCGCCATCATTTACCATATGAAGCTCATATTTTGACAAATGAAATACACCAAGTGTCCGTCATACATCTGGTAAATGTGCCTTAAAATATCAAAACCACTGAAGTGAGAGGGTGTTTATGTGTCAGATTTTTCATTTGTAACAAATTAATCACAAATAAAGGTAATCGATATTTCATCTGGCTCCTAGATAAATACAGATTACAACCCCACTACCAAAAAAGCTGCTAACTTGCTAATCCTTTTGACATGTACTCAATTGAAAACCGTCCAAAGGCAATATATATTTAATGTTTTCCTTCATCAGCCTCATTGAGTTTTCTAAATATCTGCTTATTCTGAATTTGATGCAGCAACATGTTTCAAACAAGTTGGGACAGGAGCAACTAAAGACTGGGAAAGTTATGGAATGCTCCAAAAACACCTGTTTGGAACATTCCACAGGTAAACAGGTTCATTGGTAACAGGTGATAGTATTATGACTGGGTGTGAAAGGGGCATCCTGGGAAGGCTCAGTCGATCACAAGGGAGGATGGATAGAGGTTCACCACTTTGTGAACACATAATTGGATAAAAGACACACAGTTTGGATGAAAACTGTGGTGGGTAAACATAGTCTGTTCACAGCTTCCCAAACTTTGTGGAATCTGGGTTGTGAGTGAAAACAAGATTGACTGAATAAAGTATGTGTAGTGAAAGAGTTACAGTGGATAACAGTAACTCAAGCGCGGGCGTGGATCGATCATGCTTTGGGCTTGTGTTGGCCACCAGTGGCACGGGGAGCATTTCAGTGGTAGAGGGAAGAATGGATTCAATTAAATACCAGCAAATACTGGAAGCAAACATCACACCGTCTGGTGTGAAAAAAAAAACAACAAAAAAAACTGAAGATGTAAAGAGGAAGGCTTGGAGGATAATGATCCTAAACAAACCAACATCAAGATCCACAATGGACCATCCCAAGAGGCACAAGCAGAGGGTTTTCAGTTGCCCTCACAGTCACCCGACCTAAACATGATTGAAAATCTGTGGGCGGGCCTCAAAAGAGCAGTGCATGCAAGATGGCCCAAGAGTCTCAGAGAACTAGAAGCCTTTTGCAGGAAGAATGGGCAAAAATCCCCCAAACAAGAACTGAAAGACTCTTAGCTGACAACAAAAAGCCTTTACAAACTCTGATACTTGCCAAATGGGATGTTACTAAGTACTGACCTTGCAGGGTGCCCAATTAATTTTGTCAATCATATGTTAAAGATTTTTTTTAAAGAGTTTTATGACTTATCAGTTGGGTAGAAATGTGTCCAACTGTGGAGAAATTTGATTGGATGCATGGCCCTTTGAGCAAAAGGCAGTATTCCAGTGAAAACATTAGCCTCTGTGGTTCAAGGTGGCGGCTTTGTCTCAGCAGCTTACGTGATAATTGCCTCCCTTAGAGAATAGAAATCCAAGTGAATGGGCTCAATGTTGACGTATAATCAACAATCATGTTTTGATGTACCTGTATCTCCCTCTGTTCTTTGTCCCCTGCCACATCTTTCTTTACAGTGCTCTTTGGTCAGTTCGTGGTGTTCCAGACTTTGACTAGTGATGTGGTTGAAATCTATGATGGATCCTCCACAGATTCAGCCCTTCTCTCCTCCATATATGGATCACACTCAGGTAAAAACATGACTCTGCAACCCTTGAGGGTAGTGTCTTCCTTTGTTTATGCTATAGCTCATAGGTGTGAGTAGTTCTGTCAAGCACATCATTTTGGACTGCAGGCAAGACAGCACATCTGCTCAATTCAGTTCAAATCAAGTCACTGTTTTTCCCAAACAAAACAAAAATGTGAAACATCCTTTAGGATACAGATTTGTTTTTACCGTTTTACATTTCTGTAATGATGATATAATGAAACACAATGATGATACATACTACTTTATGACTACAATTGAATAAACTCCTGAGATCCCAATTATAACTTACAAAAGCAAATCAGCTGTCACGCTCAACTTGATTAGACTGTGACACAATGTAAAAACAGATACACACAGATTTTCAGCTAGAGCACTCAGGATAGACTGAAGATCAGATCTGACTGCACAATAAAGTCACTTTGAAAATTGCATTTAAAACACAAACAACCACAGAACTGGATCAGTGGGGTTTTTTTGTTCCTTTGATTTTTGCTGTCTGGACATGTGTAAACACCATCATCTCAAAGAGTTGACAACGTCTCCTTCGCTTATGTAATTTAGGTGAGACCCTCCCTCTGAGTTCAGGAAACAAGATAACTCTCAAGTTCACCGCAAATGGAACAGCAACAGCCAAAGGATTTCATTTTGTTTACCAAGGTAAGACAGCTTTTTCGGACACGTTCCCAGAATGTTGATGTGGGAACTGATTTGGTGCATTGGAGTGTGTTTGCTTGCTTTCGAAAAGAGATACTTTCGCCTTGCACTCATCACATAAAGGACTGTTCAGCAGAGTGCCATTGGCTTTGGCCAGGCACGGCTGAACAGAGCAGGATGATGTGGAGTCAAACAACCTATCCTGGCACAGCAGACGAGAGTGACTAATGACGTGCGAGGAGATTCACAAGGGCTTTACAATTTCTGTCTGCTTCCTTTGTCTTGTCATCTCTCTTCTCCCTGTTGTCTTTCTGCCTACCACACCCACCGCCGCGCTTTGTCTTTGTCTTTCTTCCTCTCATGCTTGCTTCCTCCCCTTATCCCTAGCTGTCCCCCGGACAAGTGCCATTCAGTGTAACTCGGTCCCTGAGCCCCGGTTTGGGAAGCGGATAGGGAACGACTTTGGCATCGGCATGGTGGTACTGTTTGAGTGCAATCCAGGCTACACGCTGCACGGCTCCAACGCCATCAGGTGTGAGGCCGTGCCCAATGCCCTGGCCCAGTGGAACGGCACTGTGCCCACATGTGTTGGTAAGCGTCCTCATCCTCCAGCCCTCGTCTCACCGCCTGCATGCATGCACGCACGCACACACACACACACACACACACACACACAGATCCAAAAAGATGGAGCAGGTGCACAAAAACTGTTGGTGTCTGTTTTTCCTAGTCATTACTTATCCTAATGTCTGTCACCCAATGCAAAGCATCCGCCTATCTCTGCTCTTGATAGTTCAGACAGGAGGAAAGAGGCAAGGACAAAAAGGAGAACAAAGAAGTGTCACATAAATTTTCTACGCTGAGAAGGGATTTTGGTTCCTTGGAAAATAAATAACTGTGTAAAGTGAATAGGTGTTTCTAATACACTCTCATCCCATATGCAAATGGAGGTCATAAAACATAAGAAACACTAAAATAATTTATGGATGCCATACGACATTATAATGCATGATAAATGTTTCCTCTTATGATGCTTTAGACATTCATTGTAATGCTATGTATTATGCATTTATCAGGTAAACTGTACAATCTAATAATAGCCTGAAATTCATCTTATAATGCACAACCCTGCAATGAAGCCAAGCTTTTTGCAGCTAATCATCATATTTGATATCTTTTGTGTACACTTGACACGGCTGAAGTGACTATAATTGATATTTTTAGATTAACAATTTCTCAAATGACAGTGTAAAACCAGTGTGATCATGTGAAATGGGTCGCTTGCAGTGATGAACTGACAGAGAATTGTCAGCTCAATCTGCATCTCCCCTCGGCTTTACAAAGCAAGTTTGATCCTACTGTTCAGCTGTCTGGCCCTCATCTTTACTGTATTTACTGGTTTGCTCTCATATTTGACTGCAGCAGGCAGCTTTTTTCAGTGAAAATCCACTGTACACTGTCAAATGATCAGACACAGTCAACGACTACAGCAGTATGGCAGTTCATTGTCTTTTACATAAAGTAGATCATTATATATTATAGATAAGAGCTTCATAGAAAGTGTTAACAACTTTTTAATTTGCCTAGCTGAGTGCAGACAAGTTTCGGTGCCACAGGCAAAAAAAAAAACCTGACTGAATTAATGCTACTGCTGCAAACAGTGCCTCAGAGCGAGGCGACAGTTCATTTGGAAAAACAGATAAATTCCATTCTCAAAATGATTAACCACAAAAATTAAATATGATTGATGAAAATGAAAAAAACCTAGATATCTCATCACAAAAACCCAAACCAGTTTGACTAATATTCCCAGGGGTGCACAAAAAAAATCCAAATGATGATGAAAAATAACAAAAAGAATAATATGAACAGTATCAGGCACGTGATATCAGTGATGTCATTGTTTCACTTAAAAGATAGAAAGTCAAAACGACAGATAGAGGGGAACCAGAAATCACTTGATGTAGATAGAAAATCCAAGGGATTGGTCATGATCTAGGAGCTCTATAATTACAGCAGCATTTAATGATCTCCACAAGGTCTGAACCATCTACATAAGGGACCATGCATACCTAAGTATACTTGGATAGATATGCATAGACATACACATGAACAGATTTGCATGCCTTCACCCAAACATACAACTACACATGCAGGACATGCATGCACTCAGCCTCACAAAGACACCCACGTGTCTACCTGGGGAAGATAAAGAACTACAGCTGAGAGAAATCTATTGAAGTCAGGCCTTGTGCCAGCCAACAAATAGTCCCAGCCGGTGAGTGCGGGTGATTTTAAGCCAGGGTTCATCCGAGTTTACTGCCAAGTGGTAAGGGAATAGCAGTGGCACGTGCAGTTCCATTTTAAACATAGTGATTTTTATCTGGAGATTGAATCTGGCTGCAGCATCTCCCCCAGCAGCAGTGTATGCGTCCAGAATAATGGATATAGTTTCATGGAAGCTTCAACAAAAACACTATGCTCAATTACTCAAGCCCTGTTTATGGGACATGACGGCTTCAGATGCCACTCTCCTGTGATGGTACCTGCGTTTCAAAAGATGTGTCTCTCGCTCCTTGTCCAGCTGTGCTTGACCAGGCTCATCCTACAACACTTTGCTTTCGATTTCACAAAAACAAAGCTGAATAAAGGCTTTGCTGTGGAGTTGCACCAGTGTAGCGTTCTATTGTGATTTAATTAGCCTCGCCTGAATGGATGCATAATCTTTGGATGGCCTTTTTATGGAAAACAGTTGAGTTGAATAAATAGATGTTAATGCTTGTTTCCAGATGGAGTTTGACTTGAGGTACTGTACTCTTAAAAATGATAGTAATGCAGCTGATGCATAAATGGTGGAATCTCCCACAAATCTGCATCTGTCACCATTAGATTAGGGAAATGAACAAGGGACCTTTATAGGTTCCAGTAAAAATAAAGATAAATATTGATAGATGAGCACCATTTTCTTGTTTTGTTCCCTGCACAACTGAGCGTAAGGCAGCTGAATCACAAACTCATTTCTGAATGTAGAATATCATGACTGCCCAGCATTACATAATCTCACAGATTGCCGTGATTCAGTATGCCCACACCATGGAATTCACTGTTGGCTTAAACACTTTCCGAAGGTGTCAACAAATAAACAGTGTTGCACTGAGCTTGTTTTTAAACAGCGGATTCTTGTTATGAAATAGCCTCCCAAGACCAATTATGGAGTCTCGGTCTGGGGGTGTGTGGTAAGGCCAAGCCAGAGTTCTTCACTGGAGCAAGATGAGCAGCGATGAGGCCATGCTACTTCTGGAGTTTACTTAAGTTTCTGCAATGAAAGCAGACATAACTGCCAGTTGGACTAACATTTCAAACTCTCCAGCAACATATTTCATTTAAGTAAACTAAAAATCCCACTACGCGCCCCTGCAAAACACTAAGACTGCATACAAAAAGCAATTTGTATTTTGTAAATAGTTTTTCATCATTATGCTGTGATGATGTATTTTCCTCACGATGCCGTATTCTCCATAATGACTTTGACCAACTGGTTAATGTCGGTCATTTCTTTTAGCCCCCAAAAAACCCAATTTTGCCATGAGAGTAGGAGCAGCAGCATTTTCTCCACATTCAGTTCCAATTAGACTGCCCGACGCAATTCTGGGAGAGCTGAGTTTGTCACAGTTGTCTTCGCTGTCTTTCATGAAGCAAACTAACCTTGAAAAATTGGCAAGGGTGTCCACTTTTGGAGCTTAATTATTCTGAGAAAGCTTTAAGTTTGCATTCGAGTGAAGAGTTGGACTTCACTGCTGATAACGAAGAAAAAGGTATGATAACGGTTTACATGTTGTTTCACTGTGGTGGATAAGAATAATTATCAGAGAAGTGACAAAAGGCTGTTTTTGACTTTTTTAATGTAATATTAATCTAAAATTTGTTTATATATCCTTAAAACAAGTATACAAAACCATATTACATTAAGTAGTGTGTGTGATGTGAAACACACTTGTTACACACATAACGTGCAGATAGGTTTTTTGATATCTTGATTAAAATTTCTAATTAAAAGTTGTGGTGAATTCCTTGCATATCAGATGGTGCTAAATGGTGTCTCATAATCTGTGCCGTCCCCACGCTTGTCTACCTGCGGTAACTGTGACATATGAGCCCACCGCTGATTGAGATGGGTGTGGAGCATTCATGCTTTTATGAGTGTCATGATTTCTAATCTTGCTCGACCAATTACATTAACTGACAGCTCAAGGGAATCACAGGAGTTTTTAAATTATACTGAAATACGAGGTCCGTCCCTGGACTGGGACTGTTGCTTGTTGTCAAGATCTCATGTTCGGAGAATTGACGTTCTATAAACCAGAACAGAACAGATCAGACCTATATTTTGTTATTCTGACTTCATTATTTCTCAGACCTTTGTTCTAGCGTTGAAGGTTGGAACTAACTAAGATCCGATGATGAAAAACACAACTATTTTCATACTGTTTTCTTCTGTATTTGGAATTAAGTTTATATAAAAGAGGAAATTATTAAATATAAATCAAGATTACAACAATGATAGTCTCACTCACCATGTTATTTAGTGTAAAGGCAACACATACCTTCAAGGAGCCTTTAGCCGGTGTCCGCAGGATGTGACATTCTGATCACAGTGCTCTAGATTTCACAGGCAGTGACCTTCATGGTTTTGTATGCAGAGCAGAATTCAAAACAGTTATACAAGCTGTTCTCCTTCAGTTTTGATGGAGCCAATCAATTTCAATACTGAATACTGTGCATGCGACATGCGTTAGCTGAAGATGACATTACTGTAACAGGGACTATATGAAAGTGTGATGGCTTCACTGTCTGTTTGCTCTAACTTGTCAATGTGTTGTGTGTAGGAGGGCATATGTTACCTGTAAAATATTGATACGGTTTTTTTCTGTCAGCAATTTTTTTCTTTCATAAGCAGCATATTTTCCTTTTTTCTCACTTTCTGTGTCTCCTCTTGTCTCCCACATTGAATCCTTCAGTGGTTGATGGATATCGAAAACCGTGATTATCATTGACCTGTACAGGGTGCACTCATGTCCTTGACAAATAGCGTTTGGTTCTTCATTGTGAGAACACATTGTACAACTCTGCTGAACATCTGAAGGACCCCCCCTGAGTGACAGCTTTGCTTATGGTCCTGTAGGAAAACTCTTACATACAAATGCTAAGTAACCTTGAATAGTAGAGGGCTGCTAAACCAATTACTTGGTTGTATTCAAAAGAAGATAAAGGGTCCATTGTTCCTCTAACCTACAGTTCAGTCTAAGGAACACTTATTTCTGTGTCAGGAGTGAACAGAGAAAAGGAATAAAGGGCTTTTGAGTCACTGGGCTTGGATGTAGACTTGTATACCGCTTCTTTTTTTATTATACAGTATCTGTCATTAATGTTGAAACACATGTGGTGGCTTAACATGTCTCACAAACACCTTGCAGTAGAACAGTGCATCTCAACAGAGCAAACAACAATGAAAAAGCAAAGACACTTTTGCATTAGACTTTTCTCCTTGTTATGGTGTAAAAGACTTTGCTGAGCAAAATCTCAGCAGCCTAATATGTCACTGCTTGTTTGTGTATTAGCCAAGAACTGCATTTAAAAAGGAAGCAAATACATTTTGTTCTGTGTTTTGTTGTGTGTAATAATCCAAAGAATTCTGGTCTGCAAGGCTGGCTTACCACAATCCTTAATGAACAAAAAGTGGAGCCAAACACTAGAACGTAGCTGGCCGGATGTAAGGCCAATTGGCACTCGTCTGAAAAGCAATAAAGAAATTGTAGCTGTTATTGCCCTTTTTTCATTTTGATTTTTACCCATGCTCAAATATATCACAGTGCCTGACAATGCCAGCATAACCGGGCCAGTGACTCCATTTCAACATTCATCTGAGAGCTGAGAGGCTTGATGAATGTCTTACTTGTGGCACTGGTAGAAACAAGGTGTGCTCAGAGAGGAATAGCTTTCGCAGCTGAGAGATGTGATTTGTGTGACCCGTGAGAGATTTTATTACACATCAGGGTTGGACTGTTTACTATTTATGAGAGGCGAGTGAGTGCTGCCATGCAAAGCTCCACTGAGTATTAAATGACATCAGTGATATCATGTGAACAAGGATGAATGCTCTGGTTCAAAACTGTCATAAAATAACCCATCAGTAGAACCTGTCATTATTCTTCTCCTTAGAGTCCCTAGAATTTCATCACGTGATGTGATTTTACAAATGGCCATTTAATATCCATGTGTTAGTGGTTAGTTTTAATAGGTGGAATGAGGTTTTTAAGTGCTTGATGGTTTGCTACTTCCTCACTGTGTCTCCTGCCCACTCGCGGCTCTGTTGGATGTGTGTGTCTGCAGCCCTGAACTTTGTCATAACTCGCTCTCCTTTCTCAATGTCCTGTCCTTTGTCTAGTTCCCTGTGGTGGTGTGTTAACTGAGCGCAGAGGCACTATCCTCTCTCCTGGATACCCAGAGCCGTATGCCAACTATTTGAACTGTGCCTGGAAAATCTCCGTTCCCGAGGGAGCCGGCATCCAAGTGAGACGACACAGATCCGGATCTTAGTAGTATAATATTTGATGAGAGATTAAAAGATTTTTTTCTTATATGGTCTAATTATTAAACAGCTAGTCATTGTGCTTCATAAGTGCATTTGTTTTTTTGTATTTGTGTATTTTTCCTGCTTTTAAGTGCATATTAAGGTATCTTTCTCTGCCAGATTCAAGTTGTGACCTTCGCCACGGAACACAACTGGGACTCGCTGGATTTTTTTGACGGCGTTGATGGCAATGCTCCAAGGCTTGGTAGCTACTCAGGTAAAACTGAAACAACTGAATTTTAGTTGTCAGCTCCCTCTTGAATTTCAATCAGATGTCACAGGGCCCCAGCAGCAGACAGATGTGGTGATGGAGCTGATGGCATTTGGCATGTCCTTTGAGAAAGCTGTTTAAAAAACAGCTAAAAAAGGCAAAGAAGAACAAGTGTGATTCTTCCTTCACACAGTATTCCTGTCTGTGCATTAAAGATCTTCGTGATGTAGCTCCTGTTTCAGTCTGGAATTTTACAAATGAAGTGTTACCTTAGGGCTCTCACTAATGAAAATGGTGCTCTTACAACGTGGTAACCTACTAGAAACAGGCCATCACATCTTTGTAGATGGTGAATTCTAGTCCAAGAGGGACTAGTGTAGCATAATGACATCTGCCTCTGCATCAGCTATCCCTTTTATGAGACTAGGTGTTCAATTTCTCAAGTGGTGAGATTCTCATTTTGGAGCAAAACTCTTTACATATTGTAATAGCTCTATGGTACAGCTCTCACTGTGCGGAGCAGCGTATGGTGTGAAAAGGCTAAGGCTTTTTAAATGGCAAGCAATCAATTTTATCTTGGGCTAAACTGATGAAGGTGATTATGAATTTATGTAAAAGTCTCCATGCAAATTGCAGAAGACACACGCCTGAAATAGAGAAAATGATCCCAGACCCTTCAGTGTGGCCACACATACAGAATATTCTGCAGAGCAAATTCAGAGTTAGCATTATAGACCATGCTTGAGTTCATGGCTTTGATTTTGTGGATCTGAGTGAAGGTCCTGAGGAAGTGTGTTGAACAAGATTTGCACTTGAAAAAATGCAGCAGAGCGGCAGCATGTGTGGTTTGGGCAGTTGAATGATGGTTTTTGACATTAAGACATTAGTAAATAAAATTGCATTGTGTATATTGTCTCTTCCAGATTCAGATTATTCAAAATGCACAATGTTTTCTGACATGAGGCGCAAAATACATCTACTGCCTCTTTTGAACTTTCAAAATAGACTCTTCTTTGTATTTGTCATTTTAATTCTGTGTGAGAGTGATTGTCTGTGATTTACTGTATTATGTGAGGCGCTTTCTATGTAGTTTTTCACCATAATTTCATTTGTTCCTGCTGATATACTCAGCAATTCCCATTTAGAAAGGTTATGGAGGTGAATTGGCTGCCTGCTGATAGCCACAGTGTCCAGACTCTCAGAATTTGCCTCTTGTTAAAATAAAGATGAGGAATCCAGAGATAATTTAACAAACTGCGGCAGATTTATTACTGTATCTAAATTATTATCTATGCTCTGACACAGTCTAACTGTCTTTTGTATATTGTACAATACAGGTACAACAATTCCCCAACTGCTCAACAGCACTTCCAACAACCTTTACTTGACCTTCCAGACTGACATCAGTGTATCCGCTGCTGGCTTTCACTTGGAGTACACAGGTATGAGGAGAGACGGCTTGTCTACCTTCCTGTCACTTTGTCTGTTGTCAGTGTTCCTGTGTGTCCATCTTCCACCAGCTTCCAGCTGCTGCACAGGCTTATAAGAAGTACGAGGGACTGCTGGTCTGGGTTACACAGTTTGACATAGAAAGAGTTTGAGGGAGTGAGTTCTTTTCTTCCTCTGTATTTTCAGTCTTTGTATCTGCTTTTCTGGCATGGTATTCCCCAATGGTGTTGTTTTTTAAGTCCTCGCATTGCTTCAAGTTACTGGACCCACATCCTTTTTTCATTTAGGTACTAAATATTCTCATCTCTCAGTGGGATTCTCGCTTAGGGGCATATTTGCTAAGGAGCATGCTAAACATTTACCTTGCACTAAAATTTAGGGCAGCTGAGGGTAGCTGGCCCCAATAGAGCGACTGATTTACTAAGTTCTCCCATTCAAAAATAGTGACACTGGAAATATAGGTGCTGATCTGCAGGTGATGCATGGTGCTCTTCTGCATATATTTAATAAAACAGTCCTTCGTGGCCCCTTTCCTTACTGTTATTTACATCTCAGGCTCTTTCTCTTTGTCTCTTTTAATGTCAGGGAAATGTTCCTCTTTTTTCATCTCTGTAAGGTTAGAGGGCTTTTAAGTTTGTACTTTCTCCATCTCCTCCTCACATTTGTCTTTCTGCTAGTGTGTTACTTACCACTTACCCTTGCATTAAAGCAACTTTTTTACTAAAATGTGTGGTGATGGAAGACCAATTGTCACTGATTTTCGGTGAAGTACTTTTAGGGCGGTGAAAAAGCACAACCACAGGCAAAGTAAGAGTAAAGACCCATAATGTTAAGACGCAGGGAAATGGGAGGATGTGGATGGCACAAAGGCAGCAAAGAAAGACTGTGATAAGAGCCCTGCAAACATAACCAACTTTGAGATCCCGTACACAAAGCAACCAAAGAACTTTGAGTAAAATCGATTCCCATACAATCTAACAGTCACGACACAAAAGTGTTGCAAAACAAAAGCAGCATGAAAAACACTGCTGTCACTGAATCTGTCCTCGCTGTCAGTCGTGTCAGTCCGCGAGCATCATACCACTGTTGAGAACGACTTCACAGTCATGTCTCCCGCAGTCAGTGCTTCGTTTCCATAACACCCTCCTCTTGCTTAGAACCACTTCGTAGCGGTGTCGCACTGTGGGCTCTTTCCTTTCCTGTGCTAACCCCCACCACCGCTACTTACTGCTGAGAAACACTTCAGTGCTATGTCTCACAGTCAGCTCTTTCCTCTATGTCTGTCTTACACTTTGTCACTCTTGCCCTTGTAAAGTGCATTCCCACGTGCTTTGCGTAATCCCAGGCTCCAGCCAGACATCTTTCTACTTTTCCTGTTGCTATTCATAATCGTTAGTTTGCCTGCCATATGGTGCTACTGTCTGTCTATTGGCAAACATTTGTGTATGCATGATCAAGCCATGTTGCTGTTGTTTCCCATTTTGTTCTAGTCTACTGCTTATAGTTCAGATTCTGATTTATTGGGTCAAATTACAGCAGTCCTCTAGTCTGTCCTGTCGTTGGTTGTATCTTTGTATCTTATTTCCAGCCTGCGGTTGCCTTCAACCACCCATTTATTTTCCACACACTCCACTTTTAGCTACAAATTAATGCTCTGAAAGCTCAGTGCAGTAGGAAGGGAAAAGGCAGGAGGGATTTGTACAGAACCAGCCAGTCAACCATCTGTTTTAAAACGTTTCCTTTGGGTGATTGTTGTTGTCCATTGAGACCAGTCATAGGAATCCTGTGTACGCCCGTCACTATAACTTCTTAAGAGCCAAGCGTTAAACCACCTCTCCTAAGGCAGACGGTGTACTTTAGTTGAAAACAAAATTGGCATCTTCTCACAGGCAATATGGTGGTTTGCATCCTAAATAAAGTCTCACACTGGGCTTCAATTGCTGCAGTCTGCAGAGGCCTATATCATTTCCACATGAGTTGCATAGAGCGACTGTCGCAACAAAATGAATCAGTGCTAGACAACTTGGAAAGAAATTCATCCTCTGAATCAGCCCCAAAATCTGTCATTACATTTTTACTACACATCTAATTTCTGTCACAGCACAAAGGACACAGCATATTATGACACATGGATCTGCATACGGTAACTGCAGTAAATATCTGTAAATGCTAAGCATGCTACAGAAAATCTTCCTGATATGTACCTGCAATTCCTGCCATTATGCATCTGCATCATCATTAAAGACTAAAGAGCAGAACCCAAACTTGTAGTCAAGTTAAGCATATTCTCTTGTTTCTCCAGCAGAAAACCATTCTATATGCTGTGCTGAAGTAAAGTGACTATGCTGTGGCCTTTCTATCAAGTGTCAGACAGTAAAAACTGTGCAACTCACACTGGATCCGTGGACGGATGTCAAGGCAAATGATCCTATTCATTTTCTTTAGAGAGCAGGAGATCCGGCTGGGTGGTGAATGATGGATACAGCCTGGCCAGTTGATGGACCAGTCACCGTATCTGAATTTGAATAATCACAACTCGTCCTCAACTTAATGCAATTGAGTCCTTCCGGCGCGATGCATCAGGCCTGCAAGAATCAGATCAGAAACCACCAAAGTAGGCAGAGCTGATTAAATCTAAAAGCTGTAATATGACGCAGTTTGTGACCCGACTACCATGTTGTAAAAAGGGCAGGCTAAAAGTAAGCACCACCCAGCCACACTACATCACCCTCCAGCAGAACATTCAGTGGTCTGGTACGTTCAGATGCATTCTTGCTGTATTATGTTTGCCTGTACCTTTAGGCCTGTAATTTCATTCTAGTACAAAGCCACCAGTACTGTCACTTTCATCTGAAAGATTGATCTTTATTTTACCAATCAGCAGTCAATGTGTTGATGTGATGCTTGTAGTTAAGACTGTTGTTCAGCCAGATACTAAGGTATTTATACTAGAGCACACACTCTGTGCATATGCTACTTGTTAGCCTTAGTGAACTGCATCCATTTGGTTTTGTCTGAATTTAGTACTAACTTATGGTTGTATAGTTGGAGTAAGTGAAATAAAGGTTACAGACAAGGTTACAGCTGATTGTGTAGAAGTATGTAATTTAGTCTCTAAGTATATAACAATATTAAACTGTGTCATCCACATAAAGGTGGAATTTGCAGGATTCAGTAAATGGGACAATATTCATTCATTCAGCTTCTATACCCCTTATTATCTCTTTCGGGGTTGGGGGGGGGGGGCTGGAGCCTATCCCAGCTGTCAACGAGGGGTATGCCCTGAGCCGGTCGCCAGCCGACTGCAGGGCAACACACACACACAAGCATTCACTCTCACATTCACACCTAGAGACAATTTAGAGTCACCAATTAACCTAGTGAGCATGTTTTGGAGTGCCCGGAGAGAACCCACGCATGCACGGGAAGAACATGCAAACTTCACACAGAAAGGCCCCCGCCTGACCCGGGGATCGAACCAGCAACCTTCTTGCTGTGAGGCACACGCACTACCTGCTGCGCCACCGTGCCGCCCCTAAATGGGGCAATATAATTTATGTAAATTGAGAACAATATAGGACCCTAACACTAAACCTTGGGGAGCACCTTCAGTAATATTTAAAATATCAGAATGAACATCGCCCATTTTTACACATTGTTATCTATTAGAGAGGTAGTTTTCAACACAATTTGGAGACAGGGTGGTAATTATTTAAATCGGTTTTGTCACCATCTTTATATAAAGGAAAGACATAAGACGTTTTCCAGGCTGTGGAGATTATACCTGTGGAGAGTGTCAGCCTGAAGATATGAGTATTTCATTCTGCAGTCAGTGACACTGTTTAAGAAGAAAAAACTTCCAAATTATCAGCACAGGCTGATTTCCAAGTATCAATAGTAAGAATAGCATCATTAATTGCAGGCTTTTGATTTGTGCTGGCGCGGGTTTTATTTTTCTCTGCTTTCCCCAGGGTGGGAGGAGTGGCACAGGTGAAGACATGTTTGCACATCAAGAGGCAGAGTGCAATTTCTGTCATGAAAAAAGCATTTCTCTGTAATCCTGCATGCTCAGACCACATCTTTTCACAAAGGAAAACATGAATGGCAATCTAAATGGCTTTAGTTGGTAGAAGTGTTCACACCTCTCCAAAATGGAAAAAAACAGCTTGTCTCACTTTGCAAATGCATACAAAGTACAATTTTCAATGTGTTACAGGCAGAGTCTGACCTTTGTTAGATTAGGAAGTCATTCTTACTAATAAGGCCACACACAGCTGATTGTATGTGATTATGACCAGGTTCAATAGTCTGTGCATTTGAGCTATCAATGGTTAAAAAATATAATTTCATTTCTCATGCAAGTAAAAAAAAAAAATCTACATTCTTCCAACCCATTTGTTCAGACTACTCTTTCGAAACACAGTATTCAACTCACCTCCATTGTACGAATAACCTGAAATAATTTCCAAGCCCATCTACTTTTGAACTTGACATCCATCCAAGAACTACATGAAAGAACTACTGTTAATGGTGAACAAATATAAACCAGTTGACTCCACAGAAATGGCTTCAAGTTTAATTCCTCATTGGCCTCTTGGGCTTAAAGTGCTCTGTTTAGAAATCCAGAATGCCTCCCGTCTCTCCAAATGTCCCTCTGTCTTTGAGAAACATAACGTCTCAGTTCCCATATATTTCAAGAAAGAGACCAGATGATTCATTTCAATGGAAAGTGCACCATTGTTGTGTTCTGCTGTTCTTTGTTTTTAGCTCTCTTGATGTTTTTCCTGCATGTCCTTTAGCACAAGGACACATTGATAGATAAATGATGCTCTTTATGTGGCATGAAATCACTGTTGTTGGTGTTGTTGTTGTTGTTGTTTTTATCTTACCTGCTGTATGTGGATGGCTGAACCAAGTTTGTCTAGTTGTGTTGTTGCATTGTCCCTGTTTTTGTAGTTTCCGTATAGAATCGGTGTGATTATAGCTTGGGATTTTTCTTGTTGTTGTTGTTGTTGTTGTTGTTGTTGGGATGCAATCTGAATTTGCCTCTGAAACTCTATCCTTTTTTGAATATTACTCTTTGCTTTTCACCAGACTGTAAGCTCGGTGCACAGCAGGCATCCTCATGATGCGCACTTAGTTCAGAGATAGCTCTCCTCCTGAGCCACTGCTGTTAAAAGGATGAAAGAGCTTGATGTAACTGATGACTTTTTTGACGGAGCAGCAATAGTTTGGCTGCACTAAGACAAGATGTTTTGTCTCTCTGGCCATCAAAGTTTGAAAAATGATTTACCCACACATGTATATCTGCGCCCACTCGAGCCCAGTTTCAGGAAATTTGAGCCTTGTGTCAGCTTATTATTGTTGTTAATATTCAAATGTCATGATGGTAAAACCAAGAATATTGATTATGTTTGCAAATTAATATGATCCTCGTTTTGACTCTGTCAGTTAATGATGCGGATCACGGGGCTGTCAAACTGATTGGGTTGTTTAATTTAAGAATGTATCACAATTATGTTGATGGTTAAGGATGAGAATGATGATGATCAGCATAAAGAGGAAGATAATAATCATGTGATAATTGTGATGATACTCATCACAATTCATATTTTGCTAAATAACAGAGAGATAATATTAATCTTGTAACAAAGTTCAAATCAGCTGACTGAGCCAGAGACATGTATTTGATGCACCCTAAATTCGCTCCGCTCCTCTCCTCCCCACGCTGTGTGTGCCAGCGCCCACCTGAGGTTCCTTTTCTTAAACTCTCTGCGTCGTTGATGGTGTTTAACCACAGCAGTGTGCTTTGTAAACTTGGGCGTTCAGCTTGCTGTCGTGTTTGTGTGTTCCGTTCCAAAGAGACCTCTTTTCCACTCAGTAAACTATTCCTGATTGTGTGACCTGCATGTTTTGCTTCGGCATCTGCATAAGTAACTTTTATTACCTTTTATTATAACGACCTCCTCTTTACAGATTGAATTTATCTTGTTTAAATAACTATTGAAATGATAGCATTTATGTAAATTAACATTAAATCAAACTCTCAGTGATGCTGTCTCTGACACACACTACTGAGATTTGATTGCCTGGATTTCACTGGCAAGGCATCCTGTTGAAAATAATCAAGCATGTTTGATAAGGACTGGACTCGCTCCAGACGCAGTTGTGCACCCAGAAACAGTGGGTGTCGACCTTCTCACAGCAGGGTGACAGCAGTGCTTGCCAAAATGTGCATTCTGACAGTTTAACTGAAACCCATCTGGAGCGTAACCGGAATCAGCGCCGTCTGCTAGCGGGCGCTCACTCTTAACCTGACCACGGCGCAAAGGTCTGTCTGTGCCCAGCAATGATCTGGCACACTGCTTTTGGCTGTGTAAACGAGTGAAGTAAATGAGAATGTACTGCTTTATTATATAGTTTATTAGTTTAACAGAACACTGCAATGGGAAGGTTGACAATTAGGACCCTGGATATTTCCATGAAAGTGAGTAATTTATAGCTGCATTGTGCTTTGATGTCAAACTTACCTTATGGCGGCCTTTCAGTATCGCAGCAAACAGTGCTTTCATGGATTGCGTCATCAAATCTCCTTGAAATCAATTAAGGGATGTTTAATTTTTTAACCCACGAATAACAAAACTTTGCAGCTTCAAAGAATCCACCCACTCCTCCCTCAGTACAGTAACTCTTGTTTCGTTGTATCTATGGCTGCTCTCATGTTGCTGATTGCTCTGTGCCTCTTAGGTTACTGTCTCCTTCCACATCCTCTGTAACCTTCTCTCTATGGTGAGCAGAGTGGCCACTCACATCATTCAGTGATCTGAACAGTTACCTATAAATTGTTCTGACCCTTTTTTGGTTATTTCTACAGCCATGTTTACGTTCATCCACCCACCCACTTGTTTGGAACTGGTTACGCTTTCAGCGGGCTTCTGTGCGGGTGTTTGCACGTTTGTGTGTGTTTTTCTTTATTTGAGTTGTGTATAAGTGTTACTGTGCCAACACATAGGTGACGATACAGATTTATTTATTTTTTTCATGTGTCAGGGAGGACATTTCTGTATGATTGTTCTTTTCAAAGTTCAAATCACAAAGGTCCCCTTTCTTTCATTCCATATGTATTACTGCTACAGCAGCACAGCGGCCAATTTTAATGCAGTATTATGCATTGAAATAAGCATTCAAACAACCTCTTTGACAGATGGCTCGTGTCAGTTGAAAAATGTACAAAATAGGCAATTCAGTGCAACTTTTCACTGAGTAACAGCGTAATGGGTGTATCAGTAATGATGGAAAATGTGAGATGTGTTCTTCTCTGCCTGCAGATCGGAGTTTTCACATATTTGTTTAGTCACCTCTAAGACAAATGAAACTGAAGCTGGACTATATTTCTTTCATTTTCTTCTGTAAAAGTGAATATAGTTTGATTTAACCTCAAAGACTCTACATTCATATAGCCCAAAGCCGGGATCACCATTGATTTTAATGCATTAAAACACAATATCAGGCCTCTCAGTACCTGGCAAGTGACAATGTAATCACTTTGTTCCAATGAAGCTCAATGCTTCTGTCAAGTTGTACTTCAGAGATTGCTTTGCAATTTCACAGTGATTGCTTCAGATCACAGTCAGAAGGATTTAGTGATTACAGCCACCAGTAGAATAGCTTTGTGACTTGTCCCAGTTTGTAAACGCTATGATGAGGAGAAAGGAGAAAAAAACAATTCATGATTATTATGCAATTACTGTACAAGCACATTGAAATAGGGCACTGTGTAATTACATGTTAAAACGTTTGGTTTTAATTTAATTATCCCTTTTGTCCATCGGTATTGGTTGATTAAATGTAAACGTTGCCAGTAAATATACAGTGGATGTGAAAGTGAAACAGTATCACATGTGTCCAGGTTGTGACTCTTGCCACATTGTGCAGAAGAATGATTGCTGTCCACACTTGTGTGTTGTGACTCTGTCCTAAGCAATAGGTTTGGATTCGTGCCCAGAGCCGCTGCCTCCCAGTAACGGACAAAAAGTGGGTGACCGTTACACTGTAGGCGATATGGTGTCCTTCCAGTGCGATCAGGGCTTCTCATTACAGGTAGGTGAAAGTGTGTGGTGCTGGGAAAGCAGATATCCAGCTCTCCTGTGGTTATGATACGTGAATCATATCTTACCTGCCTGGAGTGACAATTTCAGGGAATACCCCACAGGATGAGTCTGTCACAGCGGCGTTACTAAGTGCTTTTTCTATGACATCCGTGTTTGTGTGAGCTGAAGAGTAAGAGCAGGAAAGAAATGTGGGAATAAACAAATGTGGGGATATTGCCCATGTATTTATGCTTTATATATTTGATGCATATTTTAAGTGCGTGTGCTTTGTCTGCATGTGTTTCTGTGTTTCTGTTACAAAGCAGCTTTAACGTCCTCCAGTCCTCCCCGAGTCGATACTGTAGCTGTGGTGTTTTGAACTATAGAACCCCCCAATGCCATGGGCGATGGATTATGTTAACAGTCGCTTCACTAATCCCACACGGATTTTTCTTCCCCACTCGGGCATTCACTTCGTTTCACATTCTCGGACCAACCAGCAGTTCTTACTCACATCTTCAGGCTGAACACCAGAATATACACTAGAGGCCATTTTTAGAAACAAGAGCACAAGTATTGCTTAAGACTTCCGAGTTTAGGTTTATGTGTGTTCATGAGTATGTGTAATGCCTTTCTGCATACATGCTTTTAGGTGTCTTAGGCTTGGCATTCGCATACATGCTGGCTGGACAATGGACATGTATGTGTGCATTTTGCAAGCATCATGGTAGCAGGAGACTTCTGGCCTGCACTGGACCTGTAATGTCCACACTTTTAGTTGTTTTTGTATCTAAGAGGAAACAAATCTGGAAGCAGGATGTTTGTCTTTTCTTGTTCTCTCAGGCTATAACACATCTCTCTGTAGTCAGACCCCAGGTGGTACTCTTGCTGTCTGACTAGCAGCTAGAGGTCTCTCTCCTACTCTTGATACCATCAAATATTTACACACACGACCTTGAGAAGAGCATTTTGAGAAGTCCAAAAAGCTGAGTCTTAACTAATTCCAAAGATCCACATGACAGAGGGAAAGTCTGCTTCAAGCACCTATTTTATTTATTTTTTTTTTTTATTTATTTATTGCACAGTATTTTGGAGGAGCTGAATTTGTTGTTTTTGTCTGTTTTCCTGAACAGGGTAATGCATATATTACCTGCATGCCTGGTCCCGTCAGAAGGTGGAATTACCCCGTCCCTCTGTGTTTAGGTAATGTATTATTCTATAGTGTGACATTGCCAGCGTACAGGGTTTCAGTGAGGTGACTTTGCAGACAACAAAACCATATTTGCTGCATCAAACAGCAGACAGTTGTTGCATCTCTTTCTTTTGTCAGTTGCCATTCACCTTAAATCATTTACTTTTTCCTTGTTTAGCTTTTCTTTTCCCTCTCTTTTGTACTTCTCCCATACCAAGACTTGCTCATACAAAGACACACAATAGATCAGTGGCCTCACAGAGGACGTGTTATTGTATTAGGGAAAGCAATAATTTTATTGAAAGATTGGGAATGGGCGTGAAAGGTTTGGAGGGTGAGGGTTATGAATTTTTTTCTTTCCCTTTCAGTTAAAAATCAATAAGGCTTACCACCATCTCAGCGTTTGATTTCTGATATCCCTGATCAGAGTATCTAGCCTCCCCCGACACTTCCTCTGATGTTGATTACCACTGTGATTCCAGAGATTACTAAGGAAGTGCTCCACATTCTCTTTTACCACCTCACTGTTCTGTTGCCCCCAATTACAGACAAACACTTACATTAGTGCGAACACATCCTCGTGGTGCATATTAGCATGCAGAAAAAAAAATGCACTGCACTCTTGCATTCTTCATGTAAATCTTCCATCCCTGTGGTTTTCACAGTTCACTGCAGACATAAATCCCAGCTTTACTGTTGACAGGCCTGTTCTTGAACACATGTGTTTGCTCGTTAGCTCAACTCCTCACTCGTTTACAGTACATACACTCACCCCAAGACCTCGTGATCTGTATTCACTTTGTTGCTGGTAAACTCACATCAAAGTAGTTGCATGTGCCTGCACAAACAGTGCAGCATCCTCATAAGTGCCTCTCCTCTCTTCTTCTCTTTCATTCCATATGCAAACAGGTCAAGCAGGTTTCCCTCACCAGCAGCACAATTATAAACCCCTTATAGTTTTCGCCTCACTCTGGCCTCGGTTGATAGTCCCCAAAGAAATAGCAGCAACACCCTTTGTTCTCCAACCATTTGCCTCATAAATTGGCCTGTCGAAGGTGAGATGGGAAGAAGAAGAGTAATTTAGCTCCAGGTTTACATTGATGCCTCTGCTGGCAGTACTTGCATTACACCTGGGTGTTTATGTAAGACGAGGATATGTGCCACACGAGAGGGGGATGAGTGTAACCTTCACAGCAAGCTGAAGTGTTCTCTAACGTGAAAGAAGAGACGTGGGGTGTTGCAGGGGGAGGGTGAGGTAATCACCGCCACTGCTGAGCAAAGCTGTGGTGCTGTATTGACTCCCTCATTTATTTTAATTTAAAGCGCCACCAAACAAGGAATGTGCCTGAGTGTGTTATCTTTTCACAAATGCCCTTATGTGGCATTATCCACACAGTCAAGCAGAGATGTACATGAGCAAGTCACACACATGCTCAAACACAGAGGCATTAGCACCCCCCCACACACACACACACACACACTCCCACCCCAATCCTAAGCTCATAAAGCCCACTGACAGCACTTCATTTTCTCTCTTGCTCGCAAAAACCACCCCCTTTTACATTCTGCATACAAACACATGAGCATGTAAAACACATGCCTATGCGCACATAGACAACGCTGTTACTCGCCCTCCTTTCGCATACATACACAAAGTTACATTGCTCTTCGCCCTCCCCCCGTATTCACTCCCGAGTCATTGTTTTTCTTTGTTTTCCCTTGTTTTCCCATTGAGCCGTTCAGTGCAGAAGTGACATGTTCTTTCTCCTTGGTTGGTCTCCCTCAGCTCAGTGTGGCGGCTCTATGACAGACTTCAGTGGCGTCATCCTCAGCCCAGGCTTCCCAGGGAATTACCAGAGCAGCCTGGACTGTAGCTGGAGAGTTCAACTCCCTATTGGCTTCGGTCTGTCGTTCCCCCTCTGTCTTCCTTTCTTTCTCTCCTCTCCTCTCTCTTTTTCTTTTTTGTTCTGCTGGCTCTGATGTCTTCTCTGCTGCTGTCTTCTGCATCGCTCTGTTTATTTCTCTCCTCTCTTATGCTACGCAGTGCTTATTGTGTGAAAAAAGAACTAGCTAGTTTTATGCTTGCTTCTAACATTGTTTTTGAAATATTGTCCTATAGTACTTGAAAGGAATATACATTGCCTTTGACTTTGTTCAGATTTTCTTTTCTGTTTATCTTTCATTTATGGCTGTACACAACTCAGAATTTTGTCAGTCGAATCAGTTTTGGCTGTTCAGTACAAAGATATGACTGTTCATTCCCTTTTTTTTTGGTTCGGCTCCACACCTAAACCCCTATATTTTCTTACATGAGTCTCATGTTTGACATCTAAGTGTGCAGTTCAGCTATAAGATACCAGCACACCATGGAGTACCTCTGCTGATGGGCTGCAGACAGAGCTGTCAGCCAAAGAGCCCATCACAGTGGACGGCAGCGGAGGTGGTTGTACCACCATCTGGCTCAAAAACTGAAATCACTGACAGTCATCACCAGAGTAGAGAGCGTCTGAGCGGCCAACAGACTGTTTCTCTGCCCTGCCTCGCTGTCCAGCGTCACACTGTCCTCTGTTTTTAGAACCCTTCTCTGCTTCCACCACAGTTAACTTTGTGGTTTGTGATCATTTGAACCTCAGTCTGTTAAGTTTACACCCTGCCTTTCTGCTGCTCGTGCATTGCTCTGTGTACAGTGACGCAACTAAGAAACCAGATTGCATTGATTCGACTGACAAAATGCCAGTTGACTCCAGGCCTCCTTGACTGATGACTCGAATCATTGACTTTCAGAGCGCAGCACTACCCACATTAACTCTTTCTTTCTGCTTTTTAGGCATCCATCTGCAGTTTCTGAACTTCTCCACAGAGCCTGTTCATGACTATCTGGAGGTGCGCAGTGGGACCCTAGAGACAGGAACAGTGATTGATCGGTTCAGTGGCCCAGTGGTGCCAAACTCTCTCTTTAGCACCACCCACGAGACCACTCTCTTCTTCCACAGCGACTACTCCCAGAACAAGCATGGCTTCCACATTGTCTACCAGGGTGCGTAGAGAGTTTGCTGATAGAACACTTAAAAGAGCATCAGTCAGGTTAGATACAGCTGAGATATTCAATAGCACGTATCCCTGATATTAATACCAATTGTTATTTCGGCAAGTATTAGTAAAAGACGAACAATATGACAATACTGTGAACTGGAACCTTGTATTTTCAAAATGTTCAAAAAGAAGGATGGCCTCTTGGAAAGCAAGGATGTTTTCAACCAATAAAAGAGCAGAAAATAAGGGTGGCAATCAGGATATTAGATTATACTAGTGATGCCACATTTGCAGCTCTTAGCAACCCACAAGCCAGGCTTTGGTTCTTTGAGGTCATCATAGATATTATATTAGTAGTAATGTTTTATTTATTTGCTTCCTGGAGCCTGTGGTTCATAAACCTCTTCTACTATGTTTTTTTTTTTTTTTTCTTCAGCATACGAGCTACAGAGGTGTCCAGACCCACGGCCATTTCGTAACGGCATCGTGATCGGTCAGGACTACAGCGTGGGGATGACCATTTCATTTGAGTGCCTTCCGGGTTACACTCTGCTCGGAGAACCTTCTCTCACATGTCTGCATGGAGTCAGCAGAAACTGGAATCACCCCATACCTCGCTGCGAAGGTGACTGGCTAGTGCCTCTTATAAACACTCTTGTCTGTGTTGTTTATGTGCAGCGCTGCAGCCCCCTTACCACTGCCCTATGGAGACCTAAATATTTCCTTTAAATAGCCTACTTTTACAGTATCAACAAATAATATTTATCATTCATGAAATGCCTCTTCTTTGATATTTTTATGTCACTCTTGCCCCAACTCAGAGGGGAAATATTTAAATAAATGTGTGCTAACAAATTCTTGAGAAAGTCACGCATGCTACTTTCTGAGAAGCTGACTAAAGCGAAGATGGAGATGCTTTTCCATCACCATTACCCACTGAAAATAAGGTCTTTGAAGTTATTTTGAATAGAAGATTATTAGGTTCTTCAGCCTGCTTGTAGTGTTTTCCTTTATTCTAGCACATTATAGCATCTGACTCACTTTTAACGCCTACATAGCACCACTTTACTGAACTAGAAACTGATAGAGCCCATTATAATGATATATGAAGCATTTGCAAGTCTTTATTGCAAAGCTGATTACGCCTGTCTCTGTTGTAAATTTCAAGGAGATTCCTCAGATGTTGCTCCGGTATGATGAATTACAGCTTTCCCCTCATCATTTAAGTGAATCAGTAACATAAGTTTTGAGTCCACAACAGAGTTTGATATTTGTCTGAGAAATGGTGAATTGCTTTGTTTTGCTCCGTGCCACCGTATTGTCCCTGTTTACAGTGCTTTTTTTTTTTTGTAATCTCGAGGGCAGTGCTTTGGCTTTGACTCTCAGTTCAAAGTCAAATTTTAACACATTCTCTCTGAAGGGGTATGACGCAGGTGTTTTAATGTCTGAACTACTCAGTCACATCGAATTCACAACAACTGGTAACCATCCCCTGCAGTTGTATCTAACAGGTGCATTCACCACCCTCCCCAGCATCTTAGTGATAACCCAATAACACGCAGTTGTGGTTTGTTTTATCAACAGTTATTGGCAACACTGCTATAAAAGCAGATTTTATGACTTGAGGTAAATCAAAGAGTGGCTTTCTATTTTTATCCAACCTCTCTGACTTTCTTCCTTCCCTGCAGCCCTCTGTGGTGGGAATATAACATCCATGAATGGCACAATTTACTCTCCTGGACACCCAGCCGAGTATCCACACTTCCAGGACTGCATGTGGATTGTCAGAGTACCTCCTGGGTATGGGATCTACATCAATTTCTCTGTTATCAATACAGAGCCAATCTATGACTACATCACTGTGTGGTAAGTTCTCATTTCTCTCTCAGTATGACATTATTCATCAATTGTCAGCTTGTGGTGCACATTAAACACTCTTCTCTGTATACAGGCTTGTACACTGAGTTTTATTAGAAATTATTGGGAAGCAGTCTGTCTCAGTTCATAGTAATGTTTGTTTAAGCTTCACAAACCAGTGACACAGATTTTTTAAAAATAATGATAAGCAGTGAGCCACAAAATAGACTTTTGTTAAAGTTCACAACAAGTGTGTACCATATACAGTGTACTGCTAATAGAGCAGCTCCCAAAAGGTTTGACAACTGACATTTTATTTTTTACTCAAGGAAAAACTGGAGAGCATATAAGATTTTCAGAATAACATTCTGTTTTGGGGGCAAGCATTTCCAAAAGCAAACTGAAAAGCTGCACACAATGGATTTAACAGTTGACAAAATGTTGGGGCCGTAGGCCAGTTGGACAAGTTTTGCTTACAGCATTTCACTCGTATTAGATGACTCAACAGTCAAATCCAAATCTGCTGACCTTTGTGTGGACATTTGTGGATTCATTTTTCTTTCCCTGACAGCTTTCCTCATAGCACCTTGCTAAAACAAAATGGATTGTGTTATGTGATGAAATATATAAAAATGAATTAAAGTCTGAGTCACGGTGTGTCTCTCCTCCCCTACTCAATAAACTTAATGTGGATGTTTAACCCCAGCTCCCCAGTGAGTGTTATGTAAAATGATAGAAGTGTGTACCAGCATGAAACCATCAGCTCTGAGTTACCTTTGATGTTTGTTAGTATGCAGAAACTTTAACTCTTGACAGATAATTAGACATAATTCTCTCTCTCTCTCTCTCTCTCTCTCTCTCTCTCTCTCTCTCTCTCTCTCTCCCTCTCCCTCTCTCTCCCTTTCTTTCTTCTTCTGCCATTCTGTAGCCTCTCTCTAGTATAGTAAGCCTCAGGCAGTCGTGGAACTCTCCTCATGGGTGATAGTGGAAGGAAATGCCTTCCAGCATCTGGGGCTACCATTCATAGTATGAGAGGAGGGAGCTACTGGCACTTCTTTTTCCAAATGAAATAGCATATAAACAATCTGTCCCCCTGATGGCAACATTTCATTTCCCTGCCCGACTGCCATCCCACATTTTGCTGATCACTCTGAAATGAAACTGCAATGAGACTTTTCTAATATATAAGACATTAAAGGTACACACACATACAAAAAAACGTTTAGTGTACATCATTCAGGTGAATAGGCCCGGGGCTACCTGAAAGTGCCAGTGATGAAATACTTTTCTCTTGTGCAGAAATAGCGTTTATATATAATAGAAAAGTACTGTCTTCTCGCATTAAACTTTCTTTTTATCCTCAGAAAAAGCAGCATGCAGTTTGTCCCCACATGCTACCCCCCAAAAAATGTTATCCAACTTCTGCTTATTTGAAATAAGTTATTTCAGATACAGATCATGGCAATAGTCTTACAAGGGTTTGAAAGTTGTCAGATCTCATTAGCAGAGGTGCTTCTGTGTTCTTTGCACTCAGCACCTAATGCATGCTATCGACCCAGCCATCTATTCATCTCGGGGTAAGGGATATGGAGAAATATTCACAGGAAATGGAGTTTTATGATGCAATATGGATACATGTTGTGATATAGTTTCCTGAAGAATTCAAGAGAAACAATGTATATGTACAGAATAATAACCAGCTGGGGATTCCTGACAAATCAACCTCATCACATCCATGCAAATAACCTTGAAATCCAATATTGCTATTAATTTTGTCTTGCTGATTGAATTGCATCATTGCTTTCCCAAGAGAGCTACAGATATTAATGGTTTTGGCTACGTCAATAGAAATGTATAGAAAATCTCTACAGGTTACAGAATCTAAGTCGTCTCACAGCATATCATCATCTGTCCATCCATTTTCAGCCACCTCCGTCCATCCTTCCAGCTGCACCTGGGGGATCCTGCAGTCCAATCAGCCCACCTAGAATACATAAACATGTTCTGGGTCTGCCCCCAGGTCTCCTCCCAGTCAGACGTGCCTGATGTAGCTCCACTGGAAGTCTCCCAGAGGCATTCTAATTAGATGTCTGAACTACCTCAGCTGGCTCTTTTCAGGAGGAGCAGTAGAGCAGCAGGTCTACCCCAAGCTCCTCCCAAATATCTGGCTTCTCACTCTACGACCTGAACCTGTGCAGGCAGCTCATTTCAGCTCTTTGTATGCACAGATTGAGAACTTCACCTTCAGGCTTGGCTCCATTTTCAACAGGGCAATTGAGTACTATGCCACTTGTCAGTTTCACTCTACATTGTACCCTCATTCAGGAGCAAAGCCCATCGATGCTTAGACTCTTTCATTTGGGGATGCAGCCCCATTTGCTAAAGGTGGATGCTCTCCAAGATATGCATCACACGCAACGGGCTGACAACTTTCAGGGCCCTCAGCATCTCAGGGTGAATCACATCCAACACTGGCATCACGCCAATGGTGGATTGGCTGTCGTAGCCTCCTATCTTTGTATCTGTTATGCAATTTGTAGGTGCCTGAAGGAGTTGGTAGGCTTGTTTCTCTGGAAAAATATTACCATTGTCACACTTTTGCCACATTTTGATTGTGCTATGACATTTAGTGTAAATCCCAGTTTGATTTTGAGTGTAGACATGTCATTGAACTGGAGATAAACTGCCATGTGCTGTAGCTATAGTAATGTAGATGTGGGAATGGTGCTCCCATGGACATATCCACCCTTCACAGAAACCAGCCAACACTCCTGACCCTCCCCTGAAGGTGAAGATCAAAAAGGTCATCACGGTTCAATTAAATTTTGATTCCCAGGGCTACAGATCCTTATACGTCGTCTTATTCAGTGAAGGACGTTAGGATTTTGTGATAACCATCCATACATTTTCTAAACACTTCTATCCCTCCAGGGTCACAGGAGCTGAAGCCTAGTGATAATGAGACACCCTCATTATGCGCAACACGTGCGACACGTAGAGAATATTAACAACTCAACTAAATTTAAAGGACTGTTTTGCAAGAAAACCACAAAAGCTGTTGTGGATTGTGCACATTTTTGCAGAATTCTGTACCATTGATTCTTTTTCCTCACAAACTTTATTCCTTATTCCCATCAATATGTAATATGGCTGGAGGGGGCAAAACTTTCTGCACCATAATGCTTCATCAGTTAACATATACTCAACTTCTCCTTTGACATTGTTGATTAATGTGAAAACTTTTTCTTAGATCGTCAGAATGACTGCTGACTTCACGAGACTGCTTAGGGATAACTTGATGTGCTCTTTGATCCCAGCAACTTATGACTGGTGTTTATTCATAAATCATTTTCTCTTGCTATCTGTCTTCCTCCTCTCTTCACTCTTTCAACCCTCACAAACCCAACTCTCTCCACCTCTCTGTATTTGAATCAGGGACGGACCCGACCAGGCCTCGCCTCAAATCGGTCAGTTCAGTGGTAATTCCGTCCAGGAGGGTGTGTCCACCACCGCTAATCAGATCCTCATCAAATTCCACAGCGACTTCAGCACCAGCGGCTTCTTCGTGCTGCATTATTACGGTAACCTCCCCTGTGATAGCGGCTAAGTAAAGACCTTGTTCCACACTGCTGTAATCACCCTTATTCATTTGATTTTCAGTGCTGTACTAGCGAATATTGCAAAAGAACAGAGGGATATTGTCCCAGTGTTTCTATATTGGAACAATTTTAATTTTCGTCGTTATTTGGCCTTTCTCATTTTGCTACACGGTATTGCTTCCAGTTGTCTGTAACGATGAATGATGAATGCCCTCTTATGCCTATTTTTCTTCTGCACTATTAAAACGCCCCTTTGAAAGGAGCTGATTAATAATAAAATGTCCCCCATCTCAACTAAATTAGTGATTGTTTTTTGATGGTCATGAACAGTGATAGGTGGAAATTTATGATCTAATCAAGTTTCAGTATGATGGGAGCATAAAGAATGTGCTGAATAGATAATACATATACACGCACTTTCTCTCTTTCGCTCTCTCTCTCTCTCATTTGAGTGTCCTCTCCCCGACAGCATACCAGCTGAGAACATGTCAGCCACCCCCTCCTGTTGCCAACGCCACTATCCTAACCGATGATGACGAGTTTGAAATAGGTTTGTCTTATTTTATTTTGCTTGTTTACTGGCTAGGGACAATGCATAATATAATACATTTGCACCAGACATAAGATAATTTGCTTGTACAGCCCTGGGCAGAGGAGGAAAAAATAGGAAGAACCATATCAAATGGTTTAAGCCAATAATGAATGAATGAATTATCCTATAAGTTGCGTCTTGTATTTGCTCATTGAAATCATTGTTTGGATGTGTTTTATCTACGCTGTTGTCGTTCATTTTCTTACCTTTTTTATGCCCGCATGCCAGCAACAGCCTCAGCCGTCTGTACATCTGTCCCCTTATCAGGAACGCCTCGAGGGAATTTTTCAAATTTGGCACAGTAATTTTCACTTGGACTCAACTGATCAGATTTTGATGGTCAAAAGTCACTGTGACTTTGACCGTAACTCAACAATTCCTTCACTTATTATGACAGCATTTCTCAGAAATGTCTCATAGAATAAAATGAAGGGATGATATTTTATATCCAAAAGGTCAAAGGTCACTGTGACATCATAACGTTCTGCAAAAACACTTTTCTGGCCATCATTCAACTTCATAACTCAGGAACAGAATTGGAGATTGTGACCATATTTCACTTCTGGTCAGATACTGAATTACTGACACTAATCTTGGGTGTCCACCTTGAAACTGTGCTGATTGGATAGATCTTTTGTGCTGCTGGAGAATCTACAGATCTGTATGCCTGAATACCTTTTTAAAGTCTTCACCACACATATGATATGAGTCTGTACAGACATGGATGTAACCTGCAACTTGACTATTTTGCGGAGGCAGTTGTGATATTATTAATCCATAATCATAATTTGAAACAGCTTTGTCTATGGTACATATTCATCTGAACAGGCACATTTTTCTATAATACTGCCACTGGACAGATGTTTTTTTTACAACCTTCACTTTCACATTCCTCCTGCAATGTGCTCTTTGTCTCTTTCCCTCTCTTGCAATAAGATATTAATTTGGCTAATTAGCTCTCCATATAAACTGTTTGTACTTTCAGTTTTCAGAAGTGAATCAGAAGTGGAAATCATGTTGCTAGTGGCTGTTTTACTTTGCATCTTTGAAATCAAATGCAATTTCGAATGTGTGTATGTATGTGTGTGTGTGTGTGTGTGTGCGTGCGTGCGTGTGAGTGTGCGTGTGCATGCAAGTTTGCAGCTCTGTAATGTAATGAAATGCCTTCAGTACTCCAGCTAGCTAATGTCAATCTTCATTAGAAAATGTGTGGTTGATTACTGTTTGAAGTGCTGGTACTGAGGAGGCTTTTACTGACATAGCTCTGTGGGGATGTGTGTGTGTGTGTGTGTGTGTGTGTGTGTTCGTGGTTGGATGGACGAATGAATGGATATGTTTTTCATGTCCACCCCTGACACCCTCCGGTGTGTGTGTGTGTGTGTGTGTGTGTGTGTGTGTGTGTGTGTGTGCGTATGTGATTGCTGGTGTAAACGACCTCACAGGGGACATTATTCGGTACTCGTGCCTGCCAGGCTTCACTTTGGTGGGCAGTGAAATTCTGACCTGTCGACTTGGAGAGAGGCTGCAGATGGATGGCCCCCCACCAGTCTGTCAAGGTTGGTTTCATTCAATGCGTGAATTTGAGTCTATGGTAATGTTTTCATGTTTTGAGGCGGCTTTATGAATGTTCTTGTCTTTGTGAATCTGAGTAAATCTCTCAATGTGTGTTCACGTTTGTGTGCACACTTGCACCTGCATCTGTGTGTGTGTATCCATGTTCAGTTATGTGTGTCTTTATGTGTATGCTCAACGCCACTCTGCCAAGGTTGGTTGCAGTCAGCAGCACCCACTGTTGATGCATCATTTAACAGACTGGCAGCAAGGCCCCTTCTAGCAGGCTCCAGGTGGCAAACAGAATCTCTATTCTAATTTATCAAGACTCAGACTCAGAATACAACTGACCCAAGATCATAGACCTGTGCTTCCCTAGATCCAGCTCTTGACTCTGAAGGATCACTGAGAAACAAATTACAGATCAGCAGATTATTCCACAATGTGTTTTTGCGATGTGGTGTGATATATAGGGGCCAGTCACAGCTGTTTTTTTTTTTTTATTATAGAAAGAGATTGGAGCTTGTATTTTACCACTTAATCCCTCTTCAAATGGCCCCATGGATTTGATTGATGTCTTCCTACCCATGTTTATTCAGAAGATGGATTTTCAAACAAGAAGTAAAGGAAAAGAAATGTCTGTGTTGTTTGCATCAGAGATTTTGTTTAGACCAAAAAACAAATGCCATCAGCCTGGCTGTCGTGCCAATACACGTCTGCCGCAGACATCAGAGCGCTCTGAAACCTTCTATTCCCAGTGGATAGGCATCTTTTGAAGTGCCCTGAAGCCCTTTGTCTACAAGTCTCGAGTTGATGAGCATTTCTGTCTTTTTATTTCTAGAAACTATGAGTAATCGCATTGGACGTGTGATCAAGGCATGACAGATACTAGACAGACCCTGAGCCTGCATTCATAAAGCATCTTAGAATAGGACTAGTGATTTGGAACCTATTTGCTCATCCCTTGCTGTTATTATTTGATGTCTGACTCGATATCTTGGTTCTTCCCCTGCAGCGTTTTTGCGGCAGCCATTGTTTTGGTCTTACAAGTAAGGATTTGGTTATTTAACGTTAGTATATGAAAAGTGCCAGACCGAAAGCAACAAATATTGATGGTGAAATTGATTGACTCGATCGGTGATCCGGGATCTGGAAGCATATCCCTATCGTTTATCCATAAAGGCTGCATACAGCACTGCCAGTGAATAGCTGTATTAATGTATGCACAAAGGTCAAAGAGTACAAAAACATGGAAATTTGAAAAACAACAACAGTACTTTACTTGTGCTGCTTTGGGCTTACCTAGCATTTTTCAAAGTTAATAATTTACAAAAGCACAAGAGGTATGAAGTCCTTCAGCATTTCATTTGTGTGGTAGACAAAAGAGTAAAGAGCGATGGCAAACAGAGGGGAAAAGGCTTCAGTGTGTACAACATCATACCTGTGTGACGCACAAGTATACGATCATATTCAGCCTGACGTTCATGGAATTGGAATGAAATGCTTTCCAATGTTTTATGTTATGTTTGTTTCAAAGTGACCAACTTAACAGATCAGCAGCAGTCAGAATCATTTGGAATAATTTTATCTGTTTCATGCCAAGCGAGGGCAGCCATTCACTCGAGAGCACTGGAAGATATTTCCAGCTCTCTGGTTATGTTGCTCTTGCCAGCTCACCTTCTCATGTGTTACTGACTAGACAGAGCTCTGCCAAGACCAACCAGCTCCTATCAGCTGAAACTCACATACTGTATAATTAATATTTCACAGGCTTTAATATGAGTGACCAAATTAACCCTCCAATGCCAGATGGGCAAACCAGGCCAGGACTTGTCTGGTAGAACGCAACATTGTTTTTCAGTTGATTTCTTGTGCAAAGCAGTCACCCATATACCAGAATTTGATATGTTTTAAAGGATTTTGAAGTTGGACAGCACAGACTCTCCTACGTCATCCTAAATTGTCTTCTATGCTGCTAAGTCTTATGCCAAATGGATAATTAAGCAAATGAAATATTGTATAGAAGAAACATGAGTATGTGAAAGAAGACAGTAAACTCTGCAGTGAATCGAGTACTGTATGTGATAGACATATTTGAAATGTGTTGCAAAATGTGTCAAATGAGTAGTCATCTTATACATCTTGATCGAACTGCTCTCTGAAAAAACCTGCCATGAGCGTTATATTGGCATAGTCAGGACTATTTTAGGACGTCTGAGTTAGAAATTCGTTGTTTGACATTTTCATGGATCACCTCATTATTGTAGTCAAGAATTCATTACATTTTCTCGTGTTGGATATGTTATGTCCTTGTGCCACTGCTAGCAGGAAACTAATTGCTCTCCTTGGGACATGTAAAGTTGAACTTAATTTGAGTTGACCTGCTATTCACATCCAAGAGACTGCTACAGTAAGCTTGTAAAGGGGCCGCTTCCTGTCGGCAGCTTGCCGATATGGCAGGAAAAGAATTCTCCTGTGTTTGCCCCATTCTGCTTTTGTTTGCTGTCAACCCTTCTGTTAATTGTCATTTTATGCTTATAAGATAATACTGAAATGTCCTTGCATGGCTATGCAATTTCACCCCCAAATGCCTCTGGTTTTTAACATATTTCCCCAGGCACTTTCTTTATGAAAGCGTATGAGGAAGGTTATGCAGTAGCTTTGATCAAGGATAGAGTCACAATTGAGTTGACTGCAGTGTTTGTTTGTTAAACCGTCTGCCACACTGAGGTTGATTTTACCTCATCAAATATTGTCATATTGATCCTCAAATATCAATTGATTTTCATGCGCCTGACAAAATATCTGATAAAATATCCGCAAATCATGTGGGCATGCATGCCGCTATATATGGGTCTTGAGACACAGTGCGTGATTTCAGTAGTTTCAGTAGTTGCATGGATATAATTCACACACTAAGGGTGATTGGTTAATATACTAACTACTCACTTTTTAATACTGATATGTTAAAGATAATGTGCTGTGTCTATTTACAAGCTAAAATGAAATTGAAAATACCAGTAGACTAGATTTTTTTAATCAATTGTATTGAATTTGAGTTTGAGATGTATTTCAATTGATTAATTGTATTTATCTTCCTTTAATGTGGACAATGATGTTGATGATGTAATATTTGAGCCAGTTCTTCAGCTGCCTTGCATTTTTGTTACACTAAGGTACAGAGGTCTGTGTTTGTACTATAGCCAAGCCACCATATGAATACATTGTAAGCTTCAGTCTGCTTTCGGCATAGCTTTCTCTCCTTATCATGGCCCTCTAAAAACCCATCCTATGAAGTAGCAGTGTTGAGGTGTCTGAAACCATTTTAAGCCTCTCGTGATTCTCTTTTTTTAATCCCTGCACCTAAAGTTTGAAGCAAAGCAGTTTAAGTCACAGCTGTGCTTACTGCATAGACTTGTGTTTGTTGCTTGGCAACGTTAGCTTATTAGTATAGTACATCAGTATAGTACAAGTATAGCGGGCTCAATTATTTCAATAACAAACACTTACCAGATAGATGGCTTATTTACAGTGCATTAGATCTTGTCATGTGAGTCAGTTTCATGCACTATATGTCTTAAAGCCATCCAATACGGAAGGCTGCTGCAGGCAGGAGAATCTGTGCAGTGTATAAATGGTTTTTGCGTTGGTAACCCCAGTTTAACAATGTGTGGGGAAGTGATTTAGAATTGAAATTAGCAATTGTAAGTAGCAATTACTTACAAATTTCACACATTTCCTTTAAGCTGAATTTGTGCGGCCTCTCCAACAATTATTCCCACTGGCATCAGTAGAAGCAGAGGCTCTTACTGATGACAGAACTGAGGAAGCAGCTGTGTAAAATGATGTAACTGCACCAGCTGAAGACCCTGTTCTGAACCCCATCGTATCACCAGCGAGAGCCACAGCTCTCTTGCTAAAATTGAGTGCTACAGCCCTCGTTTTTCATCTCACATGCAAAATCAGGTGTCAAACGTTTGAAAAAGCACTTTTTTTCTCGTTGGCAAAGTGTGAATGTTTTTGAATACCTAACCGTTTAACAAACGATCAGTTTAAAACTCAAACTGGCTAAAAAATGACGGACTGACTCACCCGCTGTTGTGCAGTTTGTTTTGGTGACATCAGTGTGAATGTGACAAACACAGCTTTTTGGGGGCATGACTTAAAATCCCTACTTTTTTGTTGTATATTTTCCCCTCATGGCCTGCAAAACATATAAATAATGTATCTTTATGATGAAATGCAGCCTGCACATTGCTCTTTAACTTCAGCTCTTCGGCTCTAACGCATGTACAGAAGGAAGCAGGTCAGCTCATTTTAAAAATGTTCTTCAGTAAACAGCACATAACAAAAGAAGAGCACACAGTGACAATTATGGAAATAAATAAAAGGTAACACTGCTTTGAGAAAGAAAAACAAAAGTAGCTGATCATGAAATTACTCATACAAGTATGCACAAAAAAAATATCGATTGTGCTTCTCACAAACTGTCAAGCAATGGTAGTGAGGAAATATTGATATTTCATATTAAATTGCTGTGTTAATTAATTTTCTGAACAGATCGAGTCGAGATTTGTTGCCTCTCTGATGAATAATGTACAGTGTAGGTATTGATTCTGCCATGTACAAATGCTGTTACGCTTTTTTTTTTTCTTTCGGTATTTTCTTTCTTGTTCAGATAATGTCATGGGAAATTATCTTGACCTCGCTGTCCCCAGAGGGCTTTTGGCGTATTGTGTGATTTAAGAAATTCATTGTTGTTCAGAAAATCACTGACGAACATTTTGGATCACATGTCCCTGTTCTCTTTAAGCCAAAGGCTGTTCGAGTTGAAACCTCTGCAGCGGCTTGCCAGCAGGAATATTCATTCTGCTTTGTCATACAATGCCTCTTTTTTTTTTTTTTTCTTGATGTATGTCCGATTGTTTCCAGTGACCTTTTCATCTGGAACAGTTGTTCGCATTAACCTTTTGTATGCGTCATGTTTCTTCACTAGCAGCCCAGAAGAGAAACTTCTGTTACCAGCAGAAAACGAAAGGAAAGAAACAAGGCCTGTCATTATTTCAGACGTGCCAGCCTACAGGAAATGAAGGGAATGCTCTGAGCCGATACGCATGAACTCACACGCACACAAGAACACGACAGCCTTACACACACCACCATTTTTCCATACAAAGTAAGCTGTCTCACCTACTGAGTATTATTATTTGATAGATTGGTATCAGGGGAGCCTGGTGACAACAGCAGACTCGCCAGCTCAGCCCTTAGGTGCAGTATCGGTCTGGCTGAAATGTAATTGTTTCAGGACTAGTTATTTTTTCCATGTAATTTCTGCTGTCAGAGCGTTGAGGTGAGAAAAGGGAAGACAGCCCTTTCCTCACCTCATCTTGCCTTTTCTGTTTCTGCTTTCTAGTCCCTGTCCTATACCTGTTTCTTTCTGCCGTCTGCCTCCACTGGGTTGTCATTTCCCTCTTTCACCTCCTCTCTCTTTCTCTGTTGTTTTACCTTTGTCTTCCTCTAATGCTGCTTGGCCCTTATCCTGTTTCTCTTCTCCCAGTCCAATGTCCAGCCCACGAGGTGCGTTTTGACTCAACGGGAGTGATCTTGAGTCCAGGCTACCCTGACAACTACCCCAATCTGCAGATGTGCTCCTGGCTGATCAACGTGGAGAAGGGTTACAACATCACTCTGCACTTTGAACTCTTCCAGACAGAAAAAGAGTTTGATATCCTGGAAATATTTGATGGTGGGCTCTACTTCTAGTTTGGTGTCTTTGTTCTGTGCTAAAAAGATACAAGAAAATGTGCACTGAAATTATTGATGTGGACATCTTGTGTTATATTTTATTTTTTTTTTGTAGTAACACATTCATACCTTCTCATTCTTTTGTTGTGCACCAATATTTCAGCATTCAGTCCTGTTCTGAATGCGATGTCTTTGAGCTGAAAGTCTGGTTTTGGGTTTCAGTAATTTGTTCAGTAAAACAAATCTTAAGGTATGGTTGATGCCATGGTTAGAAAATGTGACCTGATATTTGGTCTTTTTGTCCATCTGCAATTAACTGTATTTATTCCAAAACAAACTGATGGATGTCCATGTCTATCTACATCAGTGCTTTTTCGGACATGGGTCTTCTTCTGGTAAACTGTGAGTGTGTGTACTTGAACAGGTATCTTTGTGAGAACCCGTTTGAGTGTTAGCCCTTGGAAGATAGGATGTTTGAGGGTTCATACTCGGTTTTAAGGGTGAGGTCAGAATTAGGTTTCAGTTAGGATTTGGGAAACTATAGAACTACCAAATATAGAAGGACAAACGTGTGTGTGTGTGTGTGTGTGTGTGTGTGGGTGTGTGTATCTGCGTTTAGGTCCTAACATCTACAGCCAGAGCATGGCATCACTCAGCGGTGACATTGAAACACCCTTCAGCCTGACCACCACGGGCCACCAGCTCCTGCTGCGCTGGTCGTCTGACCACGGCACCAACCGACGCGGCTTCCACATCAGATATGTGGGTGAGTATCAAAGTATGTATCCAGCTTATGATCATATTCTCCTTTCATTAGTGCTATTTGAATATGTTTAAGCTCTTTCTATAGGAAATTGATAAAAGTCATGGGATTGCAAGTCAGGGATTTGTATTTTGGGCAGTAGTAAAGACACTTCAATTGAACAAGTGATAACATGACGAACAGGCAAATATTCATTGAACGTTTTCTGCTACAGCTCCTGTATTTTATTGTGGATGCAATGTGATCCCATGATTTTTATCATAGTGTGCTGTGATTGTTTCAGGGTATTATTAATTGAGTGTTTAATATCAGTTCATTTACAATAAGACTGAATTTCCACAGAAATGATAATTGCTAACAATAGGAGATGTTATTCACACGCAAAAAAACCATGAGGCAGGAAGAAAGTCAGTGGAAGGCTTTCATGCTGTTTTGCTCTCCGTAATTTAAAAAGGTTTTAAATTCTTAATTGGCTCTTTAATAAAGCAAGTGTTGCTAAGCAAGAGCAGCATAGGGGATCTTCTTCCATTTGAAATGCATCAATAATAATGAAAAAAGCACAAAAGACATTCATTTTTCATGTTGTGTCTCTCCATTATATTTAATACACGAGAGTGTTACTGTGAAAGCAAGTCGGTGTGATGAATTTTGTAAGGAAAACTCCTCCTTGACTTGATTGACTTGAACAGGAACTGACTGAAACTCCAGAGTGTGTCCTTTCGTCTTAAATCCCTGCTATCTCCTAGTCATGCTGATTTGAAGGAATGTTTGTCAGCATTTGTGCAGCACACAGCCCTCCCTTGGGTTTCCAGTCCCATTGGCTATTCGGTGCTTATATTCTAGAAATCAAATTTACCTTTTTATGTGTTCGATAGGCTGTAAGATGAGGGAAAGAAAGGCTATGGAACAAATAAGTGGAGGATGCACCAGTATTGCATGTGTTAAAGCAAATTGAATATATGTGTGCCTGTAGGCCAGAGAGGAATAGTAATAATGTGATTTTGAAGACTTCCTTTGCTGTGTGGCATCCAGCCTGAGTACTAAATAGATGTGACGTTCCTCAGGCGTTTTCCCTCATTATCTTTCTGCGTTTAAAATGGAGCCTTACTGTGACTAAAAATTTCACCTGAGTCTTTCTCTAGAGGAGCTTTGTTAATGCCTCTCAACCTATTCTCTTGTCTCTGCCTTATTTCTCCTTTTCCCCTCTTAATATCTGTTGTTCTCTATCCCCTTTTCTTGACTTCATTCTCACCTTCTCTCCTGGTTCTCTCTCCCTTGCCTTGTCACTTATTTCCCCTGTTCCGTTATTCCTCCATCCATTATAGCAATGTACTGCAGTACTCCAGACTCTCCGCAACACGGCTTTGTAGTGAGCCAGACCGGGGGTCATCTTAACAGCATGGTGCGCTGGGCCTGCGACAGAGGGTACAAGCTGATTGGAAAGGGCACAGCTGTGTGCAAGAAGACCACCTATGGCTACTACGCCTGGGACGCACCGGTTCCCGCGTGTCAAGGTGAGCACATCAGCTTTGGCAGCCTTTTATTTCCAACTATAGCCTGCCTCTTTTCGTGTTCTTCTGGTCACTGCCTCTGCCCTATGCTCAGCAGGCAGACAGGCAGATGCTTAAGGCACCCAAGTGTCTCAGCCCAAGCTCTATTCCTATGTTGTTAGCAGCTGAACTGAATCCAGCCTGATTGAGAGCCAGTACCCTGTCAGGTGGAAAGCAAACAGAAATCAATCCTCCCTTCTTCTGTCAATTTCCACTTTTTCAAATTACTTTGACTAACTCGCCATTAGCATGCAGTGTCTGCTGCTGTTGGGTCTCACTCAACTAATTGGGTTTTTGTATGCACACATGTGAAATGTGTACATTTTTGTGTGCAGATGATTGCAGACTCGAGCACAGACACACACAACAGATGGTGTGCTCAATCGCATTTTATCATGATGCACTGAAAGCGAAATATGTATGTCATGTACTTTAAAATGATTTAAAAACACTTCACACCTGTGATTATTTCTGTCAGTTTGGTAATTGCACACAGCTTTTCCAAAGCACATACTGTAAACTCAACTGGGGCTGCAAATGAACTAATAAATTCATACAGATGCTGTCCATCTGCTATTCACTAGATGGTGGTGATTACATTACAGTATGTTGGATGCTTCATTCATACCAATTCATATTCTCTGATATACTGAGAATGGTATATTAATCCATTGATGCTGCTCATAGGTTGGCCTAAAGTAATGTTTCAGACCCACTAACCTTCTAAGATGATGGAGAATTCACTCTTCCAAGGTTGAAACTTTCCATCTGCTGTGCAGAACAGTCTTTAGTGCTTGTGATCAGTGTCTGTAGGATTGCGACTTAGCAGTACTCAAATGAATGTTGATTGATTCCCTCTTGGAGAGGTGAGGGCCAATGTAACGGCCCCAGGCCAAACTGGCAAATTCCTACCTTTGATGTTTCACAGTGTGCAGCTACCGTTGCTGCTCCATTTTATGATGTGTGTGTTTGCATACCTCTTACCATTTAGCATGGCCCTGCAGATGTTGGTTTCCCTGCTCTCTTCTCTCCCTCTGACTTGGCTCTGATGATAAACACCTTGAAACCTGCTTGCTTGAACTAGTAGGCCGTAGTAACGCACATTCATCATTGCTTGTACTAGTTACTTTCATGAGGTAACCTTCATTAACAGTAAGTCATGAGTGTATTTTCTGACACATCAAAAACAAGCAAAAAATATAAAATGTCACTGACTTGCTTGAACAGCTACTTGTTTAGTCAGTAGAATAACTTTCTTAACATGAAAATATACTGAAGTCTTGTAAGACTCAGGGAGGACTTTAATTTTGATGACATACCTCTCTGCAGTGTGTTCGACTGCTCCCATTCTGAGGGGACTGGATATGTTTTTTCCCTCACGGGGCCAGCCCTATATATAATACTTTGATGGGTTTCTCTAGCTAGTGAGACTTCAAGACCAGTTGTATGGATTCTAGGGCCTATAATATATACAGAATGAACAAATGACTAGGTGTGTTGACATGACACAGGCACTCCTGAATCATCATAATAAATGCATTAGGAGGGTATAAATGCTTAAATGCTAATGCATTTCTGCCATGACCCTGGAACAGACTTTCTGACTTGTGCTAGTGCAGGTGCTACTCATTCTTTTAATGATGGCTCACTTCCACTAAGTGCTACAGTAAGCCATTTCATCTAGCATGCACGATGCCAGGCCGGCTGGCACTGGCTCAACTATACTGAATGCAGTGGTTAATAATGTTATTAATTACACCTGTGCTTTCCCTGCTGTGACACGTCAAAGTGTCTGCCATGAGTCAGGTCTGTTGTCAGAATTCTGCGGGGGCGTTCAATGTCATTGTTGAGCAAGTATTTCCTTTTGGATTTTTACTTACTAAATGTATAACCATTTGATAGGAAAACAACAAAGTAACAAATCTCTGCTTGCAGAGCAGTGGACATTGCTTGTGTACCACAAAGGGGTTGCACTCCCAATCGCTGGTGGAAGTACGTACACCTGTACTTGCTCACAAAAATGTGACCGCTCAGTGAAAATGTGCCTGCCCGCCATGCCTGTGTTTACCAGGTGTCTCTCTGCAAATCTCTCTAGTATGTGTCTTGTCCTGTGCAAAACATGTGCGCCGACAATCGTCCTTTTTCCACCCGCAGCTGTGTCATGCGGTGTGCCCAGCGCGCCAGTGAACGGAGGTGTGCTTGCTGCTGATTACTCCGTCGGCACACGGGTGACCTACTTCTGTAACAGCGGCTACCGGCTCTCCTCCAAGGAGCTGACGACCACAGTCTGCCAGCCAGACGGCACCTGGAGCAACCACAACAAGATACCCCGATGCATCGGTGAGTAAAGGATGTTGGGGGAGGAGAGACTGATGTAGAGAAACTGCAAGTTCCCATAGCACGGTTGAGCAGTGGGAAGGAGAAGCTGGGAGATGAGGGTAGCAAAGAGTTATGGAGAAGACACTGATTTTGGCATCTTGACAGCTGTATTGGAGACAGAAAAAGTCAGAGCATTTGAACAAATCCTCTGGAGAAGTTGTGGAATATCAAACAGTTTTAACAAGACACAGTGCTGTAATGGAAGGTGTCATGAAATATGGACTGCAGTCCCAACAGGACCTGTAGTGCTTTCATTATAAAAACACTAACTTGTTAGGTAGTGATGATTAGACGGATGGACGAAAGGGAGAATAATAGTGGAGAGGAAATCTGTCGCTGGCGCCTTATTGAGTGTTTTACATGCCAGTGCAAATCCTCCAAGTCTGAAAGTCAGTGTAACAATTGATTGACAACATTGTTTACTGTTGAGACCATTGGTTATTCCCTACTGTATATGTGTGTTCCAACAAAAAGGGAAACAGTGTTTGTTTTGATACTCGTTTGGTTTTAGAGAGTGCCAATTCATGAACAAAAACTTTGTTGTGGAAGAACATTTGTATACTGTAACTGCAGAAAAGTTGCTATTTACATTTTGCATGGATGGGTTTATTCTACTGATTAAAATGTTTCCTCGCAACTATTTCTATTTCCTCTACACTGTTGGGTTGTTACATATGTTTATGGGCTTTGACTTAGCAGTGTGTGTACAAGGGATAAGAAAAGAAATTGAAGTCAGCCTATTTGAATAATCCAAAACAAACAATGTCCACTACCAACCGAATCCACTTTTTTTTTTTATTTTATTTTCTTCTGGCAGTCATTACGTGCCCTAGTCTCAGCTCGTTCTCTCTGGAACACGGGAAATGGAGGATCGTCAACGGTTCGCACTATGAGTACAAAACTAAAATAATCTTCACATGCAACCCTGGATACTACCGCATTGGCCCCGCCCACATCCAGTGCTTGGCCAATGGGGTGTGGAGCTGGAGGAACGAGAGGCCTCGGTGTCGGAGTGAGTAACTTGCAGATCACATGAATTCATAAATGCAGATCGCTCGAAAATTTGTCTCTATTTTGTCATTGCATTATCATAAAAAATAAAACATCAATGGATGCACGCATGTAGCATACAGTCCCATCCCTCACACACACACACACACACACACACACACATACATACACACACACACACACACACACACACACACAGTAAATATGTTTCATTAGTTTCATAGAAAAGATAGAGTTGAAATAAAGTGAACATTGTTATTCAGCAAAATTGAAAACCCTTGTATGTCCTGCCTCGCCTCAGGTGCACTTGATTCATAGACTGTAACAACACAATGCTTGAAGAATGAGTACCTTATGGGAAGCTCACTTAATCAGCAGCTCAATGCTTCACTTTCGTCCTATTTGCCTATTCCTGTCTCAGCCCAGGTTAGACATTGTTTATTGTAGGAATGGGAAATAAAAGTCTTTCTATGCTGCCATGGAAACTACTTTTTGAGAAGCAGAAGAGCTGAATAGCTTGTGTAATAGCAAAAGGAGATGCGAGCCAGCATGATGAAAGATGTTGGGACAAAGGCAAACACCAGCATTATCCTCCCCATGAAATAGTACAGGTCACTCTTTTATCACATTAAGGTCAGTGAGATGGGTGTAAATGACTGCGCTCTCCCATTGACTCTGAAGATGTAAGCCAACTTCCGTCTGCTCCTTTTTTTCTCTCGTATTCTCTCTCACTCACTGTCTTGCCGTGTTCTTTTACTCCTTGTCTCCTCCATCTCCTCCTCTTCTTTTTACTATCCTCTTCATCTTATTGCAGTCATTTCCTGTAGCGATGTGCCCACTCCTCCTAATGGGAAGAAAATTGGGACCCAAACTACCTTTGGAGCATCAGCCATTTTCAGCTGTAACCTTGGCTATGTTTTAAGTGGATCTACAGTTAGAGAGTGTCTCCTGTCTGGTCTTTGGAGTGGGACGGAGACTCACTGCCTGGGTAAGCAGGGTCAGAATGTTCTCTTTAACTTTATAACGGACAGCCTTGACCAGGGTCAAACACTGCTGGCGATCTGTCCAGACAGTATGAGCTTTTTTGGCTAGGGCCACCATGCTCAGAATAGAACCAGATGGGGAAGCAGAGGGTGGCTGTAATTGGCGCTGTTGCCAAGTATGTATGGCCAATTACTGTAAACTTTTAGAAAGATACGATTTTTTGTCGTTTGGTTCAACATCGTGCTGGTACTCAACACTGCCACTTTACATCTTCCTTTAGGCAGGCACACATCAGACTGTTTCTGACGTTGTCGAGATCATAGGGTAAAAAATTGTGCAAATGTGCAATCACTTTTGGCAACCACCTTTAAATGATTAGAGCGCGGTGTTGTACAATAAAGCCTCTGAGTCGGTGTGATTTGGTGTCTCTGAAACGTTAAATGTGAGAGAGCGGCTATAGAGCCACAGCTGGCCTCAAACTATGAGACGCTTGCCAAGCTGTACCAGCGCAATTTGAGCTGTTGTTAAGATATATAAACAAGAAAATATGCTACAGCTTAGCTTACCACAGCTCATCCCAGCTCTGTACTGTGCAAGAAAATGAGACATGCGTAATTACTTGAGCCGCATTCAAACCCACACAGCAGCAGAATGTGACGGTTTCCCTGGCAGATGCATTAGTCTGTTTATCAACCCTGTGGCACCAGCACTCCAAGCTGGTACAGTTCATTAAAAGAAGACGACCTCTCTCTTGTTTAGTAATATGACTGTCAGGGTGAACATAGCCAAGGACCTCTCAGTACAGTCACATACTTCAGCACTATCTTCATAGAATCTGGCTGCTCTCAACTGGAGTGTGATAATAAAATGCTCGGGTGAGTTTCTGGGTGCAGGAGTGAATTAGGAAAATCAGACTCAGTCAGTGGCAATTTCCCAGGTTTTAAGTGGCAGTGGAAATCTCAGCAAGATTCCTCCTCTCTGAAAGGGATTTATTGTTGCTGAAAGTAATACGATTACGTGCATGAGCGTATTGCACAGATTTTGAGGAGTTTCACATGCGTCTCGCTGCCTACTGTAGATGAGAAAAGCCGAGTTATCACCACAAGTGAAGCTGAGGCCACTATGAATTTAGAAGTAATAATTCAGAGATAATGACCCGAAAAATGCTTTCCAAATCCAATATGTTTCATGAATACACTAATTTTGTTTGCCAACATTTGCTAGAGCTTTTAAATCACCAGTTTCCTCATTTATTTTATAATACAGTTGTCAAAATGCAAAATTATTCAAACATGATAACACAATCAAAATTGTGCTTCCACCCTGAAACTATTGGCCATTAGTTCAGTGGGTGCCATTGCAAGCTATTATTCTCAAACCTTTTAAACTTGAACTAAAGTGGTGCCCCACATGAGTGATTGACTGAGAAAATTGGACCTCCACGTTAGCTGTAACTCAGTGTATTCTGACTAGGGCTGCTCAAAATGGTTATTTTGGTCATTTTGAGATGACTATTATTTTACACAATTGCCATGCTCATTGACTTTAGAAGAACATTTATTGAAAAAAAAATGCAGATTTCCTTGAACTTTAATTACGATTCAACTGAAAAATAAATGTGGTACAATGGTCATAATAATAATAATAATAATAATAATAATAATAATAATATAAAGACTTAATATATGATGTGCATTATAATGTTGTTTTTATCTGGCATGTTTAATGTGAGAAAGGATTGCTGAAATGCAACTCTCGTCATTTTTTCGTTGCCAAGTATCCGTTGCTAATTTGCCATCTTGCTGAGAAAGAGAGATTGACATCAAGCAAAAGGCAATAGTGCAACATGTTCACAGCACTGTATGTGTGGCGTCTTTCTCCCATTGTCCTGCAGCCGGTCACTGTGGTGTTCCGGAGCAGATCGTAAATGGCCAGGTGATCGGGGAAAACTTTGGCTATAGAGACACAGTGGTTTACCAGTGCAACCCGGGATTCAGGCTCATTGGCTCCTCAGTACGGATCTGCCAGCAGGACCACAGCTGGTCCGGACAGCTCCCAGTTTGTATCCGTAAGTACTTTAACACCAACTCTCTGCCAGCCTTGAGTTTAATCCTGGGACACGGTAATCCCGGGAATACTCATCCAAACAATTTCCTGTTTCCTGAGAACTATAATAGTGGGAAAAACTTAAAAAACAAAAAAACATTTAGAACGTATTGAAATATATTTAGAGAATATAATTAACTTAAAGCTTACTGTTATTGATAAACACATTCAACAATACAGTGGGATGCACATATCTTAGAGCAGCACTGTAGAAAGACAGAGATAATCTTCCCAAAGGATACATCCAAAATCTCCAACTGAGTGAGAGCTTTTCTTTTAACTCTGTGTGATCACTGACTTTATTACTGTATCTAACATTGCTTGGTTATCAAAGAAGGCTCACACCCGCAGCCTCTGAACACGAACAGAATATGGGATCAGACTTTCAGTTATGCTGTAAGTAGTTTGAGTCCAAGACATTTAAATCTCTCCGGTCATGACGTCCAGTGAAGTTAATTCCCAAGTTACATGTGAAATATTCTGGCTCTGCATGCTATATCCTCACATCTAACTCGATCAATTAAGAGCTTACTTCCACTAAACCAGAGGTGGTGGTGATTGTTGGGAAGATGAGTTTTTTTTGTTTCTGTCGAGCTTGAATGAAATGTGTTTCACGCTGATAGAATAACTGTTTCTGCAAATGGACTCTGGTGGCTTTGGTGCAAGCGATATATAGAGGCTGTTTCAGGTTAAACAGATCTTACGCTTTAACACAAAAGTCTGTCTCTGCACGGCTCCTTTCCATAATGTTGTCAGACACTTAGAATAACAATCTGAGCCTGTCAGTGTCAAAACCAAACACTTTTAGTGGATGTACATTGACGGTGTGCAAATACCAGGAGAAATTACATTGTAGCCTGTTTTGCAGCAGCCAGCTGCTGCTCTCTTTCAGTGGACCAATTTCAAAACTTGTTGTCTCTGTTAGTCACTTGGAAACAAAAACATGGGAAAATAGGATCCATAATCAAATAATATTTCTCCCTTTTGTCCATGGAAATTGTCCAGGACACATGGACCAGCACCAACGAAAACTCTGTATGGAGTCTGTCTCAGTTTGATAGAAAGACTCTGAAAATGATAAAAACTACGTGATTTAATGACTTTCATTCCTTTAGAAAATGAATTGTCAAATATCATTCCCATGAGGCAGACAGATCACAGGCAATGACCTTAGCATTTCATATTCCCCGCAGCTATAACAAAGTTCAAGCTGCATGCGACTTTATATTATGTTCATTCTTATGTTGATTAAGATAAATGGTGTTCTTTTGCCCTGGAAATGATTAATATCATCGAATAATACACCAAAGTGGTCAGGTTGGAAACACATAGGTTAATGCATATTTGTGTGTGTGCGCATGTGTGTGTGTGTCTGTGTTTGAGTGTGCATTTATAAAGAACACCCACATGGTTATTTGAGAACCTCTCATTATAGACACTACCGTTCAGATGGGAAGCAGCTGATGGAGACAGTTGGTGTTTTTCATCCCTGCTTTTTGATTCGAGACATTTTTAAGGAACCCTTATATATGGAAATTTGTATCTACAAGATGTAGTTTGTTTGTCAAAAACATGAGGATTTGATAGCATTGTTGAAATAATTCAATGAATAAAAATGTTTTTAGCATTCTTAAAAATCGCTCTTAAAAAGCTTCCTGCAATTACTCGAGCGTCCTCCTCCTTTAGCTTGAAGGCTCTGAAGTCAGTAGTTGACACATATCCTCATTATGTGATTCTCAATCTCCTGTTCAGCCATTGATGCACTAAAATGTGCTGTTTACCCTTTCCACCCCACCCCAACCTTGTCCCCAGGAGTTAATGATATGATAATGATATTCCTATGATAGGCGTCACTGTACATCACCTATTGATCATTGTTATTGAATTTTCCCCTCTCTTTTATTCTCTATGTCTCTCTCTTTCCACACACTCTGTATCCTCCCCCCTCCTTCACCTTCTCTTTCTGACCCTACTTTGCTGTCTTTTATCTTCCATCCTCCCCTCTACTTTCCCCTTTCTGACACGTACCCGGCTGACACCTATCAACTACAGCTGTCACATGTGGCCACCCTGGTAGCCCTATCTATGGCCGCACCACAGGCGATGGCTTCAACTACAATGATGTGGTGCGCTTCACCTGCAACAAAGGCTACACCCTGGAAGGACCCTCCACAGCCCAGTGCCAGGCCAGCCGCCAGTGGAGTCAGCAGCCACCAACATGCAGAGGTAAGGTCCAGCTGCAGAGCTCCCGCAGAATAAATAAATGATTGGCAGCTGGGCTGACTTGAAGTTTCAGAGAGATGCAGATGTGTGTTGACAGTTGAACTAAAAAGCTGCTTGTCTCTGCCAGCATGTTTAGCTAAGGCTCAGCTAGCCTCAGGAGGCAAAGACAGACATGAATAAAAAGCAAGACTCTAGAACCAGCAGATGCATCATATTCATATGCATCTCATTAACCATCTGCAGCGATGATTTCTGAAGAGGATACCTCTTAGTGGATCACTGCAGCTAAAGGTGTTTGAATGTTTGGTAACACAAGCCTCTTCTGTCTGATTCTGCTCCTGTGAATCAGGCTAGCCATCAGTGGAGCAGGTAGCTGCCAGCGAGCAGCAGTAGGATCCAGCCAAAGTGTTGGAGGAGAATGAAATGGCTTTTGCAGGTGCTTTGTGATGGTTCAGGAATCAGAAGCTAGGATGACCACAAGAATTCAGCAGCCAGCCGATGTATCATGATCATTCAGAAATCAGCAGCCAGTGACTGCCAGCATGCACAGACAAGGGCACAGCAGCAGAGTGAATAGAGGTAATGTTGTCTCATCTATTGATTTGAATGAAGAAGTCTCTATCTGTTCTACTTCTCTGCGTAGAGCATTAGGTAACAGTATCTGGGGCCCTGGCCTCAGAGCAAAAGTGGGGGAAACAGCGATAATGAGCTTACAGCAGAATGTATGGAAAGGGTAGAGTAAATGGGGATTTGTTTCAACAATTTTACTGCCAGTTTTTTTTTACCAAGAGGCTTGCTGCAGGGAGAGATTATTTTTGAAGGAAAGAAAGCTCCAAGTGCATTTACTGGAAGACATCTCACTGGGAGTGTCGGATGGTGACTGTGTTTTAGTTGTGTCCAATTTCAGTTTGCTCAGGTTAGGCTCATTAGTGGTGTGTTTACAGCCACCAGCAATCCAGAGTGTGTGACCGGACCACAGCAATGTATATTTGCTTTCTCAAAATAATTTTGACAGTTTGACAATATTTCTCCTGAAAGTATTTTCCACCATTTACATTATTGTCCCCAAAGTAAAATCAGATATAGACGTCAGATGTATTGTGCAGTGTTGTGGAAGCTCGGAGTGAGGAAAGGGCTTCTTCATATTTGCCTTTGAAAATGCTTTTTTTGAACTTTAAATTTGTTGGAGTGTGAAGATCCAGTCAATGTAGATGAATATGTACAGTTTAGTTATTTATCTTAACTGGCTTAAAAATTCTACAAAGTCTCAGATCAGGAAGTAATCAGTGTGACATGAAACTGACGAATGTGATTGTTATCCAGTGTGGTTTTAATTGGTGTTATACCTCTCGATCTTATCAGGCCAGGCTAGATTTGCCAGATTTTGCCCATTTAAAAATATCTCTCCTCGTGGTATGAATTGTGTTGGCAGTCAGATGTGAAGAGATGCAGTTTTCATTACTGTGAATAGCACCATAGAGATAGACCTGGTAAAAGATCAAAAGAGTAAAATCATATTAAACTGTCATGACTCCCTTTGTCAAAATATGTCTGTCTGTTGCCATTGAAATTTCCTCACATTAAATCAGCTTTTTCACATGTTTGTATTCTTGATTTTAACTTGATGTTGCTCTGAACTTATTTTCACCCTCATCTGCTTTAAGCTGTTAAAACCAGCTTGTCAGCAGCATGTTTTCAGAGGCCTCTGCTGCTTCTGAAATGGATGCTTGTGAATTTGTAACAATAGATGAGCCTTTGGTTCTGCAGGAAGCGTCAGGCGTTATTATTGACAATGCTTAAATATAGCTTGGACTCACTTGCCTCCCTGTTTATAGAATAAACAGAAAAAGCCGCTGATCAGGTCATATCAACATTTCTATTATTAACTCACAAGTGAACATGCTGACAGATAGCGTTTATGCAAATGAGGCTCCAACTGAAGAAAAAAGACTGCTCAGCTTCCAGGAAAGAAAAGTCAGATCCCCAGCGATGATACTGGGTGGAGTTAATTATTAGGCGGAGGCCACATGACTGTTATGTGTTAGCTTGTTTTTAGCTCCATGCCATGTTGAGACTTAAACATTTTTTTTATGACAGAATACAGCTTGTCTAGATACACATACAATATGCATGATTACAGTAGATGTGATTTAGGCAAAGGCAATTATAGAAACCCATCACCCATAAATAATCAAAATCTTATGAGAAAACCGTTACAGTCCAGTAACTCGATTATTTTTCATCTCCTGCTGTGCAGTGGTGTGATGTACATTATGCACATTGAGGGCCAGAACAACCTTATGGACAGAGGTGATTGTAAATACAGTATTCATAGGTTTGGAAACGCTGCCAAGAAGTGAATATTCAGTTTGGCTCAAGTATATCCTGTAGTGCACATCAATAAGTCATTTACATAATCGCTGGACAGCACAATAAATTGATGTGTGTGGAACTATTAACTAAACATCATTACAATATCACAGCATGGATATGATAAAGAGCATATAGATAAGATAGTGAATCCATAAATAGACTTTATAAGGTGACCCTTGGGCAACAACAATACTGGGAAAGCGTAAGAAGCTGGTTCTCAATAATTGGAATAATTCATCATGGCATAACCGTATTTGTTTTTTCTTTTTCATCCAGTGGTAAACTGCACAGATCCAGGGATCCCTGCCAACTCCATCCGAGAGAGTAAGATCGAGCACGGTAACTTTACATTCGGCAGTGTGGTCTTCTACGACTGTAACCCTGGATATTACCTGTTCGGTTCATCGGTGCTCACCTGCCAGCCGGTGGGCCACTGGGACAAACCTCTACCAGAATGCATTGGTACAGTGCTTATTTTATTTAGTCGTTCTTATTACCTTGGTAATCAACTGACCAGTCGTGTTATTATTCACATTGTTTTTAAAAATGTTCATCTTTCTGTCTCCTGTCCACTGCTCAGTACATCAGCCCAACCCCCTTTCTATGTAATTAGTGCATTTTGAGCAGAAGTTGATTAATGCATGTAAAGAAATAAGAAAAAGTTTCACTCTCAGTTGAGGGTCCACAACCTTGTTGGTGTCCTCATTTGAGTTTAAACGGTACAAGTTACTAAATGCTGTGACTGAAAGCATCTGTGTAATGTTTGATGCCCCAGTGGCTTATGGTTATGTTGCGCTGTGGCTAATTGAGAAATGGGGAAACTGTCATAGGACCAGTTGTTCAGGCTATAGCTAATGTTCCCTCAAAACCAAGTGCTCAGCACAACAACCATCTATGAACTGTTGGGGTTATCTGAGGTTGCAATGTTGCTCTCAAACACCTGGCTCATCATGCACTCTACTTTTGTGAGAGGCAGTAATGACCTATTTCTAGTGAAAGCAGACCTCCACATTTTGCACACCGACTCGGAAAGCACTTCATTTCATGGTAGAGAGATGACGCACAGCATTTATTTTATCAAACAGAATAGTAATTAAAGAGATACACAGGAGTGTCTGTCTCAATTGTTTATTCACAGCTCCAGGCATCGCTGACTCTTTGTTAAGAAATTAGCTTTACGAAAATTACAGAAACTTCCTTTGTATTATGAGACTAAGCTGCTTAAATGACAGCTCCCACAAACATATGTTAAGGTCAAAAGAATAATGAAGTGGCAGAGAGAGTGATGTTAGTGCTGAAAACAATCTAGTGAGCATTTCATTAATTGTTTGTGGTATACACTGGTACAACTAATTGTCTTTTTTATGAAGCATTATTATGTCAAAGACAATTAAAGCCCAGTAATGTATTCAAATGGTTCTATCTTTCAACACAGCTGTGTTAACAGTAGGAAACAGTGGAGTGTTTCACCAGCACCAGTAAAAGGGAATTACCAAGCTTGTTAAGGCATACATCACCAATCTCCATTCGTTCACAGATCTGTTGATAACCTTATTTCCTCTCTTCACTGTCTGTCATGCAGAGGTGGACTGCGGCCATCCAGGTACACCTCCTCACGGAGTGATGAGTGGAGAGAAGTTTACCTTTGGCTCCACGGTGCGCTATTCCTGCTCCGGAGAGCGGCAGCTCATAGGAGACTCATCACTCACCTGTCAACTGAACGGACACTGGAGTGGTCCACTGCCCCACTGCTCGGGTACACAAACACACACAAACATAGTCATGCACACATGCAGTTGTTTGATTTGCAAAGTAAAGGACACATTTCCAGTCTGTGCTTCCTATGCAGAGGTTCTCTAAATGAATGGAAAGAATTGTGTTTAAAGTTTGGGTTTACCCAAATTACAAAACATACAAATCATAAAGCAGCCCAATAATGTGTAATGAAATTCCTTTTGTGGTGGTCATAGTGTTAAAAACTGACACAGCAATGGAAACATTCATCAGCAATTTCTTTTTTTCCAGAAACGGTGTCCCCAGTACTTGGCATATTCCACAAAACAAACTGTCATCAGTTTAAATAAGGATTATTTCTTCCAATGTAAACTGTTCGCAGCAGTGTCTGTGGATTATACAGGCTAATGAGGATACAGATTCTGGAGGGACAAGTTGTTGTTGAATTTAATTTCTCAATGCAGTAAGCACTGCAAACAAAATTCAGTTCACCAGAAATACTAAGATATAAAATATAAGAGTTTTAATAAAATAGTGGTATGGATTGATCACAGTCATAGGAAAGGCCAAGTGATGCAAATTTCAAAGCTTTAAAAATCCTGACTCCTTAAACCTTGTCCCAACAATCAGCAGCCATGGACTCCTCTAAGCAGCTGCCTAGCTCTCTGAAAATGAAAGTAATTGATGCCCCCAAAGCAGAAGAAGGCGATAAGAAGATAGCAAAGTGTTTTCAGGTCGACGTTTCCTCAGTTTGAAATGTAATTAAGTTAACAGTTAACAGGATCAGCGGAGGTCAAGCTGAGGTCCAGAAGACCAGGAAAACAGTCAGAGAGAACTGATTGCTAGAAAGTCAAAACAAAACCTGCCATTTGACTGCAAAAGACCTTCATGAAGATTTAGCAGATTACTGAGGTGGCAGTTAGCTGTCCTACTGTGCACAAACACCTGCACAAATATGAGCTTAATGGAAGAGCCATCAGAAGAAAACCTTTCCTGTGTCCTCACCACAAAATTCAGTGGCAGATGTTTGCAAAGGAACATCTAAACACACCTGATGCATTTTGGAAACAAGTCGTGTGGAGTGATGAAGTAAAAATGGAGCTTTTTGGCCACAATGAGTAAAAGTATATTTGGAGAAAAAAGGGTACAGAATTTCATGAAAAGAACACCTTTCCAACTGTCAGGCACGGGGGAGGATCGATCATGCTTTGGGTTTTTGCTGCAGCAAGTGGCACAGGGAGCATTTCAGTGTTAGAGGGAAGAACGGATTCAATTAAATACCAGCAAATACTGGAAGCAAACATCACACCGTCTGTAAAAAAAACAGGAGATGTAAAGAGGAAGGCTTGTACAACAGGATAATGATGTAAAACACACCTCAAAATCCACAATAGTCTACCTCCAGAGGCACAAGCAGAGGGTTTTCAGTTGCCCTGACAGTCACCCGACCTAAACATGATTGAAAATCTGTGGGTGGACCTCAAAGGAGCAGTGCATGCAAGATGGACCACGAGTCTCACAGAACTAGAAGCCTTCTGCAGGAAGAATGGGCAAAAATCCCCCAAACAAGAACTGAAAGACTCTTAGCTACAAAAGATGGAAACAAAAAAGCAATCTCATTTAAAATATTAAAGAAATGTATCTTCTTTAACTTTTTGCTGTTTGGAAATCAGGTCATCTTTTTCTCATTTAGCTATTCACAGTAACATAAAATTTAAAACCTGGGCAAATTAAGCCAAAACAATCTATATGGCGAGATAGTGAGCATCACTCCACAGTGGTGTAGTACCTGGGAGTCCTGGCATTAATTAGATATTTGATTAGAGCCTGTGTGAAGTTCAGAGAAAACACAGCACAGGATAGTTATCAGCCGACTGAGCCAATTTACTGCCCTCAGACTAGAGCCCTGTGGAGCTCTTACAGGATTTTTTAATGGTGCATACGTGCCAAAATGTCTGACCATTATCATCCTCACATCCCCTGTCTACTCAAAGCAGCTTCAGCATTTCACTTTTTTAGAACAGGTACGCTGGTGGTGTATCTGACGCATCTGCATTTGGCTGATGAATGTTTGAAACAGTACACAGACGGTGGATCTATACCAAATGACCTAAACCAGAACCCTTAACAGTCATTCCTCATGTATTCAGTGATAGCGAGTTTTGACTACATGCCTTGGCCAAAGCGTGTGTGGAAGCAAATGTTGCTTCCTGCAGACTGAATGCTCTCAAACAACAACAAAAAAAAGTAACAGAATTTTTTTGTGTCCAGTGTTTAGTACATTTAGTTGCAGGCATTTTCTGAAAACCTGAAAAAAGTGTGTCATCGTGTACATCTCCTGAACTACAGGCTTCGCCTCTTAATCCCCTCTGTGCTCTTCCCTCCCATCACACTTAAGCATTCCTGACCATTTAAGTGGGTTCTCTTTACTGAATGTTCACTTGGTTTGTTCAACTCACTGACCCAGAAGTAATGTTTGTAAGCAGACTTGTATGACAGTTTGTTTTTTTCTTCTTCTTCATGAAATGGGAGTGTGAACGCTCTACTCAACTTCAGTATTTTGTATTTACTCAGACAGTTGGAAAGTAGTGAGGCAGTAGTTAGACTCCGAGGGTAGTAAGGTGATGCGCATGATTGCAGAGACTCGAATCTATCTCCCAGTCAAAATTACATTCAAATTTTTGGTTCTTAGTTTTGGACAATCAAGGGAGCAACATGGAGGTGTAGTGGGGTACTGTATTTCTCTTTGTGCCTGTGTAATTAACTGTGTACAGCCTAATAGCAGTTTTTAGGCCAGAAATTATGGCCGTAGAATCGATTTAAGTGTGTAATTTTAATGCTGATGGTCAAAAGAAAATTAGCATTGCAAGGTATTTTTCTTCTTTTATCGCCTGGTCTTTAAAAGCAATTTGGCATCTATTACAGGATGATTTGATCAGCACCCTACTGCTGTGACAAACGGGTCTCTTGAAAAGTGATTATTTGCAATTTTGTCACTCACTCTGAGCTCTGTATCACCGACATGGGCTCTACTGCCTCTGTTTATCTGAAGAAATCCAGCTGATGAACTGTGTTTTAATCTGAGTGAGAAAACATTTAATACCAAACTAGATTCAGTGCGTTTAATTTAACTTGTCCGAAACCTAATCAGCATCAACTCATCACTCGAAATTGAGATAAGTGAAACCAACATGAATCTGTTCCAAAGTATTTAACTTGTCAAAGAGAAATTGCTATTTAGAGAGTAAACCCCTGCGGAGGGATTTGTACAGCAGAATCAGGAGTCCTGCCTTAGTGACCAGAGAATTTTACCATAATAAATGATGCTGTGACTCACCAAGGTAAAGAAAAAGGATGTGCTGAGGTTAGCTACAGCAGAGAATCTGATTACATGTAATCAGGATCACAGACTGCAACTTTGGATTGTTTTGTGGTGATAAAACAACACTTCCTATAATAGATGCTACTAGAAAATATATGGTGTTGGAGCAGATGGTTTTAACATTAGGGGATGTTATGAAGATATAACTTGCTGGTGGCAGCACAGAATTTAAGAGGAAAGGATTTTCGGGACATATAGGATTCAGCTAATATTGATTTTGACTATGGTTAGATGGTGGTAATTAGAGGGTAAATGCATTGTCCTCACATTGCCACACAGGATTATACTGCATCAGTGATTCTGATTAACACCTTTGTAATTCATCTGTCCATCACTGAAAGGTTTGATGAATTCAGACCCACGGCAGTAAACATCAATTCCAGCTGTAGCAGAAATCTGAACCGCAGCACAGCTGGAACTCAGTTGCTGCTTACAAGAAGTTAAATCGTGATGCAAAAAATGCCTGGTGGGTTTTAAATTAGTAAGAGTGTACATAGTGCACTTAGTTTTCACAGGCACGTTAGCCAAAGCTTATGAAGGAATGCACTTAGTACTGCAGTGTTATCAAGATAAAGGAGCTATCTTTACAGTGTTGGTGCATGTTTAAATGATTTTGAAAATCCCTTGTATCATGTGCTATCACTTAGACTGAACTTCTGCAGTGATTTTCTTTGGAGAAAGCTTTCTGCATTGCTTATAGACTAGAAATTATGAAAATGGCACATTTGAATTCATGCTCATCACCAATAGCAACAATATAATTTGGCCTGTGAATTCCTCAGAAGTTCAGCCCAGAGTCAGCAGCAGTTCTCATCCATGCATCCATGCATGCATCTATCCTTCGTCTCATCAGTCCTCCTGTGTTAATTAGCAAGAAGGGACTTGAAACTGCTTGCCAAGCCATTCCCCTTTTGTCCTCGTCTGTTGCATGGATGAGTTGAAGGCCTTATTATTTCCTCACAAAGGGAGCCTGGTGAACGGACATTAACTCAGATTCAAACCAAATCCACCACCATCCCAATTAGTGAGATTATAGCTGTCACAGTGCATAACGAGGAGGGCCGCCTGACCTAACTGAAGGAGACTAACAAAGTACTGACACCTGCTGTGGGACATACACGCCCATATATGCACACACAAGGGAACATGCACGCAAATGAGTATGCATACTTACCATGCACTTGCAAAGACAAGTGCATGTAAGTACATGCACAGGCTTGCAGAGAGACACGTAAACACTCACATGTATCAAGGGCACTCTCTTATAGACACACACACATATGCAGTACAAAGGGAGGCAAATGCACACACACTCATAGCTAACCAGAGCCAAACACAAGGGAGTCATCTCCAGCTGTGGGCCGCTGACCTGACAAATCTGGTTTGTGCATATGTGAACAGTTGGATGTGTGTAGAAGTTATGAGCTTGGTGTTTGCGCAGTAAGGCTTTGTCAACAAGGCCAGTATTACTGCAGCTACTTGCCGCTCGGTGGACAGAGAGCAGCAGCCAACACAAAAGGAATGATGCACGGGGTGTGTGCACAGCTCAAGGAACAGGATCTCAAAGCCAATAAAGCACAAATCCTTCACAAATCTATCAATGTCTGTCAGTATTTCTGCTTTGTCCGTCTGTCTGCCTATGTCTCTCTCTGATACTCTGACGTGTGATGCAAAAATGCTTCTCTGCTTCCACCACTGGTTTCATTTCTGTGGAAGCAACAGCAGAAGTGGAAGTGGTGGCTGGTGTTATGTCTCTTATGTGATTTTCCCTCTGCTCTTAGGATGTCCGCAGTAATGCAAAACCAAAAACCACCCCACCCCCTAGACTCCATCCTGACTCACATCACTCAACTTTGCTTGCTGTTCATCTCAACATAAAATAATCAGTTGTCATGGCACCACCCGAACTCCATGCTGTAGTCGCCTCTCCATCATTTCCTGTGCCTTCGATAGAGAACATGTCCCATTTTCTTTCATCCACTGGAGACAGCCCAAATTGGACCACGAGAAGAAAATTAACAACAGACACAGCATCTTTTTATTTGCGTTCATTCATAGATGTGCGTGACAGGTGGTGCAAGACACTGAAAGTGCTCTATGTTCCTCCACTGAACAAAAGACAGAAGAGATAATTCAGGATAATGAAAACGCATTTGGTTTCAGAGGTCAAACTGTATTCATCATTTCTCATAACCACAGCTGGTTGCCTTTTAATGCTGGCCTCGCTGTTTTTATGGACAGAAAGCTCCTGGAGTCAAAGCAGTGAAAGGTATTGGTCCTCCAGGTTGTTGGCGTGGTGACAGCTGCTCATTGGTGCATTGTGTGTTTTATAGCTGCTTCCTGGAAGATTCAAAAGATGAACAGTTTGAGTCCAAGTCCTCTCTGTAGCTTCCCTCTTCTTGACAGACAGTAACACTGTGTTGTAATTCACTGCCATACAATCTTAAAAGGACCCGTCTGTGAACACACATTGTTAAAGTGGTTGGCATCTTCAGTTTCTTGTTTTCATGGCTCCTTTTCTGGTTATCTTCCATTGCAGGTGACTCGACGGACACCTGTGGGGATCCTGGCACACCTGCCCATGCCAGCAGGGAGGCAGGAAACTTTAAAGTGCGTAGCAAAGTGCGCTTCACCTGTGCAGTGGGGCATACACTGTACGGCTCGGCGGAGAGAATCTGCTTCCCCAATGGGACCTGGTCGGGCAGACAGCCATTCTGCAAACGTAAGGGGAATCTCTACAATGTCTTTGCAGTGTTATGTATGAACCATTATGAGAGTAATACCAAAAGCTAGCATTTACTTATTCTTTGAGCAGATACTCCCTATTTTAACCCTCTTTTGGAAATCATTTTAGACTGTACTTGTGTTGTACGAGTGTTTGGGTAGCACTCCACCACATCGTGTTACACATCGGGTTTAGTTTACTTGTCACAGAGAGCACTAATCAGCCTGTTAGCACAGTTGTATCATGTCTTTTTTGCCTCTGGAGGGAGCTTTCTAAAGTGTGACAAAGTGACAGTGTGGCTTGGAAAGTAGACATTTTTATCAGAGAGCCTGTTACAAACTGGTTCCAAGTAGTTTGAGAGACATGGCCATTTATTTACCAGGTAGTGAACAGAAGACACGATTGAGTTGCATTATGGCAAAAGTAGGATCCAGTGTTTTAGCCTATACTTGAGACTTAAAGGTGCAGTGTGTAACGATTTTACTTTATGTTATGTCAAAGAGGTCTACAGAATACATTGTATTGCAAAGATATCTACTGAAATTAGCATGCTAACTTGCTAGCCCTGGCCAGTTCTTTCATGTAATACCACTTTGTACCTCAGGAGGTGGTAGCCCAATAGTATAGCTCAGCTCAACAGAAAAAAATACAAGACACGGAAAGCGTGACCTCTGTCTCGCTCTTCTCCTGCTTCATGCCTCTCTTATCCCTGGCCTAACCCTGCCAGATCTTTGTTGTCCTGGAGTCAGAGTCCTGGTCAGAGCTGCTGGAAATCACTTCTGTATTGTTCTCTGTCATCAAGCTGGCCTCTGTTGGTCGTAGAGGCTGTTTGGCCCCAGTCTGGCCATGTTTGTTGGGAGACTGCAGAGCAGGGTTCTGTTGCTTGCTTGCCCACCTCCGGTTCTGGTGCACGTTCCACTCCCTGCCAGCATTACCTCCTCCACCCAGTAGTCCAAAGCTCCTGTAAACACCAAGACTACCCTGATGTTCTGAGCTCCTTGTCTGGGTAGACTGGAGTCAGCTGATAGGACCACTACCTACCATGGCTAACTGATAAAACTAGCTAACGACATCTACAGTTACTCTGGTGATATACTGCCCCAGTTAATTAGTCAACAGGTGGCCAATTCTGAGATATTAAACCTTTAAAGACAGGATATCTCAGGCCCTTCTCCAATTTTGATGATGCTTTTCAAATCTGTCTCATGTAAGTCACTCAAACTATGTGAAAGTACAACACTGATGAATCTGCTTATTTTTTTGAATTTGTGCACTCCTCAAAATAAGTTGTCAAAAAACGTATAGTCCCCACACTAGCCTCAGCCGTGGTGCCAAAAAATTTCAAACAATACCCAGGCCCACCTTACACACACAAACATTGTATGCAACACATGGGATGCACACAAGCATGAATGTGCATTGGGTGCACAGATAGGTGCTCGTGTGCATCCACACATACACAAATGATTGCAAAAGCTCACAAACACAGTACTGCAGCAGATGGATAAGTATCTCTCTGCTGCAGTCTGATATTTTCTGCCAGCACATGGTGCTGTGACTAGCCTCCAGATTGCAACCAAAAAATTCATTAATTCTAGACACCTAAAGCCAAGTTCTTTTTGGATTGTGATAAATGAACCATTGTGGATTTTGAAGATATTAGTTCGCAGAACGCCAGCTCTACATCTTGCATAAATTACCCCCAGGGGTCAACCGGATATTGAGGCAAATGTTTGACTGCTCCTGCTCTCCTCTACTGTCCGCTAGCTTGGCACAGGGCCAGTGTAATTTTTAATGTGATAGACCAATGCACAGACCCTCTGTACTACTCTCTGTTCATCTGCCTTTCATTCCACCTCTCTTGTTTCTCCCTTTTCCTCTTTCTGTCTCTCTTCTCTCTCCCTCTATTCTTCATTTCCCCTGACATCAGCGTTTTTCTCTTGCTTCTCCCCTGATTTCTCTCTGTCTTAATCTCATTCTCTGGCCATCTCTACATCCCTGTCCAGTCCTCCATCTGTCCCTCCTCTGTCTCTCACTCTCTATTGCTCAGCCTGACCCTCCCCCTCTCCTTTTACCCCACATCTCTCTTCCACTACCCTTTTATCTCTCTATCTCACCACTGAACCCCTGATTTAAAGATTGTTTTAGCCACCTTAAGAGGGAGGGGGCAGGAATTCACTGGAGCTGCTGTCTGTGATCTAAAGCCCTGTCTACTGTTAAAGCCCATCCATCCGTTATCCACAGCCTCTTACAGTCAGTGTGGATATTCAGCTTAATATCCATCTCACAATACTATCAAGGTCTGTTTTGTGTTTCTGCCATCATGTCTGTCTTGAATTATTAAGAGAGGAAGCCAAAGAGGCTACCATTCATTATTTTTGGCAAGGGTGTGCGCGTGCATATGCTCGTGTGTCCACTTACAGTACAGTAATGTGAGCCTGGTGGCACCTGGCGTGTGTGTGGGTATGTGCCTGTGTAATGCCTTTGCACCTCGATGAGCTTGTGTGTGTATGTGCTGTTTGTGTGTATGCACATGTGGTGATCAAGAAATCACCGCCGTACCTACAACACGTCTGTCTCCTACAAAAATCACTATTTCAAATTTTCCAGGCAATTAGGTGATTGAGAGAGCAAACCGGTTTCGTAATTAGACATGATTTAGAGCAGAAGAAAAATACATGAGGCACACCCTGTCCTTTCCCCTCATCAGGGACAAATGTTGGCATATTCTGGAAACGCTGTAAGGGACGCCTTCATGTAAGCCCAACCATTCAGTCCACTGCAGAAAGTCTCTTTTTCCCTGCCAGGGACTGCACATGTAAAGTAACACTTTGCGTGAAATCCAGCCTCCTGTCTGAGTTCAGCGTGTGCTTTAAACTGTGATATTTCATCATATGACCTAGAAAGTAATTCCAAATGCTTTGAAAATAGAATAAAAGTAAAATAACTCTACATCTGTTAATTATTCAGTAAAACATAATAGCTAAAAGTTCTGAACCTTGAGACCTTAGCTGTAAATTTTCACATTGCTCCCACGTTCCTCCTCTTCTTTTTAGATGGCACTAAATGTCATTGCCATGGATGTATTATGGGACTTGACAATACACAAAGTGCACTTTATTTACTGATGACTCATCAACAGTGTGGCAAGGATTTGTCTACCACTGCACCAGCTCTGCTCATTAGCCCCTCTTAATAAAGCTGTGATGCTGTATAGATTAGTGTTTCTTCACTGGTTTGGTGCACAGCTTCTTTAAAAAAGAAAAACAATGCGTCCTTGCAGCCCCAGATGTGAGGCACAGAGGCATGATGAGGAACTCTGACACAAGCCAATGATTTCTATCTTCCCTTTTCAGAGTGTTCCACCTGAGTGCTAATTAGAATGAGAAAAACTAGCTATATTTACAGCTCAAAAGCAAAACAGCAATTATTTCATAAACAAATATTGCTCTTCACAATCTGGCAGGAATATATTTTTCAAAGCCCTTTAATCAAATTGAGACCTTCAGAAGTCATCTTGAGGCTCCCGACCCTCGGATTGTGAATCACTGATATGGAGAATGCAAAATCCATTACTAGTCTACACCCCTGACCTTCACTCCTTTCTTTTCTCCCCTGTCTTACAGCGGTACAGTGCAGTAACCCATCTACACCTGCTCATGGCCGCATCTCCCGTGTGGATGGAACAACTTTCTCCCACTCCATCGTGTATTCTTGTATGGAGGGATATTTCCTCACTGGCTCGCCCACACGTCAGTGTTTGGCAAATGGCACGTGGTCTGGCACGGCTCCAAACTGCACAAGTGAGTTTTTATATACGCAGAAACATGAAGCGTTATTGGAGTCATGTCTACTGGTCTTGTGGACACACTTAAAAGGCTACTCCGCTGCACAGTTCCTATGTGATGAAATGAAGGAAGAGCAATGCATTGTCTATTCACTGTCAAAAGAAATCATGAAATGATAAGTGTCTGACCAGTGGGATGTGGTCAGGCATTGTTCCAATTATACCAGTGCTTTGAACAGAGAAACGCAACAGAGTACAATTGTTCCTTGGTTGATCACATCCAGCTAAGCTACACTTACACAAGCATTGGCAGGCACAGAATTGGTTATTGTTGCTTTCAGAAATAGAACAGAGATAAAGGAAATAGGACGAGGAAGATTGGGCACTCCCCTGTGTGTCATGGATGCACCCAAATTGAAGTTAGTGTTTTCCTGGTAGTGAGCCGCTGCTAACCAATTACACATGGCCAGGCGTGTCAGTCACAATAAATGTTGTGCTGTTAGTACAGTAAACAGAATCAGCCACTGTTTTTGTGCTCTGTGTGATGCTGTGTGGACAAATTAAACATTTCAGAAATACTGTAAAGCAGATAAACCCCTCTAAAAAGAATGAAGACAGATGGGACTGAAAACGATTTCACTCCCTATTTCTGCCAAACGGAGGCTTGGGTGTAAGATTTCAAATAGTGCATAAATCTGTTTGAGCCTCCCTCCCTGCAAAGCGTCAAAACTGTCAGGCGGTTTTTTATTGTCTGGATCTCAGCAAATGAGCCTTGCAGTAATTAAGAAGTATGCCAATCTATATTCAATTTGCACCAGGATGACTATCAAACAAAATTACACATTGTTCTTCTCTCTGAAAATCACCATATTCTCTATTCCTCATTCTTTTTGCTGTTATTGAATCACAAGAAAAGATAAATGGTATGGGCATAATTTTCAATTTTTGAATGAAATGAGTCTCTGGAGAGGTATACTCAGGGAGGGAGGGAGAAGGAGAAAGATTTGGAAATTGGATTGAATAATAATGATCAAACATGCAGAAACGCAAAATAGCTTTTTTGCTTCTTTTCCCCACTTTCAAGCCTGCTCATCAGCAAAGTTATTACCGTTATCCTCCTGTATGCTATCACTTCACATTAAATTTTAGTGGTCAGTTCAGGGACATCAACACTTAAGATGCTAAGATTGGCTCAGTGTGCCTTCATTAAGGAGGCAATCATTTTCACGGTTCATGGGTAATCGATCATGTAGGTTACCAGATCAAAGTCACACAACACTCTCAAGGGGAGAGAGAAAAGTTCTTCTTTTATTTTTTTCTGATTGCCCTTGATGGTTGATAAATGAAATTTATAGAGCATGTTAAGGAATTAGGGAATTAGTAGAAGTGCATTTGGAAAGAGGCTTGCTCAGTGAACTGTGAAGTAAAAACCATAAAGCACTTTCTGAAATGAACAGTAAACAGATTATTCAGCGAGACGATTTACCATGTAACATTCTGTGATCACGTTGATTTATATCAGCCATTTTTGGTCTTCCTCCTCCAGTTTTTCCTCTCTCCCCTGGGTACACAGTGGTGTTGGATTCCACGTGGAGTTTGGGGTTGGAGGACGGGGCAAAATTCCTGTCCTTATTCTTAAACATCATTTAAATGAACAAAGCAGTACCCTGAATCATCGTGATGTCGTACTAAGTCTGATTAAAAATGAAACTGGAATAAGTCTGTTTCCCACACTGCAGGTCCCGTCCTGTGGTTAAGCTGTAAGTGTTCCAATGCTGTGACAAAAAAAAGGGGGAAAAAAAACCCTTCGGCATGGTTCAAAAATGCAGATACAGTAAGGGATTAAGAGAGATCTGATGACTGACCAGCTGCATATAAATGTGGGTTTTACTGGGTTACTGCAGTGCATGTACATGTGCATGAACTCCTTTGATTTCCTGGCTTAACCTTATTTCTCCCAGTAACCCAGTTTTCTTGGGAGCAAGTAAATGTTACTGAATGAAAAAGCTGCAGAGTTAAGTTGAGCTGTTGAAGTCAACAGCCTGCAGCTTTTCGGCGTTGTGCTGTCTGACTGGGTTTTTCACTGCTGCGAATAGACAGACACGTGTAAATATTTACATTAATGTACACACACACTGTTTCTACCCTTTTCTCTTTCCTAGTGAGACCACTTTCCACTTCCTCACAAGATGTTTCTGGGTGAAACCAATTGAAATTTTTATGAGCTGTCTTTTGTTCCTGCCCACTACATCTGGCTTATGTATGAAGAGACATAGCGTGCTTAATTCAAGATAATGTGTTTCAGTGTAATTTTGGTGGCTCAGAGTCAAAATGAACTGATGACCTACAATATGGCAAACACACACATGTGCAGTCACTCAAAAATGTGCGCGCACACACACACACACACACACACACACACACACACACATATATATATATATATATAAATACCACATACACTTAGCTACAGAGACAGTAGGTCAGCTATTATTTCCCATCATCATCATAATTTAAGATTCTAATGCTAAAAAAAAACATGTGGCAGGTTATTCCGATCTCCTGGTTTTTGGTTCTCTACCAATCAATTATGGCTTTTTAGTGAAACAGAGAGAGTTTTGTCGTTAATGCAGATTTTGTCATGCCATTGTTATTACCAGGTTCATATGCTAACCTTACAAAATCTGTCTCTCTGATGTGAGATTTCCCTCTCCAGCAAAGTGGCAGATGGCCGATGGTTTTTTTCACTGCTGCCAACAGTGGTGCTAATTTCAGACCCTGATTATTACATCTTTATATGTAGTTAGACATTTGTGAAATGTGTATATGCTCATTACAGTGTTTGAAATCCACTTCAATCATCAGGGTGGTCTTTGATTGTAGGAAATATAGATCTATATATAGATCTGTCCCAATCTGTTTTTATTTTCATTCAAGGTATTTCAGTCTGCACTGGCAGACTGTATCCAGGAGACGTTCATTGTGCTCTGATGGTCAATCTCACTGACTTTGGTGATCCCATGACTTTTCCTTTAATGCCACCAGCAGGTCAAAGTTTTCACGTAGCCTGTGAAGTATCTCTATCTGTATGTAACATATTAGATTAAGTATTATTCTGCAGCGCTACATGCACACTGAAAATATGTTCATAATCAATTTTGGTGAATAGTTGACAATATATGGCCAGCTTTTTCTAACTTTGAATCAAAGATTTCACACACAGATATGTTTTCATGACTTGAGGTTGAGGCCACTGAATATACAGATATAGAAATGCAGCCACATTTTCCACTGCTGTATATCGCTGCTGTCTGTCGGTGCATCCACTCTTTTGGAAAGGTGAAGATTGGCATCTAAACTTATACAAATGAACAGTGGAGCTGCTGTTTTTCTGGATAAAAAGCGCTATAATGTTTACATTTACGCTTGTTTTAATATTCAAGAGTTTATGATCTACGTGGAGTCTAAAAAATGTTTCATCTCCAGTTACATGGAATCTCTTAGAATCCATAATTAGGCTGTAATTGCTGCTAGAGAATCAAGAGAGAAGTGTGTATCAACATGAGGCTCACATGAACTGAATTACTTATGTGGTGAAAAAATAATTCATTGTCATAAGGAATTGTAAAAACACGTTTGTCAAGCGTGGATTTGGCTTATTTTGCTTGGTTCTTACTTGTGGAGATGTCCCTATATAATGAAATTTAATGAACATGAACTGTGCAGAAAGTTTTTTTTACATTGTGGGAATATCTTTTTCCGTCTATATGCCCATAATTTTAGCTTTTCTTGGTCACAACACACCTCATTCCTTTTTAAATAATTGAAGTAGTAGTAGCATAGTGAATAGAGTCAGTCTGCTCTGTATGTTTTTATAAAGGATAAAGATATACTCTCATACAGACAATTGCAGTCAATTTTAAGATAAGTTATGCCTTTATGGATCTCAGAGTGGAAATTCGGTATAAAGCAGCATGACATATTTACGTGATATGGTAAAAAACAGTGAAAATATAGCACTATCAGAAACAGTATGTAATCTAAGTGTAATAGTGTAGTGATAGTACAACACTATACAGTATAGTGCATCATTACATTATTATTAAGTATAAAAATATAATACAACAATGGTATAATAATTCCTAAATATATACAGTATAGCATGTATAATAAATACAAAAATGTTGTGCAATTATACAAATATTGAGAGTTCTGTTCAGTTTTTCTGATCTTTTTGCAAAAACTAAAACCCAATTCCACAATATAAAAAACTTTCTGCACATTTTCATGTACTTTGAATTGTATAGAATTCTTTAGTGATGTATTTTCCACCACATAAGTTGTTCAGTTTATCTCTCCCCCATTTAGTTGTAGTTGTTTGCAAACCAGTCCCTCCAATCAACGGCAACGTTGACGTACAATCCAGTGGCCGTAGATATCTACATTTCTGTATCATGCAAAAATAAAACTCCCAGTGATGTAAATAACAGCTGTGCTTTCCACAAACATTGCTGGTCATTTGGTTATATGGAATGATTTGTCCTGTAATTACTTTCATTAGCAAAAGCAAGAGTCGTTCCTCTCCCTTTATGTTCTCATATTGCTGCCTGAAGGGTAGAATAATGGATATACAAATCAACCGATGTAAACAGGAAACCAGAATTATACCAAGTAACAGGGATATTATTTCTGAATAGAGAGGTTGTTGTTGAGATTCTCAGCAAGTCACCCTCTGCATGATAGATGCCACTCTAGGTCTGAGTGGAAAAATATGTTCTTGTTTGATTTGGGTGAACTGACCCAAAACAGGGAGTTCACTACCCACAAGGCCTGTAAAGTCCAAAAAATTAGATGAGGCTGACAGGTTAGTTTATTTATCACCCAAACAATTTCCATAAAAGGCAGGCAGCAGTGCATATATGCACAAACATCAAATACATCACTGCCAACTGCACTCCAACTCAGCCATCCATGGTATGGAATTCCTCCAAGTAAACAGAAAACACACAGCACAACAAATAGCTATTTAACCTGTGCCATCCATCAGATAAACATCAAAGCAGTGCAGTTAACCTCTCATTTCTTTGGATTTTCTTGCAGGGCATTGTCTTACCTGCTGTTGTTTTGTGTTGTTACTGAAAATGGAAACATCCAGGATTAGATTCATTGTTGGAGCAAGCAAGAAAGTTGTGCCATCAATTCAGAGCCTCAGTTGGTGTCAAAGTGAGGACCACAACTAACAGCTCTCAGATGTATTCTGTCAGGACGCAAAGTTAGTCTCACCCGGCCATGATAAATATGTCCAAGTGTTGAAGATCCTGGCAGCAACTGAAAATAAACAAGCAGGAATTAATTTAAGGGAGGAGGCGTTAGCAGGGACAGCCATATGCATCAAACTGGCTTCTTACGTTAAGGTGAACAAGTTGGGAAAGAGTTTTGTAATAAGTAGGCACAAATTAGGGTTGTAAGATGAAACGAGGGCTATGAAAAAGCAATCAAATACAGGCTGGCAACTTCCAGTTTCATCAGAGATAGCACTAGGTTAAGACCTGACATGAACATGTAGTGGCCAACACTCAGCCATCTGTTTACTTTGGAGGAATTGTGCCATGAGAAGAAGCCAAGAATAGTCATGTGAAAAGAAGAGAGAGAACAAAAATCACCAGGGTAAGGAAGCTCCCCAACATTATTGTTTTTCTAAATATATTTTCATTATGACATGTCCTGTTCACGTCAGGTGGGGTGGACTGTAGAGGAAAGCAATTAGCAATCACTGATGACCACCACACAATAAACACCTATTTGGTGCCAAACTTACAGTGTTTCTTTTAGCTTTAACTTTATGCTGTCACAGCGTGCTTCTGTTCAGCAAGTCATCACTGTACTAAGTTTGTACATTTTCATCATGCACAGCTGTATTTGGCACAGCTGTTCAAAACTTTTGAATACTTTTGACGTGGCTGAGAAGATAATTATTAAGGCTGAGAGGATAATTATTAATCATCACCCACCCAGTACCCTGTGCCTATACTGTAGCATATGAGGAAAAATAATAAGTGCATGGCTAAGCCCTGATGGAACGAGTGAACAAATATTAGGAAACCGACAGTAGCTAGAACACTAAAAACAGAAATATAAGGGAGAAAAATCTCACCACTCTCTGAAGAAAGAGTGCTGCATAGACAATAATCCTGTTACATCAGACACTGTGTATTGATGTTTTACTTTTAATACACTGTACAGTATATTTCATATTGCAGTTGGTTTAATCACTGTTTAACACCATTAAGGATGATTTCTGATGCAAGCTCCCTATGTTTGACCACCAATGACAGTCATCACCTGCAGCGACCCTGGTATTCCAGCGAACGGGCTTAGATTTGGCGATGACATCACAGTGGGCCAGAATGTGACGTTCATGTGCCAGCCGGGATATGTGATAATAGGAGGGGACAACGCTGTCGCAAGGACCTGCACCAGCAATGGCACCTGGAGTGGCACCATGCCAGCATGCCAAGGTAAGTACCACCCTCAAGTGAACACACTCACATTCTCTGCACTGCACACGTGCCGCAGTAGACAGTCAACCTTGATAACCATCAGACCGTGCTGTAACAACCTTGGCACGGCAGCACACTGTCACATACAATATAACGTACATTCTTACACCCTGAGATCTAATGAGATTAGCAAGCAAGGTGACACAGAGCTTCCTATGTGGTCAGATAGCGTCATATTCAGAGTGCTGATAACCAAAGCGCCAATGATATATAAGACTGGTTGTCTATGAGACAGACGTACACATGCAGATACATATATTTGTGTGCATGTCTATGTGCAGACAAGTGTTCATCTTGTAGCTGTTTTTTAATTAGTTATAGTCTTGTGTCAAATATTTCTATACTTTATTTAGTCAACCTCATCCGCTTTTTTGTTTGTTTGTTTGTTTGTTTTCAAAAAAATCTGGACACTAAATGTCCAGTCTTAGTCAAAGACAGCCAAAACAATTTTAGTCAATGGCAGCTGTTGACATTTTAGTCATCAGAATATTTAAAACATTTTAGGCAATCTAGATTTTTTTTAGCGCTATCTGATGAAAAAGGTTGATGGTTGAATGATTAAGAATGCAGCTTTGCAGAGACTGTCTGATCTTATAGTCGGATGGCATCAATTTAAGGAATGCATTGAGATTTATTTTGATGCCATATCAGATCAAATTCATTTTGATGGTAATGTGAAGGACAAATAAACATTTTTATGTCAAAATACAGCAGTTAGTAAATTAGCGGCTTTGGATGCATTTTAGTCTCATCTTTTATCACCAACAATATTGCATGTTGACAAAGTCACAGTTAGTCTTTAGTGACGGTTTTCATTAAAATTTGCACTTGTATAAACACATATACCCGCAACACTGCAAATAATTTTAAGTCTGTTTCGCTAAATTATGTCCAGAGCATCCCTATATTACAAGTTCCCAAATAAGGGACGGCATCAGTCAGCAGGCTTTTTTTTTTTTTTTTTTTCATCTGTAGAGCCCTTGATCTAGGACACTGTAATTTCACCCAAACCTGCATCTAGAGTTGCACCTGTGGTGGCACAGAGCCAAGGCTAAAAGTTCCTCTGACTCCTCATGATGGATGACTCACAAGTCCTCTTCATCACAACAAGGATCCCTCTAATTGTACTCCTACTAGTTAATCACTCTCTCTGAAAGTGTGTGCACACTCTATGGGCCTGATTAACATCAAAGTTAAAAAGTCCACCAAGAGGACTTAGCTGTTGTACGCCCATCAGCACTACATCACTCTATGATTTATGATGCTCGGGTGGAGGCATAGATTAGCATGTCTGTCAATGACACCTAAAAGTATCACGGACGAGATTAACTTGTGCCGCAAACAGATCAAAAGTACTCCAGGAAAGGGAAGAGCCCACGAGGCAAATGGTGGCTTATTGTTGCTAAGGAACTGTTCTCATGCTGCTGTCTCAGTCACAGAGAAGGAAGCTGCCGTTATGTTTGCCTTGAGAAATGAGAAAGAGCGAAGGAAATGTGAGAGAAAAAGAGGCAGAGCGTGAGAGAGCGACATGCACAAACAGAACAACAGGTAGGAGACACGAGCTACGGAGAGGAAAGACTTCGACGAAATCCAACACACGGACACATTCTTTGAGAGGGAATGAATATCAGGGAATGTAAAAGCATGAAGCCTGTTGATCTTTTTTCTACTTATGTAATGGCTGTTTTTGTTTCTTGATATACTCCGTGTATAAAATGCTGTTGTAGACCCAGAAGTAGTTGTCACCTTTCCTTAGCTCAGCTCGTAGGGAACTATGGTTTGAAGTCACACACTTCTTGCCCTCCTCAGGCCCCCTAGAACCTCGCCTCGAAGTCTTCAACATCCAAACTGACACTGATTTGTAATATTTCATGGGCATGTTTCATTATTAACGTGCCCTGTTCCGTGGTATGTTGAAGCTGTTGGATAAATCGATGGTCGCACAACCCAAGGCAGTTTAAATGGAGAGAGAGAGACAGGCAGAGAAGTGTGGGTGTATGTGTGCACGCATGTGTGTATAAAACTGTGTGAAGCTCCTAACCTCCGAGCTCTAATCCTTGACAGCTACCGCAGCAGCTCAGGCACTCGGCCCCGATGCTGCCACGCTTGATGGTGGTGGTGTGGAGAGGAGCAAAACCCTAGAGCTTAGCCTTCCTCATAACACACTAGCACACGTATAGATTCACAAAGAGGGCATGCGGCTGCACAAGTGTCTCTCATGCATGCGTAGACACAGATGCTTACATATCTTCAGCTCGTACTGGCCTGTATACATTAGTCAGTGAGCCACAGGGTCCCTCCTCTCACCCTGGCCGCTGCTCTCACTTTTCCAGTAGTGCTCACTCCTCTCATGGGGTAAATGAATAAAAGAAAATCAAGAGTGAGGAATGAGGAACCGGTGCTCTATATTAATTTTGTGATTCCTCAGTGTGGTTGGGGTATAAAGAAGAAATACAGATGTTTGATGCTTTATTTTCTCCATGTCATTGCTCACTTCCTCTCCCTTGGTCTCTTTCTAAGACTATCTAGGACAGAACAGCTCACTGGTAATTATGGCTTTTTTATCTTCTCTCTCACTGACAGCCTACGCACAGAGAGGTCTTGGAAAAGGACTGAGAAAATATCTATTTTCTTTTCATGCATGTGAAACTGAAAACAATGCCTCTTCCAGCAACCTTTTTTTTTTTTTTTGCATGATTGAGTTCAAGTTGTGGTATAGCAGTTCAGTCAGGATGAGCTGTTTGAAACGTGTCATGATGCAGGGCATCTGTCACCTTGTCATAGATTTGGATGATGTGCTGCAGGGATTATGCACCAGTATTCCACTGAGAGAGGGGTAAAAAAGATGGAGGGAAGCGAGAAAAGAAAAGACAGAGAGGGAGCATTTTGAGACCGAGACAGACAAAGAGCTTTTACCTGTGCCGACTCTGTGCATAATTTTGCACTTAATGTGTGTGCGTCAGTGCTAGCCATACTGTTTGTGTGTGTGTTGTGCATACACACGCTGCCGATGACACATCCTAAGCCTCGCCCGGCAAGGATTCAGTTTGAATCCCAGGTTTGGCGTGTTCAGCTAAGAGGCACTAATGCTGCTTAGAACTACTTAGGAAAATGGGGACACTCTTCACTTCCCATTCAGTTCTGCTTGCCACCCATGCCTCTTTTATTTATTTATTTATTTTATTTAAAGAATTTTCTGATGCAGTGCTTATGGGATTAGAAGGCCTACTCCAGTAATCAGCGTAATTTGCCTACTTGCACACGTGCATTCACACATCCTCCCTCCGTCTCTTGCTTTCTTTTGTCTCTCTTTCGTCTCTCACACAGACACACTGTAGGGACGCACATACACACCCAAGCACACTGTCTACTTGATAGCATCCAGCTGGGCATTTTAGAGAGGTATTTCAAAATGAAGTGCTTTTTTTCTAGCACTCTAAAGCAACAACATGGAAATCCCAAATTGAAGGCACTCTTTACTAATTCATTAACATCAAAGAGAAACAATTTCAAGTGAACTTGTTTCTCCTTGAGAACCTGAGAAACAAAATAGCATTATCAAACAAAACATTAAAAAACAGATTGCGACATCAGTATGGTTTTGCCTTTAGCTTTTATTCAGTATTCATCATGGCCTAAATATCTTTCCAAATATAGCATGCATCTAAAGCATGTATACTGTACAGTGCTGCAGCATGTCTATATGGAAATCTTTTTGGATCTGCTGCCAACCAAGAACAAAAGATGGTTCCACCTTGGAGAGAATGTGTGAATATCCCACAGTGGTTTGCTCCACATTTACTGTAATTCACTGTGTAGAAAAAGAAAAGCGAAGCAAACTTTATGAGGCACGAAAGTTGTCTGTCATGCCCTCACCTTACATTAACACTCCCACAGTCAGAATTTAGAAGCCCCCTCATTTTCCAATTCATTCATTCATTCATTTTCTATGCCCCGACTATCCCTTTCGGGGTTGGGGGGGGCGCTGGAGCCTATCCCAGCTGTCAACGGGCGAGAGGCGGGGTACACCCTGAGCCGGTCGCCAGCCGACTGCAGCATTTTCCAGTTTGATATGTCATATAGTGTGAAAACTGTCTTCAAACAGCTGGCCAGAAGGTTGCTTTCTGAATTTTGTCAATAAAATAAATAGAACTTGAGCTAGTTTCCAAGAAAGGGGGCTACAAGCAATTAATCATGTATCAGTGTTCACTTTTCCACCTATTTTCGATTTCATACTGAGATGCTATGTCCAAATTGGGTGCCTTTATTCTCTAAATGCATCATAGTTTTAGTCCAATTTATATTGACAACACATTTTAATCAATGGTTAAAGTCTTGTTCAGGTTATCAGTCATGGTGTTGTAGTTAAGTACCTGTGTAGGAATTTATATTCAAATTCAATGCTGCAAACTGCGATTCAGTCATTTATTGTACACTAATTTTCTAACCAATCAAAGACAACAGCAGGTAATTTGATTGATCTCTCCAACAGGGGCCAAGTGAAATTACCTGTAGTCTTTTCTCAGTATGATCAGCACGATGCCCTCTGTCATGCAATATGCAAAGTTGCTTTGATGTAGTGAGTAATTGTTCTCTTAGTATGTGCGGCAGGAACATTGCTGGTTTGGACGTGGGGAGTGGAGCTGAGGAAATGAAAAGAAAGGAAATTGGCTTGATGCGTACCGGCAGGCAGGTGGAAAGAAGGCAGTTGTGGAAATGTCCAAGGGCCAGGCGATCTCAAATCTGACTAGTCCAACTTGCCTTATCTTAGTCTTTGTCTTTCTAATAGTGCCCATAAATGCAGTGGGTGCATGTGTCTCTATTCATGGTCCTGCCCAGAGCAGCGATATCCATAGAGTCTGACTTCACGTGGCAGCATCTGTATATATTTGTCATGTATTTAGTAAGTGAAAATGACTGTGTTGTTGCGCTGCCAAAACACTAAACCTTAACTTGAGAGCCATGGTGTTAACATGACAGTTTAAGTAACTGGATTTGTAAACTAAACATCTGATCTTAACAGACGGTTGCAAGGCTTGGATATAGCCTTGCTTCAATTTGCAGATCTTTGTTCAAGTGTTTCGGCATGCATGAGTATGTCTGAAAGAACGAGAGACTTGGGGAAATCATGGGTGTTGAGGGAGGATAGTAATGGTATAAAACAACTGGTATAATTTATTCACATCCCTAAAACCCATATCCCATCTGCGTCCCCACGGGTTCATCTCCAACTGTGTCAGAACAAACTCCGAGCTTTATTATGCATTCATTTATTACATTTGTTGAGCAGAAAGTTTATGGCTTACACAGACACAAGATGTCCCCTCATTTCCCGCAGAAATTATTCAGTATTTCTCTAAACAGAAACAGTACAAAAATCCCGCATAGTCACAGTCAAAACATAGACCATTTCTCTGGGCTAAAGACCTAGTTTTCACTCAGTCATAATCCACGTTGTGCAGAATGGTGAACGTGTACCTCCCCTATTGCCTCTTGCACTAAAGCATGAGGTGTAATAGATAGATATGACCATATATCGATGTAGAAGAAGACGCTAACTTCAATCCTGGTGTGTCTTCCTGGGACATTTTATCTCTCTGGATATAAATGGGAAGATAAAACCTCTTGAGAATGACAATTTATTGGGTAGAAAGTGGGTTTATTACAGTGTTAATATATATTAACACCACTACTCACTCTTATCATCACCAGCTCTATTTTACAAATTTTTCATTAGAAATGCAAAGACCCAGGATATAGCCATATCCCTGTAAATCCACATAAATCATAGTAATTATCTCCAAGCTTTAACATTGTGTGTTATCCTTGACTTACATCCAATAGCTCAGTGGTTCAATTGTATAAAGATGAAAGAAAACGGCCGTGTTTTCCGAAGGATTCTTTATGATCCTTCAGTCCTTGTGTCCAGAGCTGTCCAACCATCTCACCACTGAATATTCTCACCCACTGAATTGAAGTCTTAAGTGTTGCTGCCTTAATTCATATTTTGACTTTGACAAGTATTGATTCTCAGGTAGAGCAGATATCTTAGCTGGGACTCCATACACTCTCACTCCATACCCTCTGTGTACAGCGCCCAAGGATTTTTAAATTCCATCCTCAAAACCAGCTCTGTCATGTTTGCTGTGGACCCTCCATTGCTGCAACAACATGCAGTTCAGCATGGATTAAACCTTGAATGTTAGGAACATCATTACAGGCTGCCAGTGTACAATTTTTTATATTGTAGAGATGAAATATTTCAGATTTTAAAATGTCTTTGCATGACTTTTATATAATCCAGTGTTGTTGGATTTGCCTTGACGCATTGGTTGACACCTTTTTCAGCTGTAATTTTTGAATTTGGAAATTTACTCTTGCTCTTGGCTAAGATCTGATTTGCTCTGATGTCTGTCTTGTTTTGGTCTCAGCCCCACCATCTTGACACAGACCTGACTGCCTTGAGGTTACCTGTTGCAGCTGTTCTGTGCATCAATTGTACTCAGATATGCTTTTCTTTCCTGTGTGTGTCCTCACCTTTCCCACAGTGGTGACGTGTCCTACACCCACACCTGTACCAAACGGCCTCCTAGAGGGCTCAGTGTTGGAGTGGGGTACCAGCGTGAGCTACAGCTGCCTACCTGGCTACGAGCTGTCCTTCCCTGCTGTGCTCACCTGCACAGGGAATGGGACATGGAGCGGAGACCTGCCTCAGTGCTTGCGTGAGTCACCGTTTCTTACTTTCTGGATAATTATAATGATAATTATAGAGGTCTCTAAGAGGAAGTCACCTTATGTTCAGGCTGAAATGGTCTTGATGACATTTCTGTTGCCGTCTGATACATGGTTATTTGCACAGTGGGCTGAATTGGATCTTTTCTCCTGATATCCCTTTTTAAACATTATCACGCATGTGAAATACTGGACTGATTAAAATCTGACATCCTGTTGCTTTTCCTCTTACACATCTATTGATTGTGGATTCATAATGCCTCTGTATTTGACTGTAAAATTACCAGGGTTCCCACTGTGCATTGAATTTGTGGAAAATATGGATTACTGAGCAGTATGATAATCCAGACAAGCATAGTCATATTATTGTACAAATTTCTTTGGGGAAGTTGTGAAGTAATAGGTAATTTCTCAGTCTCTTAACAGGGTTGTTCTACCTGCAGGCCATTTTACAACTTCTCTCACACATTCCATACATTGGTATAGTTTTTTTTTGTCTGAGGCAAGTTTTGCCGCTTGCCCCTTTCGAGGTTATCTCAGGTGAATTGAAGTAATGAAAGTTATGAATAAGTCATGGTATTTAACATCATGGCCTCAGTGGAAAAGCTGAATTACAATACAAATAGAGTAGGACGGGCTTACATAGATGCAGAACAGGGATTATTAGTGTTGCTCCGAGTTGCAACGTCAAGGTCCTTTTTTGTTAGTAGTGACTTAATCCTAAAACCACCTTCTGTAGTTACTGAAAAATGATGCTGAACAATGCCAGGCATGAGACGGGCATTGTATCCTACCTGTTCATGAAGGACACAAATTAATACTTCCTCATTCGTACTTCGAACTGGAACCTCCAATTTACATGTTGATTAAATCAAAAGTGAATCGACCTCTAGCCCTGGAGTCAAAGCTACAATATTGATGATGAAGATGATGATCTGAGTGGAACCCCAAATGAAGTGTCTGATGCTCTTTACTACATTAAGACCTTCTTAGAATCATCTTTGCAAGCATAATAATAACCCCTGGGATGCATGGCTGCTCAAGAGCATCTCACTGTCAGACAGAAATGAAATATCAAGGAGAGTAAAGCACTTGGATATGTGTTTATTTCTCTCTGAATACAAGTCAGGACTAATTGGAATAACAACAAATGCCACCAAAAAATATTCATGCACAACAGTCCAAGTGCGAAAATATGTGTTGTTTTTTTCAGACTGCTGTGCTGCACTGAAGGCATTACCACTTAAACTGTTTAATGTCGGCAGTCCTTTCATTTTGACTGTTGAATTGCTCCATTTTACAGCAATTGCCACATTAATTGATTATTGGAGCCATTTTTTGCAGGGAATCTCTGCAGATGGCTACACGCATTCATTTTGCAAACACTAACTACACTGTGTTGATTGGTGACTTTAGGTAGGAGCTTATGAATTGAAGGGAAATAAGATGGTTTGCGGTGTTTTAGTAACACGTGATGTCTGAGACTCTGAGCCTGTTTCAAAAGAACCACATTCACTTGTGTGTTATCCAGCTGACATACTGCTAGTGTCTGTGATCATGTAAGTAGAGGCACAGTTATGGCTACCATGCAGCCATTGTAATTCACGTAAGTCAGTGCGTGCACACTGCTGTGTAATCTATATCCTACCCTGCAAAGGATTGTATTTGTCTGTTATCACCAGATATGTGCTTTAGCACTGCAAAGTGTCCAACTGCCTGTTTTATTGAGGGGCACCGGTATGTCTGCATTCTGGTCCTGACTTGCTATGATGGGTAAAAAATGGCATCTGGACACAAAATGGATAAGGTTCCACTTGGTAAATGTACCATGTCTACTTGCTGTCTGCTGCAATTATGAAGAGCAGTGTCATCCCTCAACACACTACAATCATTTTTCCACTTCAACACCTCCAAAACAGCCTCCTGCAGACATCTGAGCATGTAACCTTTATGTACCATGGTGTAACGGTAGTGTTTGTGCCTCAGCACTGAATTGTTTTTTTATGTAGTAATTTCATTTTCCAGCCCCATTACTTACTACCCAGAATGCTATGTTCCAATGCTAGTGCAAAACTGACACAAATTTAGAGCCATTCAGTATAAATATTGTTCAGTGTGATCAATAACCATAAACATATTGTTATAGCTAGCCTCCTGCTACAGTACTTGAAGTGGAAGCAAGTCCGTGATAAATCACTGAGGTTCACTAAGGCAAATAAATTAGTCTGGAAAATGGAACAATGGGGAAGAAAGTGCTGATCATATTTGGTGTAGAAAAGGCTGTTATCTATGCATTGAAGTGTCAGCAAAGCACCTACAGTAATCATAGATCCTTATAGTGCTTATAAATCCTGAAGTAATTATTAAAAGGTAAATCTTCAGTTAGTGTCAATACTCTCAATGTAGTCACAGGACTGATCAATGCTGCATCTGCTCTGCATTACTCCAGAAACTCATACATTTGCCATGAAACAGCTCTAAATGCACACAGGCCAAGAATGTTTTTGTATCTGTGCACTGAATGCAAAGATATACTCTAAGCATTAGTCAATACATTATATCATCGTGTAGACTGAAGATATTTCCCATTTAGCAACAACATTATGAGCTGAGCAGGAGCAATAGCAATTCATGCTCAGCACTTTCAGTTGAAATACAGCTCAGCAACTCAGGAGATGCCATGCATCTGCAAAAGCAAATCCATCTTTGCATTTCTAAAAATTTGTACTTTGTAAGCATTTGCAGCTAAACAGGATTAAGATGCATATTCATGTTCCCCAACACAACACATGGGAGAGTAAGCAGCAAAATTCAGTGTCTGAGAATGCTACTTCATGTGTCTGCAGGGATGGGACTGTGATCCCAACTTTGAATCTGGCCTCTGCATACTGATTACTTCAAAGCATTGATAATTCATCAAGGAAGGGGAGATGCTCTAAGAGAGAGTGAGAAAAAGTTTGACTAGTCTCCCTCCCTCTCTCTCTCCCTCTCTCTCCCTCTCTCTCTCTCTCTCATCCATCTACACACACACACACACACACACACAGAGGCATTAAATATGCTGAGCTTGGTTTGGCCCTGGGCCATTTCTCTTATATATCCATAAAGCAGTACATTTTTTCCCTGCAGCTTGAAGCTTGTGACTGATGTGCATGTCACCTGTTTGGCCTGTATTGTCAGCCCTCCAAAAAAATGCCATCTGAATACTGAGTCTTACAATGTTATTTGAAAAGTGACAAGAATCCTTTTCAGATCCAGCCAGACATTTGCATCTTTATTTGTTGTCATGTCCCACACGGTCAAACTGCTGGGTGCTCAGGGGCTGCAACTCACAATGCATCATTTTCACAGTCCTACTGTATAGGCAAACGTACCTACGTATTTTGTAGGAGTAAGATATGTCTCTGAATACATGGATTTGCTTCTGATAACAGTTTGCAGTAATACCTTTATTCAGCCATTCCTGCATAGAGTGGATTCTAATCTCCTCTTTTACTAGATATCTCTTATGTCAGGGCTTGGTGGTAGGACGCCCCTGTTGGTTCCTGACTTCTAGGAAGAGAGCAAGTGAGAATTAATCTCTGTCTGCAGACCTCCACGCAGCAGCACATGTCAGGTCTGGAGAACCAGCCCGGCTTATTATTGGCTTGATCCCACAGTGCTATGGCTGCGTGACTGAATGCTGTGACGCTCGTCCTCGCCTCTGTTCTCTCTCACACTGAGCGTTTCTGAAACTCCCACAGCTAACAAGTAACTTTTACTGTTTAGTGTGGTTGTAGTAGAGTGATGGATGTATATATGCAGCAAAGATGCATAGAAAGATACACTGACAGACTGTAAAACGGCTGACTTATCTCCTCATCAAGCCTACTCAGGCTAAATCTTTCCAGTCAATTTGATTAGAGGTCTATAAGCAATAAATTGCAGCAGCAGCAGTGATAATCCAATGGGCTTCATCTGCGGAGGCTGTGACTGGTGTCCCATTCAAAAGGTGATATCATTCAAGTGGCCTGGAGAGCAACAGTGGCAGCAGATGGCTCCAGTTGTGTTAACCTCAAGGCCCTGTCAGAGAAATTAATATTTCACTTGCTAATTATTTTGATCTAGTTGAATGCCATCACCTCCCGCACTCCCTCTCTGCAGCCAAGATGAATATTCTGTACCTACTGCAAGGTTGATTGTTGGAAAAAAAAAAATGTTTTGACAGAGCAATTCATCCTGAAACAAGGAGTCAATGCTTTTGCCCACATGTAATAAAAAAACAGCAAAAGGAATTTGTACAACAAGCATAATATCAATGCAATTTGAATAATTTGGTCCATGAATACTTTGTAAATCATATAAAAGTCATTTTTACAGTCAGGTACTCAAATAAATGGGATATAATAAAAAACCCATTGAAAACAGCAAAGCACACGGCAGCAGTGGAAACCACTGTTGGCACTCCTCGTCATGGTCTGATCCTGTATAGGTACAGCAGTAGTCCACACATCTTATTATTTCTGAATTCAATGTTGAATAGACTATTGAATGTGGCGTTCAATTGACTAGCTGCTGCAGTACTCCTTATGTGTAATGAGGTTAAGAGGAGATGGAAGTTTGGATTGTAAAATAGGGCAGTACAATAAGGCATCGACATGGACATGAACTGGAGGGAAGGTGAAACAGTGGCGTGTGGTGCGATGTTGCATGAATACTTGCAGGAAAATGTGTGAAAATGTGAACATCTGTGTTTGGATTTGTTGGCCCTGATCACATCAGCAGTATTCCACATTTCTGCCTCTGCAGCCAAGTTCTGTGGAGACCCTGGTATGCCTGCCAAAGGACGGAGAGAAGGGCGCAGCTTCATCTTCAAGTCTGAGGTGACGTTTAGCTGCAATGCCCCCTACGTTCTGGTGGGATCAACAACACGCATGTGCCAGGAGGACGGCGCCTGGAGCGGATCTCAGCCTCGATGTATCGGTCAGTACTGAGTATTAGCCTCTATGTTGATTCAGCTAATCCACAGAATGATTGAGCCTCAGACCTCGTTGTAATTCTTGTGGACGTGAAGTTACATTATTGACCATTGAATGATTTTATCCCATGAACTGACTTTCCTACATGAAAAAGTTTTAGTTTGTAGAGTGAAATAAAAAGTGAGGAGTTAAAAAGGAGAAGCACTGCGAGGGCGCTTATTATGTGTGCTGTTCAGAAGGTACCTGCAGTGTAAGTGTTTGGAGAGGGACACATTATTTGCTGCTCTGCATCACATTGGATTTGAAATGAATCAGTGGAATCAAGATGTCTGCCAGGTACCATCAAAAATGAAGTAACACACAGCACTCAATCTAACTAATCTTCCAAATTTTGATCATTCATTGATGATCATTCCCTGTTGGTTCTTGAAGCGACTAATATAAATTACAAGACACCGTTGAAGGTGAACTAGAATCAGTGCGTCGCCATCTGGCACTTATGTAAAAACTAAATCACGACAACGAAATGCATTATTTATTTCGTTACCTCGGGGGCAATGCTTTATATTGGCAGCTTAGTGTTGCTGGAAATATTATGTGCTAAAGAAATATTTTGCCAAGGGGATGTGTCTTGTATTTGAATGTTGTCTCACCGATGATTAGAAGTCTCAGATGTCCACATTCTTGAGACTTTTAAAAACCAAGGAATTTATAGTCAAAGAGACTAAAGACGGCAGCGTAATTCTGGTCATGTTGCTACGCCACTTCAGTAATAGTCCTCAGATACATCGTACACCAGAGAGAAATTGCTTTGTCATTATCAATGATTGCCCCTCTGTCATATTCTCATTTTTGCTCTCCTGCAATTCCCCTGCTCATCGTGACAATGATTTCTTATTCCAGAGCCCACGAGAACCACTTGTGAAAATCCAGGGACACCTGAGCATGGCTTTATGAATTACACAACCGGCTTTAAGGTAAAATGAACAAAACCTGTGATGGATACATTTCCTAAACGGAAATTCAGACGCTATCAGGAAAAGTATGTTCCTAGTTGCAAACAGGTTATTTTAAACAGGTATATAAACTATCTTACTAGAGCAACATATTTTACTGTGTATGGACTATAGTATATATATCACTTACTTAATTCAGCTCATGGAATGTCCATGTGATCAATATTTGAAGCTCGCCCGATTGTGGGAGCCAGAGGTAGACAAGCATGAGCACAAGGCACCAAATCAAACTGCCATTCAAAGCTTGCAGCTCTACTGTGTTACCTGTCCTTAGTCCTCTTTGAAATGGGCAATCTCCAGTGGATGTTCCAGGTGGAATCATCATTTATTCCTTTTGGACGATGTTCTGTGAGTGCAAGGATGAAACAGCCATTCATGTGTGTGTCTATCCCACATGGTTGCCCAGAAGAAAAGCAACAGGATTTCTCCACCGCTGTGAATGTGTGACGACATTGTGCATGCATAGATCTATAACAGTATGCAGTTTGAGCGTGAGTGTAAATCAACCAATGCTAACATGCGTCAGTCACGTAAATTGATGACCATTGGTGTGTGCTCAGTAGTTCCCTTGAGATGCTTTCAGCCAGTGTATTTCATTTTATTTCCTCCCTGTTGCTTTTAGAGTGTCACTTACAAGTTAAGTGCAATTTCTCCACAACATTCGGCAGAGTATCTGATACGAAATTTTTCAAATGAAAGCAGAGTGAGCTTATTATGTGGATCACTGCCTGTAATGGTTGTAGTCCTACATTTTTCTGCATTACTGAACAACTTCAGCAATATCTCCACACTGGCGAATGAGAAAGTTCTGTGTCGATGCTGTCTTTAAACAGTCGACTGCCATGGTGGCTGAAAATAAAAGTCATTTATTAAGACACCAGAGGACAGTTGAGCTCTTTATCTTTACCACAAAGTCAGCTCCCTCACTTTCTAATGTCTTTGTATTAGTTCAGAACATGAACATGGGCCATCGCCTCTAGGAATAGTCTCCATCTGCCTCCGCGCACTACAGATAATCATTAAAAAGGAAAAAAAACTAAAGCGTGCAGTATTTTTTCCAAGCTCTTTAGATTTGATGCTGGGAGCCTATTGGCATTTGCATCAGTGTATTGACTCTCTCCTCTTTGTGTGCTGTCTGTTTGTGGCCAGGTGGGCAGCAGAGTAGACTTTCAGTGCCAACAGGGACACCTACTGCAGGGCTCCACCACCCGGCTGTGTTTGCCAGATCTCACCTGGACCGGCGTCCAGCCTACCTGTATCCGTGAGTGCTTATTCATCATACTCTCCTGCTGTATCTTTATATCACTCTGCCTGTATTTGCTCTTAACTTCCCTTCTGGCACCCTGTCACGGTTAATCTGCATTGCTGGCTACTCAGACACTTCGTTTTCTTTTCCTCAACCCTCTGCCTTGGTTGATGTCTCCTTCCAGTGCAACTTCACTCATTCTCCCAATCCTGCCGTAACTTTTGACCTCGCTGTAGATTGCAGTGAGCACCTCGATCAACCTACCATACCAGTCATTCAGAGAGAGCGGTGTTGCCTGTGATTACTCTCATTATGTTTGAACTACCTGAACTGTCTACTAACACCAAGCTAACACCAGGGCTGTGCAGTCGCATCTAGTAATCCAGTAAATTAGTAGAATTCCTTTCAGTGATATTTCATGGAAATATTACCAATCTTACTACAGTCTGCATGTTACTATGCACCCTCAGTGCAAACACTGGAGCTGTGCAATAATTCGGGGATTCAAATGATGTTTTGTAATCTTGATTTCATAACCACCCTAAAATGTAACACCCACTTGAATTTCCCAGAGACATTTGTGCTGAGAGAGCGAAAAATTGTAATACCTACCCCTCTACCCTTCATTCTCTCCCTGATCTACTCTGCAGCTCAGCTTTATGTCTCTGAGCATGTGTGTGTGTGTGTGTGTGTGTGTGTGTGTGTGTGTGTGTGTGTGTGTTAGTGGGAGGAGGAGAAGTTTTAAAGGGATTGTGAATCCTTGAATATGTGCATCGTGCTGTCTTTTTATTGTGCATACGCTCTGTTGCCAGTTTTTTCGGTACACACAGTTGAAACTAAAGCAGCCTAAAACAAGATAAATGCATTGCATCCTCCTGTCATGAGGATTATCATGTTCAGGCTTTCTTTACTGTTTCAGATGGGTGTTGATTGAAGTCTATGGGCATTTTGGAGGCTGTAGTTTGTGGTGATGTTGTTATACTGAGAAGTGTTTCTAATATTTAGCCTCCTCTCACTGAAACAAATGGGGTGAATTCATGTGATTGTGTGCATGCACACTTAAATAAATATATTTCTTCAAATACTTTTTATGATGTATATGTAAGCTTAACTGTTAGTTTCCTGGTTTTCAAATTATAAGGAGCAAAAAGGTTCATTTGAACAGCTGACAGCAGAAAAGAATCCAAAAAGCAAAGTCCCTTTCCAGACTCCTGTCACCAGACAGCTCCTCAGCCTTCCCTGCTGCACCTGTATCTTCAAACCACTGACCATGTCGTCCCGCTCACTAAGGAAGGATTCAGGAGGTTGCACATCCTCTCGCTCCTTAATGGCATTTATTGCCAGCACTGTGACAGGTCCCTTAAAAAAAAGAGCAGTCAGAGTAGATTTAAGTCAACAGAAACATAGGTGAGAGCTCCAGCAAACTCCTCACACTGGCACATACAAATTTCGTCATAACCAGAGAATTGACATTCTCTCTCAGGAGAGAAATGACTGTTACAGAGTAGACAATACTTACTCCACCCTCTCCAGGGCTGCATGCACTGCTGTCAGAATCTTTGAAAGGTCGAGATGGCACGGCCCTGTGAGAGCCAAACTTTGTCTTGGAGCGTCGAAGGAAAAAGGAGAATACCAATATGCATAATAATTCAGCCACAATGGAAGATAAACCAATAAACAAGACGATAAACTTTTAAGCTTTGAAATGTAATTTTCTTAGTCGCTTTCAGGTTGTCGACAACCGGTTTCTCTGCTGAGGACACCTAATGCATACTAATGTAGCTTTCATTATTATGGAAATACGATACTTTTTCTACTGATGCTGTTTTAAAGGCTTTAATATAAGGCACTTTATCAGCAGCATCTTAGCGATGCACAGACACACATTGGGGTCAGGATTCGATTGCTTTATAGATCCATTTTGTGTATCTGTTAACATAAACAGAACATTAACACGAACATCAAGCAAAAGCAGCAGATTCATCCACACCTGAAATCCCAAACATCTACTGATGATTTTGTGGAGTTTGCACATTGATTTTTATTGAATTAACACACTTTGGAAACCAGCGAGCACATTTATAACTTAAAATATTTTAGGTCTCCTCATCATGAAGCACTGTATTAAATCAAACCACAACCTATGTATAGTGCTAAGATTTGAGATACAGTGCCCTCTCTCTATTTGATATCATTTGGTCACTGCTGATGTCCAGTCCAGTGAATGGCCTCTGTGAGGTTCCTCGCTTCAACCTTTGTCTAGTTAACATCCCAGCAGCCATATTCACTTTCACAGTGGTGAACACAAAATGACATATTTTATACCTTTTTGTGTAACAGTGATGTAGCAAAAGCCACCCACTGAAATAGAAGTCAGACAGCCAGTCCAGACTTCATTCACGGACGTCGTGTTTTGAGGCTTTTAACTCTCCTGACTCGCTCTGCTCTGCAGGTACAGTTCCTTAGCCAGGTTTGTCTGTCTCTGCTGAGGTTGCAGCATTTCAGGAGCTGCTCTCTGGCTCTGATCCATCACCTGTGGTGCCTTGAAAAACGTATTGATTTTCCTCTGCCCTCGTCCTGTCATTGTTACTTCTGGAATTAAAATAGAGAAATGTATCTCTGATGATCACCAGTCTGGAGCAACCCAGATTTTTATGGATAAAATCTCAAATTTGAGGATACTTTTTTTTTTTTTTTTCAATTATTGTTTTGGGCTTTTTAGCCTTTATGATAGAGACAGCTGAAGATGTGATAGGAAAGGGGACAGAGAAAGAGGAGACATGCAGCAAATGAGCCGCAGGTGAGAGTTGAACCTGCGGCCACTGCAGGGGACTGACAGCCTCAATGCATGGGGTGCACCCTCTACCAACTGAGCTATAGGGACACCCCAAATTTGAGGATACTTTGACCTGAATGTCACATAGACATCAGTAAAGCTGGTGTGGAAAGCTGATTAGATACAACTGGCATGTTTATTTTTCTTAATGCAGATATACAAGGTTAACTTGCACTTTAACTTGGCAGCACATTAGCTTCAATTGGCTAGCGGTAGAAACATCAAGTTCATTAAATTCACTGCGTTAACATCATGCTGCAGACTCTGTTTTCGGAATGCTGTCTTTGAAAGACCTTGCTTACTTTAATTTCTCCGGTTTGGTGTATGAATGTGTCATTATTTCTGCAAGAAGAAACCATCCTCATCACAGGTTTGTATATAATGTAAATCATTTTAACATTATGTTGCTCTGGCATTGGCAGCGTAATGGAATTTGTTAGGCTGCATCGTGATAATATGTCATTGAATTGGACATTCATGTAAGCGCATTGCTGTTTTGTGTTTACGGTGAATTCAATAGTAGTACAGTTATTACATCATTGGACATCCAAACATATAAACCGCAAGGTTACTGTATATTTCTACTTTAAAGTAAAACTATTAATTCATGTTAGTCCATTGATGTATAACGTTATTTTTTAATTCATTTTTCATTCGTACAGCCTTGAAGGTGGACATGCAGACCCAGGGGTCTGTCTGGCCCATAATACATTGGAAGAAAACTGTGGTTATGTATATGTATTTGAGTATGAGTGTTTTTGTATGGGCCCAACACTCTGTGTTGACCCTCGCTCCAAACAGTCATAAATCCTCTAAAATACCTTTCTCTGTGATTAAATGCTCTTCTGTTACTGTGAAGCCACTTAAATGGATTTAAAAGTGAAGCCAACCAATTTTGCACTGCTGGCAAAAGCAAAAACTTGGAGGGATTATCAACACAATAGATGTAATAGATGCAACGGACACAAGTCAGAGTTTAATATCACTGGATTTTAATCACATTACCTTTCTATCAGATTAATACTTTCGCTTATGGGTACACACCCCAAATCCCTAAATTTCTCTCCAGCTCACTTTGATCTTTTGAGACTCAGCAGTGAAACGTGTTGAGTTCCAAAGCCTCAGTGGTGAAAGTTTTAGATTCAAGGCTGCCACTGAGCATTATAACAAGTGCACTAAGTGTACCTTTAGTACAAAGCAACAGTAATGTCAATAAGCAGCCAAAGAAAACATCATTTTGATTTCAAAACCTGCATTTTGTACTGCGTGTTAAACACAAAAAAAGCTATAAGACCTTGTAACAATTAAAAAGTTCACTTTGTCCTCTTGCCCATGTCCTGCTGTTGCCGGTAGCTGGCTGTCCCCAGCTGGACTGTCTCTCTGTGTGTCTGCCTCTGTCTGTCTCTGTCTGTCTGTGTTCCTAACTAATGCACTCTGTCTCTATCAGATACCAACTTTGAACTAAGAACATTACATGCTGTTGCGTGACAGAAAAAGTGTCTTTTGAGGGCTCATGTAATCTCAGGGGTAAAGCCTGCTGTGCTGTTTGAAGTGTAAATAAACATAGTACTGTCAACAGAACTTGATGAGGGATATGACATGTCTTTGATACAACAATTCATTGGCCTTGTAAGTGTCTTCAGTAGTCATGGTCTACAAACTGTCCAACCAATCCGGACATGTGCTGACAGTTTGTCATTTTAAATGGGTTACATAGACTTGTGCTCAGGAGTGCGAGAAGGAGTTTATTTAATTATTTAACTCTTTATTTATTTAGGTCTCCAGACTTTATATCTGCAACTTAGAGCATGAGGCAGTTTCCTTCTTTCTTGCAGTGTAAAGAGATACCACATTAGATTACCTCAGGGCAGGTTTATCAGTTTATTTAAAAAGCTGTGGGCGGCACAGACAGGTGACTTATACATATACCAAATTCTTATAGTCCCTGTGTGTCTGAGTGTAAGATGAATAAGATAAGTATCCTGCTGGTTTTCAGTGTCTGTTTTAATTTTTAGAGCGCTCACACATTTCACACAAACACACGTAATATAACTGTATCAAACACTGGCAAAGGTAACATCCAACAAGAGGGATTTCCTGCAGCCCTCTCGTCTCTCACGATGCCCAGAAATTGGGTTTCATCCTCGCACCTATTCCACTCACCCTATTGCCACTAATGTCATTAAGGCTGCATGAAGGACCGATTTGGTACTGTGACTCAGTTGCAGCTGTCTCCCATTTGACAGCTGGCAATGTATTCTTTCACTCACAAGCTGCAAAATTATTTCACTATTTTCACATTATTGTTGACGCCTCAGAGCCTGAATGTTCAACCCCTCAGTGTTTTGGTGGCGCAGGGTGATTTGCATAGATTTTTGTTTTGCAGAGAGTTTGTTGATGTGAAAAATTAAACCAAGTACACTCAGCCCACTCATGAGAGAATGAAAACATTTAATATGGTCTATAAGAGGCTGGTGTTTTGGCAACACAGCAATAACAGCTTTTGTCCCAAGTTTCTGATTCAGCGAAAGCTTTTCAGCACTATCCTAAATCAGCATGTCTCTAACTTCCTGTTTTTTGAGACAGAATAATTCAATAAGCTAAGAAAGTCAAAGCCAAGAAAGTCAAAACTGAATCACAGTCTTAAAAAACTTGAGTTCAAACAAGACACGTGGTTATATTCTGTTTTCAGGTCACACTGCTCTGACTTGCAGAATATGGACTGCACTTAAAAGCCTCCTCCAGTGTCCATAAGTGACCTTGCAACCTACATGCACATCCTCTTTATAGAAAACACTTGCAAGATCTGCAATGCCATTCACTTTAACACTGTCTGAAGGACACTGGTGCTGTTAGTCTAGTTTGGTCCCACCCTTGAACATTTTGATTCATTCAAGAAATACAAAAACTCCAAATATTATTTATTTATTCATTTGCTGCTGAATTGCAAACCAGGGCTTTTGGTAAATGGCTTACAATAATTCACACAGTTGCTGCTTTGACTTCATTTAAGCTCTCCTCATTGTGCAGGCTAATTCAGTCTAAAATTAAGCAGTGCATCTCCCAAGCCACAAGTGCCCATATTCATATCAGAAAAGAAACTAGACATATTAAAGTAGCAACATGTTCCCTAATAGCTCCCTGGACTCAGTTAAATTGGAAAATGTGTGTGTGCTTCCTTTTTTATTCAGTTTTTTTCTCACCCATCTCTCTCTCTCTCTCTCTCTCTCTCTCTCTCTCTCTCTCTCTCTCTCACCCACCCCCCCAGTGAGTCCTTAATTATCTTCCTGTCTATCTGTACGTCTGTGTGTGTGTGTGTGCGTGTGTACACAAATGTGTGCATCTGACTCCAGTCATTTGTATGTGTGTGAGAGTGTAGATTGTGTGTGCGCTAATGCATCTGCCCTCTGCTTGCTCTCCAGCTCACTCCTGCAAGCAGCCACGGAGCCCGGCCAACGCTGACGTTGTGGGTCTAGACCTGCCCTCCTACGGTTACACCCTGGTGTACACCTGTCAGCCAGGTTATTTCCTTTCTGGGGGTTCAGAGCACCGTGTCTGCCGCTCTGAAGGCAGCTGGACTGGCAAGGTGCCTATCTGCAGAGGTACGTGGTCAGCAGAGGTCTGCGAGGACAGAATATGGAGAAGATGGCGGGGAGGAAGGGGATGGATTAAAAGTTACAATGTTCAAGGGGAAGACTGTGCTCATGCATAAATTTGGAAGGTGTGTTTGGGCAAGGCAGGGGGGCTCACTGATAGTTCAGTCAAATAAAATGCTAATCAAATATAATGAGACATTGTGGTTTCTGTGATATTTCTGTAAAGCCACTGTCAGTATATTGTTAGCTAATTGCAATATGCCTGTTTTCAGTTTTCAGTCGTGTGTTGATGAATAAGTGTTTGTTAGAATAGAGCCACCAGAGATCTTACCAAAGTGAGCAAAAGTTGAACGCAGACGGCAAGTTACAGTTTAGTAGTGTTTACTTTTCCAACATCCTCCAGCTGTTAAGCCTCCCTATGTATCACTACAGTACAACTTTGTGACATGCATATTTATGTTCTCCTGCAGTTGGTTCCAAATCACATGAGAAAACTGTCAAACCCGTACCAGGAACACCAAGCCCTAAAATAAATGGTGAGTCTTGAATTGCACAAGCTGGTAACCACAGAAGTCAGCAGCGTTGGAGCTACAGCATTAGCATTAGCTACAGGAAAGTGTCCATGAGTGCAAACTTTGTGTCTCACATTCTGCTCTGTGTTGGAACAGCAGCTCTGTAGCTGTGCAGTAGGTTGAGTGTACTGACTTGTACAGTGACTAAATCTGTGTATATCAAATCATATAAGTTTCACTGTCTTCATAGATGCTTAGTCTTAGTTCTGTAGCCCAAAATCAGCTAAATTTTCTTTGCCTGTTGGGTTTTTTCCAAACAGGTGCTTTTTGAGCGTTCCACAAGTTTCCCAGCCTTTTGTTGCTCCTTGTTTGCTGGCATCAAATTTAGTATCAGCATATATTTACAAAAATCAATCAAGCTGATGAGGTAAAACATTAAATATATTGTCTTTGTACTGTTTTTAATTGAGTTTATATCAAAAAGGATTAGCAAACGATCAGATTCAGTTCTATTTAATTTTAAACAGCATCCCAACTTTTTTGGAATCAGGCCTGTGCTTTTTAAGTAATAGAGTGAACGGTACAAAAAGATAATTAGATGTAATTAAATATTAACAGGTCATAAGTGCAATATCTACTTAATGCATAAAATGTAATCAGCCTATAATTAGAAAATAATTGGTGCAACAAGATAAGTCCAGATCATACATGTGCTTGAATATACTAAAGCCACTTAATCTGCCTCAAGTGTCTTTGAGAATTGTAATCTAATAACCAAATATTAATGTGCTTTAGCATGATAACGTGCCCAACCAAGATGGTTAACGTGGTAAACATTACATGTTATATATCAGCAGGCTAGCATTGACATTGCAAGCGTGTTAGCATGCTTACATTTGCACTGAGTTCAAAGCACTGATATACTGTTTCTGTTAAGGTAGTCAAAAAAAACATACAAATATGCAATTTAGAGATCACCATCTTTACCATGTCCTTAAGACCAGCAGGGCGCAGTGTGCTCAGCCAGTTCCAAGGGTGGTGAAAGTGCCCTCATGGAATTACATTTTGCTTTTGCTTAATCAGTATCAAACAAGGTAAAGCTATTAGCAACTTCAATCAGTTCCAAAATAATGTCATATTTTAACGTCTAAGTGCTTATTTTCACCTCTTTAACATGAGCTTGTTGTGCCAACAATTATTGAAATTGATGTAGTTAATACTAGATAATTATTCTGACTATTATTAAGTTCAGTTCCTGGTAATAACTACAGACAGTCACCTTTTTGCAGGGATAATTAGTACATCATTCCCTTGAAAATAATTACCAGTAGGTACTGACTGTGCAGTTAAAGTGCTGCAAAAAGTTTTATCAATGTAAAACTGTTAGAAAAGTTCTGAGTTCACAGTGAGTCCAAAGTTATATCTTCCAGAATGTATTTAATTATCATTAATTGCGATTGTCAAAGCATATGAGGAACATGATATTATTCAAATTGAATGAAAAGACTGTTATTAGCTGTTTGATATGTTGACTCGACTGCACATCTAATTAACCATTTTGCTGCGTGGGTGCAAGCAGTCAGCTTGCATTAAAATCATAGTACTGATTTGATGTCTCTTAAAAAACATGTTAGACATTGCTGTTTAATAGGAATGATAACTTCCACACTTTCACACTTCTCTTCTTTTGTGCTATTGTTTTAATGGCATTATTTAATGAGTTTTCTTTTTTCTTTTTCCTGAAGTTCCTGACGACGTGTTTGCTCCTGATTTCATCTGGAAGGGTTCCTACGATTACAAAGGCCAGAAGCAGCCGATGACTTTGACAGTCACAAGCTTTAACGTCACAACGGGAAAAGTCAATGTAACTTTAGCCGACAGTAGCATGGAGTTTCTGCTGTCTGGTGAGTCATGTATAACTCATCTGTCTTCTGCTTCCTCCCCTCCACCTCCCTCCTCCTCCTCTCACTACCTCTGTGTGCCACTTCCATTTATTTTGAGGGTGCCTCGTGTCAATCAGTCAATCACTAAATGATCTCATGCATGAGAGTGGAAATTAACTATTGGCTCTAAAGACGGATGTGTTAGTCTGTGCTGACTGACTAACTGCCCACTCAAGAGTCACTCGTCTCCTCCCCTCCTCCTCCTCCTCCTCCTTCTTCGGCTGTGTTCTCTTCTCATCTTTTCTAAGCCCTTCTCTTCTGCTTTCCTTTACTTTCTCTCCGTACTTCTCTCTGCTTCTTTTTCTCTGTCCTTCCTCCACACATCCTCATCTCTTTATTCACATCATTTCTCGTATCACCTCTCGTCCTCTACCTTGTAGGAGTGTACAAGCGCCAGGAGGCTCGGTTAATGCTTTTGCTGTACCAGATGAGAGCGCTGGCCCACAGCTCTTTGAGCAGGATTACTGATGAGACATGGGCAATGGATGGATTTGTGAGTATACACAGGAATTTGAAGCAGCTGGCCAGTGATCTTTTGAAAATAACCGAGAGCTGTGACTGTCTTTTATTCCATTTTATTTATTTTTTTCTTCATTCTGACAGACAGAATATTACAGGCAATGGGGCTGTAATGACTTGGGTGCCAAAAATAAGCCTTCCATGGACTGAATCAAGCCAATGTTTCCTCATTGTTAGCCTTTTTCTCATCCTACTTACTGTGCCAACATGGTGAAAAAAATCATAATACATGACAAGAAACTGTGACAATGACCAGAATAGTAATTTCCTGGCTTCTTGTCCATTTTTGTTTACATCTACTTACATTGATTGTGCATCAGATGCACCAGGCGCTCTGTGTGAACCATTTCAGTGTTCCCGCGCTGACAATTTGCTGAATAAGCTCAGACACACGGCTGACATCTAAGGGACCTGGACCAGCTGCAGGACAGTTGTTGTTTGTGGAATTGAAGTTCTTCTAAAATAAACTTCAAGGTCCATTTAATAACAATGTGTGACAGGTGGCCGCACACGGCGGAGCTATTGATAGCATGCCGCACAGCTTCTGGAGCAAGGTTTCAGCTAACAAAGGTGTTATTTCTGAATGTAGCATGACAGAGTGTGTCACGCTAAATACAGTGTATGTAGTTTTTGATGTGGTGGAGAATAGATGTAACACTCTCTTAGGCGCCAAGAAAGTCAGGTTTTATTCATGTGGTTGAAATGAGATGTACTGTTCCTCGAGCTCTGTGTTTTTTTCCTGCTAGGTTTCAGCTGAGCCTGAGGGTGGCAGCTACGTGTTCCAAGGCTTCATGCAGGCTAAAGACTATGGACAGTTTGGACTCCAGAGACTTGGTATGTGTCTTTTCAAATACATTAAGCTCCACTATCATTGGTCTGTCCTTCTCAGAGAGAGTTGATATTTAAACCCCCACACTGCTTAAAAATGCATTGTGCTTTTTATGAATGAATGATGCATGTGCGTCTGCTGAGGGGGCAAAGTTTCTCTGTGCTCACCTCAAATCTGAGTTGGAAACACAAACACACAAGCAGGATTAGTTTGGAAGCCAATCATGGTCCAATGTGCAACTTATACAAGTGTGCCGTGGCGACCTGAATCCATCGGCACACACGTGATAAGACGTTTAGGTGAAGGTGCTGCTGTGTCCAGCAGTTACTTTGGAATTTTGGAAATGAAAGAAATTTGTATTTTGAAAGATTCTGAAATTTTCAGTTAGGAAGACGATATAGATACAATTTTATGATTTATTTATTTATTTATTATTATTTATTATTTATGGAAAGCATATCATTTTTGTATGTCTTGAAACTTGCCTGGAGGGAATCTTTACCATCATGGAGAATCCAGATAATGATCCAACATGTTGCAAACCTTTCCAGTTACACCTACTATTCCTATGGAAATAACATGTTTTAAGCCTGTGTTAAATGGCAGGATTCACTTTATAAGCCAGTTATATAACATCTCCTTTCAATCAATAAAGCTACATATTTGCTGTGTATTGACAGCATATGTACATGTGTGAGTGTGTTGCCTTGATACCCACTGTCAGCCATCTACTGCCTCAGTCATTCAGCACCCAGTGGATCATTTCCTTCCACATCATCGTCCTTTATTTCTTTGTGCTCAACATTCCTGTTGTCATCATCTCATGATTGTCTTCAACGAGATTATCACAGTCACAGTGATCACCATCAGTATGATCGTCATGTTTGTCGTCTTTATCAACTTGCTGCCGCATCTCCAACTTCATCATTGTGATCATCTTCCTCTTCATTATCATCATCATCATCGTCACCAGCAAATGATACGTATCTTTCTATTATTCCATCTGTTTCTCCACTGTTCGTGTCATTTTATACATCTGAATATTTTAAATGTTCTTCCCTCTTATTCTTTAGCTGAATATAATGCTTTTCTTGCAGGTTTGAGTGTGAGAGAGAACGTCACGCTCCCTGACCCTGAAACCAACGGCTCCACCAACAGCAGTTCTGTTGCTGTCGCTATCCTTGTGCCTTTCTTTGCCCTCATCTTTGCAGGCCTCGGTTTTTATCTCTACAAACAGCGGTATGTAATGTATCCTGGTGTCTTCTATAGTAGCTTCGAACCCAAATTTAGTAGCTACTGTAGTCAACATCTGTTTGATTACCACTTGAGACAGAAAGTATTACATTTTCATGAGCGTGTCCCATGTTGAGTTTTAAAGTTATCTACCACAGATCTGACGCTGAAAAAGTTTTGGGAAGCCAGATTTATGTAGATGTTTGTACAGTTGCAGCCAAAGGAAATTCACATCAAGATGAGGTAGATAGTACACCGTGGCCCACTTCCACAGCCTGCTTTACTGCTGCAAGGTTCCTCACCGGATACAGTAGCTTACTTGTGAGAGGCTTCAAAGCATGATGCAATATCAGACAACGTGTTACCATCCAAACCACATTACACAGCAGCATACGTCAGGCATTTTTAATGAGAGTGGCTTCAGTATAATTGTAATGTGGTCTTTGTCCATGTACATATGTGCTCTATGAGTGTGCTGTAGACGGGTGGAGTTTTTCTTTTTAATTTACAAAGGTTGCCTCTCAAAACAGTACATACACAGAGAACCTGTGACATGCAAATTCTTCACTCATTATATTAGTTACTGGTGAACTGACGTAGGCCTCCTCTGACTGATCTTTTCAACAATAATTACCATTCAGCCTCATTTACCTACTGCAGCTGTCCACACCAAGATAATGGAAACATGTTTATTGGATTGGAAGGAGGCAAGATAATTGGGATGCTGTCTCTCAACTAATATGCAACCTCATTTTTCCCCTCCAGGAAAACAGATAAAGCGCAGTACACAGGATGTTCTGTCCACGAGAACAACAATGGGCAGGCCACTTTTGAGAATCCCATGTACAACACAAACACAAAAGCTGCTGAGGGGAAAGTCGTCCGCTTTGACCCCAATCTCAACACCATCTGCACCATGGTTTGATGTCTACTGAGTATGAGAGAAAGAAACACATAGAGGGAGAATACAACTTCTCCTTGTTTGCTTAACATGAATATATATATATACACATTTCTATTTTCCCTGTTTCTGATGACATACAACAAAGACACAGAATTAATCAGAAACATAAAGCACATTTTCAGCAACACTAATGGCAGGTGCAGTCGATCGTATACAGAATCTCAAAGATTAATGAGAGTGGAAGGGGAGGTCCTACACCTCTCCAGATCTTCCCGTAGTTCGGCGAAGAGAAGTGTTCTTTACACTCTGTGAGTGTTGGCTTTATGAATAAAAGAGCCTCTGGCATATAGATAAAATAGAGTATTTTATGCTCTGCAGTATAAATATAGAGGGGTTACTTCACAATGCCAAATGAAAAATTTAGAACTTTTTCTTTTCATGAAAACAGCCCACGTCTAGCCCCTTTGTTGTTTTGTTTTTGTCCTAGTCTTGTGTTCATCCTGATGAGTTATTTTCTCTTATGGAGGTGAGGAGCCTCTCAACTGTGAGTTGATCAATGTAATCTTTAGAGTCTATTTTCCAAGCAGTGGGGTGTGTGAGAGACGAGGAAGTAGAAAAGAAACTGCCTCTCTTTCAGTTATGTCGGTGTTGTAGTCTGTTCAAAGTTATATGGTCAATTATACCTCTTAATTGGATGGTACCTCCTACTGACGAAATATATGGCCAGGGATTTAATTACTGAAGTGCAGTACCTTTTTTCGAGTGCCACTGGGAATGCTAGGGCTTTTATTGTTACAGTGCAGTGCAGGTTCTCTGACAACAATAGAGTACATTATCTTCTCGAGAGATGGAGTCAACATTAGGGTTTATTATCAAGTTGTGTGCAGTGAATGTGTTTATGACAGAAATGTTCTTAACGTATGAGAGTTTAAACTGCGTCTAGTCAAGGCATACTGTACCTTTCAGTATATCGTGTGGGGCTGTACTCAAATCATCCATCCATTTTACCTGTTCTTAAGTTATTGAAGCTAGTCTGAAAACCGATTGATTTTTGATTTTTATGATTCCCCAGTTCTGTCTTTTTGTGTCCCAAATAAGCCAAAATTGGAGTGAATTAACCCCAGCCTTGAGCCTGCATATATCAAGAATCTCAAAGTAGGAGTTCCTTGCTGAATTATGTCAGGTTTTTATTGAACAACAAAGTTGAGAATACCTTCGGTGTACAGTACATACAGCTGGCCAGGTTTCCCAGAAGTTTGTTTAAGGCTGGATGTCTTAAATCAAAGAGTGAAGATGTGTCAGTGGGCAGTCTGATGAAACTTATTGTCTTGTTCTATGTTAACAAACGTTTTGACATGCGTCTGCCTTACTTGAGAGTAATTCCAAGATAACTTCCACATCATCCATGGTTTTTCATAAACTGTGTTTGTTGTGGAATTCTTTTGGGAAACCGTGCCTTTGTCAGTAAATAACCTGATCCACACTCCAACTCTCAGACACTTGATGAATGCACGGCCTTGGCCTATTTTATTGACAGATACAAACGGTTATATCATTGTCTTACTGAACCATCAGCTTCTGCCAACAAATGTACAGTATACATGGAAAAGATTTGCACACTTAAACATGAGCCACCATTAGTATTGTACTATCATCCAAGGCCATCCATGTTTTAAGAATGGGAAAGGAATTAGACACTGTCATCACATCTCTACATCATTGCAGTGCCTTGAATACTGTATGGGCATATGTTTTTAAGGAAGACATAACATTTATTTCATTAGAAAAACTGTACATCAGTGTAATTAATCTGCACAGTTATCACTAAGTGAGCTGAGTGATGTCAGCTCTGATGGTCTATCTAAGAGGAGGTGTGTTTGAAAAGCAGCTCATAGTTTCATACCTGTGCATGTTGGCAAAAAGTGATCCAGTATAGCAATTGCTGCTATAGTACTTTGTACCACTATGTTGATTCCTGTCATTGCTGTTACATTTTGTACATTTATACAGTTTTGATACTTGATGGCATTCTTTGGCAAGATGTCTTGTGTTATTGATATGTAATATATTTTGCGAGTTCATATTTCTAATGGATGAGAAAAGAAATGAATATGGTAAAAAAAAAACAGTATATGGCAAGTCAGTCTCACATCAGACTAGAGTAGAATGCTTTTAAATGTACCACACAGTTGTTATCCCATTCAAAGACCTGTGTATATGAATATGTACATATTACAAAACTTTTGTAAAGAGATATATTTTTTATGCAAATAAAGCATTTGTAAGTTATTGAATATGTTGTGTAAAATTTCACATGTAAATGTCATGTAAGATTAAAAAATGTTTTGTATTTTTTCTTTATCAGCAATGTATAAATCCTTAATTTATATATAAAATATAAAATAATGAACTTCAGTGTTGCTCTTCTCTTTTATTAACCGAGAGGTCATGGCTTGATTCAGCCTCTGTTCTGAAACTCTGCACTCGGCTACACTGTTTGCAAAGTAAGATCAGTTGCTGCAGTGAACTAAGCAGAGAGCTTTTATCATTCAGTCTGCTGCTTCTTTCCGTTGCACCTTTACAGATTTTTTAATGAGTTTTCCACTTGCTGACTGCTTGGTTTAGCCAAAATAAGATCAGCACTGATGCTATCTTTGTCCAAGAGACACTGTAGATCTTTAAAGACTGCTTATGCTGTAGCAATGCATTGTGGTCAATAATCCTTGTTAACATTAACACCTGGTATGAGCAGAAGTCAGTTCAAACTTTGTTGCTAAACACATTTAAAAGAAGTGAAATGAACTTGAATTGCCATCATCCATATCTCTGCTGAGCTTTCCTCATCCCTGTGATCCGACTCTCATTTAGCCCGCCTCTCTCTGCCTCTCTCTGTGGTTACAAATGGCTGAAATTTTCTTGCCACAAAATGAGATGTCATTTATACAATGGTGTGCAAAAGTTTCCTTCGCCTGGTCAAAATGTATGTTATTGTGATTAGTTAGAGGATTGATGATTGGAGACTGCGACTGTATTCTGAGAGTCCTCTCACAGAGCTCCTAACTTAGCCTGAAAATCCCTCGCAAGGAGTCCAAGCTTAGGAGTGATATAGGAAAATTCTCTGAGCAACTCTGAGCCAAGAGGGGACTGAAACATATCTTACCGAGGAGGCGTGGTGGAATTTAGTGTGGTGGAATTGTGGGTACTATTTTATTTAATGAACATCTCGAATCTTAAATATATCATAAAGCCGTACTTTAAAAGAAAAACCTGTTCACATGCTGATAATTATTTTATTTATTTGTTTACATTTGTTGCCATGCTGCTAATTTTGGTGCATGGCCTATTTCATAGGCCTATTAATGATGAAATGCTAAGAAAAGTCTGATGTTTTCTAAGGATTTCCCCTTACGGTTAAGACTAGATCCTGGTAAAGATAAGGATTATTCACAAAGCATCTTGGCTCTTAAGAGAGCTCCTGATGTGAAAAACTGTTAAGTGTATAGAGGGAGGACTTTTCAGAGGCTTCAGAGGTCCTTTAGAAGGGGAGAACATGGCGGAAAGAGGAAGGAGAAATATTCATCAAATGCTGAATGACAGTGAGTTAGCAAAACGCTACAGATTAGATTGCAGGGATAAAGTTTATGGTCGATCTCATTTGAGGTGTGCTCACATCTCCCACCGAACACAATAGCGCTATAATGCCAGTGATGAAAGTGATCATAACAGTAAGATCTTTGACAGGTTGAAAAATGCTGCAGTGATGACTGCTGATGACTTGGGTCTGTCACAACCTTCCATCAGCAGAGTGATCACACACATTACAGTGCTGTCACAGCCTCATACTGTGGCGCAGTTCATCTTATTTCCACTGGATGTCCACACCTCGCAGGCTTACAAAAGGGCATTCATGGACATAGTGGGCTCCCCTGCTGTTCTTGGTGTAAATGATGGCAGAGTTATGTTTATGGTAGAGTTATGTCAATTAATGCAGCTTCTTATGGCCAACAATCACAGAAACTAATGAAAGCTGCGTTACATTTTTCCACGTTAAGAGCAACTCTTTCCACTGGGAATCTTCAGGAATATGGCCCCTCATCTTCAAAAGGCGTAAAATTAACAATGAAACATCCTCTTCAATATTTCAAAATGAGATTATTGGATTATTTTTGTTTTGTTTTTTAGAGTGAAAAGAGGGATACCATACAGAAGTATGTACTCTCAGACCTTAATCAGCCTGTTAGTGCCGTGGCTTGATCACAGTATTCGTGAGGACAGGCTAGGTGATGCAAATTTCAAAGCTTATAAATCCTGAAAGCAGCTGCCTAGCACTCTGAAAATTAAAAATAAGTGATGCCCACATAGCAGGAGAAGGCTATAAGAAGCTAGCGAAGTGTTTTCAGTTTGAAATGTAGCTAGGAAATGTTAGTTAATAGGAAGGGTGGGGGTCTGGAAGACCAGGAAAGCTTTCAGAGAGAATTGCCTGTAAGATTGCTAGAAAGGCAAATCAAAACCTGCCGTTTGATTGCAGAAGATCTTCATGAAGATTAGCAGATTCTGAGGTGGCAGTTAGCTGTCCTACTGTGCACAAACACCTGCACAAATATGAGCTTAATGGAAGAGCCATCAGAAGAAAACCTTTCCTGTGTCCTCACCACAAAATTCAGTGGCAGATGTTTGCAAAGGAACATCTAAACACTCCTGATGCATTTTGGAAACAAGTTGTGTGGAGTGATGAAGTAAAAATGGAGCTTTTTGGCCACAATGAGTAAAGGTATATTTGGAGAAAAAAGGGTACAGAATTTCATGAAAAGAACACCTTTCCAACTGTCAGGCACGGGGGAGGATCGATCATGCTTTGGGTTTTTGCTGCAGCAAGTGGCACAGGGAGCATTTCAGTGTTAGAGGGAAGAACGGATTCAATTAAATACCAGCAAATACTGGAAGCAAACATCACACCGTCTGTAAAAAAAAACAGGAGATGTAAAGAGGAAGGTTTGTACAACAGGATAATGATACAAAATACACCTCAAAATCCACAATAGTCTACCTCCAGAGGCACAAGCAGAGGGTTTTCAGTTGCCCTCACAGTCACCCGACCTAAACATGATTGAAAATCTGTGGGTGGACCTCAAAGGAGCAGTGCATGCAAGATGGACCACGAGTCTCACAGAACTAGAAGCCTTCTGCAGGAAGAATGGGCAAAAATCCCCCAAACAAGAACTGAAAGACTCTTAGCTGACGACAGTTAGTGCTGACCTCGCAGGGTGCCCAAACTTTTGCTTCAGACCCTTTTCTTTAAATGTTATTTTAGAACTGTGAAAGATGGAAATTTAAACAGTATGAAAGTGAATCAAAAAGAAATGTGTCCTCTTTATCTTTATGCTGTTTGGATATCAGGCCATCTTTCACTCACTTAGCTGTTCACAGTAGCAGAATTTTGGCCAGGGGTACCCAAACTTTTGCATGACACCATATGTACCTTGCGTGTCAGATGAATTACAGTTTACAGGAAAATTACAGGAAATTTTTATGATTAATTATTTATGGAGGTATAGCGAGTGGTAAGAAAACAGGCATTTTACAGGCATTGTATGAAACTTGAAGTGTTCAGGCAAAACATGACCCTGTTTGTCAAGCTTGTCATGGTATCTACAGTATGTGCATTTGTACCTTTAATTGTATTAATTCTGTAAAACAGCAGTATGTTGGAGAAATGTTTTTTGAAGTGATCTTATTCAAAGTTGAATGTTCAAACAAATTAGAGCAAAACAGAGTAAGGGGGAAATCACTGGCCTCCGAACATCGCTTTGTAACAGACTGGATTGAAATAGGTGGATAGCCACCACAGGCTTGACAACATGAGGAGATGACACTTTGTCAGGACAGGATGTGACTGATTAAGATGACACTAACTGCAGCAATTAAAGGATAGAAAATGCAAAGGAGTGTCACAGAGATGACAGAACGCTCCATAAAGAAAGTGTGAAGAGGCCCCATATAAATCAAACGCCATCCACTTGACTGGCAGGAACCGGTTTGATTTCCAACTCAGGTTAAGCATATACTTTAAAGTCTAAGCCCAGGATTTATGTATGGATTAGAAATATTTGCCAGAAGGATTTTCCATTGAACTTACTCTGAAGCTTCATCAAGCAGATTTTACCCAAAGGGTGTTGATGATGTAATATAAGCTGGTGCTAGGCCGAGATGTCAAATAAGCTCAGGGTGTTTGTTCAGTATGGTTCTATGCTCCATGTAATACACTAACACCCTCTAAACACTGACTCTGACCTCCTGTTTGCTCTGAGAACAGCGTATAGCTTCATTAGAGCTCCGCTTTCTATGTGGGAGAATCCCTAGAGGAACCTCTCCAGTGTTCAGCGGCGGCTTCCTCTGCAGTTTGTACCGTGTCATCCTACAAATGCTCAATTGAGATCTGGTGACTGAGCAGGTTAGTGCAGTAAGCTGATTCCACTGTCCTGTTCATGGAGGCATTTATGGTCTTGTGGCGTGGGCATGTGCCTGCTATAGAAAATCAATTTGCAGAGGTGCATACACGGGTACAATGAAGGAATGTTCCTGGCTGCCTCTGATGTTCAGATACCCCGTGGCGTTCCTCCACTTTCATCAAGGGGCTGAGTCTGTACTGTGAAATCACACCTCACAACATCAACTGCCAGCAGTATTGACACATTGCATGATAGATGGAAGTACTCGTGCTTTTGTACAAAATGCTAGTTCTCACCACCATAACATAACAGGAACTCTTATTGATCTGAATGAGCGTTGTTGGTACAATCCTCTAACAAGCAGGTGTTTTTCACTGTTTATCTTTTGTTGCACAGCGTCTGTGGAAGTCGGTGAAGTTGTTGGTTTTCTTCTCTCAAGCGTGTCAAAGCGTAGTGAGTTTTGTGTGTTTCCATGGATCTTTTGGCTCTAATGTGCTGGATTGTCAGGTGACTAACTAGCCTCTCTCTCCCTGCATATTTCAGTCTTTCACTAATGAGCCATTTTCAGCCACTCTGCTCTCATTGGCCAGATGTCCTCAGGGTGGTGGGCTGTTCTGTGTACAGATGGGAAGCTGCTGAGAAAGGAAAACCTGAGGGAAATATCAGTTAATGAAAATTTCCAATACACGTTTCTGACTCAAGAAACCATAGTTTACAGAACCATGTTGATATGGCTGATTTGTGCACTAAGTAGCAGCATTTTCACTCATAACAATGAAATTCATGTAAAGGTTATGTCTTGGAAAGTGAACTGGGATTTAATATTCTGTGGAACAGTTTATGAGAGCAGAGTTATATAGTTTAACATACCCTTTTTAATCTTAAAGTGGATGAATAATGTAATTTCCTCCATAACCATTTCAGCAAAATAAATTTTTAACCCACCGTTAAATCACATAGGCCTTGGGAAATATCCCACAGTAGATCGAGGATGTCTCTGCCTGATATGAAATGAAGGATGTTAAGCTGAGGTCAACGACCACTATCAACACTACCTATCACGAAAGCAACCAAGGAGGCAGAAGCGTGTCTGTGTGTGTGTGTGTGTGTGTGTGTGTGTGTGTGTGTGTGTGTGTGTGTGCGCGCGCGCGCGCGTGCGTGCGTGCGTGCGTGCGTGCGTGCGTGCGTGCGTGTGTGTGTGCATGCGTGCGTGCGTGTGTGTGTCTGTGGTTTGAATTTTGCAGATTCCTACAAAACATTAATTATGAGGCAGTTCACATCATAAATCATGAGCAAAATCCATAATGTAACATGATTTTCCTCCAGCTGGGATTTCATGCATTTAATTAGAATAACGTAAATTTCTTTGAATGCATATTTCCTTCCAACCTTCCCAAAAGAGCCTTAAAAGCATACTGTGCAGGATTTGTTGGTTGCTGTTTGCAAACACAACATTCAAATTAGGCCCCTTGCTCAACGAGCAAGAGAGAGAGAGTAGTCGAGCGAGCTCGAGAGTGAGTGGAAGGAGGGAGCGGTGTTCGTGACCATTGGCATGGCGTGACTTTTCCATTACCTGTGAGTCCTTCTACGTATTTTGGCCTTGAGAATCAGCCATGTGCAACAACGTATCATTAACAGAATGTAATAACTTGTAACTCAGTCAAATCTTGATACACATACATGAAACTTTCAGAGTGATTTAACTTCAGGAGGATGACAACTCTGATGTAAATTGTCAATTTACGTCCATAAATCCTCTGAGAAACCATCCCTGAGAATCACCAGACTGTAAATTTTATTCAGTATCAGAGTCATCCAGCTGTAGTTGTCTGTACATCCATGGCTACATTGCAAGTAGAAGTGCTAATAGCTGATTCGGCATACTCTTAATGGCATCAGTTTACTTCTTAGCAAATTGATCATCTATATTAGCTTTAGTTGCTACTAACTGGTCTGACTAGCTTGAAGCCAGTGGACGTATCTGGTTGACAGCCCTGGTCAAGAAGCTTTCTGCAGTGATGTCAGGTTGGTTGAAAAATATCATTGTCAGCCAGAAAAAAGAAAGAAAGAAAGAAAGAAAAATAGCAGCGCTTTGACAAACCAGGCCAAAATTTTGCCCTTCCACAAACCCGCTCAAGATCATTATTTTAATGACATGATCCATCCCAAGACCCAATCTGGCAAGTCCTAAATACATGATGCAATTTGAGATCCAATCCTGCGAGAGGGAAAAGCTGTATCGATTGTATTAGGGTGCCAGGCTAGCACCTGTATCCAGTCTCTATGCTAAGCTAAGCTAATTGGCTGCTGGCTGCAGTTTCATATTTAGCATACAGATATGATGCTATCAGTAGCAGTGCTATCAATCCTTTTATCTAAGTCTGCATAAATAAATAGATAAGTGTGTGTTCCTTTAATTTACTGAGTCTAGTAGAATTTCAATTGAACATATTTGAACAGTTTCTGTCTCACTCCGTCAGCTCACTGACTTAAGCTAGCAAGCTGTCTTCTTTTCTCATTGTTACTTTTTCTCTGTCACTGTCTAAAAATACTACATTCAGATCAACATGAACAAATCTTGTGAATTAATCTGCTGCGGTTGTCAGACTATTCTGTCAATATGGATGTTATTTTAATAGGTTGTGTACATCAACCATTGCATTTCAACATCATCGCTGACACTTGCCATGTGCACACAGAATCTGACAGTCACTGTGCTTGACGGTTGCTGTGAGTGCATTTTATGAGGGATTTTTCATAGTGCTGCTGGGACATATTACAAATTATTTCATTTTGGAGTACATATTCATGGTACATGAAACCATAAATAAGGCACAAACATGGAGAAGTTGGCAGCTGGAGGCTAAAAGCTTGATTAAATGATAACACATGCTCACAATGTGTTTCAAATAGCTTATGTAAGATTCACACGGTGGAGCACAATGTAAAAACACTGCAAATATACAACAATCAGCCACAGCTTTAGAACATAAGCAGCAGATCCCTTACGTCCTGTGAGTTGCGAGGACGAGGGGGGGCTCCATGGATCAGACTTGTTCCAGCACATCCCACAGATGCTTGATCGGATTGAGATCTGGGGAATTTGGAGACCAAATCAACACTTTGAACTGTTTGTCATGTTTCTCGAGCCATTCCTGAACATCTTATGCTGTGTGTCATTATCCTGCTGAAAGAGGATGTTGCCATCAGGGAATACTATTGCCATGAAGGAGTGTATTTGGTCTGCAACAGTGTTTACGAACTTGGTACATGTAAGGTAACATCCTCATGACTGCAAGGACCCAAGGTTCCCCAGCAGAACACTGCAATGTAATGAAATGATCAGGGTTGTTCGCCTGTCATTGATTTTATTGTTGTGGCTGATTGGTGTATATATGACTGTGATGTCTCTTTATCCACCCTTTCCTGGACCTGCAGATCAGAGAATATCATGGAGATGAATTACAAAAGCCAGCTCTGAGCCACATCAGTATGACCTTGATATTCTGTACAAACCCAGTGTGAACACTAAAGCTCTTCTTGACACATGACAACTTTGATCTAATTACTCACAGGGTGTCCAACTTAATAGGCCTCCCTGTCTTAAACAATTAATTGTGAAAATTTTTTATATTAGCTGCTGATGCCTTGTGACTTGCTCCTGAAGGAAGCAGATTCTTTGATGTGAAATAAGCAGCTGCACACAGATTTTTTTTTTCTTCCTCATCTTGGAAAAAAAATGCTTTTCACCAGCCAATCACATCCGTCACATAAGACATTCCTCACCACAGAAAATCACTCGTCCCACAAGGCAAATCTTAAGACATCAAATTGAAGCTGGTAATATGCTCCACTGTATGGAAGATGAGCCTTACGAAGAACACGAACGCAGTTTTAAAAACACACAGCGCATTATTGTAATTTCATCAGCTCTCAAAGCCTCAATCACAGCAGTCATAAAAAACTCCTACGCTCCCTGAAAATTCCCCTCAGGAGCATCCAGAGAAGAGAAACCCACAACAGAGCAGAGGAGCCTGCTTTTGTGAGTGAGTAATTGGGCTTCATATTTGAAAATGCATGTGTAATATTTTATTCAGGGGGCCAGAACCACTGAGCAGCATTTCTGCTCGCCGTTTGTTTTCCTGGACTTATATTTTGTTAATACACTCACAAACACAAAGCGAAAACATCTCACTGGCTTTATGTGGAACAGTAATATTGAAAGGCAGTTCAAGTGGTACACCAGGAAGCATTTTGAATATATTATTTGCATAAAATATGAGAGAGAACATGGCTTTAATGTGGTGGTAAGTGCTATTTTTATACATTTAGTCCTACAGTTTTTTCTTTCTTAGAAACCAAGCATATTAGAGCAAATGCAATGAAAAGAGCCCTCAGACTGATTCAAACACTCCCAGCTGATAGACTGACCCAGTGATCCACTCTGCTTTTCTCATCTTATGAACGACAACAGCAAATAATAACACACCAAATTGTTTACAGTTTTTAAATATCAGATAATATGCTTCTTTGATTGCACCTGCATAAAGTACCTGGCACGCGAGGACACGCTGTGTGCCTCTGCACACTGATCAGACTATTTATCCTGCAACATTTTGAGAGAAGAGGAGGAAAAAATGCAGTTATGTGCCATGAATTAGTATGTGACATTTCGTCTTATCAATGAAATGTTTCGCCGTGATATACAACCTCTGTTAGGGAGCACGTTATACATCATACGACGCTAACATTTTGGATTTGTTATCATGCATGCTCTGCAGGAAGTGGAGCTCATTTCAGCATAAAACTGAAGGGGAGGGGAAAGTGTGCCACATATGATGTTATCTGAGCATATGATTGAGCACATTTGTCCTTCGAGGAATAATCACATAGTGTTCTGCTGATGTTAATGTGCCACAGTTCTGCCTGCAGCGCCTTGTGAAAGAGGGCGGCTTAAGTTGTCCATTAAACAGCACAGAGAGAGCGCTCATGGCTGTGCACGGCAAGGATTTGTGTCAGCTAAGTGGCAGGTCTAAGAACAGCTTTATTTATTTATGTATTTAGATTGTTTTTTTCTTTCTTTAGCTCCATTCAGTGTTTCAGTGCTCCTGGAGCCTCAGTTGCAGGAGAGGCACCAGACACAGTGTGTGAGTAAAGGATGACGGGCAGTTGTGGAGTCAGGGATCAGTGGATGAGTGTGTTTTGGACGCCCTCCTGCTCAGACCAGGTCAAAAGCGTAAAAACACATAGGTACAGCTGCGCTCAGAGTTTCAAGAGCTCACAATCTTTTTGCGGATAATTTGGCAGATTTTATTTCAGAGTAGATAAATCCAAATCACTCATGCAGCAAAACAGCATTTTTCATTCTAGCTGTTTACTGTACACAATGGCTGTGTATCATGGTGCTTGTGTGCAACATAATGCATGAAGTGGGGAGTCTGGAGGCGGCTACATTCTCTCCTGATGTCAGAGACTGTTTGATGGATGACCCAAACTGTCCCTGCAGTCTGCTCCTACTTCTGTTTGGCTCTTTGCTAAATTTTGTTGAATCGTCTCTTTGGACCAGAGCAGCATTGTAAGAATATGTGCTATCTCCTTCCAATCTAATTTTAATGAGTCTTCCATCTATTGACTTAAGGCAGTCCTTCAAATCCCATACAAGGACATTGGATTTTTCTTGGCTTATACTTTGGTCTCCTTCTGCTCCAGACTGACTGGTTTATAAAGGAACATTTCTAAAGCATAATTTTCTATTGATATCAACATAATGAAGGCCACTCTGAGATCATTTTAAAGTCACTGTCATAATCAGAATCCACAGTTTCTTTACCTGCTAAATTCTGACAAATTGCAGCTTTTCACAGCTGCCTCTGCCTTTTTCTGCCTTTCTGACATTATAAATGGAGCACACAAAACTACGCTCTTTGAGTGAAATATTCCCAATTGTGCAAAATAACTGCAAAATGTACTTAGATAAAAAAAAGAGTTGTTTAATGCCGCAAGTTTGAAAATGATATGATGAGCCACACTGTATGAATTATATTGTGTTAAATGTTAAACACAAATATCTGCACTGATGTAATACTTTTTTGATTTTACAAATATAAAGAAACCAAAAATTAGTCTTCTGTTTTCAGCAGCTACACTGTCTCAACGTTCACTTTCCAGACGCTCACAAGAATATGTTGATTTCAATGTGTGTATTTGGTGGCTGTCCTCAGATCATATCTAATAAAAATCTAATGTCATGCTGGCTGCCTCGGGTTCTATTCTCTGTTACCATGGAGGCAGTGTATTGTACACACAGAAAAGAAGCGTAATAGTTCTTAGCACAGTAATCTAGAAAAACAGTCCAGCATTTCTCACTCAGACACTGCAGGTGCTCGGCTTTGTTGCCTCACAGTTGGAACATGTCTGTTGGTACCAAAGAATTTCTGAAAGCTGAAGGTGCTCTGTATCTGCACCAGCCTTCATCCTCTGGTTAATTCCCCCCTCTGTCTTCCCTGCCTTGGTGCTGCCCTCCAATCTAAACAAAGAAAAACACAGCGGCCATAACTGGTTGACAAGAAATGTATAGTGGAAAGTGCCTGAGGTGCCTTCAAGCTGTTTTGAGGGTGCACCATGTAGCATATTTTACTGTGAGGGATATTAAATTATTATAGCAAAGAACTTTACTTTGTTAAAAGGAAGGAGTGGATTCACACTTGCTCCCAGCTATCAGAAATAGTACTTATATTAAATAACAGAATTTAAGTTGCATTAAATTTACCTCTGGGCAACACCCTTTAAAAGGAAAAATTGATAGCAAATGAATTTAGTCTCAGTGTGAACGTTGCTACAGAGTTCTTTACTCTTGTATGGTGACCATGACCACACACACAAACTCACATAACCAGGTTCTTTATAAATGAAAGGTTTTTTTTTTAACTATGAAATACACACAGGAACCACAAACTACACACTGCCTGCACAACTACTGATCAGACACAACAACTTCTAATACACACACATAATTAATTATTACTGCAAATAAAGCAAATGAATGCGACCATTATTAGGCTCAATGTTATGCTAAATGCATGAATATATACAGTGATAAACAATCAATGAATAAATGACTGATGTCACAAATGCAGCAACATTTCAAAGACCAGATCAAGCATGATGTCTTAATAAGATGCATCAATTAGTGGAAACACAAAGGAACAAAAGGATGAAATCTTTAAGACTGAACATTAGAATAAGGCAGCGTTAAGTGGCTGAGAGAGATGGGAAATCTTAATTTTTTTACCCAACGCTTCTAAAGTTTTCATATTTATCTACAGCGTCAGCCAAATATCAGAGGAGAAGTACTGTTTCCTTTTGCTTTATGGCTAAGAGGAGAGGTCAGTCTGGAGGAAGGAGAGGAGAGGAGAGGCAATGCTGGTCTGTTAGTCTCGGGTGTGTTCGCTCCCACGTAGCAGCTTGGCCAGCTGATATGTCTTTTTCTCTCGTCTAGAGCCTCCCGGAGCTCTCGGGTATTGTCGGGCATCCTGGTTCCCACATGGCGACTTCAGCTTGAGTCAACTGTCTCTCAGCAGGCGGCAGGGTGATGGCCTCTTCACAATGCACACACTCGGTTGTTCAGGAGACGCAGTGGCAGCTTTGACAGAATTTGTCACAGACTTTTCTAACTTTGATCAAGTTTGAAATGAAGGCATTGAGCGGACTGGAGCACAGACCTCGAAAGAAGGTTTCTTCCTTTCAAGTTAGCTGGATGTCTTCAGCTCGCTCACCGCGGCTCAGGATTCAGCTGGTCTCTGGGCGGTGGAAGCGAGCAGGTCTCCGGATGAACCGGCCAGCAGCCCACTCACCGGGGACGAAGCTGAAGAACTTTGAAGTCAATAGGCTGTACTGAAGAGCAGATGAGGCGTGAATCGCAGAAAAACTTTAGTTTCTTCATGTGTTAGTCTTCTGTGGAGAGGGGGGCAGCATCCTGTGTCAGATCTGCAGTGTCAGAGGTGCAAAACTTCACCACTCCTCCCACTAAATCTGTCTCTTTCTAATTCTCTTATTTTGTTCCAATTTCTTTGTTAAAGAAGTAATAAAGTTTAATGCTTCTATCTTAAAAGCTTAGCCTTTTCAGTTGCTGAAGGAAACCAAAACACCTTCATGAATAATACAAGTTCATCCTCAATATAAAGCTATATAATGTAATCATTTAATATGCACTGAAAATGAGTACAATAACATACATATTAGTGTCCATATATCCGTTTATCAGTGGAATGTCTACTGCAGCAGAGGCCTCTAACACAAACACACACACACTCACGCTGTCACAGGCAGTCAGAGGGTGGCCTGTGTGAGTTTTGGCTTGTCAGTCTTACCTTTCCTTTTATTACAGGCTGTGATCCATTTTCTGGTTAAACATGTACATATTCACAATTTCCGTGCCATTATCTACTCAGGGAGTCTAAAAACACCATCCAAGCTACAATAATTGGAGTGAGGACATAATGAATCATACACATTGTAGTAAGTAATCTTTAGACACAATTTTGAGGTTAAGAAAAACCAGGCAGGAATTTAAAATATTATTTGAAATATGTCATTAGAGTTGAAGCAAGAGTCTACGCTAATTAAACTGTTTCCCACATTATCAGCGGTGTCACTGAAAAAAAGGTTTGTGTCAGCTACAACAAAGTGGTGATGCATGCTTAATAAAAAATATTAGACGCTTCATTTCTTCACATAAGGAAGCAGTTCCTTGCCATAAATTTTGGGTCAAAAGGAGAGTAAGCAGGAGCGTTGTAATGCTTTTGCCCTGGTTGCACTGGCGCATGGGTAACGTTGGTCTGTCAGTCTGTACATGTCGACCTGTCCATTCATCTGTCAGTCTGTCCACTGACTCTTTGGTCCTGTCAAGACATCCCAACAGGTGCTGGCCAGGTTACTGCTAAAATTTCAACACTGGGCATTGTTGACATTTCATATGATTTGAAAGACACTTATTGGACTGATACATCAGAATCTCTGGTCAGTCTAAGAGACTTATCCCATGTTTAAGCTCCTCAGTCAGTTATTATGTGACAGGGTTGAAAACCTGGTTTCAAATCTTAAAGGTCCAGTGTATAGGATTTTGGGGGATCTGTTGACAGAAATGGAGTATCAGAATCAGAAAAAGCTTTATTGCCAAGTACGATTTTTCACATACAAGTAATTTGTTTTGGTGAAGTTGGTGCATGACACATCTACTGAAAAATACTATTAAAAAGTAAAAAAATATAACAATATAAATATATATACACAAGTCTGTGCCAGAAGCACAGTCTGTTTTTTCTGAAACAGTGGATAATCACCTGGACATAAGAATCAGTGTGTTTTCATTACTTCAGAATGAGCTACTTATAGCAGGTCCTCTTCCATGGAATCCAACCTGTTGCAATGCCATGTTTCTACAGTAACCCAGAACAGAGAAACCACACATTGGCTCCAGAGAGGGTCTTTTGCATTTACTGTGGCCATCATAGGCTTGCCTGTGGTAGCCGGTGAGGGATGTTCATTTGGTTGTGATCTGCATCCTCTCCACTAGATGCCGCTAAATCGTACACACTGGACCTGGACGAAATTAGCAGAAGTCAAAGTTCAGAAAAAAATCATCCGTACTAGAGGTATTATTTCTTATTTCTGTTCCTGAGCCCATGTGTTAATATCCTTTTTACACTCATGTGTTTCACTAAGTGATGAACCTCGCTCCACCCTTGCTTGTGAACGACTGAGCCTTTCCAGGATGCCCCTTTCATACCCAATCATGATACTATCACCTGTTACCAATGAACCTGTTTACCTGTGGAATGTTCCAAACAGGTGTTTTTGGTGCATTTCACAACTTTCCCAGTCTTTAGTTGCGTCTTTCCCAACTTGTTTGAAACATGTTGCTGCATCAGAATAAGCACATATTTAGAAAAATCAATAAAGCTGATGAAGGAAAACATTAAATATATATTGTCTTTAAACTGTTTTCAATTGAGTAAAGGTCAAAATGGATTTTGGATCCTGTTTTGTTTGTGCTTTATGGAGAGTCCCAACTATTCTAAAATCAGTGTATTGTAAGCAGATTTAGAAAATAGTGGCTTAAAATCAAGTTTTGACATCATCACTCTGTCCATAAGAAAACCCTGGCTAAAACAGAGCAAAGCAGTCACCAGTTTATCAGTGATTATATGTGGAAGCTCCAATGGTTGTTTGAATACAAAACTCAAGTCCTTCATGTACAGTGCAAGGCAAAATACAATGTATAATTCTATGATTTATTTAACCATGTAATCATCTGAGTATGTATATAATGTATGCATATGATTGTTCCTGAGTATATAATTCTTATATGAGATCTTATTTATTAAACAAATAAAAAGCAATCTACATGGAAGAAGTTCTCAGATAATCCTATTCTCCCAGTCAAAGAGATGCTCAAACTTCTATGTGCGAGATTATTAACCAAGCTAGCTGTGTCATAAAGCCGAAAGAGGAGCAGGCTGACATTTGACCACAGGATGGTGGCAGCAGTGGTTCCTCTTGTCAAAGCCATAGTAGCAGTGAAATGCCACTGTCAGTTATTGTTCTGTGGTTGTCATGGCTTATGTGAAATCCATTTTCTCTGTTTGAATACATTCTGTCAGGGAAGAAAAGGCCCAAACTCAAATCTTCTCTGCCCAGTTTTTGACAGGGAGCATCTGACAGCGAATGGCTGCACGGCCTCTTCACAGATGAGACATCCATCTGTCCTTGGACTGTCTACCATCTTTCACAATGGCTTCATTTTCTTTACACTAGCATACAATTGCTTTACTCCTATTGCCTTGATCATCTGCCAGATCAGACTGGAGACTGCCACAATGGATCTCATGCATCTGTATAGTCAGATGAACATTATTTTTACATTTCCTTTTGTTAATAGATTTAAATAATAGTTGACAGTACAAGCATTGCCTGTCTGCTTGCTAAATGTCAGCACTGTATCTGCCTTGCATGGTGAGAGAAAGATAATGAGTGATACCTCTGTGCATATATGAAAACACCATTGCTGCTGTCCATAGAGTAATGAACATCAAATTTATAGAGGTAATATCTCCAAAATTTAGGAGTTCATCCTGTCATTCATGCTCATTTGGAAATACATTTTCCACATAAAGTCTCAGCATTATTAGCTCTTTCTGCAGCAGGGATATTTAAGGAAGGGGAGACTTCTCCATGATGTCGCTTGCTTCCGACCCTGAGGGATTTCATAGAGCGCCAGCCTATATTTGACCTGGCAGCATGTACCCAGCCTGTCAGACACTACCATGGCTTTAAAGAAACTTTCCCTCAATCCTTTCGTGGCGTCATGACTCTCCACTCCACTCTGAATCAGCTCCAACATCCCAAACCCAGCATCCTAAGGTAGAAGTGAAAAGTGAGCAGTCAAATGTGTTCAGATCCATCTGTGATGGTTGAGATCACATGTCTGTGGACTCTAATTAACTGCCTTAGCTTTTGCAGACCTTTTTTCATGTCTTGACAGAGAAACACATGACAGGGGCAATAAAATCGGATGCTTATTGAATTGAGTCGGCTCAGTCATTACCCAAACAGGGTGTCTTATATAAATTAAGCTAATTACTTCGGCTATCTCAAAGTTGGTTTCCCTAATTTTAACAAAACTGTTTTGTTATTGGAATCAAAATCTCCCATCATATACAGCTCTATCCAAGAAGCAGATCAGGTTAGAATAATTTGAGAGTAATTAGAGACTAGATGTCGGCGATGCCTCAGGAACTGTCACAGCTTTGGGTCTTGGTCAGTAGTGTGTGTTAAACTGAACTTGAAAAAACTTGAAAATTCAATTTGGTGACTCAGCTGCCTTGTATCGATGAAACATGGAAAATCTAGTGGAGTGCTATTTTCTAAGCTGGCAATGTGGATGAATAAATAAATAATGGCTTTCATTATCAGTGCTGATAATAAAAAATATATTGCAGTTTTTGTTGGTAAGAGTAGCACAATCATGTGACAGCTTTGTTTCAGGCCAAATAAAGAGTTGGAGTTTTAGTTTGATGGAGTCTTTTGAAAATAAAAATGAGTCACAGACGAGTTAGAAACAAAAAGATTGCCAAAAGCCTTTGTACACTGTAGATATGTTAGTATATTGCTATATTGTGTATCACTGTGTTCTCCTGACCACTTTTAACCTTACCTGGAACAGGTTTCAAATTGATTTTATAACTTTTATAGCTGAGTAGATAGAATAGCCTATGTAACATTTAATCATGAAATACAGAAGCCCATTGGGGATATCATTATTTGATAACGCAAACTTGAAAATGAGAATGTCCTCCCTCAGTAGCATTAATTTTCCATTTATGTATGTGTTATGTAGGTCAAAATTAAAATAAAAATTGCATTTTCAAAGTTGCATTATCATTTAATAAAGTCCCCTATGGGTTTCCATAATAGGACTCAACTTAAACAACTTAAATTTCTACTTCAGACTGAGGTTCAATTCCCTAGCGATTGTTGATGTTTCGCTAACACTACTTGAAATGTTGCCCCCGCAGACGCACAGGCAAGCTCTAAAGAAGTGCTGTAGAAGAGAGACAAATTGTCGAGCTAGCTCATTCTGAGGGGGCGTATGTAGGCTGTGAGGTGGCCACAGGCTCCTGCAGTCATTAGCTTGTTAGATGTGAACATGTGCACCATAGAAACCATGGTGAAGGCAGTCTGACCAGCAACAACTGGCACCTGTGGATGGAAGGGTCCGCTTTGGTCAATTTAGCTAATTAGCCTTGAGATTTTGTAAATTCGCTTGCTTTCTGACAGCTCACTCATGCTACTCGGAGAGCTCAGGTTATGCAAGTAACCTAAAGATACACACTGTATAGCTGTGGTTGTTTTTCAAAGGAAATATAGTGTGACATTTTCAGGTTATTAGAGTTCCCACTCTTTAAACCTGCGTATTTTGTTACATGTGCTGTATTAAGCATCCCACTGTAATAGCATTATTTAACACTGGATCTGAGTTAATTTCACAAGATCCAAAGTGATGTCAGAGGAGACTTAATTTCCTTTTAACATGATTATTCTGAAGACAAATTGTGACAGAGCCACAGATGAAAATACAGTAACTCTATCATCCTGGTCCATTTCAGTGAATGTTCAGGTATGTCAGCAACACAGTTAGTAATACTTAATTAAGCTCTTCATTGAATGTACAGTATTTAGACAAGTTTCGTGGAGATTATTTATAATTTAGTAATGGAGTGCTCATTGTTCGCACAGCTAATGTAAACTCTGACTCTAATAAGGATGAATTCCTCTGCAGTTTTGTGCTGTCTGCTACAGTAGTGTAATATATTAAATCAGCTATGGATAATAGTCATTTATTCACTTAATTATGTCCATTGAGTTAGACTGCGCGCAGCTGTGCCTTTTGTATTGCGCTCATTTGTGAAACAAGATAAGACAAGTGATTCTGAAAACCAGTGCAACGATGATTTGGCCCTCACAGGAAGTCAAAATGTTGTGGCAGAATTGTTGATTTTCAGTTTTTTATTTATTTTATTTTTATGTTATATTAGTAAAATAATATTACTTGACACAGCTGGATGAGCTGATATTATTAAATAGAACACAGTGTAATCTGTCTCATTATTTAAAGTAACACATGCGGTGCTGCTGTGTAGGAGAGCCATTGCTCTGCCATCAGCCATACTGTACATGCTGCTGAAATTCTACATTAGCAGCTTCAGGAGGGTTGTAAATTAGAAATGAAGACTTGTCTAGTGACACAGACCTCCAGACCTGCACTGGGGCTCTCAGGCCCCACACAAACCGCCATTTCAGTTCTCCAAATAAATCCTTCTACGGCCAGAATGACTGAGAAGTAGTAATTCACAACTGCACACAGTGGAAAGAGAGACTCACATGATGGCTACATCTCTCCTTCTCCTGTGACACCAGAACACTCCCCTCTGTGATCTTCTCTCCCAAAAGCCCCAAAGAGCATCGTATCAGTCTGACAAAACAGAGCTGTCACAGTCTGTCTGCATCGAGACAGAAAACAGACTCTGTCTGCCTGCCTTCCTGCCTGTCTTTCTGTCCCTTTGCCTGTCCATCTGCCTTCCTTCCATCCTTTCCTGTCCTTCCTCTGTCCTTTCTTTCTTTTGTCTTTCCATATTTCCTTCTATCTATCTATCTATCTATCTATCTATCTATCTATCTATCTATCTATCTATCTATCTATCTTCCTCCCTCCCTTCCATCATGGCCTGGACACAGCTCTGTGCTCTGCACACATTCAGCTCTATGTGGTTTCAGCCTCATGTGTTGCTGCTGTTTGGACAGCGCCATAACAATCAGATCTGTGTTAAATGCACCCTCACACTGGCCTCCACACTGATTGGTGTGTCAACACAGGCTGGATTTCAACTGCCTGCTCAAATGTGACTTTGTTTATTGTGCCGTCCATTCAAATCCGACTGAGATCTCATGAATAGGTGAGCGCAAGCTCATCAGATTTGAGCAGGCAGTGTAAATCCAGCCCGTGTTGACTGACACACCAATCAGCAGAGAACAGAGTGAGAATATGTGTTTGTCACAGTAAAGCTTTCTGTCCCATGGCAAGTCTTTATTTCGTTCCTCTGTTTGAAATGATTCCTTATTGCTGTCTTAACAGGAAAACAATGTTTCCTTTTGTTTTAGCAACACTTTGAAAGAAACAAGAACATCACATGTCACACGTAGGTGAGAGAAATGAAGGATTTGATCCAGCATTTAAAATGAAGAGGCAGCTGATATAAGAGAGCTCTCTGGAGGATTTGTGAAGGGAGGTGGCAGCAATAGAGGGGGAGAATTACAACCAAATCACTGCAATTAGTAGAGGTTGCACAGGAGACTAGTGCCCCCCAGTGTTTGCTTGATGTACATTGTGATTACTTTCTCCATGCTGCTGTGAAATGATTGGATTAAAGACTCTCAGCTAGAAAGTCTTTTTATTTTGTGATGTGCACTGATCCAGTGAATTTGGAATTTAGTATTTGGCATGAAACCTCACTTTTAACTGCTGATAAGCTCATTTATAAAGCTTTTTTGTGTGTCTTCTGCAGTGTCATTGTCTTTTGAATCAGAACCCAGGCGGAGCTGCTGAGTGTTCGTACATGAGGCAGGAGGTCTGCTGGTTGTTCATCCATACCATGAAAAAAAGGCTGGTATGCCATCTAGAGGTGAGTATCTAATCATGTATCTGAGGCTTAATCACTTTAAATATCACATTAAAATGCTTCACGTCTAGTTTAATCAAGGCTAAGAAGTGGAAATTACAATTTACTTGAGCTGTGTTTTTTTTCATGGACAACAGAGTCATCCTGGACTAGTTTCTCACTCATGGCGAAGTCTTCATTAGATCCCTTTCAGTGGCGATTCTCCGTGGTGATTAAGACTGCATTGACCTACATTACTTCATGTATTTTTGGCATACAGTGTGTCTTTAGCTATTCTTCCCTGCTGTGACTCGATAACCAGAATCCCTTTGTGTAGGTTGGACTGATGCTGTTCATCATGCAGTCGTCTTTCTCCCACAGTGCCACTGTGCTACACACAATGAAGTGTTAGAAGCTTATCGCACTTTGTGATACATCATTGCAGGAAATAGTTAGTCACTTAGATATAGTTAGACATTAACTTGTTTCGAGGGCCCGTGTGAAACAGAATTGGTAAAATAAAAAGGTGAAGACACGATTTGCTCTGACAAAGTGCCAGTCTGTGTGGTTTAATGACATTTTAAGAACTTCATTTGAATATCCCATTGAGCCTAATGAGGGATACATCCTCTTCCCCCTGGAGCTAAAGTCCTGTCTCTGTGGGAACCAACTGATAGCAGGTAGACTTTGCCCTGAAGGCGTGCTAACACGACAGGAAGAGCAGCGGGGCAGATTCCTGGCCGTCACAGCAGAGGTAAGACACATTATAATGGATTAGAACTGTAATTAATTGATTTATGAGAACAGACCTAAGTCAAACAGCAATTGATCACCTGTTGAAGACTTGAAAAACGTCTTGAAAGTGCTTCATTCATCATGTCGCGGAAGTGATGTTCGTGCCTTTCTGCCTGTGTAAGCGAACAGAAACAAAGTCCACTCATTCAAATATTTGGCAACTTGTTCAAGTCTTCACTTTGTTTTGTCCATCACAGGTTTTAGCTGGGGGAGCTGAGTTGAGGAAGCGAAGGAACCAAAAGTCAAAATGTAGTTGTACGTTGTAGTTGGCAAATGATTAATGATTTCCAAGTCATTACTAATTACTGATACAAGAGTATTGTTACTTATTAATCCATGGACGGATTCATATGCAGTGCTGATGTCTCTTTGATATTGTTGTGTGGACTCATGCAGTTTATTGTCTACAGTCAGTGTAATCATTGTGTCACTAGCCAAAAATTCATTTTTTAATGTAAAACTAGGGGCTTTAAAGGGAATGTGTGACTCTCATGTCTTCACTATATATAAAATAGATCCCTGAGTTAACAGCCTGTCCTTGATGATGCCTGAATTTCCTTTGAGATCAATTAACCACAACCTATTTGCCCATTAAATATACATACAGCTCTATTAAATGGGGGCTTAAGGCCATAATTATGGATGTTCGGCGTGGATGGCTCTCAGTGTTTGTGTGATGCATCATTTTGTAATTACCCATTTATTTGTTCCACACTGACATTGCCCCATTTGCCAACTTAGCATCGCTGATGAAAGCACTGACGCTGTTCAAAAGGATGCGTTTGTGTCCCAGCCATGACCTTAGCTTACCTGTAACTCTGACGTTTCTTCTCTTGTCAGTTTTGTGCCTCAGTTGCTGAAAAGATCTGCTCACATTTGTTGGAATGGACCAGACTAAAGGCAGCAGCAACGGTGGTTATGGACCTCGCCCCCCTCCATACAGCCCTCAGTACAATGGACCCAGTTCTTACACAGGGATGAGCTATGAGGTTGGTAGAAATATTAATATATTATCAGCCTCATGGGAGAAAAGGGAATGAGGTATTGAGCTAACAACATGCTTTTTCCTATTCATTATGATTTAATGACTATTAGTATTGGCCAGACACACACCACCAGCCTTGCCTTTGATCATCATAAAACGCTCTTAAAACACTGTCCACAAGCACTCTTTGCCCATTTGATTACACAGGTATGATTGATTTCCTTTCATTAATGCTCTTCAAAAAGATAACACTATTCAAGATTTTTGCTAAAAAGTAGATTTTTCTGGAAGTGTTGTTTGAACTAGCTGTGTTGTTGTTGGTTTGGGTGAACCAGGTAGGGAAGGACAGCGTTTCAGTGATCTCCTCTCCTGCCACCTATGAGAACATGGTCCATCCTGAGGACATGGCAGCAGCTGGAGGTGACCAGCAGTATGGTCAAGCTCCACCTAACTACTCTCAAGGCTTGGAGGACAGCGCCTTCAGCAACGCAGCCATACGAAGAGGTGAGGGCTGGAAGGAGTGAGGAGTGGGCAGAGGAACGAGCAGAGAGGGAGAGAAGCTAATATGTTTTGTGTTTGCATGGTCGGAGCTGAAAATGGATAAGCAATATTTACACCCTCATTTGCTTTGCGGTGTTTTCTTGAAATTGATTTCAAATTGAAAATTGTTTCCTGATCTCCACTGTACCCTGCCTCAGCTTTTCACCTCCCACGCAACACAAATCATTTTAAATGAGAGGATGAAATGTGGGTTTGATGAAAACAGAACCATTTAGAAATTGTGTTTTGCAGCATAAACAGCACAACCTGCCAGTCTGCTTCACTCTGGCAGATTTTTTAGTGGTTGTAGTTGTCTGTCTTCCTCCCGTCTCTCTACCTTTCTATGAGCCTGTGTCTTTCTTTCTGAATAGGTTTCATCCGAAAAGTCTACTTGACCTTGATGATTCAGCTGCTGGTGACTATTGGGATCATCTGCGCTTTTGTTTACTGGTGAGGCACCATTAAACAAGGGAATTACCTCCAAAAGAGACTAATCCATGTCAGGAAACCATCCATCTTTCCACATTTAGTCTAGTCTGCCAGCATGTAAGAGCACCCGCAAGGAGCACATGTACCATAGCTGTCCCTGCAAAAACATTGAATGTGCAAGCAGCACTGCTCCAATCATCATGAAAATGTGACGTGAGACAAGCTGGTAGGCACTGAAAGGGCATTTCTGCCACATAATATTTTTGCTTGCAGTAGTTTGAAAGCTTTATATGTTTTGTATAATAGATGTGGTAGAACACTGCTACAGTAATTTCTTTTCATAAATTGTATTCAGCTCCCATGTGCACAATGCCCTGGATTGTTAATATTTAATAAAATCATTCTGCTGCCTCTATCAAATAAATGGCGCCTCCACCAAACACTCCCTCACCCTTTCTCCCTTTCTCTTATCCAATAACAGGGACACTCTCAGGGAATGGACATTGGACACTTACTGGTTCTCCTACTCCATGATGTAAGTTATCAACAGCAGTCAGATTATCAGGACACTGCACAGTGTTTTAACCAGTTTGACCAGTTTGATATCCTGGTGGCGAGTTCCCCAAATGGAAATGTCTCTCGTGGAAATCCATAGAATTAAATCACAAACTGTCACCCCAGTCTGACTCCCAATCCAAGGATCCGCCTGCTTCACTGTACATAAATAATGCACTCAGTGAATTCACATATTGAACGTGGTGCTTTCTTTCTGTTCATAGCCTGTTTATTTGCTATTTACGATACACTCTATATTCTCTGTGAAATAGGGCAGTGGTGGTTGTGCTCATCTTGGTCTTGTCCTGCTGTGACAACCTCCGTCGTCAAGTCCCCCTCAATTTCATCGCCCTGGGCCTGTTTGTGAGTAGAAGCAGTACCAGCCAGGCATCAAATTAAACCCCCACCACACCTGCTCTATTTCACAATTTTTTTTGTCATGTATTTACTTTCTCTCTCTCTCTCTCTCTCTCTCTCTCTCTCTCTCTCTCTCTCTC
>JBBMOE010000005.1:6110776-6221829 GCA_037975065.1 Chaetodon trifasciatus | reverse complement strand
CTCTCTCTCTCTCTCTCTCTCTCTCTCTCTCTCTCTCTCTCTCTGTGTCTCAGACTGTTGCAGAGGGCCTGATGCTTGGCTCTGTGGCAGCGTGAGTGTGTGTTTCCAAGGATGAATCCCCACCTGATGCTGACTCATTTACACAATAATAACCCTATTTGATCCATATCTGATGCCGTGTTGGGTGTCAGCAATGAAGCCATCAAACATGATAAGATGATATCATTGCTGGTTTGCCAAATTAAAAGGGGGTTTTCGGCTAGAGATAAATCACGAGCATCACAAAACAGTTCAAACCCAATTTTTCTGTTCCAGCGCCTGCGTAAACACGACTTACCTTTTCCATCTGTGAGACTTTTCTTTTTAGCAGCTTGTCACTGTGACGGGAAAAGGCATCAGTTGAAGCCTGACTATCAATAATAAATTTGAATTATCATATTTATAGGACATTGCCATAACTGAAGCTGTACTGTAACTGATATGAAATGAACATAGGAAATACATTATGCAGCGCACATCCAGAGGGGGGTCCCTGCCATCACTAGCTGAGATACATAATACAGACTATTAAATGAAAAAACACCACATTTCTTTTAAGAAAGTAATGTTTCCTTTTTAGGATCGAACACAACCCTACTGTTCATGTATACGCACTCTGCCTGCTGACGAGTTAGACACAATACTGCGGGACACCTTTCCCACAGCGTATCTGTTTGATATTTCCATCTTCAGGTACTTTGAAGCTGAAGCGGTTCTGTGGGCTGTGGGGGCAACAGCGCTCGTGTCCTTTGCCTTGACTCTGTTTGCCATGCAGTCAAAGGTAAGATCTGTGACATACTCTGAACTCAGTTTGCAGTGCAGTCCATATACTTAGCTGTGTTTCCTGTGCAGTCAAAGGAAAAGTGTTAAGCTGAGCGGTTGGCCAGGTTTTCTCATGCAGCATGTGCTGTGTGCAGGCACCAGCAGAGGTTTAAAACTCTGATGAGTTTGCTGTCCAGGCCAAACTATGATTACTGCTGAGATCAGTGTATATGTCAATCAAGTTAATTCCTTACGTCCGGTGTTGGGACAGTGTTAAACCTCTGGGCTGTCCTGGCTGAGGCTCATACCATAAATCTTGAGTGCAGAAGTGGCCTGGAGCCTTTTGTCATTCGCTAAATATCCCCCTTCCTTTTTTGCTCTGCCTCCTCTCACCAGAAAATGTCACATAAGCAAACAGGCTCTGAGATTAATCTTTGAAAGGTCCCTTTCGGGGACACACTGGGAGACATGATGCTCATCCAGGAAGATACATTTCAAGATTGAAAAGGTCATTTCTGTTCATAAGTGAAGATAATAATTGAAAGAATTTTAATAATAATGGAACAGCTCTGATACATCAAAGTTGACCCTGAAGTAAATTCTCCACCAAGATAGTTTGCATTTTCTTTCATTTCCTGCACAAAGTGGAGTGTCAGTGTTTCTCAGTGGTGTCACTTGGTTTATATAAAATAGCTTGTGTTTAACATGTAAGTGACATCTAAGAGTTGGGATGTTTTATTCACAAGAGTCAAAATGCACAAGTGAGGAGACCTTTTGAGAATCACTTCATGGTCGTTGGCATGCTGCTTCAACAAAAGGTTCATATTCAGAAGAAAAGTAATCATACAGTCAGTGGGGCAAGAAATTAGACAAGTGAAATAGATGTAGGCCAAATTCAAATTGCATTCAGAGTCGCTCTTAATTGCTTCTAAATGCAGTTTGGCATTTCACATTTTGCCACTTACCGCATCTGAAGGAGCAGCAGACATTTATTTCTACGCCTTTGACTGGATACAACTTGCAAGCAGGTGAGAATATATGTCTTCTTAAATGCTCTCTGCTCATTAATCTGTAGAAATAAGGTTTAAAGAGCTGGCATATAGACTGTGATAAGGATGTGTCTGTGAAAAAGTGTCTGCACCACTTATGGTTTATTTTTCTTATGAGTTGATGTTCATCCTGCAGATTGCAGCACCTCTTGCTCTGCAGTTGCACGCTGTGCACAGAGCTTTTTCATCTCTGTCACTGTGATACAAATGTCATATGGACTGCCTTGCATGTTTAGCTCATAGCTCCTCAGGTGATCAGTATTAGTGATACTCCTGTAGTAATGGTCATATTTTTTCTGTCCATCTGAAAAGGGCATGCAGGCCAAAAGGCCACCTCCCCTCCCCTCCTCTGCACCTGCCCCACGTTGCAGCTTGTTCATTAATTATCCAGCATCATTATATCCAGAATCGTTAAGATATTCTTGTGTGTTGAACTGCAATATGTCCTCATCATTTAGTAATCTTCGGCACCTCACAGCACAGCTGCAATGCAGACGACCTTGAGTGCCCTGGCTTTTACAGCAATGACGAGTGTAAATGAGAGATGTTCTCTCTACAGTTTTCTGTTTGAGAGGCTCGTCACATTCAGTGTCTCTCTCCTCTCCCCCCTTTCTGGCACCAGTGGGACTTCACCGCAGCAAGCGGGAGCCTATGGGTGTTTGGCTGGACCCTCATTTCCTTTGCGTTGCTTTGTGCAATCCTCCGATCACAGGTAGATCAAGGCGCCTCTGTATTTACACCTGTGTTTGCAATGGGAACATGTTTGAAATTAATTTCAGTGGTTTGCAGTTAGAAGCAGACGGTACGTACAGCTTCATAGCTTTTATCCGCAGGATGTACTAGCACTGACCTGTTCGCTGTGCAGACTATAAAGAAGAGAGCGTGCACTCTGAAACCTCTCAGGAGTAGCACTGATCTCAGACTGATGCATTTAAATGTACATTGCTGTTTACTGTGATGGCTGTTAGTGTTTTAGCCCTAAGCAGGGAATTTACAGAAATAAGCATCCCATTGATTTTAAACTGCTGTTTTCACACGACTCCAACTTAACTGGAACAGAAAATACGCACAGCTTTCTTAAAGTATATTGTGTGCACCCATTATCAGCCTTTACTATCATATTTACCATACAGAACAACTGGAATGGAAGAGGGGATGAAAGCATGCTCACTTTTTCAGCTACTGAGTTGAAGGATGAGGCTAGGTGATTGTGTCTGCAGGAAGCACACTGAATCATTTGAAGACAGAAAATAGAAAACATTTCATTTTAAATGAGGTTTTGTAGCCACATATTAGCTCCATTTGTGGAAGAAATCATCACAAATCAGTATAAAGTCAGTTAGTGTTTGTTGCTGAAGCCTCTGCTGATTCTGCATCTCTGATTCTTTCAACAGTATCTTTACATCCTATATGCCTCCCTGGGAACCTTGCTGTTTTCTTTAGTAAGTATGCTCAAACTTTAATGATAGAATATGGTTTTCTGCAACACAGACTGAATCGAAAACAGACTGAAAATGACCTTTTAAAATGAAAGACACCATCATTAAAGAAGGCTTAATGTCAAGTGAATGTATGCGATGTAAGATGTGATCCCAGGGCCAAGCCGCCTCCCTCCAGTGTCTGTCACAGTCGTTAGTGTAAAGAGAGAGACTCTGATGTCCTTGTGCCCTTTAATTTCAATTACACACCGTTTAACAGCAGTAGGCTTCATTTTCACAGCCACCTCTCTGCATGCCTTTGGCATTAACAGCAAATGTTGTGACCCATCCCGTCAGCTGGTGGAACAAACTGCGACTGCACACAGAGCTGAACAGCCTGTCAGCAGCAAGTCACAACTTATTTTCGGCTGCACAACTCTGGCTACACGATTATTTGCATGGCCTGTTTGTCTGCACTGTCTTCTCTCTCAAAGATAAGAAACACTGGCCGTGTTTTCTTTCAGACTGATTCTTGTAACCGGCTCTCTGTCTCTTTCATCACACTAACACGCTGCCTTCAGACGTCAGTGTTGAAGCATCTCATCTTTCTCTCTCTCTCTCTCTCTCTGCAGTATATGGTATTTGATACACAGCTTATCCTGGGTGGGAAACACAGGAAGTATCAACTCTCTCCCGAGGAGTATGTGTTTGCTGCTCTCAATCTCTATTTGGACATTGTCTCCCTGTTCCTCCTCCTGCTGCACCTCATCGGGCTGTGCCGCTAATGCTGAGTCTTCCTGACAGGCTCCCCTGCAGAAACACTGCAACTCTGTTTCGTACATCTTATATCAGACTGACTGTTTAGTCCTACAGACGTCATATTTAAGTCAGCAGAGATGGCCCAGTGTTTTACTGTCACACATGAGGGTTAATGTTATTATACACTTTAACATGCTGAGGTTTTTTTCATGAGTGTTTTGCGGTGGCATGTATTTCTACCTGAAGGGAGAAGCTACTGTATAATTCATGTGCTTAATATTTGATTCTATTAATGTGACACTTGTGCTTTTAATCAACTGTTAAATAGAAAGTGCCTACATGATTTGGCCACTCAGCTCTTACTGTTGAGAGGATCAAATTGTCATTTGTCCTGTAGTTTAAATGAAGCCTGAAGATGCTTTTGGAAAACCAGATTCCAGACACCAAACCAACTCCATCAAAGGACAGAATCTGTCAGCTTTACCACTCCCATTAAAGGGTCAGAGTGTGGGTACGTCAATGACCAATAAAAAAACAAACACGTTTTAAAACTCAACACAAAGTTTTATTGGCATCACACATCAAACATTTTTCATATAAAGAGGGAATGTATCAAGTATAGACTATGAAAGTGCAAATAGCATTTCAAGGATTAGTTGCTTTACAATAGAAAATCTCAATGAGTTACAAAATGTTATATGCCATTTTAAAATAAATCACCTGGACATCAGAGGTGAAATACAAAGAAGTACAAATCCCATTTAGACTTCTACCCATTTCATGCACAGCAAAGTGTTCCACAAAAAAGGGCAACATATGTCATCTCCTGTGTTTAACCCGCTTACACTAACCATATGGCACTCACAGTTTCACAACTTCAAGACACTTTTCAAAGCAATCGCTATCTTTAGGTTTAATGTTGCTCTATATTTCTGCTAGAAAAAAAGGTCATTTACTTCAGTCAGACATTAGTCTGTACAAAAACTTAATTAAAGGTAAAACACTGATCAGTGTGTTTCATTTCATATTGGTTATTAACAATCCATTTTCTTTAATGGATCTGATTTATCTCAAATAAATACCTACTTTATATTGCAACTTTCCTCCATTTTAGTGTCGTCAGGTAAGATACATGATACACATACAGTAGGTCAACTCATTCCAAAGTCAATACAGTAATTTTAGTTTCTAAACCACAGAAAAACCAACTGTCTCAAAATGTAGAGCTAGAAGGCCCTATGCACTCAGAGAAATAAAACCTTTTTCCAAAATATTTGGGAACATCTGGGATTTGGAATTATGACATTAACCATTGCCCATTATGCCAAAGCATATAAAATCAGTGTTATCCATTAACATAATACTACTAGAACCAACAAAAAGTCTCATGCTTCAAACATTTTGATGAAAAAAAAAAAAAGAGTCATGTTAACACACTAGAAATTTTATGAGACATAACTTTAAGGTAACAGGTGTTTGTTTTGTTTACATTGTAAATACTGAGTAATTAGCACTCAGACAGATGTGGAAAAATAATGGTGAATGACAGAAAAGGCACTGGATCTAAGTGTGAAGAGAACCGTTTCAAAGACATGGCCTCGCCATGTGTTTTGAGATGCAGCACACATTCATGAATTCTCCATGCATCATACCCTGCAGCCTGAACATGTGCAGCGCTCTGAGAAGGCTTTGCCTATTTTACACTTAAAGGACCAGTGTGTAGGACTTAGTGCCATCTAGTGGTGAGGTTGCACACTACAACCAGCTGAATACCCCTCGCCTCACCCTCCCCTTCAAAGCATGCAGAAGAACCTACAGTGGCTGCTGAGGACGTGAAAGGCCTCTCTAGAGCCAGAGTTTGGTTTGTCCATTCTGGGTTACTGTAGAAACATGATGGACTCCTAGATTTAAAGAGCTCGTTCTAAGGTAACAAATACACAACACTTCTTATTTTCAGGTGATTACAAACTAATGAAAACATAACTATGAATTCCATTTCTGAAATATTCTTCCAATAGATCCCTCTAAAATCCGACACACAGGTCCTTTAAATGGAAGCCAGAGACAAATGACAATGACTGGGGCTTGATTAATGAATTCACCAAAGTCTGACTGTGATTGCCTGATTATCTCTTTCACTGGCCTTTCCCGCAGTGTATCAACAAGACTGCTCACTGTCTACTTAGTCTGTCATGCCTCACATTCAGCTACAGTACTCAAACATTAATCTAAGCCAGCTGCAATGAACTTCAGAATCTACTGAACTGAGTGACACTGAGCAGCCCCTCTGGGCCTGTCAGTCACTGTTTGTTGTTTTTGAAGATTAGAAGACGGTTCCCATCGAAAGTGTGTTAGCACTGAGGCTTTGAGACGAATAACCATTGTCAACTCAATTTTGCATTGTTTTCCAGCAGGCCACCAACTTTTCATATGAACGATTCAATTGTTTTGTGTGAATGTTTCACATAATAAAGTACACGACCATTATGGTCATAAACTACAGATTTACACAGCACACTACAGCTTTTAGATTTCGTGAGATTTCAAAACATCACTCAGCTGCAATCTCAAAGAAAAATATGGCTCGACACTTTCACATTAAAGTTGAGCTGAGTGGTTGAGATTGTAACAAGCAGGCACAATTTGCTCTGAAGAATCCACTTGGTGACTGCAAATTGTGCTTTTGCTAGTCAGTGTTTGGCACCTATAAAGTGGGCAGATTTGGACAGGAGTGGGAAACTAATTCCCAGCCTGTACCCCACAGGTTGAATATTGGAGTAAAATATTAATCTGCTCCTATGTACAGTTTAAAAACCTCTCAGACCTGATTTCAGACACATACAGTAGGCTTTTACTCCAGTGGGAACATAATTACCTGCACTACACTTAAGTCTCGTATCTCCTCTAAAACTGATTTCAGAAAAAAATAACATACTCATATTTCTATCAGTCAATAATCACTTTAAGAAATATATCCTTGAAAATTGTTGTCAAATGTGATCTCTCCTTCAGTTTGTGCTTTCTTTGCAGGAGGGCTGACAGTACAGTAAACGCAGAAAACCCATCTAACTGCAGTGCTAGTCGAAGCTACAAGTCTAAATACTTCCTCCCCCGCTTTCCAATGAACACATTCTTCCTTCTGCATACATTCCACCTGAACAGCTACTACACATATTCCTTGACATTTATCTCGAATCTATCTATCTAATCTATAGTGTTTTGTTTTTTGTTATTTTCTTGCCTTTCCAAAAAAAAAAAAATTTCCTTCCCATCTCAGCCAATCACATCATACCAAGTGCACTTGGTCCTCCCACTCAGATGAGCTGGTGCTCGGCAGCTGATCAGATATGGAGTCACACTGCGGAGTGTCGACACGGCAGACTTTTGAGCCTCCTCGCTCCGCATGATCTCCACTTGTGTCGAGGGTGGCCACGTAAGGTAGTGGCATGGTGTCTAACCCCACGAGATCTAACTGGGTCGGCCTCTCAGCGACAGCACATTCCTTCTCCTCCATGTCACTCAGTCTCTGAGAGCAGAAACTCTCATCTGCCATCACTTCCTGAGGTTTCCTGTTTTCAGGCAGGACGACTCCGCCTTTATCTTCATCCTGCAGGCACCCACCTCCGCCTGCATGGAGCGCACCAAGGTTTGAGTCAGTGTGAGAGGAGGTTGAGGGGACCAGGGTGATACCTTGAGGATTCATGTCATGGAACCAAGCCATGATGTTTCCCAGCAGGTTAGCATTTGCTGCTAACGCAGAGGATGAGGATGGGTCATGGCTGCCACATGTGGTCGAATCTATCGTGTCACTGGAAGAGGAGAAGAGGCCTGTTGACGAGTTGCTGCCACCTGGACCCACGGGTATCGGCACAGAGGCCCTGTAGGTCCGGTGATGACTCTCACAGTGCTGCACAGATGCAGTGACACCAGTGGCAGCAGAGTACTGGCTGCTGATGTTGATGTTGCCGAGTCTAGCCAAGTTATCTCCCAGCTCAAGCAGTTCTGAGCTGCTTAGGGAAGCTCTGGTGAGGACCTCTACACCTGGAGCGCTCTGCTCAAGCCTAGAAGGCAAAGAGGTGCCGATAGCACCGAGTGAGGCTTCGTTGGCAAGGACGTCATGGCTGGACCCACCCCCTGCCATCCCAGATTCCTGGAGTGACAGCTGAATGGCCAGTAGAATATTAGGGTCATCGTCATCCAAAGAACCTAGACCCTGCAAGAAAATACACAATGCACAGTGAATACACCTGCAGTTGAAGTCAACCTGCACCACCTATTGGCAAGGAAAGTAAAAGCAGCAGCAGGTTAGAACTGCAGATGTAGACGTGCTGTGCATCATAAGCAAGGAAAAGAATAGCTGCTGCTGTTCTGACATTTGTGCCACCTGCAGGCAATGGCAGTTTTTTCCCTTTTTAAATGCTGCTGCATTGCTGTATGCTGTGTGTGTGTGTGTGTGTGTGTGTGTGTGTGTGTGTGTGTGTGTGTGTGTTTGGGGCTTTTTCCTTTAAAAAAAAATCCCACAGTGGTAAAAGGGTGGTGGTGATGTGCATTATTATTGTTGTCAAACAAATGAAATAACAGTAATTTAGTCCATCTCTCACTATGCACTTTCCAGAACTGGTCTGTAGCTGTCTGCCTCAAACCTTTTCATGAATACATACTTTTATTAAAAAAACAAAACAAACAAAAAAAAACCCTGATAACCGTTAGAAAATGTATTTTCTGTAAAAGTAACTCAAACCAGAGTAAATTTTGTATTTGTAAGGGATTATTTCCATCCGCAGATTTGGCATGCCGATGCATATTAATGGCATCAGGACGTGGTAGTGACTGGAAATAAACATGCTGCGCCCTGATTTTTGACTCTGGATTCAATCCTTAGGAAGAAATTCATAAGACTTAAAAAAACGCTTCTTTTTTGCTTTTAGAAAAACCAAAGAAGTAAAGTAGAATGAAAACCAAAACTGGTCAAGCAAAATGTTGTGACCCCTGCATTGTCAATGCACAGTGACTACTAGAAAAGAAAGCCCTTCAGAAATCTGTTTAGCTAAATTAATGCTATTTTTTTGTATTTTTTTGACATTGTGTGAAAAGTTTCAAAGGCTGAAGGCCTCGAGTTGATATGAAAATGGTAACTCTCCACTCACCATCATAGGACCTTGTCTACGTCCACCTCCAACATCCTGCGTGTCTTTGTGGGAAAGAAATGGACAAAAACACCCACTGTCAAAATACTGTCCTTAGACTGAATCAGTTGGATAGCAATTTAACCCATTACTAATGACCACTTTTCAGAAAATCATTTTCATTTTAGTGAATACTGCAAAATGATAATGCATTAGCAACCTGACACAGTATGTGCCTTCAGCATTTTCCCTTGGAAATTCACTAATTTAGTATCTGAAATCAATGAATCGTTCTTGGCACAACAGGACCTATTACCTGGCTTCAAAACTGCAAAGTCGTCCATCTTTCACTCCACACAGCCAAAAACAAAGCCGCAATGTGATGGACAAGACTGATGGATTGAAAATATTGGCTTGTTGAACTTGAGCAGTTGTGAAGTTTGGGCCAGTATCCTAATTGGATTCTGTACAAATTAGTTCTCAAAAACTGAGAGAGGATGACACGAACAGTGTAGTTTCATTTCATGGATATGTATTATTTTATCATAGATTAGAAACCTTGGCAAATGCACTAGTATACACTGCATTAACAATTGATTTTTTATGTTTTTTATGTAGATCACCCATGTTTGTTACATCTGTCCTCCTCTCAATTACCGACATCTCTCTACTATCACATAAAGACAAAAATCCCTTATCCCTGAGAGAGAGTCCTGTATGTCCACTGCAATACCTGAAGTGCTGTCGCTGGGGTCATCAGGGTCTGGTGTGTTGCTACGGAGACTGGACATGTCACCTCGCCTCCGCTGCCTATGTCTCCGTCTGTACTGAAACTCTGCGTACTCCTAATAACAACCACAAAAAAAATTCCATTAAATAAACACATCATCAATTAACATTATGTTTGCATTCCTTTCTATTGCTTAATTTCAACAAATGCTCTAATCTTGCAGTTAGAAAGAAAAGATGCCACATATTGCAGATCTGAGGCTACAGCTGCACATTTTGGTTGGTTTTAATAGGCTAAACCTGTTAACTTTGATTCAAGCCGTGAAGCAGTTTGCTCTCAATGTGGTCTGAGTCTTCTGTTGCAGGGAAGATCAGCACCTCGAGACTGATTCAAACCCTTTCATCTGCAGACCAAGCTTTCAGTCATTAGGCTCCAGTCTAGGCTGAATCCAAACAGAGCACACACTCATTGGAAGGGATTTGGAAAGGAGGATCAGATGTTTGAAAGCGGTACGTGTGTATGCCTGAATAATCTCAAAAGCAATCAGAATGCTTTATCAAATGTGAAAGTAATGCCATTACAAGTCAAGTCAATTAAATACGTATTTAACACTAAACAAATATTTAATTTACGTGACTTTTTTGAAACACTTGTGAGAATGAATTAAAAACATTTTGTCCACGTTAGACAAATGGCTATGAAATGATGTGACAGGCAACATTTAACTTGCCTAAAAGCAAACTTATAACATAGTTTGTTCTCTGTATTGTAGGTAGTGAGACTATGTAGCATATATTTATTATTAAGACAAACAGCAAAACTCCAATTTGATATTTCTGGAACACTGTCTCTTCATGGGAGTTCAAATGAATCAATTAACTACTGTTTCACACAGCATGTCTACATGAAATTACAAAAAAACAATATTGTGAAGTAGGTGTGTATGCATATGCAAGTTTTAAATTAACAGATATTCATGACATGAGTGTGTGTGATGGTTGCTTTTAGTAACTGAACTAATATCAGCGACAGATATGTATCAAGAGACTTGAGAGCCAATGATTTTCATCCATTGATATGATGGCATCAGACGATGATTGATAGATAATGCAGCCAAATTATGTGAGTTTTCCAGGAAGTGTATACCTGCTTTAGGCACATAGCATATAAACAACATTAAGTGGTCAATTGCAAACTGAATGCAAGTTTCAATCCCACTGCCAACCAAGAGTTTGTAAGCCAAATACATGGCTACTCTATAATTTGGTTGTAGACCAACATGAAAAGGTTACATAGACTGAATTTGCACTTGACTGTATCACTACCTCAGGAAATAATCAAGCTGCAACTGCATTCAATCATCTCATACATTTGCAAAAGTCACTGAGTCATATTCATATAATCAAAAGCCTGCCACCCAAACTCTGTCTTTCATGTTTGCGGCGCTCTAAAAATAGCCCACTATGAAGTGATCTGCAGGCATTGTAAGAACCATGGAGCAGACCATCTGTAGCAGTGCCTGTGAGGCAGTGTCATCAGGCTTTGATTATTACTATCGCGTCCCCATTAACTACTGCAGCTGAGAGACACAGGCTCTTAATTAGGGGACAAAAATGAAAACCTACTTTTCATAGAATGACTGGGTTCAGCATCTGGTGGCAACATTTACTGTGAGCATCCTCATAGATGCACGTGTCCAAACTCATTTTGTTGACAACAGAATACTGAAGGTTTGTTGAGCTTATTTAAATCATGAAGGCGGAAAAGGGAGTAGAGGTGAAACAAATATATCAATGATAATTAGCTCTTTTGAAGATAAGTCACGTCTTCGTAGCACACACCTCGCTTAATTAAATCTTTTGTTGTGGCTCGTATGCTTAAGTGGTTGTGTGTGCTTGTTGGTTTTTATGATACATGTTAGAAGAATCAATGTTATAACACAGCACATTTAACAAATAGATACACATTCAGTTCCCTGTGTTTCAAAAAGCTGCCTGCTACTTTACTTTTCCACCGTGATCAGACTAGCAACCAGTGAGAGATAATCAGGACGTGATGTAATGAGGCTTAATATTTTATAACCTATAGACAGCAGAGGATCTGTTGTTGGATCACATAGGAGCTGGTTTCTCATAATGGAACATTTTATGACTGTCAGACTGCTAGATATTGCTAAATAAACACTCTTGCCATCTGTGTAAGTCTCATCTTTTGAGCATAATAATAACAACAATAATAATAATAATTATTATTATTGTTATTATTATTATTATTAAAGCACTTGATCCAGGTTTGGATTTGAAAGAATGTTTGTCCAGCAGTGGCTGTTTACCTCTGCTTTACCTACACCTCACTGCATGTTGCAGACAGAGGATAAGGACTTTGAAAATTAATTTATCAAACTGGCAGACTGATCTTGTCCTTGTTTTCCTGTCAACAGAGAAATGCCTGCTTTGTGCTGTTAAAGAATGTGCACAATAAATCGAGAACTTTAGGTTGAATGTAAGATTTGCATTATTGTCTTAGGAAGGACACAACACTAAGAGATGGAGCTGTTGAGTGGAGTGTTTCAGATGAAAAGCCTGTATGTTTAAAAGCTGCAGCAGTCTGGAATCTGAAGAGTAATAGAAACTGTAGTGACTTATGCACCACTGTTGAGTGAATGCATCAAGATGTGCAGAAAAAGGAGACAAGTCAATAATCAAATCATTATGTGGTCGACATTTTTACGCCATTAAAAGTTAACTACAGACGCCTGTTGCTAATGCACAATGATCGGCAGCAACCTGCTTAGGTGTTTGCCAGAGAACTGCGCTTTAAATCATTCCAACTGGGTGCACAGGGGAACGCTGCACCATCTGGCTCGCTCCAGTGTGTTGAATAACATGGTGATCTTTGGGTCATCATGGTTTGTCAGTGCTGTTAGACAGCCAAAGTAAAGCAATATTAAAAAGATTTAGATATACACACTGGTTTTATTAAAAAAGGTATAATGTAGTTAATTATATAATAATTATGATGTCAGATCTGCAATTAATTAAACCTGATTAGACGTGATATTAACAGAGAAATGCCAGCATTACTGCATCAAATGAACAGTCTGACCAATCACAGGTATGGTTCAAGCACCCAGATTAACCACTATCAGCCTCAAACGTGGAAGTGATTGCTGATGAGAGCAGCAAATACAATGTGACTGCATCTTCTGTAAGGATCAATCCATTCATTTGGCTGCATGTTGAGGTGGCGTTCTCTACTATTGAGTGCAGTTTTATCTTCAACAAATGTCTGTAGAAAAAGTCCTGATATCTATGATTGTGATATCAGTATTTAGTAATACCCCTACCTCTAATGTGTTCAGATAAGTTATCAGAAATGTAAGATCTCAAAAATGTGGGTCTGGGTCAAAATCTGTCAGATGGTAATACGGTGTCAAAAGTGTGGGGTTTAAACAGCACAGCTGACATTTTAACTGACAAGACTTCACTGAAAAAAGACTTGTTCCTTCCTGTTACCTCAGGTGATGCAAAGCCCAAGTATTCCCAGTCCCACGTTCCACCGGCAAAACTGCACAAGGAAGAAACAGAGAGATTTTGCCGGTATAAGAATGTGATTATCACACTTTATTGTTAACATTACACTGACACATGTCTATATGTTACCTGCGCCTGGGGGCCTCAGGAGAGTCATTGGGGGCCACTCCCCTGGCTACTGAAGCCAGGAACTCCTGTCTCTTCTGCTGTACCAGACACGCTGCCCGGATGATCTTGTGGCGCGGTGTCCGCAGATAAGGCCGATTAACCTTTTGCGCTAGATCCTCAGTCACCATCTCCAAGTCCGTCTGAGGACAGAAAAAGAGCTGGCTGGGCGATTTGTTTGTTTGTTTAGAAAACTCAGCAAGTGAGTGATTTTGAAGTATGAAGACACAGTTTCAAGTTTAACTTTGTCTCATGAAATAATGTATTCCCAAACTGGAATGTTCAAGGACAAAGTCCTTTAAGTGAACCACTTTAAGGGCTAATGTGTATGTATCTACTTTACAAGTCTTTAAGACTTTATGTAAGACGTATGAGAACCTTGCTCATTGATTTCACAGTATTTAAAAGGCCACAATATAAAGGACAGCAGGTGAGTGCATTCCTTGTCTGTACCGGTGATCATAAATTATATAACACTACATCTTTAACTAAAAGCTGAGATATGCAGGTATAACTGGGGCAGATTGTGAAGATCATGAGGTAGAAAGCTTTAGTCCCACATCTCTAATGTCCCACATAAGACTAACTGCTGTGAACATTTGTCTCTTTTCTCAATAAGTAGGACTGAAACCTGCATAAGCTCGTAGATCTCCTTCTTTGTGCTCTTGGGCTCCAGAAAGAACCCATAAGGATAAGAGCACTTGAGGATGCGGCGGGTCTTCAGTAGTTCTAGGACCGCATCTTCAATGAACGTAGTGTCAGGTGGGCCTCCTTCCCCTGGGAATGAGAAAGAGAGAGCCGGATAATAAAAATGAGTATCTGCTTTACTTTTGAAGAAGACGTCTCTTATTCCAGCCTAAAATACTTGAAAATCTTTCTTTAACAGCCTGTGAGGGTAAAACAACTTTTTTTGGTTTCAGCTCCTTTGAAAACAAAAAAACAACACATCTGGATCTGCATCCAGATTAAGATCTGCAGCAGAAGGCACAACATCAATCACTGCCAACTGTTATTTTTGGAGAATTAGACTCTGTCGGCTGGCACCCAGACCCAAACAAGTGACACCACTGGAATCAAAATCGACCAAAATTTAAACTGAGTGTTATGAATCCCAACAAAATTTGGCTATTCTTAACAGGTTATAATTGCCTGCACAGACAGTCTCTGAATGACTTGAGACAAAGCTCACAAAGCACAGGTTTCTTCAGACATGCCTGCTGAATAATAACTAAACCATACCTTACACTGTTAATACATTATTAAATCACCTTCGTGTTTTCTCTCCCCCCTGCCTATTTCTAAAAGCTCAAGGGTTAGATTAAGATGTGTCTGAATGTGTAATAAAGATTGACACTGTTATGGCCGACTGAACACTCACTTCCACTCAGGGCTCGGCTAAGCTGCTCCATCTTCTCTTTGGCTGTCTTTAACAGGCGCTGCTCCAGCTATTGTGAGGAAGACAGATGCTGTTTTACTGCTGAGTAAAAACATCCTGACCAAAGAATGAATTGAATGAATATGAGGCTAAATTAATTAACAAAGGTGGGAGCAGCAGACTTCAATCATACTTTGTACATACATGTACAGAAATACCAAATTTTCATCATGCATGCGTACAGTGTATTGCATTAGAGAGCATGCCCACCAATAAGGTTTAATTTTGTACTAGATGCCAAGTTCCCACTGGTTACATCCATGACAGCACAGTATGCAAAGCAGAAATCATTGGAAGGCAGCGCCAGGCCTCTTTACCTGATAGCTGTGCTCATGGTTCTTGAAGCGTGTGTAGTAGTGCATAAAACGGTCGAGTTCCTGAAAGCTCTTGTGTTTCTTCTCTGCCTGCAAAAGCGTGATGAGACACCAGTCACAGTGGATAAACTCCTGAGCATGTTGTTCCTCCTCACAGAGGAAAGTGTTGGTACTCTGGTTGAGAGCAGTCAAAGTAAGTAAGCGGCGCCACAGGTGAAATCAGCACTTGTGATTGGGAGGAACGCTAGTGAAGGGTGAGAATGAACTTCTTTTCACCTTTGATGAAGGTACACGGAATTCATCGTGGAAGGCTCTACGGTCAAGAGTCTAGACAAAGTTGGAGAGTGTGTCTGTGTATATTTGTGTGTTTTCCATCTTACTTATGTAAGCTCCATAGACTCGAGCCATTTCCTGTTAGAGTTTGTAAGCACATGAACACAAGTACTGTTCTTGATTGTTTGCATATGTGTGCATATTTGGATGAACATACTCATACAACACTACATGCTAATGTTTCAGTGAGGTGCAGTGTATATTAGGGTTGGACTGACTGACAACCAATTGACTACGGCTGAAGAGATGATCACTGAACCTGATGCTCCTGGGCTGTGGGGAAAAATGTTTTTAGCAATTGTATAAAAATTTTAATCAGTCTGCTTTGGAAATCCATTATTCCTAAATGTCTTTAAAGAGGAACCACTCATTTTACACAAGTCCGTTTACAGGCCTTGCAAATGTGGAAAAAAGTTGTAGAAATGATCCTTTTGTAGCCCCAGAGAAAGCTGTGTGTAATCGAAAACTTACTTTGTGGTGCAACCTTTATTCTTGTACAACCTTGTTTGCAAGCCTTTGTAAGTTTTCTGTTACAGAAGTCTAATGAATTGACTCAAGTGATGTCATCTGTGAAGCAAGTGGCTTTACGCTACGAAGCCAACTACAAAGATAACACACCAAAATTTCTGACTGAACTGTTGGTGGTTGAATGTAGGCACCAAGTTTTGACAAAGAAGAATGTGTGGAATAAAAAGACAATACCTCTGGGTTCTGCCTTTTCTAAAAACTGTCCACTCTGAGTCTGTGCTATAGAAATCCAGTGCTAAATCCGTGGACTCTAACATTTAGAAACATATCATCATCAAAATCATTTATAATAGCTCAGTGTGTTTCCTGTTTGTCATTACTTGTGTACGTCATAACAAGGGGTTAAATGAAACATGATGAAAGACCTAGAGCCACTTCTTGATTTTATTTAGTCTTTAGATTGACAGATGAGGGGTGGTAGTGCACTGTGGCTACTGGCATGTCTCCCCACTGCCGTCTTGTTGGTGTCCAACCCTAGTTTGTATACGGTATGTGTGTATGTACCTCTTCAGTCATCTCCTTTGACTGCTCCTCCACCTGCTGGATGACCTCGTAGCGAGTGCAACGATAGTAGCCTCCTGTTGATGAGCTGTGCTTTTTCCACTCCTCCAGACAGATCCAGCAGAAGTCATACTTACACTAGAGGGACAGAATGGAAATATTAAACTTAAATCTGCTCTGATCAGCTGTCACATCAAAAACTGGATAGCCAAATGCTCATGTTAGTCCAGCTATACTGGGGTAAGTTACATTTTAGGACATCTTAAAAATAAATTAAAAAAACCCACTGCATACTGTTGTGAAATGACAGTTAAAATCATCTCTCTCCACACACATGCATGCACGCAGTTGGTTTTTCTTTATTTTCAACTGATTATGCCTGACAAAATAACTCAGCTAAAGTGGTGTAACTAGTAATATTGTCAAGCATGGACCGATAATGATATGAAAGCTGAAAAGATTCTGAAAAGATCAGCAAGTCTAACTAAAGTAGAAACAACAACTTTGGAAATTAGAGAAAAGAAAGAAGCACGTTCACTGAAGAGGTGAGTTTGAGCACTGCTCCACGCAAACAAGTCACTCCAGCAGGGGTTGGTGTTGGGGTGGAGGGGGGAGCCAGACAGCCTTCATTTTCCCGGAAGATCATACTCGGTGGCAGACAAAATTACACAGCGAAAGCAAGACTTATAGGGATCCAATCTACACACAGATGGTGTCATTATTCTACAGCCATTACACTGTGCAAGCAACATTTACTTCATAACAATAGGTTAAAGCTTAAAAAATCTGTCAGAAAATCAGTTTAATTATAATTAAGGATCTCTTTAAAAGTATACTATGCAAGATTTCCCAAAAATAACAATGTATAGAAGTAATTAATCTCAGTCATCACTTATGACGAGGGGTGTCACGATTCTCCAAACCCACTATTCGATTTCATCTTTTTTTTTTCAGCACTGACCGCAACAACAAATGGACCGCAACTCAGCGTTCAATAGGTGTATTAAGCAATATGGTGTGTATGTGGGAGTGTGAAAGACTTCTCAAAGTTCAGTCCACTCAGTAAAGAATCTTTTTGTTCTCCCCACAACCTCATAACAGTTCAATTCCAATCCAGTTCACAACCATTAAAAGAAAGACAACTCAAAAGTCTGCTCCAGGTTTCAATGTGGGTCTACACAAAATAATCAAATCAGGAAATGGAAATAGCTGCGTCTCTATTCGTAGTTCAGTAACAGTGATTATTTACAGCACACCGGGTAGCCACAGTACCGTTGATCAGTCAGTCAGTTAGGAGTCAGAGTCGGTGCTCTGCCAAGACCAGCAACTCCTGAAAAAACTCAGACTGGGAAAAAACAAAGCCACCGGATTATTCCTCCTCCTGACAGACTCCAGAGACAAGGCTTATATTTTACAAGTTGGCAGCTTGTAAACTACACTGTGTCCTCTTTGAAGTGGTATTTTTCTCTTCTGACACATGCTGGACCAAGTAGGCAGGGGTGGAGGAAAAAAATAAAATAATGGAGGTATCACTGGAAGTGATTTTAATCAATTTTCATTTTAGAATCAAAATCCTGACACCCCTACTTATGGCACACTCATGGTGAAGTATTTATCTGCAGAGACCCTGCCCTCTGCCTGTATCTTGGGGGTAAATGAGAATAAATGTAAACATGGGATTGGCTTTAAACCTAGCACTCAAGGTCTACCTGTCTCTGATTCATCTCAATCTTCTTACCATCACCTCTTATTGAAAGAAAGCCACAGGTAGTTGTTTGAACCTTGCGGTGAATCCTTGTCGCCTGCTGCCACTAGAAGGCACTCAGACGACATTTGAGTTCAGCAAGTCCCACTGGGTATTGTAGAACAACAAAACTCTACAGCCACTCCAATTCACAGCCTATTTGGGTCTAAGTGATTTCTCTCCCTGTGCCACAAATACTTCTGTGGGTGACAAGTTAGCCCGGCCAACACTAAACCCTAAAGGCTAAGACCTCAGTTGTCCTGAAAACACCATGCTTACATGACACTTCAGAAAAATCAATACAAAATGAAAGAGTGGAAAGGAGGCTGAATGGAAGGACAGAGAGACATGAAAAGACAGCGTGTGAAATGGAGAGACTTAGGATAAAAAAGTGTGAAGCCAGACCGGAGGGAAGGAAATGGCAGTGAAAAGACAAAGAAACGTTCCTTGGCAACACTAAGTCCCGTGTTTCCAAGCAACAGGGGTAAAGCCATTTCTTACCAGGTAATAACAGGTCAAGAAGCTGAGCCCTCTGTGGCCTCTCAGCTTGTGAAAGCTGCTCTATTCCTCCCAAACTAATCACAATCTCTAGTCAGCCTCTTTAACCAGGATGAAGACAGTGAGAGCGCTGTCACAGACGAGGAGCCCGGCTGTGTGACTGCGCCTGTGCTCCTCTCACAGTCTGCCCTCCAGCGACAGGAGTAGCAACACTAAGACTGTCAAGCAACACGACTCTATGTGATTATCTGTCTCACATTGTCCCTCCAACACTGACTGTCTCAATCACCTCCATATTACTCTCTTGTCCATCTCAGCTGCAGACTAACTGCAGGACCAATTGGCCATTTGGTGGGTTGTTCATGAGCATGACAGTATCATAATCTGCCACTTCTTTTATAATGATAACAACATTTGACGGACAGTAGCTTGAATGTGATTTTGAATGTGATTAGATATTTTCATCTTCACAATTGCAACATCATTACTAAAGTTAGTCAGAACAAGAAAGCATCTTATTTGTGCAAGTTTAGAGAATATTGTTATCAGCAATTTAATGCAACAACTGGCTCCAAGGTGTAAATTCTAACTGGACAGACTGTTGTAAAAATAACACACATCTTCTGTAATGAGCAAAGAACTGCCCAAAAGTCTTAGCTCACTATAAAGTAGATTTTTCAATGCACGTATAACACCTGTGAAGTGTTCATCCACATAGTTTTCCCAATAAGAAAACAATCTACTGAGATGAGAGTCGCCTAATTGACCATCACCTAAAAAGCCTGCCCTCCTAGTTACTGTTGCTATGCCTATCAAGCTTTTCCGTTTCCACACTACACATATGTAGTCAAAATTCACAGTAATTTTTGAATACAATGTCTGCGATTCCTCACATACGTAAGTAAAAGCAGGTTCCTTATTCCTAGCTGACGACCATGGATTTTGTGTAGCTAGCTAATGTAAGATAATGCTAACGCTTAATCTCTATGAGTTAGCTGAGAAGTCCCAGCTGACATTTCCATGTGGCACATTTTAAAACCCTGTAAAAAGGTCTTAAATATGTACTTGATGGCTGCATACATGACGGTAATGCTACGAGATGGAAGTTTAAAGCTTCATGTCCCAAGCACAACATCAGCATCCTCACAGTCATTGATCCATGTAACACATACAAGGAAGCAGCACTGTTTGTGTATCTGAACGCAGAAATGTACTTGGACAGTAAAGCCTTTTGAGACTTTTAGGTTTTACTTAATTCTTTGTATTTTTGCACAGGGTTTTAGGATATGATGAATAAGATATGAGTCTGGCCAATGTACTGGTATCAAGTGCTGTTTGGCTGGAGTTGGAGTGTGAACTTCCTTCAAGCAAAGAGCAGGACTGAGCTGCTATTGTTACTCTAAATTCTGATACAGATGCATCTTGGCTCACAAAGTGACATGTCCACAAACAGTGGATGCATCGGTCCAGAACAGGTATTTTTTTAATGTAATCTCTAAACCCACAAAATAATGTCAGAAGCTATTAACATGTTCACTGCCTTTGGACAAAACACTTAGTTAGTATGTGAAACATCCCAGCCTAACTCACCTTAGCACACTGCATGTGGTTGCAGCCCTCGTTTTTCTGGATTGGGGACTTGCAATTGGCGCAGGGTTTGGAGTTAGAGAGCAACCATAAGCAATTGGCTGCATCCTCATAAGCTTCGCTCACACCAGCCACTTCAATAGGAAGAGGAGGAGGTAAACAGAACAAATAAAGGCATAATGAGACAGAATGAGAATGGCTATTACCACAGCATCTAAACAGGCCACTGCACTGAGTGGGAAATAGTTCTGCCTGACTAATGTGTATTGCTTATATATTTTGCTAACATCTCCCAAGATGCCCCCTCCCCCCACGACACACAAACAGAATAATTGGCTATTATCAAAGCACCTCTGATGTGCCATTTGAAATGCCAAGATAAAACAGAATCTGGGGAAATCGAAGGGGAAGATAGTTCCACAACAAAATAATTGCTTTTATCTTTCAACTGTCACATCAATGGAGTGGCACTTTGGAGCGACTTGGACCATCTTAAATCATCTATTAGATTGCCCACAGTCCAATTACTGCTTCTAAACATTGCTTACTTTCAATCGGTGGGTTGTTCGTTTTAATTAATAATTTATCATCAACATGGTAGATTTTAATTGGCTTAACGCTAAACTGTTTGTAATTACTGTGGTTGAGTTTCAGGCAATTTAGCTCCAAATCAATCACTAGACTGCCACCCAAAAAAATCTGGGCAAAAAGGGCATGCAACGTCGAAACGTCTTTGTTATAACAATTTACCATCAGGTAGCTTCACGCACTTCTACTGGTACTAAGAATAAGTTAGATTCTGTCAAAAACATTTGCAAAAAAAGAAAGAAAGAGCAAATATATGCCAATACTCACATTCCTCAGGTCTCATCTCATTGACTTTCTGTAGCCACAACTTCCAAATGTCACAGTCACAGGGCTCGTGGGCCTCGCCTTGACACTCCCTGGAATATACACAGGCAGATAAAAGGTGATGTAGACGGTTGAAATTACCAATTCAAAGATCCCATTCTGTCCCTGGACTACACATAGAATTTAAAAAAAAATGAACATACTAATTACACATTGCTGTCAGAGATGCTGTCAAAACCATCAACCACCATCAAATGGCCACATCTGCCTTTCAAACAAATGCACTGTCAAGGGACCTATAAAAGTTGAACCCATGTTACATCCAGGTCCATTATGTGTCAGTTCCAATGTCATGCCAGCTGAACTCTAGAGTAAACCTGACAAGGCAGCACGATCACATAGTGAGATGTGTAGTATTGGTTGAAGTGTGGTGGAGATCGTTAGAATTGTTAAAATGGTGGGAATGGTTCCAGGGCATTCCTCAAGGCTCTGTAAGGGAAAATACAGAAGGTGGAGGACAAAACAGCATCTGGGCCATTCTGCTCTTGAGCATGCTGCCATGCTGCGGGATAACATGAGAAGTTACAAATATGTGTACACAGAAAACTAATGGATACCCATGCAAACAAAAACACATACAAACAGCATAGGTGATGGAAATTGGCATTCAAGGGCATGGACTGTGTATACTTGAAAATCTCAGAGCCAAACTGCTACCTGCAGTTGCCTTTTTCTAGAGCACCATCTTCCCACTAATGTTACACTGAAATCCGACGCTGCTCCATCCATTTATCAAGGAGACAAAGCGAGACAACATGTTGGTCAACCTGTAAGTTTATATTTCTTGTTTCATCTGTTGACTGTGTCCAAACCAATCTGGACTGTGCTGGATCTTGTTAGCCAACGTTAGCCTGAAGCTGCAGGCGAGTGGTGCAGTGGTGGGTGGAGATAGAGACGTGGACTGCTTATATCTGTGCATACTACATGACGCCAAAGGCGTAGAGTTACATCTAAAACCACCAAAAGGCATGAAGGGATATTGTTTCATCGAAAAAAAAAAACTTCTAAATATATAATTTTGATGAACAGAGATAAGGTTTTGAGAGTTTAATCAATGCCTGGAGAGGAACTTGAAAAGCTTGAGATGGGAGGACAAGCTTAGCATAAACACTGGTTATAGCCAGATCATGAGTGGTACCTGGTTTTCACCAGGAAATCTTTTTCCTTACACTCAGATTTCTTAAAGTTCTGTTTGGAAAACTCAAACTTCACACACATTTTACTCAGGAGTGGCTTCCATCTAGCCACACATTACGAGATCATCTATGTGAGTGCTGTTTTTTGGAGAGATGGTTTGTGCAGAGCTTCAGAGCTCTGTGTTGGAGAGGTCATTAGATTCTTGGTGGGCTCACTGAAAATGCCACCTCCTTCCTAGTTACTGGGTTTGACTGGACACCTGAATCTCAGTCTTGGTGACTTCAACCTTTTTTTTTCCATTTCACAGTAATAGAGCACCTGGGAACTTCAGACACACTGACCTGATGCTTTTCTGTAAGACACAATCAACGTCTATTGCAACAACAGCCTATCTGACGTTTAATCAAACCAATCAAAACACATTTTCCATTTTCAGTAATTTCCATCACTACTAAATTATAACATTTCATGTTTTGCAAAGCAAATGTCCAGATTTAAACTATACAATATATATATAATACATATAAAATCTGTATATAATATATACAGAAATGTTGACATTTTCATATATATATACAATCTGGTCCTGATTACTCACCAGCAGAAAAGGTGACCTTTGCCACAATCTACAGCAGGAGCCCGTAGGAGGGGAAAGCTAAGAGGGTCTGAGGTGGAAGTCCCAGGGCCCTGGGTATTGAGTCTCACTGCCCTTTCACAGCCTGCCTCTGGACACCAGCGGATTGCTGGATTGTTCTCCACAAAAGCCTGTCAACAGAAGGAACAAAGAAGATTAAAACTCAATCGCCACCAATCTACTGCTGAACTGGAAGCATTTTAGTTTGGGTGACTCTATTACTCGATTACTTTTTGAGTCCAGACCATCAGCCAGCCAGCTACAGGAGGTCTTAAGTGCTGCTTTATTTTGTAAGTAATTTAATTCTGACCCAAAAAAATGAAAAAAAATTGATGACACTGCTTGTGTAGCTTAAATGAGAAAATGTTTCAACGATAACTCAAAAAAAGGGGCTGCTCATTAATTTGAGATTTGTGCCTCTTAAAACTTTCAATTAAGGTGAAATATAAGTGACAAAAAGGTACTTCTGTTGAACCAAACAAAAGTAGTTTTTAAGAAGATTATTTTTGTTTTATCCAGTTCAGCTTAACTATAACGCTTACCAAGTCCAAGAATATCTCTCTACACTCTCCATGTCAGCCAAAGGACATCTATATTCAGTGACGTCTTCACATTGAAACTGAACTTCAGAAGTCATGTGTTACTATCTCTGATGGTGGCAATATGATTTCAATGTGATTAGTAGAAGGCTCACAGGTAAAATAAATCTGTTTAATGCAAATCTGTTTTTTCTTTATCTCATTACTTTGATGTCAAACTGGAGGTAGCGCTTGTCCATCTCTCGAGACACGACACTCTCAATGACCTCCACAGGCACTAGCTGGTAGCAGTCGAAGGCCGGGCAGAAGATGTTGTGGGCTTCACCCTCTTGGATCTTTAAATTGAGAAACCTGAGGAAGCGCACACGCATTGCAGACAGCGATGAAGAATACACAGAAAAACACTCAAGAGCAGAGGAAGGAAATTAGGGACAAAGTGAGCGGATCGACAGAATCCACGGGCCAAACCAAAACATGACTTACCCTTCCCAACAACCTCTGCAGAACTCATGGCCACAGGACATGTCAACAGGTTCCTCGAAGACGGAGATGGAAGACATGCAGATACCACACTGTGATACAAAAGAAAGAGACACAATCTGTCTTACAGCCACAGTACAACTAGTTTCAAGGCAGTCTTGATAATATAAAGCCTGCCATAAAAAGATAATTTTCTCATTTTCTAAGGCCCTCCCTATTATTCATGCATTATTCCATCACCCTTTGAATGAAAACACACACAGCCTTTGAATCTTGAGAACAAGCATGCTCAAAACATGACGATGGGTGACCTAATTTTTAGTATTCAATGGGATGTCAAGGCAAGGAAAACTATGCAATTTGATATGGCAGCCCTTGATTTAAGAAAAAACACTGTGTCAAAGGCCAGCCCAGGCCAAGAAGATGACCTCTCATTAGCATGTGGCTTACAGATTACTGTTCTCTCATCAGATGCATTTTTGCACATCCACAGAAATTTGAGACACAAACAGATACAAACAGGGACAAACACACACACAGGCCTTGTAACAGAGAAAGCCTGACCCAAACAAAAGACATAAAGGAGGCAGTGTACTTCAACAATGTAAGTATTGATTTGTGAAAGAGCAGAATGTGATATAATCAACTGCAACCTTTAAACGGGCCCTTGAGTAGACTGGGTCGATTGGCATAGTGCAGTCGAAGGCAAGCCTTTTCAGAGCCACGACAAAATATACTGTCAGACAAGCGCCACCTATAATTTCTCATAAAGTAATTGATAAATCAAGCCTGTCAGTTTTGACTATCATCTATCAACAGTTTAGTTCACATACCTCAACAGTCTGGATTGAAATATCCACCGCAGGACAAATCATCAGTCATCCAAAAAGATTATGTCTTCTAACAATAAACTTCTCAGACTGGCAAAAACTGTCAGATTTTCCCCACAGGTACCAAAGTCATTTCAAAAGCTTAAATGACCCTGGTCACCAAAATCAGGTGTCAAAAACACTTCAGAAATTGCTAATGCATAACTTGGATGTATAACGTGGGACGGATTTATTGAAAGGATCCATTTTACCTTCATTGACAGTCTTCTACAGAGCGTGAACAGCATAAAGGACATCTCACATTACCTGACATAATTACCATCTTGACAAATGCTCACAAAAACTGCCGAGGAAAATATCAAGCATATTTGATAATTATCAAGAAATCACAGACAAGGTCAGGCTAATGGGAGGACAAGCAGGGGGCGTGCTGACCCTCTTGCAGGAGGGGGTCAACAAGGCTCCGTAATGACCTTGTAGACGTGCAGATTTTGTAAGCACAGCTGTGGTAAATCCACCTTCCATGTGCTTTTCACAGCATGTGTCACATATCTATGACTCATGGGTGCTGTATTTGTATGTATATGGGAGAACTACAAACCATAAATCAAAACAGAATGCCACGATTTGCAAATGAACTGTGTTTACCAACAGTTTCACAAAGAGTCCATGTATTAATCTCCCTCATACAATCATGTGTTCACAAAGAGGTGAACCTCACTCCATCCTCGTACAACCGAGCCTTTCCAGGATGCCCCTTCCCAGACTTTCGTTGCTCCTGTCGCAACTTGTTTGAAACATGTTGCTGCATCAAATTCAGAATAAGCAGATACTTAGAAAAATCAATGCAGCTGATGAAGGACAACATTAAATATATTGTCTCTGGACTGTTTTCAATTGAGTATATTTAAAAAAGGATTAGCTAATGATCACATTCTGTTTTATTTCTGTTCTCCACAAAGTCCATACTTTCTTGGAATTGAAACAAATTATGATAAATTACATGGTACTTAAATTTTACTTTGCAGACAACACTTGTCCCTGTTTATGTTAGCTGTAGAGTGAAAACAATCGTCAGCTACAGTGACACTTCTGTATGTGCTGTAGCCTTGCATAAACATTACTTAGACAGTTCAGCATGCACCCTATGAGCTGAAAATTCAGCATGTCATCAGGGGAGCAGTGTGACATTTCCACACCGAAAAAAAAAAAAAACAAATGTAGAAGCATCTATAGTTTGATCATTAGCTCCCTCATGATTTACACAGAAGCAGAAGGTTGCTGTGAAACGTTCTTTCTACCTGTTTTGACAGTCTCACCCATTGGCCTATTGACAGTTGAAATTCACACACTAATAAGAAAGTATTTTAGAGAGTTTGCTTACACTAAAATTAATTAATTAATTAACGACTTGTTCATAAAGTGAGTTGAGTTTATGTTTGTGGGGCAGACCACTGGCATGAATACTAATGCTTGTTAGTAATATAATGCTGGAAATAATGCAACATTACACAGAAAGACAGGTGTGGCCGTGAAAATTTAAAGAATTCAGCGGAATCACTTCAGGACATCTGTGGCACCGTAGGGACTCGATTTAAATAAACATTGGTGCACAGTTTTTATGGGTACACTGTCACTAACTATTAGTCTGTGCTCTTCAATGCTAGCTTTAGCTGTAGCAGCTTCTTGGCCAGGAAAACATGCAGATCCCTGGGGCTACTCATCCTGAGGTTTAATTTCATCTGATGGCTCTTCTGAAGTAGAGTTAAATGATAGACTTCACTGAAAAGATGCTCTCATCTACCGCATCCGCATCTGCAATTTAAAGTTTTCTTCCGACTTTTTAAACTAAAATTTATGAAAACTTACAAGTTTGGAGGCAACTGTCTAACTTTTTGGTCAAACCTGACCTCCCACCACTTCAATGTGACTTGTGGGGCTGAGCACTAATTTGGCTTGTAAGACCAGCTTAGTCTTTTTCTCCTCCTCTTTTTCTGTTAATTCAACAAACATTGGTGAAAGGGAATCAAAAGACGTCTCTCACCAGAGAAGACTCCTCATCAGCAGGCATGAGGCTGATTTGGTCAGGGGATGTGATGGAGGAGCGGGTGGTGCGTGGTGTACGGGGCGAGGGCAAGGTGTCCCAGGCATTGCAACCGCTTGGAGGCGGGTTGGGCATTTGTACCCCTGAGCGTTGGCAGCATTCCTCTGCATTGGTCATCCAGGCCTCTAAGAGCTTCTCTCTGTCCCAATCTGATGCCAAAAAGTGAAGACATACTTAAATAGAAAGAAAAGCGAACACATGAAACCAGACAGAGGAGAATAACAGAAGCACATAAATAATAAACCTAATAGCTTTGTTTTGAGCAGATGCCATGAGGTATGATGAAAGTGTCCCTGTTAAAATTAAGCAGGGAGAGGGAAAAGTGGATTTTATCATTGTAAGAGAAGTGCAGAACATAATAAAATGCCAGTTGTAATACATGTTGGGACCTAAAATTTGAATAGTATAAACCATGTGATAAGCTAACAGATGAGGCCAAGTCACAGTAAGCGTGTACAAGTACTCTGATCCAGAATCACCGAGTTGATCACAACAGCATAAGAAACAAAAACATAGTGTACTGTGTGATAATATCTCATAAATCTTCACAAATGTAGGCCTTAAGCAGGCATGGATAAACACCAAGGACAACAGATAGAATTTCCATTCAGCCGGGTTTGTTCATCCACACAACATGTATTCACATAAATACACTTTTTTCAGCCCATCCTGTCTTATATTTGAAAGAATTGGTAAGCACATAGCTGAGTCCACCAAAGCCCACACAAATCCCACTACTGTGGCAACACTACCACCTAAGCTTTTCAAACAGCCAACAGCGTAGACCTACTGCCATCTGCTTTTCTGTTTTAGAATAGCTGTTCAATCTCACATTAACAAGAGCAGGGTTTGAGAGCTTTTCAGTACAAATATTGAACGACTTTTGGACTGTGCCTGCATCCAGATTTTCTCTGAAGAAAAAATCCCCTCCTAAAATAAGGAACATGACCCGGTCAACTGTGCAATTAGGCCATTATCAGCCTCCAGACACTTCTCACCACCAATCAAATGCCTCGGACTCTAAATGGCCTCGTTTAGATAATGAATATTACAACAATTCCCCCATCTCCATTCAATTAAAACTCATCAATGAATATGACCCTATCTTCATGCTTTTGGACATTAAAAGGAGCCTGAAATTAAAAGTCTTCACATTTGGTCTTAAATATCAAAAATTAGCTGGGAAGTACAAATTGTCAGCGGCACAGGCAGATTGACAGGCTGGCAGCTCAACAGAAAAGCACCAAGAATTGTGATAAGAAAACTGGAAAAGTTTCAAATGGAAATATAAATGTCAGGAAGTGTGGAAATGAGTGAAAGTTTTCACAAGAAATTAATGAGACATATATCCCAAAAACCCTCTACCAGGAGATTAACAAAAATCCTGAAACGCTCCATCCCTATAAAACCGACAGACAGCATTCCCATGATAGAGGTGAATAAATATAGTAAGAATCTGGGGTCACTCTCTCCCCTCTAAGCTCTCAAAAGTATGTCTAATATGTAGCACACACGGCTCAACTGCCAGCCACTCAGCCCACTGAATTAGTGAATGGGGTTATTTTAAGACGGAAAATCAACCCCAAACTGTTACACATTTTTGAAGTCCTCTACTAACGCAACTAAGCCACGCTAAATTAAAGGGGGGTAATGGTTTTCAAAGGCTTCAAATCAAATAACGCTGTTTAAAAACATTTGAAGTTTTTCATGTGTCTTAGCGAGGTTGAGTGAAGCTAGTTTGAGAACTGGTGCCTTAAGGCCACTAATCAAATCAACACTGTGACACTGTTACTCAGTACTTGGCCAAACCGACATTACAGGGGCATCAGTGTAGTCATTCAGGGCAACTGACTGATGTCTGAGGGCATGCAGAATGTGGTAAAATGAAATTCCTTCACTCACCTCAGCTTGAAAGGCTTTCACTGGTTTAGCCTATTGGTAACAAATGTCTCTTGGATGCATGTATGAAAGATCACTGTGATGGCTTGAGACTGACTGGACCCAATCATAAGTACTGTATTTCAAATCAGCTGAACTGTGGATGTCTACATAATGTTCATTTGTAAATCTGAATGTATTACACTCATGTTCTTAATAAGGCTTGTAAATCGGCTTTTAATTCATAGCTACCATTGCTTCACACATCAATAGATTTAATAAGGTAAGTAAAATTTGACCCTCCAGACTATAATCTCATTGTCTATTCCTCCTGGCATTAAATCCACACTGCAAAGTCACACTATTTGCTTGAAAGGTTTCAGACATAGTGCTTTGCTTTGCTAGCATTTTACATTACTTATCAACATTATTGGTAGTATGACATTGCTTATTTGTGAAGGATACCTACCATCTATTTAGAAATATAAGTTAACAAGTAATGCTAGCAAGTAATTTTAGCAATGCTACAGTACATAAAGTAGCATACAGTCTTATAAAATAAACAAAAAGTGCAAATGTGTAAGATACAACTCTTTCCCCGTCGTAATGCAAACATATACTTGCAACAGCAATATGGCAGCCTTTGTATTAATCACATATTAATGCATGGTTCAGCGTTTTTGTGGACTTGCTTTCAGCTGCATGAAACATCAGAGCCTGTGTTGTGGACAATGTTACTTTCAGTAACTAGCAAGTGTGTTCGTACCCTAATTTGTGCTCCAGTGTTTCCTCACATATTTGGTGGAAAAGACAAGCCTACTGAAATAGCATTTAAAGCATGTGACAATGACACTCTCCACTGAGAGCAACACAAGTGAAATTCTTTCAGATAACAAAGACTTGCCTCTTCTGACTTCAAGGAAATCACTGGAGTGTAGCATGGAGCTTATGTGAGATATGGCCTCTCTAATCCTAACACAAATAAAATCTAAGACACATTTTTTAATAAATGTTTTCTTTACAAGTAAACATCTTGAAGAGGGCAAGCTCTTTGTGGAAACATGAGGTACAAAGGAAGAAATGCTTCATGATTTTTAAGCATATCTGTTTAAAAATTTGGGTGTAGCCTTCAATTTTAATATTCAGTGCCTTCTTTTTTTCATTTAATCTTTTTGGCCTTTATTATTATTATAGTGACTGTGTACATGCACAAAGGAAACATGGTGAGACAGAAAAGATATGACACACCAATGGTCTCTGGCCACAATCAGACCTGACATGCAGATGCAGCCATCAGGACACTGGCCGTGCCAAATATTTTAAGGACAAGCAGATACTCTGCATGTGTGCGGTTGTCAGTGTGTGTGTGAGTTTAAGAGTACCGTGGGCACGTAGCAGCGCCTCTGCAGTGAAGAGAGGGGCCTGCAGCATGTCGGCTGTCTCAACTATCAGCATGTCCTTCAACCTCCGTAGATCCTGAGGCCTTAGGCCCTCATACAGCTAGAGAGGAGGGCAGAGGAGAGGAGAGGAAAGGAGGATAGTGACAAGAGGAGAACAAGAATGGCGGAAGGTACAGAGGCAAAAAAGAATCGGGCAGAGAAAAGTAATGAAACAGCAGTGGGAGTGACAGAGGGTGAGATGAGGGGACGAGTGGGGAGGAAAGGAATTACAGTAAAACGAAAGAAAGATTGGGCAAAGGGGAAGAAGAGAATAGAAGTATTGACAACAACTTAAATATAGACAATTGCTGCCACATGACTGAATTGGGCCCAATGAGCTCACAACACACTGACGATGATGGGAGTCACATGCCTCACGCCAGACTATTTTGTATGTGTGTTTGTTTGTGTCTAACCAAAGCATCTGCAATGTGACGTGCTGGGCTAGCCAGCAGAATTCCAGCTAAATATTTAACACTGGGCTACAGACAAATAGTGTCTGGTTCCAAGAGGACCTCGATGACTGAAAAAAAGTTTCAATTCTTACAAAATACGTCTTCTTTGTTCATTTCTTATGGACCATAAATCATGGGGTTATTCATTAAAACATTACATTAAAAGAATACAGGTGGAGTTTTGAATGGTAGGTCTTATTCAGTAGCAATATTACACCACTGACAAAGTAAGTGTTATAACACAACCCCTGTGTGGGCTTGGCTAGGTGAAAGTATCTAGAGCAGCTTACTGGAAAGAGTTTCATATGAAATAACAATGACATCAATTGTTAATGGCTTCATTAGGTTTTTAACAGTTTGGTAGGGACTTTGTAGGAGTTTGGTATTGGTAATGGAAGTGACACCAGTTGAGGTTGACAAGCTGAAAGCTGTACACCCTCTGCGCCTCAGTGTGTTATTCTGTACCTCTCTTCTGTCGAGGGCTGCGTACTCTGCCTCTATACCCTCAGCCTCGGGGGCAAGAGAGAAGACCATCTGCGACTCCAGGCACAGAGCCAACTCCTTGTGGTGCTGCTTCTCTGCACAGTCACATGGAGTCTCGCGGTTTTCGTTCTCTGCAAACAGGTCCCCTTCTCTCTGAACCAGGAGCTGAGCAAGTGAGAACAAGAGGAAAATCTGGCTTTGAAGAGTGGGGCAGAGGGGCACACGGAGGCATACGCAGGGACGTTTACGAAAGCTCAATGTCAAAAACAGCAACAACAACAACAACAGTGGAGTGCCACTAACTCTATAATAGGAGTTGATGAAAATGCTGTACAATTATGGCAGACATGCTAATCCCCATTACTTTTAAATACACTGTGATTGTCATTATTACTAACAATTTCGTTTAGTTTTAGAGCCCATAAATGGATTTAACTTGTGCATCTGAACATAAATGTTCACTTTTAGAGGTGCAGCATTTCTGAAAAGTAACAACAGAGAACCTTTTTTGATTGCTGTTGTGGTACTGCTGAGCACAAAAAATGAAATAAGGGCTTTTTCACAATGGCTGAGCCACTTAAAGAAAATTGAATAAATTGTTCTCTGTATGAATATGTAATTTCAGCTTCCAAAACACTTGTTCAATTAATTCTTTTCCACTTTGCTTTTTGCTACATTTTCCATGTTGGGTTTCTCTCTATCACAACAGACTTGCATGCATTTTTAATTTGACATTTAGTTTTGCACATGGTGCAAATTGTATTATCGGGGGAAATTAAAATTAAAGGAAAAAGTTCAGCAACACAAAATTACACAATTAGTAATCATGGGAATGCATGACAGAATGCAATGATACAATGCATTGCATTTTGATTATCTACAGTTGTTCACATTGTGCACGACATCCTTCATCATGGGGATTACAGAGTTCCTCAGGGATTTTTTCTCAAAACTCACAAGGGAGTGGTTTGATCAAACTTACCATAATGGATGTGATCATGCAAGTTATTGCTCCTTACACAGGGTCATGATTGGATCTAACACAAGGCCACACACCAACAACTATTCTACAGATATCCATAGTACAATATAGTACGTTCTAATTACTGTTAACCTCAGGGATACTGTGGCCCCTTTTATCTGCCTCCCTGCTATCCCTGTCCTAGTGACACTCTTCAGTTTCAAATTCAGCTATGGAAGCTTTGATCTACATCTAAAATGTCATACTTGAGAATATTTTACATTAGCCTGCACTGAAATTGATCCACAGGATTTTGGAATCTCACCTCAACACAAGTCTTCATGCCTGAGGCAGCAGCATAGTGCAGGCAGGTGTTTTTCTTGTTGTCAGTGGCATTGATATCAGCACGTTCATACTCTCCATGGTCCAGCTTCGCTCCCGTCCATGTGAGGATGATTTGCAGACACTCTGCCCGACGCTGTCGGTCTTCATATGGCCGTGAGATCCGGGGCTGAAGTGCCCCCTCTGAGGTCAGGATCTGGGGCCCCATGCAGAGAAGGTGCAGAGATGTCTCATTGTGCACATTACGCTTGTTGGGATTCCCATCTTTGCTTAGGAGAAAAGACCTAAAAGAACATGACAGGGACAAGAATAACAGTTGATATCAAACATTTGCTCATTGGCCCAGAAATGTCTTTGTGTGCTAATACCTGAGGAGAGCCAAAACATTTTAGTTTACTTTTTATTTCAGCTTTGATAAACAAAGTAACCTACAAGGATTCACAATTATTAGTCTATATTAATCTGTTTTTCTAAGCCTATTTGGGGGGCATAATGGGCTTTTTACAACATAGTAAATGCCATGAAAGCCTGTTTATCTACAGCCAAACCAGAAATGGCGGAAATAGTAATATTTCTGTTATGCATAACTGATTTGAGGTTCAGTGTAACTAAACCATTTCAAATGAAGCACATCACAATATTTGAAACGAAGAACAAAGATACAGAATCCCACAGAAGAGATCTATGTGGAAATGCACATTGCACCTCAGGTAAATTATTATCCAAATCAGTTAATCAGTCTGAGTCTCAGAATTTCAGTGCTTCACGTGGAAATTGGAAACATCCGGATCAAATCTATCCAGTCATGTATTTTGCAGACACTTTGCCTTTTAACTTGATAACATTTTACAACCCTCCCGAGTAATTTTTCCAAGTCAGGTAGGAATGCAAACTTGAGCAAGCACCCTCTCAGCACAGAAAGGAAAGGGCCTGAGAGGAGTAAAGACAAACACATGCAAGGTTGGTAGCTTGTGGATGGGAAGCTCTTGGAGCCCAATCCTATTCCATCCCAGCATGTTGCATTCCTGAGAGCTGCTAGCAGATGGCTATGTGGAGAGACAGATGGGACAGAGACATATAGAGACAAACATGAAAAATTTGCTGTTATGATGCAGCAACACAGTACTAGATGGGACCAACTGATCAGCAACAGAGTGCTAAAAAATAAAAGAAATGCTCAAAGGACACTTGATGTCCACATAAGAAATATGAATAATAATTGAATTAACTAATAAACTGCAGCACATCAAAAAGCTAGAGCAAAACAAATCCGTCCCTCATCTACCAATCTTTATGTTCACTTTAATCCCAGTGACAGCAGCCAGGCCAGAAAAATGCAACTCTGTACTCTGTACATTCTGTCTGCTTGCTTCCTTGTTTGTTTGATTTTCATCGGAGCCATATCCTGACCTGAGTAGGCGTGTCATGGCATGCCGGGCAGCATAGTGCAGTGGAGTGTTGTGCTGGTAGGACTCTCCATAAGTAGAGTTGGGATCCAGAGCCTCCTTGAACTGCTGGTTGCTTTCATACAGTTGGCAGGCCAGTACCTCATCCCCATTGATAAGAGCCTTACGGAACTTGGTCGCTGTGTTCCCCATCTCTTCCCGTAACGTAAGTTCGAGCTCTGACTGAAACAGCAGCCTTTTAAGTCGTCTTCAATCTGCTCAAATCCAACAGGCCAGCATGCTGAATGTCCTAAAGAAAAGAAAGCAGGAGTTAAATTCCTTTATGGCTGTGTCCAAGACCAACAAGGCCTTGTTAACTAAAAAGTGCTGACTGAGCTCGTGTGTCATTAAAAAAACTCAAGCCGACCTTCCCAATAAGCCAAACATATTGTCACCACGGTTTCAAAAAAAAAAAAAAGCTGTCCTGTGTCTTAGTCTGTCTGAGTATTAATCGCTTCCACTCCTGAATCACAAGGACGAGAGTTGTATCTCCAAAGCTGCTCAGGCTGCTCTGCCGCAAGCCCCAGTGTCAGCATCACCACTGCACTGTAAACAGCTCCCTGTGTTTATTTCTGTTTTTTTTTTTTTTTTTTTGAATAACTAAACATAGTGCCAACAAAGCTCAAACAGAGAGAAGGACAAGACTTCCTCTGGCATCACCAGGAGCTTCCGCCATTCTGTGCCAACGTTGCCCATCCCACTGAGGCTAGGAGTCATTGTGAAGCAAGATAGCCTCAACTCAAGAGGAACATGCAGCGAGTCAGCATTTCACTTCCACCCGAGCACCATATGGTCATGACTGTTTGGGCAATGTGATGCTTTTATGTATTTTTGGTCAGCTACAGCACAAATCAGCAGAACACAAAATCATCTCCCTTAGCACAATATACTCTACACCATGACACTAAGATGTATTCATACTGACTTCTCACCGCCATTGGCAAGTTATGTACACAATACAAGGAAACAATGCTCCCTGAAAACCTTTCAAGTGCGCCGTATGTACTGAATGCCGAACTCTCCACAGATTAGTATGTATGACACTGAAATTGGTAACCAAATTTTGATATACCATTTGCAGCACTGCTGACAATTTTCCAGGACAAAGTATTACTCGCTGTAATTTAGGAAATTTTCAACATCATACTCAAACAGCATGACTAGGAAAAACTAAACAAACATACACATTCATAATAATATAATAAACTTCCTTTACATAGCACTTTCCTTCACAATGTGACAGAGTGCGTTCCAAAAAAAAATAAACAAAAAGAACAGATACATGCACACAGTGAGACTGATGCGGTAACTTCAGATGTTTAGTGCTACTGAAGTAGTTGGTATAGTTGCCAGTTTATTAGGTACACCTAGCTAAAACTAATGTCTATTACAACAATAAAAATCAAGAAATAAGTCTTACCTTCGTGAAGGTTGTGCTGCTCTGTTTCTGTTGAAAACAGAAGAGGTGTGGATTCAACCTTAGCTTGTACCTAATAAACTGGCAACTGGGTATACATCTTCAGTAAAGTTATGAGATGCTTACATGAAACAATCAAGTACAGAAGCAGATGCCCATTTTAAAATATAATTTAGTTTTAAAATAGGACCATAATGTCGTCTTGTTTGAACTTCTTGAGAAGATGTGTGAGGGAGACCCTGCATTGTGGGACGGAGGTTAAGTGGGACAGAGGCTGGACCAGAGAGGGATGGTACATGGACTCCTCATCTCTGTAACAGACTTGTAATAGTTTATCTAGCATCCATGATCTATCATGTGTTCTTAATTTGGCCAACCTAAACAACTTTATACTCTAACCTAAATGTGAATCAAATGTGTTTATCCATTGTCAATATTGAGATGGGGCACAGTCTCCAGTCACCCTCACAATACGAGCCATACATTCAAATACCATTAACACGTTACACACACACCACTAACAAAATAAAGACTTAACACTGAAGCCAGGTGACACAAGTGAACCTGTCTGGCATCACTAAATCTGTGTCAAGCCGTGTCAGGACAGACACCCTCATAACCACACACAGTGAGGATTAAAGACAAACACACTATGTCCCACCTTGGTGCGCACTTGCAAACACCTTATCTTGGGTTATATAATCTCTTGGTTCGAAACACATATTACTGATAAGGCTTCTCTCCAAATGTATGACTGTGTAACCTATCTGAAAATAGTTAACGACACTTAACGACAGCGCCAACCAACATCTAACTATAGCTATCAAACAGTAGCGGCTAATTATATAAAGACGTAAGTTTGTGTGCATGGCTTGCCACTTGTCACTGAACTCCTCCATGCAGGCCTTTACCCATGCTGTGTGGTGTTTACCGTTTTCGCTAACCTAGCTCGCGAGTGTGTTGTGCTGTATTAATGAGCAGTCCCCGAAAACACTTTGTCACATTTCTGCTTCATGAAAACATTCGCCAGCCAACTGACCTTAGATAACGTGAAGTGCACACCATTCCGTTTATCGAAAGGGCTTGGGCTAACCACAACACACAACACTGCTTGCTAGCTGTATGTTATTCAAAAACATAAAAACATCATGACGCTACCATCTGCGTTGGCTAACGTCAGCGCATACGCTAGCGGGTCAGCTAGCGAGCTAACCGCGCTGCTAGCCAACTTAGCTAGCACAGTTGATAAAGTGGCAGTAAACAGTGAGTAACAAGTATTTCGACTTACACAGATTGTGCGTCCCGCTGTTGCAGACCTGATCTTGTGAACCGACTGTCAGTCGCTAGCGCAGTAAACACAGGCTTTTCTTGATAAGTAATCCATGAATAACGTGTGCCCAGAGAATTGATGTTGTTCCTGTCAACTCTCCGTTGACTCTGCAGCCTGCTAGAAGAGTTGCCAGGTTCGAGCACAACCCCCAAAATAGACGGAGAAGGGTATGGCTTATAGTTCAAACGGTGACAGTGTGTGTGTGTGTGTGTGTGTGTGTGTGTGTGTGTGTGTGTGTGTGTCCACAGATTGGACATACTGCAATGAAACAATGAAACACACCGTTAATTAAGTTTTAAATCCTAACTTTGCAATATAAACAAATTTTGTGGAAAACCTTTAGACCGATGACATGCAATGACCATGTTTTTTTTTTTTTTTTTTTTTGGAAGGCCATTTTATCCTGGTCTTTGTGGTGCAATACGGCTATATGAAGGACATATCAGCCTATCCTCTTCAACGTGTGTCAAATCTACAGGTTTTTATGGACAGAAAAGAAATGGGATTCTTTTAAATAAAGAAAAAATACAAATAGATAAAAACTTCAAACCTTATAGTTTTCGGCTATGGTCTAATCGTTGGATAAAATGTACATTTAATTCAGTGTTATATCAGATCCACTCTAACTCAACAGGCTACTGTTGTGATGGAGTTTGTAGCTGTAGGTGCAATAAAATGCCACTAGGGTGCGACAGAGTCCACAGAAACAAATAATGCTTTTGGCTGGACATGAAATTTGTGCTTTTTATGCCTTGAACAGCTCAGTCGGAATATGACTTTAATCGCTTTTGACTTTGCATTTGTCGTACATTAAAAAATAAAAAAATAATGAAATTAGAGAGTATTAGATGAATCAGGTGAATTTAAGTGGCTTTACCTTCTGTCATGTGCAAGCTGTGGTTCTTATGTGCAGTGAACCAATCAAAATGTATATATGCATCAAACATCTTGTAATCTTTAACATGTGCATTCATATATCAAACAAATGTTTATATTAAATGTACATATTAGTCCATCATATGTAAAGTATGCTGCAGGGACAAAGGTGCCTTAACTTAAAATAAACACTCAGATACTAAATAGAACACATATGTTTTTTATTATCAAATATCTGAACATTGCAGTGACAGTATATACAGCATATTAGCCTCACATTTATGAGTGCACAAACTTCATCTCAACAGACATTCAATAAATAATCTGTAAACACATAACCTCAGTGTGAATGCAGATACAGTAATGTATGCACAATGAAACATACATAAGTTTTTTTTAATAATCAGGCAACTTAAACAAATGTTTTGGCACTTTCAAAAATCTAGACCAGAGCTATGTAAACGTGGTGTTCCAAAAAAATAAAGTCCAGGAGGATAGATGGATTAAGTCAAAGTTTCAGGTGGCTGATGCTTGTTGTGTGACACACGGTGCTTGACTTAATGCCATTACTTGAACGCATCCTTGATATTTCCAGTGTCAGCACAGAAGGAAACAAAAGCATTTACCACCACCAAGACAAATTCTGAGTATGCACATAACAAAAAAAAAGCAAAATAATATTTCTTATTCATGGTGGCAGATGAAGAACAACCAAAATAACAAAATGAGATTGAAAACATTTCAGAGGCAGCGTTTTCAAGGGTTTGTGTAAAATGAATAGTAAGCTGCCATGCCTTTGGATGACGGGGCCTCTTTGCTGTAGGAGCTACTGTTGGTGGCAGCTGAGGCCAAGTCTTCACACTTGATATCAGTAGGTGAGTCCTCTGTGCTAGGGCCATTAAGAGACATGCGCCTTCGTTTGCAGGCTGTGGAATAAGAGTCAGCCTTGTCCAGGGACAGAACTGATGGCTGTGTCTCCGTCCAGGAAGAGATCAGGCCTGCACTGCCGTTCACCTCCTCTTCTACCTGTGGTTTAACTTTGCTTGAGTCGTCTGGGAAACCAGAAGTGGGACTAGGTCTGGGAGACCAAGGCAGGCTAGGAGTAATCTTTCTCTGGTACGTTGCTCTGGACCCCCATCCTGCAGACATGGTGGTGAAAGGAGAGTCTGGGTAGTAGCTGAGAGCGTGAGATGTTTGCATGGACAGGGATTTGATACCATAAGGGAGCAGGGAGCTTGAGTATTCTGCCTCATAGGGTGTGAGATCTATCTTGTTGCTGGTGCTAGTGCCGTTTCCCCCTTGCTGCATGGAGGTGACAAACCACCTCTGTGAAGCTCCATCTTCTGTCTGAGGTGAGAGGAGGCTGTTAGTCTGCGGCACAGCTCTCTCGCTGTTATAGAAGCGATTTTGGGGAAGGTTGTTGACAAATTGGTCCTGGAAGAAGGGCTGCATGGTGTAGCGGGTGCTAGGGACAATCTGGTGGGTACGGGGAGAGTCAGTTGGTGATGGGGTGAGGCGGTCATGTTCTGGAGCTGTGTACATCCTGAAAAAATATATGTATTTATGAACTTGAGGTTAAATGTTTTCTCACATGGTGTGAAAATGTCTTTCAACATGAGTTTACACATGCACAAGACAGCAGACCTTGAGTTGATCCAATGATACATATCATTTGATGGATTCTTGCATTATGAAAATCTGATATTTGTTCTAAACGTGTAACTGGTGATCAATGCATGGCAAAGAAGTAAAATACTCACGAATCATAATTATCTCTGAATCCCTTGGCAAAAGGGTTGTGATCAATTTTCAGCTGTGTGATCTAAAACAAAGCAAAATGGAAGAATAAGCTACACATTAATATGTGAAGATATAGAGAGAACAAATGTAAAGAAGCATCATGCAGGTACATGTCTATTAACCACATGCATGTCAGACTGTACAGGAAAATAGCACATAGCAGATTAACATTTTAAAAATTGCTATTTGTGTCCATTGAATGAGTTTCAATGAATATAAATTACAAGCTGATCAAAACAAGATGTGACATGCAATTTATATCTCAGAAAGCAGGTCTGAGTATTATGGCAGCCCATAACTCAAAACCCATATCGTGGCACAGAGGAGTGGAGAGGAACGCGCCATGCTCACATCAGTGTTCTGGTAGGCAGTGACAGCTATGAACTGGGTCTCTGGAAAGGTGAAGCTCTGAGTCTTCACGTCACTGCTAATGTCCTCCACCCCGTCCTCCGTCACCTCCACGATGTGCAGCCTTGGCTGGTACTTGTGCAGCGATTGCAGGACAATCATCTGCAGAAATAAATCAGGCAGGAAATGTTCAGATTAAATTACCAAATTTTTTTCCACTTTTCTAAACAGGTGGAATTTGCGCCAAATGATTATTTGGTTCGGCCTCATGGCGCAAAACAACGGCGCTTTGACTTCAAGATAGTGTGCTTAATTCCATTTGATTAAAGTTTTCTTTTGGACAACTTCCGTTCACACATTAACAAAATTCATTAATTGATTAAGATGAAGAAAATTAGCCACAACTGTGCTCGTGGTTTGCGTAAAATTATTAAACTAATGGTGCGCTTGAATCTTATCTGTTACGCAGTTTATCAGAGTAACCAATAAGCAAAAAATCTATGATATTTTACTTTATATTAACAATACAGTTGTACTGAAAACAACCACAGTTCAAAGCAACGAAAATTATGTTGACATTTTAATACAATTTGTACATATCTTTGGTGAGGGTGAAAGGCGTCAGTTTATGTGTATTTATCAGTCTGGCACACCTGTGAAGTACTGTGACTGGTTCCTTTGTTGTTGGTGAGTTTCAGTTTGCTGAAGGAGATTTCTTGTCTCATCCAGTGGGCCCCCGTGTTTGGAGACTCCGGGTGGATGTAGACTTTGTTCCCTGCCCAATAAAGAAATACATCATACATCAAAGTCGCCAAATTCCGCTCATTTTAATGAGCCTGGCATTGAAAAAAAAATCAAAAGATAAATACATGAAAAGAAGCCCATATTTCATAAGAAATTATTTTATTCTGACAAATAAAAATGTCAATTACACAATCTTAATATTTTCCAATTTCAGCTATTTGCAAGGCCTAATTCTGGGTAAATTAAATTCAAACACGCAACGAAACACTAAAAATGACAAATATCCACCTGTGTCAGTACCTTGGCTGCTGTTGTCCGCCTTCCCACAGGTGACCCACTTGCCACCCTGAAATCTCCAGTGGTTGGGATCCGCCAGCACCACCTCCACGAACACGTTGTAGTGCGCTGACAGATTGAGACCAGCTATGTTAAAGCTGAGGAACGGGAACATCCGTCTGCAAGCACAAATCAAACAGCAGCAAGATAAATATGATTAACTGGAAATCTGATCTTATGCCACAGCAAGTGAAAATGACAATAACTTAGTGAAGGTAAAGTGACATCCTCTGTATCCCCTTTTCCTGTCATCTCACCTGCCCTGCTTGGTGATGATCATCTCGGTCTGGTGCCGGTTGAATTTGAGCCACAGCGGCCGGTTGCAGAGGTAGACCTGGGCCCTCATCCCCGGGCCGCCGGTGGGGAGAGATATGTTGCTCAGAGCCGACCCTGAGCCGGTGTAGGGCGAGTAGATGCAGCCGGGGCTCTGCCCGAGCTGGTAAGGCGAGCTGAAGTGACTGCGGCCAGCGGCGGAGGGGGAAAATCCCGCGGGGGGCAACACGGAGCCCAAGTGGAGAGGTGAGGGGTACCTGCCAGCGCTGGAGGGGGTGTAAACCGTGCCAGTGGGGTTATAGGGGACGAAAGAGCAGGGGTTCGGTGTTTCCGGGCTCTGTTTAGAAACACTGGGGGGAATGTAATACCGGTCAGGACCCATCCCGTGCTCTGCGTACCTGCTCCCTGCAGTCGGATCGTCCCCGTCCACAGCCGGAGACTTGCACCTCTCATCCGCTGCGTCTTTCGTAGAGGAGAAGGTGCTGCTCTCCCCTTCACTGCCGAGCATGGCTGATTGGTTTCTTTGATCCCGGATAATACTGCTTTTCCCCTGGGGTCTTCTTTCCCCTCAGAGATAGCCGAAGCACTTCTTACTCCAGGTGTGTTCCGATACAAAACTTCTTCTGTCAGAATCCACAGCAGTCTGATTTTTGGGACAGAAACAGTTGACGGTTCAGAGCATCCCAGACTGTGTCTACAGTCATCGGGCGACCTGAGTCACCAACACTTGAGAGGCCTAATGCAAATGCAAAGGTGGCAACTTGCGCGCAGACGAAAAGCCACTAAGATGGTGGAGGAAAGTCCGTCTTATCAAAGGATCTTTGATAGGATCTTTGTGGGTGTATCAGGGTGTGGCTGTGAAGTTTAGCAAACTTGAATTGATGTATTTCAGTAATTGAATTTTTTTTTTTTGAAAATTTGCTTTTTTTTCTTTCTTTCTTTCTTCCTTTTTTTTACTTTACTACTAGCAAATTATCTTCCTCTCCCCTTCTCTTTTCATCCTTGTTCTCTGTTTGAAAACCACTTTCAGGAAATCATTCCATTAAATTCAGTGCAATAAAATAAGGCACCTCTCCTTATTATTTGAGAGGCTTAAAAAAAAGATGTTGTGATTCATTCAGGTCAAAAGTTCAGAAAGGTAGAAGCATGACGGACATGTAGTCTATGCAACTGAATCAGGAGCCCAGCTGGTCAGCCATCAGAAACAAATGAGGTGAGCTGCTGACCTTAAGTGGATTTGGATGATATTGGGGGGAATCGCCTCGAGGTGAGAGCCAATTTCTTGTAAATCACATGACAAATTTGAAGTAAAGCACTGATAATTTTTTGGGTGGGGGGGTAGCTCTGTGGTGTAAAACTAGAATGAAAGTTCGCCCACGGTTCTTGAAATTCCGCCTAATTAAAACGTTTAATGTGAACCGCAGTCTGAAAACAAATAGTGCTATTTTAAACAAGGCAATCCCACGTCTTTACAATAAAAAAAAGTAAATAAATAAACCAAAACGTGAAATAGAAAGTTATTAATGCATTTGTCTTTGCAAATATTTATTTGCAGGGACAAATACACACACATTTAGTTACTTTCGAAGTAATAGAAGGGCTGCTGTTAATCCTAAATTATTATTCAGAGTTAATGAATTTGCATTCATTCAATTCTGATGCGGCTCCGTGTCCCAACGGGATTCCCGATGTGAAAAAGGGAAATAGCCAATTATTTTTCCGTTTCAAGAAACCTGTGATGTTTCTCGGATCAGACAGTCCGATGTGAGAAATGACAACAAACAAATCTATATGCTCCTGTCGAGGGAAAAAAAACCCAAACAACAAAAAATAGAAATAAATCTGTGTATATATAAATGCAGTTATTTCTCGTGGCTTAATTCCCTGTAAATATTTCCAAAGGCTTAATTTTATTGGCGAATAATGTTCAAATTTCTAATTTCTATCAGTATTAAGTCAAACAAATATTCCACACATTCAAATGCATCACATGCAAATAAAATACATTTAAGAAATGACAACTTACCAAACGCTTCTCTCTCCTGTTTCCGTTTACAAATCAAGTTCAAGACACGAGAGAGAAAAACAAAAACGAAAACAAAAACTATTTTAAAACTATCTCAGGCAACAACAGCGAGGCTGAGCCCAAACCGGTACATGACACCATGTTGCGTTTGAGGTTCAGGAGGGAGCATAAGATAAAGGCTGAGCCATGTGGAGGCGGACTGATCGGAGCGGAGAGGCGCAGCCCCGCTTTCACCGCTGCTCTCTCCTTGTGGCGGTGACGCACAGATAGCAGCCTATTACCAGATTCTCCTCTGATCTCCAGAGGAGGGGCAGGGGATCCTCAGCACCATGGCCAAGGTGCAGAGGAGAGAGGATGCTCCCCAATCCATCTGTGAATTGTTTCCATCTCATCAGCCTCACAAAGACATCACCACAATAACGTTCCCGTCAGGGCTCAGAGTGTGTCTGTGGGGGTCAACAGTGCAGTTTATGGTCATCTCATATTGTTCACCTGGATCTTTGTCAGTAAAGCAGATGTCTACAGATGAAAAACACTCCTGTTTGAACAGAAAGAGAACTGACATGCATGTTAAGATTTCTGACAGGTGGTGGAGATCTGGCGTTTGCCTCCATGTTCTTAAAACTTTGAGCACATTGACAAAAATTAGCCTCAAAAAATGCATAAAATCAACTACATGGAAGTTGGAGCCCTGGTAACTCAGAGAGATAAGAGACTCAGATATTCTGATACCTGCCTAAACAAGATCTCTGATTTCTTGACTGAGAAATGAGAACTTGGAAGGTAAATGCACCTCACTGACAATAATTCATAACATTTAAAAATAATAAACACAGTTCTTTCATTTTCAGATCAGGTCAGTGCTGATGATGAATGTTGCCAGTTAGTCACCCCAATATACATTTATTTGTCACAAAAGTACAGATGGTTCACAGATGATTTTGGCTCTGAGAGGGACTCATATCTAACCGTTTCCTCCTTGATTCTTTCTGCTAATTCAGTTCAAAGGAAATCATGTTCAGGCTCTAACTGATGCTGCATCACCGTGTTAATGGGGCACCTTTTAACAGCTTAAAGACCAGCTCTTTTCTGTAGAGACCAGCCGATACTCAGCTGCTGCCTCTGCTTGCTTGAGGAAAAGTTTGCATGATAAAGACAGTGAGAAGATTAATGAAGCAGGTTGCCACCTCTGAAATAAACACACTGTACATCAAACAAGACAAATCAGCTGTTAGGGTAAACTATTTGAACAGCAAACAGTCTAAAGCTGATACACCTCTGCAGATTGCACTGATAAACTGATTGAGTTGTTTGATTATCTCAGGAAGTCATGAATATAGAGTAAGGCTTCACAGATCTCTGGGTGCAGATGTGGTTTTGGTGCTCCTACATTTACTTTGAACTAAAAGTATTTTCCTTTGCTTGCCTGTTTCTCCTTTCCACATGATATGACAGACTTTTTATGCTGCCATACTGTGTGTGTAACATACATGTGGATGTAATAAATTACTCTCAAGAATCATTTTGCATTGGATTGAAATTCAAGCACATTAAAGTTCCTCTTCATTTAACTTTCTCTTTCTTTATTTTGCAAACTATCCATTTGACACACAAACACATATGGTCACATGCTTTGATGGTAAAACCAATGAGTCAGAAGTGAGAATATGTGGTGTCTTGAAAAGTTTCTATATAAGCTTCTATTTGTCCCACCAGTGCAGGGGTTTGCACACGCATTCACACATCAAGAACGGTAAAAGATTTGCTACATTTACCTTGCACAGAAAATCTCTGAATCCCTCCTCAGAGTTTGACACGAGAAGGCTGTTTTCACATCATCCTGCTGAAGGGGGGACGTTTTTCTTTGATCACCTTAAATCTCAGTTTGACATGGGTTAGCAAGATCTTGTGACATCACAATCGTGCGAGTCGTGGTCCAATATTACACAGTAGTGACGTGGAAACTTGAAACTGCCAGTTTTCAGTTTTAAGTTGGAGGCATGTTGTGTCATTGGCTTTTGAAATAAACCACATTTGCATAGATTCTGGATTTTCCAGTGAGGAAGATGGAGTAGACATTATTTAAGATTTTTAATGCGGTAATTTAACTTTAACTATTTGTGGACAAAACAAATGAGACAGAAATTATTATTCAAAGCAGAGCATTTTATACATCTTAAGACATGTCTGGAGGGGATTTTTTGCATTGGTCTTGTCAGTCTACCCTGCTCTTCAGTTTAGACAGGCATACACCCATTGTTTATATATGACAGCTCTGCCATGATTAAAACATACAATTCCTATGTTAAATTGGCCTGATCTCACTACCAAAAACATACAAGAAAAAAAATCCCTACTTTGCATCACATAATGCTGTGTGGTTATCATGTGTTTCTTGGGCAGCCTGTCTGTATAATGGCCTTTCTCTGTCTGTCTCTCTCTCTGTCACGCTCGATGAGCAGCTTCCCCTAGCTGTGCCTGCTTTTTGACACATCTAAAGGGCTGTTTCTGACATCTTGCCATCCTGCCGGCCACCCCTCCCACAGTGCTCTTGCCAGGCAGGAGGAAAAAGCTGGTGACCTGGCCATCGCCACCTTGCCCTAGGCCACCGCCACCCTGCTGGCAGCAGAAGGTCTGTTGGTCTGAAGCCATGCCAGGAACTCTGCCCGCCGCAGCTTGTGATGTCACGACAGACACGTTCTCGGACAAGAGTTCTGATTGGCTCTGAGGGTTGGCTTTTCTCACTTCCTGGGAAATGCCCTCTCCACAACTTACAGACATACAAATGTTATTAATTAACAATTAATAACCTTTAATTGAACGTGAGCTTAGCTTCCTACCCTCCGAGCTAATGAGCTGCCTTCACAGATCACACAGAAACCCAGACACACATTCTCCCTTTTTCTGGTGCAATTTGAACATTTGTAATTAAAATTTTTTACAACTCATCTTTTACTTCCTTTTGTTAATTAGTTACCAGTGCATACAAACTTTGTTGGTGCAAAGAATTTCTCGTCAGATCAAAACTAAACTTTCATGCTCAGATACACTTGAAGGGTTTCACATGTGACTATAAAAGTCTAGTTTTGACAGAGTACAGTGCAGACACTTGTGCTGTGAGTATGACAATGTATATTTTTACATGAAGCAAAAATGGAAACAGCAATGTACATATCATTAAGAACACACTGATAAATAATTCATAAAACAAACTGGGATCCTTATTCCATAAACTAAGACTCATCCTTGAGAGTTTTTACAGCAGAAGGGAAAGTCTTCTAATGACCCACTTCCTTGTCTCCCCCCTACGCTTACATTTATGGTTTGATCCTACATCCTGTTAAGAGTAGCAGCAGGAGCGGACCATCACATTTGGTGCTCAGCGTGGGGGCGGTTGGTGAGCTGTCATGTTCCAGCTATCCCATGGAGATACACTTCTGCCTCTCCGCGAAGATTTGGTGTTTTCTCATTTGCATTTGCTAATGAGATCCTGTTTGCATGACTTTATACTGGAAAGCTATCTCTCTGAATATCTCTCTGCAAATACAGGAGGTGGGTGAAGTGCTATTTATTTAATCTTTATTGACCAATTAGTCCCATTGAGATAAAGGATGACTTTGTCAGGCCAAGAGAGCAGCATGATGGTAATGTAATGTTGGGGACAAAGCCAATGACACATTCAAAAAACATCTTGTTAGCTACAGTAAAACTGTATTTGTGAGTGTTCTTCACATCCTTTTAGTTTTGGATTCTCAAACTTGATGTTAGGCATGAACCACACTGACATTCTGAGGTATCACCTGCATTGAGAGTCACAGTGGAGCAACAGTAGTAACAACTTTACAGTGATACTGTAAAAACTCTGATGCTTGCATCCAACAAAGGCAAAGGACAGGTTTAAGGGATCATGTGAAATTTTGTTCAAACCAAAAGTATACCGCTGATTTCGTGTGTTGTTACTGTTTGCTTTTGCTCCAAGGGAGCATACCATTTCACTGATGACCAAGTGTCTGAGCCTGCCCTCGCCACTTCACCCTGATCACAACTTCACACAAGAGATTCTTCTTCCTAAAAACTTTCCTCAGCCAAGACCCATGACTCCCACAATCACTGATCTGAAGGAAAGTTTTAGAAGTCTCCGGCCAATTAGGGCCGAGTTTACAGCACTTTCTTGTTATCACCCAATCTGTCCCATTATGAATTCCTGCCCACCAATCTGCCAGTGTCAGCAGGCCCCAAAGTCAATCACAATTCCATCTCAGGTCACAGTAATGAGCTACTGCATTGCTAAACCAAGTTGATCCACAGACACAGTGATACTGTACATTTAAAGCCATACTGCAAGTGTAAAGTGAATGGAATAGAATGATTTCAGTTTTTATATGGGAAAACCAAAAACCAAGGATTAGATTTCAGACATTGCTCCTGCCCAAAAACCAAAGGTTCAACTCTCTGGTTTGTTGGTGCAGTCCTAAATGATGCAAAATGGAAGGACTTAAAACATGGTCAAATAAGCATACCTGTCCAATATGTACGTTTTACTGTATGAAAAATCAGGCATAAAGAACTCAAAGACCTGAATTTTGAAATAAATTCACAAATATTATGTTGTGAGGCAAATGACACAGAATTCAGCTCAGCTGAACTGGACAGCCAATTTAATCGCTTCATACTACGATGTCCTTCAATACAGGTTCAGATCAACAACTCCCAGAAATGTATAATTTAGGGAAGATAACTCTTCAACAATATTGATTTCCAGCATTTATTCATCTGTACAATTGGAAAGAAGTCTCCCCACAATGTACATTAAAACATGAAGTTAATTGAAGATTACTCGTATAACACTGTAAGACAAGGTCAACCACCTCCAGCTCAGAACTGTTGAAAATCTGCAAAAGTCACAAAGCAAGAACGTGTGGTAATATGTCTGCTGGTCATTTTCATGTTTTTTAGGAGTGTCCTAATATATTTTTCTCACTGGGTAGATGTGGTAACAGACACCAGATCAATAATTTGCCCAGAGCTTGATTTTATTATCTTATTATCTACTTGCAGGGAGTAAAAAAGAAGAAAAAACAGGAAATGGCAGAGGAAAGAGTCTCTAACAATCCCCCAGTATGTAGAAATAGTTCAGGAAATTTATACTGTGGACTGATTGACTTTTTCTCTGACCTGTCACTAAAAAATGTGTCCAGAGAACTTTGTTTCCTTCTGTGCTCAGACCAACAGAATGGACTTTAGGTTATAAATAAGTGGAAGACCCCTCCCCTCTCAAAGTGCCTTTCCCTAGCATGAATCAAAGTCACGGCTCATAAGCACCTCTATGATTTCAGATTTAATAGATCCATATATTGACCCAGCAGTGATAAAGCATCAATATAATAACCAGGCAACAGCAAAAGAACAAATGCATTCTGTGTATTGTTTAGAGGAGCATCCCTCTCTCCAGTGGGGTGGAAAGAATATTTTCTGCATTACGTCCTCTCTTTGAGCCGACAGGCAGGACCCTGGGCATGTTTTTCTCATATGGGGAATGTGCTGACTGTGGTATCACATTATGATTAACAATTTAACTATGATCCCCTTCTTTCCCATTGTTATTCCACAGATGACTGAGAATAAGAGCGAAATGCCAGCGACGGCACGCAGGCTTCATTAGATTCATTGATCGATTTATTGTTTTCCATGGTTGTAATCACTTCCCCCAAGGTAATTTGTAAGCTCTTTATGGTTCAGAGGTATAAGCCTGAGAGTTAATTAATCGGCTTTGTTTAGAAGTTTGGAAGTAGAAATGCCCATCTCAGTTGGTGACTGTAGGAAGGCAATAGTCAATGTGACTTAGAATCCCTTGTTTGCCACTACGAAAGATCAAAAGTAAGCAGGTAAACAGACAAAATTATGTCTGGATGATTTGTAGATATTTCACGTCTTTACTCTGTTAATTTTCTTCTTGTCAGATGCAAATGCAATTTAGGATTTTGTCAAGTTTCAGGGAGCTCAGACCTCAATATCTTGGTAAAAAGCGACAAATCCGGCATTAAAAGTTATCATTCAATTAAAAGATCCTGCGAGTGCTTACCAAAAACAAAGAATCCAGCCCTACACATGCACTTTTAACACCAAAGCAGTGGAAATTGTAAATGAAACTGACACGTTGGGATGAGGCAATTAAAACCTCTGTAATATTTTACATTAATTACAACTAAAAGCATATTTTACAGTGTGCTCTCACTCCTGGACTGATCTGGTGCTTTTATTCTTGTGTTAGCCACTTTATCAAAAAAAATAAAAGATAAAAAATAAAAAGGCATTGCTCCTCTCAAAAGTAAAGTATTACCACCCCAGAATTTGGGAATACTATTTTTATGTTCTGACCCAAATTTTTGCTCTTGGCAGAAGAGACACACTCGCTCCCCCTCACCCACAAAACCTCCGATATTGTCTGGCCTTTGTCAGTCTTAATTGAAGTCCCGGCTCGCTTTAATTGGCTTTTCAACAGTATGTGAATGGGGACTGCTGTTTATGGGTTAAGTGCATCTTAATCAGAGCTTTAATCCAGTCATTAACAGAGAAACATGAGGTGTTGAGAGGAGTGGAGAGAGGTTGATAATTGAGAGCCTGCTTCCTTGCTCCCTGTGCTGTGTGTGTGTGTGTGTGTGTGTGTGTGTGTGTGTGCGTGCGTGTGTGTGTGTGTGTGTGTGTGTGTGTGTGTGTGTGCTTACTTTAGGAGTGCTAGGAGTTATGCAAGAAAAACTAGCAAGACAGATATGAAGTAGAAAACCCTTCCAAAATGTCAGAGAAATGTTTCACAGTACATGTAAGGACAGAAATGTTTGCTTTTCATATTTTCCTTTACCCTGACACTTCGCCTATGATTATACTGTGGTTTTACACTCAGTAGAACAAAAATGCAAAGGTCTTTCAAGGTGAATTAATTTGCCACAGTACTTTCACATCAAAATAAAAATCGCTGGAGAAAACATTTCAAAAATCAATCTTCTTTATTTCAGACCATAAACTTGTATTCTGATGAAAATATATACCACTACTGATAGTATAAAATAGATTGTTATTGTCTACAAACCACAGCTCCTCCATACCCACTCTGTTCCTCCCTATTGCTCAGCTGTCACATTCTCACTGAGTTTTTCTCACTGTATATTTTAGCACCTATCCCCAGTGTGAGGCCTGTATTCTTCCGTACCCCCACTCCCTGTCTCACACACACACACGCACGCACACAGATGCACAGAGTTGAATCAATGAGTCTATATTTAATAAACATGCTGCTCTTAGAACGGGTCCTGATTTGCATCATCCTTTGCGAGATGTACTTTTCACCATTTTTATTGTAATTTATTATAGACATACACACACCTACTGATCCTATAAAAGCACTGTCAATTGCTCACAAATTTAGTGCTAGTCACCTTCTCAGAGAGACAAATAAAACAGGGCTAGTAGAGAGGAGGTACATAATGTGTCATGATTCTGTGTCTGTTTAACCTGCTGCCACTGTGGCCGTCTTCATCTCTTCCCTGTATGTCTGATTGCGTGCGTGGAGTCAGAGCAGAGACACACCAGCTGCACCTCCTGTCCATCATCAAGACCTCTACAGATACTCAGCCCTGCCAGCACCAGCTTCCCAGCTATCTGCCCAAGTTTCCCAGGTCTGCATTTCATATTAAATGTTTTGTTTCTACCTTATTCCCATCTCCTCGCAGTGAGCGTCCGCTCTTGGGTTCACCTGCTCCGTCCTGCCAGACAATATGGCTGTCCTCTGATTAGGGTTGGATGGTATTGCATTCAAAGTGAACCTGGTGGTGACTTTGCTTCATGAATCCTATCTCTTACTGAATTAATTTAGGTTTAACAATTGAAAGTATCAGAAGTATCATTTATCTGTGCAAATAAAGGAGTTGATTTCAACTAGAAGAGTAGTTGAAATAATCAATTAAAAATTTGTCAGAATTGGATCTTAATGAATATCAGCTTGAAGCTGGATCCAAACTACCAATATACAGGAACCTGACCGCTGTATCCACTCATGTGAACATGTGTACGCTGACATTTTAACCTATTTCTGGCTTGTGCAACACCTTGTGTATGAGTGTCGTGTGCATTTGTGTATTATTTTAAGGTGTGAAGGGCCTGATGACAAGACGAATGCTGCCGGCCCAGCTTTACCTCTCCCTAAGCTTCACCACACGTCTCTCCCTCTGAGAGTGTGAAAACATTTACAGGCCATTTACAGCAAGAGATGACACTTCCTCCCAGGTCGGCGGGTCACACACACACACACGCACGCACACACCTACACACCTACACACACACACACACACGCACACACACACACACACACACACACACACACACACACACACACACACACACACACACAGCCTAACCGACAGCAACATCTCTCTGTAATGCAGACAGAAAGGAAAGAGGAGGCAGCCCTCTCTCCTCAGTGATTCATTTTCTGAGATAAAGTGAAGAAGAGAGAAAAATGTGCCTGCATACAGTGACGCTGAGGTTTTAAGCATTGCATGCAAAAAGCAAAGATTCAGACAGCTATATCTGTAGCATGACTATACTGAAGCATACTGACTGCAGGACTGATAGAGGGAAGACATAATGGTGTCTGGACAGTGCTTTTGTACATTTAAAAGTCACAAAAGTGATTTTACTTGAGCACACACATAAGTACACTGACACACACACACACATACACACACTGATGCACATACGTTGTTACTTCTTATGTGTCATAAAAACTTCTCTTTTATCCATTAAAAAACTATCGATCTTGTGCTTTGCCTTCTCTACTTGATGGGGTTTTTTTCTGTCATAATGGAAAGTCTGCGCTGCCATTTCTTCAGCCTATTCTTCATTTGGAGTAATTATAGATGGAGAGGTAAAAGATGTTTTTTCCCCTTTCTTTTCTTTTCTCCTTCCTATCTATCTTCTTCTCCCCTGCGTGCATTCAGAGGAGCTCTTACCACTGCATTCTTATTAGGGACATGTCTGAAAGGCTCCCGCAGCATGTGGTGTCCTCTGACCGTCCGCTATGGCTGCTTTTTGTCTGCATTAACAAGCCAAGCAACCAAGGATAGCTTTTCAACAGGTACAAACTTTTCCTTTTAGATAATTAACCGCATTCAGACACTCAGTCAGTGTAGGCAATGTGGGTACAGAAGCCTAGAGAGGATCATATGCTAGAAAAAAGGACAGAGAAAGGGGAGAGAGATGGAGAAAAACTTGATCAAAAGACAAGATGTTCTCTTTGGTGTTGTTTAGTGCTAGTGGATTCTATACCAAACTCCTATTCAAATGGCATGGTCTTCATTTCTGCTCTCCTTGTTGTCCTCATCTCTGTCCTCTTCATCTTTTCATCAAGATGGACCATGTAATGAGGGAAAACTCTGGTCATTGTAGAGTGGTCAAAGGTTTGCTGCCTTAATGAATGGGAGAAACACATGAAGGGCTGAATGGTCTCCCTCGTTCCTGTTTGCTTCACTGCAAAAAGCCCCAGGATGCCTCCTGAAGAAGGCCTCCTCCATCCATTGCTGTCTCATCACTTGTTAAAGGGGGCATAAAGCGAAGGCAGAGGGGAAAAGTAATTTTCTTCTCCTGTCTCTCCATTCTTTTGGTGGGTGTCTTCCACTTTTTGCTGTGTACTTTCATAAAGCTTATAATTATCTTGGCGAGAGCCCCTCAAGTGAGAACGAATGGGGTCTTTGTACCTTTCTCTCTTCAGCCCTCTCCTGTTTCTGGGAAGAAGGATGTCATATTAACATTTGGTCTTCCCCTTTTACAGATGCAGTGAGAAAGCCAGATGTGCCTCCTCTAAAAAAAAAAAAAAACCCTTCAACAACTCAATTTTACAAGCAGAGTATTTTCTGAATCTCTGCTCAGCATATCAAAACAGACAGGAGGATAACTGGAGGAACTCATATTCCCTGTTTATTCTATACCAATTAGTGAATTGGCCCACTGAATGGTTTAATCATATTATATGTGAGATGTGCAAAACTAAAAACTGTCGTAGCTACTTTCTAACTGTATTGCCACTCATTCATTCATTCATCTTCTATGCCCCAATTATCCCTTTCGGGGTTGGGGGGGGGGCTGGAGCCTATCTGTCCACGGGCAAGAGGCAGGGTACACCCTGGACCGGTCGCCAGCCGACTGCAGGGCAACATACATACAACCATTCACGCTCACATTCACACCTAGGGACAATTTTAAGTCACCAATTAACCTAATGAGCATGTTTTTGGTCTGTGGGAGGAAGCCGGAGTGCCCGGAGAGAAACCACGCAAGCACGGGAAGAACATGCAAACTTCGCACAGAAAGGCCCCCACCCGACCCGGGGACCGAACCGGTGACCTTCTTGCTGTGTGTATTGCCACTCCTTTTTTTAAAATGTATGGAGTCTCAGAAAATCATCCACAGGACTAAAGCAACCACAAGCCGACCAGGCATGGCATTAGAAACACAGTGATATCCGAGATAACCGGTTTAGGGTTAAACCCTCCACCTCCATCATTTATGCGAACTGTACATCCGCTCACCTACCCCTCCCTCGACCCCTCTGACCTCCATCCTCAACTCTTCTGGCTGATTACTCCTAATGTAATTTTAATTAAAAACTGTGGTGTCAAAGGGTTTAGCCTGCCTGAGAAGCGGGTGCAGATTGTGGCACAGTGGCAGACCCCTTCACTTGCTTGAGAGGAAATGCATCCTGACATTGCTCGGGTGGTGCCAACACAACCAGAGCCAGTTTAAGCAAAAAGGCTTTCTGGCCCACTTAAATATCACAGTATAACTTTTTAATGGGGAAGGCTGCCGATCTCAGAAATATTTGCATTATCTTGATATTGCTAAATTTGTGTTTTACATGTTTTACCTATGTCGCCTGGTGATTTAATTTGGTACACCACTGTCATGAATGCTTATAATAAACCTTGTATTAGCTAAGATGGAGTAAGTTGTTATGATCAGAATTAAAAAAACAAAAACAAAACTCAATATCTTCCTTCTTCTGTGACACCTATCAGGTCTGGTTATAGAGCTCAGCTATGGGAGGGAAACATCAAGGCAGAGGGATTGATGATATGGCAAAAATGATTTTTGGAAGAGAGCAAAAGTTTATGCTTTCCTTTACCATCAGTCTATCTTGCATATTCCATTGCAGATCACCTTGATTATTTATATTATTGTATATTGTACTGACAGTTTATTCTCAAATAAATCAGTGCCAAAAACCGGCAACAAGAAAAAAAGTGAAGCCACCAAGCAGTGACTCATTCCAATATCAAGACAGTCCAAGATATACTTAGTTGACTTTGACACTAATCACCGCAGCCAGATTTCACAGGGGTGACCTGTGGAAGGTGCCCCACAGCAGGACTCAACAGCAGAGGTCTGCCTGTAGGTTTGTAATCCCCTCACCCAAGCCGTTGGATTATCTGCTCTCCATCGACCCTGAAGAGGCTCCCCATGGCTCGGGCTTAAACACTCTCGAAAATCTCATCTCCACACCCCATCTGCCGGCCGTACGACGTCTTGGAAGTCACAGATACGGAGGAGTGGGGACTGAGGCAACAGAGCACACACCAGAACACACCTCCTCCTTCTTGCCGTGGCTGTGTGCAGCAGAGAGGAGTCATTAGTAAAACTTGCACTCTGACTTGGGCATTGTGCTCTTTAAAATGATTTGGATCAGTTTTGTTTGTACTTTCTTCAGTGGTACAAGTTAAAAGCTGTCTGTGAACTTGTTGCAAATAAAGACATTGTCATCCTTGGTGCAACAATTTTCCTCTACTTTTAACAGTACGTTTAGTTGATTCTATATCATTATACCTCCACAAAGAACATACATAAATCAGACATCAATAACTCACAAGTGCAAGTGGTGTCAGCATCAGTGACCCTTTAACATTCTCTGACAGGGGCCTTGTTTTGTGTTCGCCAGTGGACAGTTGGAGGAGCTGGTGGTTGGCCCTGAGCAGTGAGGCATGTAGTAAGAGGGTTTAACTTTGCTAACCTCCTTCTGCCAGGTTCATGGGGCCCTGCTGCTTGGGTAATATTGGATCAGTGTTGGGAGCCCATGGCCCTGCCATATCAGCCAGCACGCTACCTGGGGTAGTGAGCACCATAGAGCCAACTGGGCTTCATACTTGCTTGCTTGCTGTCTTCCTCAGACACATTTGATGTGATTAATTTTCCATCTTTTATAGTATTTTACAGACTAAGATATTGTTTTAAAGGCACACTACATAAGATTTTTACTCTTCCATGACGCAAAATGAAAAGGACACGTGTGGTTTGCTGAACTAGGAATCAACAAATACTCCACAGGGTGTTAAGATTTCTGGAAGGCTGACCTTCAAGGATCTACTCAAAACAGAACAACAATATGTAATCACCTAAGTGACTGATTTTCTCAACAACAACTTCTGAATTAGTGAATTAACTGTTTGAGTATTACATTTTGTCTTCCATTCTTTATTTTTTTGTTAACAACCTAATCATAAAACCCAAAGAGCGTTCACATGTGCAATCAATAATCGTGGTGTTTCTGTAAATTTGGTCCCATTCACCAACAGTTTTGTGAAAACTGCAGTCACACAAGAATGTAAAAGGAAGAGAAATTTTTTTTTTCTTTGACTAAGGGGTGAGTATGATAGAAGTTCAGTAGACAGGCAACACTGTCAGAGAAAGTCATATGGTCTCTGTGAGAGAAGTACGCAGGCTGTAACACTGAATATTACCATATGCAATAAAAAGATAGAGTGAAACTGTGTTTGTCAGGAGAGAAACCTGCAGTGGTTTATTCATTTTCACTTGTGAAGAATGAAAACTGTTTTAACTTTAAACACACACTGTGCATGAGAAGTCCTGAACCATTATAACCCTCTAGCTAATCTAACCACTAGTTTGCTCATGCCACTTGGTCCAAATTACTGCTTTTATAATTATGTGCTTACATTTTTTCCATTTCTTTTTTCTGTGTGTTTGCATTGGTGAAGAACTGGAAAAATAAGATATTTGTCATGATCAAAAGAAAGTAGACGATGTACTATTATTTCCATTGTAACATATTTCCTCCTCATTAGGCATCACTGTTAGGCCTCTCCTATTAATATGTTATTTTGCCCACACACTGTGTCTAAGAGACTTGTTGATATTGTGGATAGTGTAGTATATTTTTGTCAAGCATTCAAGAGTTATTAAAATATCATTTTTCTCAGATTTGGTTCAGTGGTTGTGCAATCATTTGCATGAGTTCCACTTGGCCCCGTTGTGGAAACTTGGCTAATGCTGCAGTTTGGAGAGAGCTGCTGATATTAAAATCTGCAGATGCCCACCTGGTGTCAGGAGGGATGGAAACAGAAGAGTATGCTGTCTGGGAGGTGTTTGGTTGGGCTTGGAGCTGTGTGTGTCCATCTGTCCGTGTGTGTCTAAGTCTAGGGTAAGAAAAAAACAAAGAAACAGCAAACAAACATGTGCAGTGCATACAGGTGATGGCCTGTGGTCTCTGTTTGCTAAATGAGGTTTTATTTTCTACGTGAAGAAATCATTGTTTTTTTCTGTCTGGCCTTTGATTTGTAGATGAAAAGAATGTGCTTCTCCACAGAGGAAAGCTGCAGCTTTAGCAATGCAAGGTCAGAGAGGCGTGAGAATGTCAGGCAGAAAGGCAAGAGATTCTCTATATCCCCTCTGCTGGTGGTGTATGTGGGTGAGTGTGTGAGTTTTGAAGGCGCATGGGTGTGCATGTGTGGTTTGGATGTGGAGGTGGTAACTTACACCTGTCACTTACTGTAGTCTGTATCTGTATATTTTAAAGCTTGTTTTTTGCTTCAAGGTGTGTGTGCGTGTGTGTGTGTGTGTGTGTGTGTGTGTGTGTGTGTGTGTGTGTGTGTGTGTGTGNGTGTGTGTGTGTGTGTGTGTGTGTGTGTGTGTGTGTGTGTGTGTGTGTGTGTGTGTGAGAGAGAGAGAGACTGTGTAACCTACCTGTCGCTTCAACTGAACAGGTGGGGCCTCTTTGCATGGGATCTAGACAGCCAGTCCGCCACCCTGACTGTGGTCAGGCTCACTGTGCTCAACATGCAGTCTGTGCTGCAGGCTCAGAGAAGTTGTGGTTGGATGTCGATGTACTTTCACCGTTTGTCTGGCTCTTTTCCAGTTGGTTGCAAATAAAAGATTTTATTCAATTCTATTCTTTTTCATGTGAAGTAAGAATATTTTATCAAAACATTCATTCACTGAATCTTTCAAAACTAAGGCTATAATAATTCAGCTATAAAATTTGAATACTGTCAATGATGCTACAGATATCACAGCTGACAGTTTTGATGCTTCTGCTCATAGATCAAATCACACATGACATTAACAAAGGATTTAAACGATTACTTCAAAATAATCTATATAATTTAAAGTCATGTGATGCAATTACCCTAAAGGGATCAATAAAATACTCTATCTATCTATCTATCTATCTATCTATCTATCTATCTATCTATCTATCTATCTATCTATCTATCTATCTATCTATGTCACCATTTGACATATTTCACTAAACTGTTTTACACCACTACAAAAAACATCGGGAGAGTGGACAAATAAACAAGAACACCCTACTATATGATGCTTTGCAGCGGCATCACTCACGGATTACAAAATATCTCCCCGATCAGCGGCCAAAATTTGAGACTGTAAATTTTAAAAAGACAGTACTCTTTGAAATACTGTTGTGTTGCATTGTGTTACTGATATTATGTCCGAATGTTATGGATCTCTTATGAATACAAATCGCAACGCATCCTTTCATTAGTCCACTTCACCTCTACGACATGAATTAAAGCCTCAAAGACGCAGGATTTGTCGGACTCTTCGTGCCAAATTAACTGTCAACTCGGATGCAATTTCTATCCACGGCTACATCCATCTGGGAGTCTGGGATTTGTAGTTTCCTACGCCGTCCAAGTACGTCAGCGGAAGTAGTTTGAGCGAGGTCACATTGGCCCAGTTTTGTAATGTTTTGATGACCACCACAATGGAGGCAGCTAACACAGGTATTTAACATTTGAAATGCTCGGCGTGCTTGTCATGACATAATTTTAGACAACCTGCGTCGCTCTTTATTCGGCTTTGTTCAGCTCGGTGCGTTCAGGAAACACTGCTGAATGTCTGTGGACTCTGAAGCTAACGTTAGCTAGCTAGTTAACCTGACGCGGCTATCTCTACGTAACGATGCATGATTCTGTATGTTGGTCCACGAGCTCATATGTTCACCACTTTTCTGTATGGTTTGGAAGTTGCCTTCATGTGCATTCAGTCGTCTGCACGAATGTAACATAGTTAAAGAGTACCAGTGATGATGTGGCCCCAGAATATGCCTGTCATATTTGTGAGTGCTGAAGCAAAAGTCTTATATTTAACCGGGGGTGGAGGAAGTCAGATCTTTTACTTTTAGTAAAAGTACTATTGCTACGCTGTAAAATAATCTGTTACATGTTAATGTCATGCTTTGAAAATGTTACTCAAGTAAAAGCATGAGAGTACGATCAGATAATGTCCTTTACGGATTAAATGTCCCCTGTGACTGTAGTACTATTCCATATTATCATCATTATTAATAGACATGCATTAATGTAAAAAGAGGATTTTACTGTTGCAGTAGATTGAGGTAGAGCTCGTTTTGAACTATTTTGTGTAGGACTGCAACTTATGATTATTTTCATTATGGATTACTTCAGTAATTAATTGCTTGATTTTGTAAAAAATGTGAAAATGGTGCTAAATTGTGCCAGAGCCCAAGCTGACACCTTCACGGTGCTTGTTTTGTCCAACTGACAGTCCAGACCTCAAAATAGACCAGACTTTAAAAAGTAATTAACACATAAGGAGCAAGAACTGGGGCTAATGTTGATGCTGAACTGATGGTTCTGATAGTTCACCTGTACGTCTGTCTTTGTTTTTGTCCTGCTTTCCCAGAGGAGATCCATCTAAGACATGTGGAGAAAGATGTCCTCATCCCCAAGATGATGAGGGAGAAAGCCAAGGAGCGCTGTGCTGAGAAAGTTGAAGGTGTGTATGTGTGAGTGAGAGATTGTTCGAGTTATGTATCCTGGTTAAATTCATGTTCAATTTTTGTTTTTTCATAGCAGACATTTTGACACATCAGGTGCATTAAATAGCATTAATAACAGTTACAGTTGGTTTAGTCAATCCAGTTCCAGCTCCTTGGAGTTGTGTGTACATTGGCTCACTGGAATGGCTTCTGAGAAGTAAGGCATCATTAATGAAATCATAACACCAGTGCTCTTCCTGCTGTGACACATCTAAATCTCTGCTGTGAAAAAGGTAAATGGGTATGAAGCTGGAACAGACTCTATATTTTGGCATCAGCAATAGTTAAGTCAAGCCAATATTGAATTCTCCAATGCAAGTGTTTCAAGTTTGTATGTAGTGGGTCTAACTCTGCCTTGTGTTATTTTAATCACCGACACACTCCTGAGTGGTCACAATTCAATTTTTATTGCCCTTTGATACCTGCATTATGAAGAAGAAACATTCACAAATGTTTACAGGTTCTCTCATACAGGCTCTCTGTGCTCTTTCTACATTATGGAGAATCACAACACATCTCCATTACCAACCATTCTCAATCGCACACCCTAGCATGACAAGCTAGGTAGCAGCCCTGCAACACACAGAGACCGCAACAACTTCTCCAAATACTGAGTTTATACATGAACAGAAACAACATAACAGTTCTACAACATAAAACTATGACTACACCAACTTTACAAATGTTTTTAAGTAACCTACATTCACTTTTAAAACCATTAAACAATGAAAATACAGAGCGTAGCAAAACTGCATAGCTTTCTGGAAAAAGTCCGGGCGGAAAGAGGAAGTAAAACCCCGCGAAATGCGGTAAATACAGTTTTAGAAAATAAGATATTTGCTATACTTCCTATTACCCTCAGACCCCTTCCTCAATATATTTGGGCTTAAAACATGAACATTAGCATTAACAACAATACAATTTTTGTTCCAGTATATTAATAGCTCTCAAGGAAGTAAGGAAAATGACAGCCAAAACGCTGCCCTTCTAAATAAAAGCTTGCGCTTCCTTGCCTTATTCATAATATAGCGCAACAACATCACACCATTACATGTACACACACGCACACACACGCGCACACACACACACACACACACACGGAAGTGAAAATGCCTCGCTCTCAAATGACTGTGCATAGTAGATTTATGATATGCTAGCAGCTACCTTTATCTGTCTTACCATATGTTTGGAGTTGTAGTTTAGACTAATTTAGCTTGGTTTGTAGCTAGTAACTAGCTGAATTGGAACTAGTAGCTAGCATGGTAGCAAGATGTCATTGCTGTCATTGCCTATAGGAACTATACTTCCTCTGTGAACACACGGCCTTCTGAGACTGTTAGGCTGCAACCTGAGCTTATCTGGCTATTTTATATATGGCTATTATAACTCACTACCTGTAGCATATACTTTTCGGTGACTGCGATGACATGCAGGTACTCCTCACTCTCTCACACACACACACACTCACACACACACACGCATACACATGAGAAATGTACTTCCCACAACACCAGATGAACTATGTCGCACCCACTCAGGTTAAAAACAAGGCGAAATATTTTTTTTTAGAAAAGATGATAGTCACACTAGCTATTCAGTTTCTAATAATGAAATGTCTAATTGAAAAGTCTAAAATCATGTCAATCCCTAGTGTATAAAACATAAAAGTAATAATGATTGAATTCCATTTAGCTGCTTTACATTTGAGGGTCCTGGTATTGTGCTTGCTGGCTTACTGTCACATTGTCTTGACTTACTGGCTCACATGAATAGAGCAGAGCCATTGTTACTGTCATAAGAGTGATCTGTGCTTTCTCCACAATGACAAATTAAAATGTTTGGTGTGAGAAAAGCCAGTTGTATCAATGAGGCAAGACAAAATATTTCAGATACCTCTTGGGCCAATGCAACAAATCTCAAAATTATAAGCTTCATGTGGGTAGGAATTATTGTAGGGCTGTTATCTTCCACTGCATTGATTTTAGCAAGGTATGCCAAACAAACTGGCAACTGAGTGTATCCTGTATTACCAATACAATAGAGAAAGGATTGTACCTGAACCAAAATACTGGCATACTGGTCACAGGGTGCTACTCCTCTTGTTCCTCCCCTACTAGAAACCAGTTATACATGTTAAAATCCAAGCTGATGAAGTCCCTCAGTGTGAATCCTTTTAATTTATGGGGTGTATTTTTCATATTTATTGTAGAAAAAATACACCCACAACCAACTCAAATTCAGTCCTTATATTTTCTAGAATATGAAAGTTTAAGAAAATAAACTTCACACATAACTTATTCTACTTGTTCACTTAAGGCACAAGTATTACTACCGAAGCCTCACATCACTGGTGTGTTTGCATGTCATTGAAGTAGACTTAGACTTTACTTTATTGATCCCAATTTCAAAAATTCTTTTGTTGCAGCAGCAGGTTAAAGATACACATAAGTATGACATGATCATTCATTTGGTCCCCCATTCCAATCATTTAAACATGAATAAGTTATATTAAGCCTTCTTTGATAGCCTGTTCACCTCACTTTTTTACACTTTTTGTGCGATCTACATCTAATCCATTGGTTGTCCAACAGAAAATACCACTCAGCCTTCATGTACTTATTTTAATTACAACCTAAACATTCTGTCTGCAGCCATAAAAATAACACTCTTCTTCTTGTTCTGTTTTGACTCTTTATGGTGAAACGGTTTCCCACCACCATGAACCCCCACTTCCTTTTCATGTCTTTGATTTAAGGAGCAGGCCAATTAGCATGACATTGCCACCTTGCCTGTTTGGAAACGGTGGCTGCAGCTTTTGTCATGTATGCCCTGTCTACTGTAGCAACACATCAGCCAGATGATGACAAGGATATGTGGTTTCTTGAAATCTGATGACTGCCTGTATGAGCTGTTGTGTACTGCTCACTCGTGGAGTCAGTGCACATGCAGCCTGAAGTGATGGGACAGACAGTGGCCGTGTGGGTAGTGGAAACCCCCCTCACATTACTAGCTTCTCGTTCCACTCATTTTCACACCTTCACGTCCGCCTCTATCATTTCATTCTGTATGTTTGTGTCTGCACTGGGCTCCTGTGTGTGTGTGTGTGTGTGTGTGTGTCTATAATTATGTTTTACAAAGAAAAGAGGAAAAAAAAAAAAGAATCTGCGAGTGTTTTCCTGTGTTATCTGCCTCAGTAGATATGCCTCTAAACACCCCACGGTTGTATTTTGTAGGTTGTGCTTTGTTGTTGAAGCAGATACCACTCAGGTACCACTGACTTGTACACAACATCTTTTAAGTTTTATCTGACATGATTTTTCCTATTGCATTGATGATTAACATCAGTACTCTCACATGTCTTCCAGAACCAAACAATTGAGTATGCCATCAACCCACATATTCAATTAGAAATCCCTTTCACATTGACATTGACAACTGTTCTATTTTCACAATACTTTGATTTGCAGCTACTTGCAGGAATCTGTGGCTGCTTGCAGATTTAGTTCATTAGGTCTGTCTCTGGAATCCCATCATCCAAAATAGAGAAGGAAAACAACTCTCAAATGACGTGGCATATTTGAAGTTACTGCTTCCGTATTCATTAATTTCATTTCAGAAATGCACAAATCTTGCTGAAAATCTGGACTTTATTTTCTGTTCTAACTCTGTATGAGAGTTTCACACCTTATATCTTCCACTGAAGATCAACTTCTCTGTAAGTGTTCAAGCGTGTTTTGTACTAAGTGCCAAACTACACTTGTGGGTCTTTAAAAATGGCAAAAAAAACAGCTTTAAGGGAAGGTCAGGTATCATGCCTTTCTTCAGAAGCGCCTCTCCTGACATAACGCTCATCTCATATTTGTCTTTTGGTGCTGCAATCAGAAAGGCAACCTTCTGCGGCATCTATCGGTACCATGGGACAGGAATGAGGCACTCGCTGATTAGATTAGTCGCACTGTTCTGCTTCTCTAAATTGGTTTTGCTGTTGTTTTTTTTCACATCTGCATCCTGATGAAAGTGTCTGTGTGATAACCATACTGATGTCACTGATAAAGGTAATTATGATGTCAGTTGTTCGAAAGGGGACATGGGAGGGCAGTGGTTTTAATTAAATCCTCGAGAAAGAGCTTGCTAACAAGGTGAAGACTCGGAGTCTTCAACGCCTTGTTTACAATGAGGACCCTGCACATTACATCTAGAATACACCACCAGCCAGGGCACAGTGTCACTGATGCAGCTTTGTGGAAGGGCTTTTCATAAGTATCTCAATTGACAGTCACCATATCTAATCCTCACCTTTACAAGTTGGATTTTTTTTTGTGTGTGTGTGAGATTGCAGTCTCTATGGGAAACAGTGGCTAGGATGGGTCAGAGGGGATTGACATGTAACACAGGTTAAGTGTGAAATTGGATTTGGACTATCTCAGGTGTCTTGTATGTGCATTATTTTTACCTGAGTTTAACTGCATTTTCTAAAAGTCACAATATGACTCATTCTTTGGCTCTCCGCCTTATCAATCAAAGATGCCTGCATGTTGTGTAGGCTTCCAGCAAATACCAGCTCTAAATACCTTGTGTGAAGCTACATTCTATGTTCTTCTTTCTGAGTGACCGGCATGACTGGCAGTCATCCAGGAAATTCACAGAGCCATATGTAACTAGCACTAAGGTGTTGTCCAGGACGTCACTACAAATCTCAGATATTCACACCCCAATAGCCTCCTGCCTGTTTGCATGTTTTATTGTCTCAATAATCCAGTGAGAGAACCTTCATTTAGAGAGTGCTTGTCCCTTGTTCTTTCTGCTGCAGCAGGCAAACAACTGCTCTGAGCACCGAAAGCTCTGTGTTGCCTCAATGTTTAGCCACAGCCCCCAAACTGGACACAACAAATTGGCCCTTTCCTCCACCTCAGGTTGAAATGTGGGAGGAAGGTATTCCTCCAGTTCTGTGGCCTGAGCAATATGGCTAGGGGACCGGACCTTTGGTAAGAAAGAGATATTTGGCCACAGTGTCACCCCAAAACCATCTGTCTTCCACTGAAGGAACACAGGAGGTATAGAAAGTGCATGGAAATCAGTCACATGCTTGGCTGTTGTAACAAGCAGCTTTCATTGATGTTCTGAGGCCTGGTTAATGCTCAAAAATCCATTACCAATTACTTCACTCATTATGGTACAACACCTCAATTCAAATTCAAAGAAGGAAGCTGTTCAAAAACCTGGGAGCAGCTGGGTAACCGGACTAAAATCAAGAAGTTGATGGAATAGAAGGAAAGGAACAGTACAGTATTGGACTATATAAAAACATACATAACCATCAGAAGGAACATTAATAACAAACAGTATGCAGCAATATGCAATTGTAGCATCTAGCCTGCCAAGTGCAAAGAAGAAAAAGAAGGGATTCTGAAGGAAGCTCCTTCCAGCTGGGACTTGAGATGATGTTGGGCTTGGATATTCAGAGAGGTGTGGACTAACCACTGCATGCAACTGGAACATGTAGCAACCAAAGGAATTAAATAGCTTGTCAAAATGCTCAAGACAGTGTAGCTGGTGAGCGAGCCAACAGAAAGTCATGGGCCCTCGAAAACCTCCAGGTAGGAAAGAAGGAGAGGAAGGAAAGCTTGTCAGCTATAGACTTAGAGCACAACAATTTGAACTTTGACCATTACGTCAAAGGCAGGATGACAGACAGCACAGAATGTGCTTACCTTCCTTGCAAGCAAAATACAGTAACGAAACATGGATCTATAAAGCAATTAACCTTTGGTAAACACCAGGTAGCTAGTCCATACGTCAGGCATGTGACTTTGTTTGGAAGTGAACTCAACCTACACAGCATTAGGAGACATATCCTGCATCACCAAACCATATTTACTGTCAGAACAGAACCTATATTTAATTCTCTGGGACTCAGTGGGTTCATATTTGTATCTGGTAGACTGTTAAGGAGCCAATGTGGAAACTGGGCAACCACAAATACAACTGCTCTATAGCCAGGACATCTAGTTTAAGTGCTTGTGTGAACAAGGAAGCATGGGTCTGAGTTTGATAAGAGGCATGGCGATGTAGCCTATAACCAGGTTCCTTCTTGTGGTGGAGTGCCAACGTGAGGCGTGCTATTTCTGCTAATTTCACCCTCTCTCTCTCTTCCACCTTCTTCTCCACCTCTCTCCAGCCTTCAACCACTGCTGTAAAGAAACTGGTTTCTTCATGGTGTTTAAATGCCGAGAGCAGAATGCTGCACTGAAGGAATGTCTGACAGTACAGTAAGTATTTTGCAGTTTCTTCACACAGTAAGATGTCTCACTATGTATTATCCCACCAACTAACATCTTTTAAATGGGCTCACACACTCTCTCAGCTACCTTGCTGACCCTCTCAACTGTTGTTCATCAAGTTTCAACAATTTCAAAACATTATCACCATCAAAGTGCTTGTCATACGAGGCTACCTTAATTCTGTAAAATAAATACTTTACTGTCTGTCATCCACCAGCTTTAAGGACCCTGCGTTCTTCGAGGAGTGTAAGCAGGAGTACATCCAAGAGAGACTGGAGTTTGAGAGGACGGGAATCCGAGCAAAGAACAGGGAACAAAAACTCCCAGCTAGCATGTAATGAACACCGTGACACTCAAACAGCTTGCCTCTTTTGAAGGTAAAGGTGTGGAGTGTGATGCTCTGGCCGTAACCAGTCCTGCAAGTCCTGCCCACCCAGGATACATCATCATCTGTCAGGGTTACTCAAAGAGGCACAAGCCTGCATATTCTATTGAAAGCTGTGTAATTAATGTCTGAAACTACTTTGTGGTATATAATCAAAATCAAGCCCATTTTTGTGTTCTGTATATGTGCAAAATGTTCTCCGTCACATAGTGAGAATGATCTTCCCCTTTGATTGAATCAGCAGCATTTACATTACATCTACCGATGAGCTTATTGACTGATGAAACATGCAGGAAGATATGGTGCAGTCACCTCCATGCTGCAGCTCTGGAGGCATGCAGTCATCAGTTGAGGGATACTCTATCTGCTGACCACTTTGTCTTGTGTTTATATTGTACAAGTGAGCCTGTTTATCTGCAGAGGAATGTGTTTATTAACATACAAAGAATTTCAGAAGGACTTGGAAATGAAAGAAATGTGCACAGAGACCTGACATCTTACCAAGTGATGAACTGTGTGATCACGTGACATGCACTGTAAATAAAACAATATTCACTCGTGAAGTGTAAATTAGTGAATTAGAGAAAACTTTAAAGAACTTTGAACATCCGTTTTTATTCAAACATGAATGATGTGAATGATATGCTTCTTAGAGGTTAACTGGAGAAAATGTCAACAATAGATTTTAAGTTTCGGGGGAAATGTTCTGAGTACATTTTGTTAATGTGTTGGCTTTAATTAGCACAGCTTTGGTTGGATGTTTTCTGCGTTTGAATTTTTGTATTTTGATATTGTGTTTGACACTGAGTTGAGCTGAACATCGGCCTCACAGTCAGAACCGCCTGAATTTAACATCAAGTTAATAAGGATTTTGAAGACTGGTGTTACTTTATTCAATCAGCTGTGTTACCGTTTCAGAAAAATAATTGAAAAGTGAAAAAAAAAGTTTGGTTCATTTCTGTTCCATTATAAGTACTTTACCTTTTCATGTCTTCATTGTGCTTTCACATGAGCCACAGTGTTCTGGACATCTCTCGTGGTTACGTGGTGTTCTCAGTGTGCAGTCGGATGGATCAAAGATGGCACATTGTGAGTGAAGGTGTCAGTGAGTGACTGTGGTGAAGTATCATTGTCATACATGACAAGTGCAGTCATCTCCTAGTTCTTTGCATATGTTTTCTTTTTGGTGGCAGCTGAATTGACCCAACAGTTCTAATCCATGGATAATACAAGGCAGGTGGTTGCCTTACATTTAAGGTTATTGAAGACATATCAGTATGCAGCGCTTGTAAACTGTTCATTACTTAATGTACGGTGAGAAATTACAGGTGGATGACTAGTTTTTAAGTAATGGCTAATGCCACTCATTAGAATCTGCAATTGCTTGTCTGCAACATTTCAAAACCCTAAGGTGTTCAATTTGTAACAGTATGACTCAGAGAAAAGCAGCGAATCTTCACGAGAAGCCAGAGCCCAGAAAATTTCTGCATTTTTAAAGGACATGTGACTCGAACCTTTAGTTGATTGTTCACATGTTCTGATCAGCCAGTTGATAAATTTCTATTTGTAGTGTGGACACGTTATGGTGGACAGGAGGAACTGTTGCAGAGACAGACGGATGCCAAAGCCTTCAGTTTTATTATATGGAACCACTGAATCTCATTGCTAAAAATATGAATAGAGAGACAGGGCGACCTCACACAGTCACTTCCTTTCCTTCATTTAATTGATCATATTTACAAACAGTCTGAAGTGCAGGAAATCTAAAATATAATCCATATCTACTGTACATTGCATTTTGGTTTGCAAATCATTTACATAAGTATGAAACTACTGCTGTAAAATAACATTTCGTAAAAATGAACAAAAAGACCACAGTTATCGTGAAACAGACTGAAGAAAATGGAAAAACAAAGTCTTTTCAACAACCACGGGCCTTTGTGCTTTGTGCACCTGTTTTTCCAGTCACAGCTCACATTTCTTCAGGTTAATCGACTCATCGTCTGGCCGCCATCACAGACAGCTCTTAGCTCATCTTTGGGGTGGAGGAGGAAAAAAACAAAACCTATGGTATGGAGTGCAAAAACGCGTTTGGCAGAGTACTGAAGCCCACCATATACATTTATACAGATATGCACAGTCTTCCTTCTGTATACATCTTGTATTCTACTCATAATGTGTTTTCCTTTGTACATCTTTACTCTTAAAAAGAGAAATCAAAGAGAAACTTCCCTCTTCACACAACTTATACTGCAAAACAAATGTATCAGAGATTAACACCAGCACAATACAGAGTTTAGATACACTTTCTGCAAACCTCCACAGCCCTCAAGAGGTTTCCAACTTCACCACTTTCACATACAGGGTAGTGCATGAAGCCTATTCCAGGAGGTCAAATTCAGTCCGACAGAAAAACCAACAAAGCACAGCCTTACATCTACACGTCCCTCTGCGACGGAGAAAAGAAAGCAACACAGCAGACACTGTCTGACAGTAGGTCTGAGAGAGCTGAATAAGCGATTACAGGTAGGTTTAAGGAGGCTTGCTTGAGTTTCTGTGAAATCATTAACAGCTGGAGTTTTGTGGTGCTAGTGAGGGTGGAGTGTTTTATTTCAGAAAACAATACATTTCTGGATTAAAAGTCCAAATAACTAATTGCATTCTCAAAAATGACTCAGTAAGCAAACAGACTTCGATTCTGGTCCAGGAGGGCTTCAATGAAAATAACTTATCAAAGAAAAAAAGGATGTTGAAGATCTCATTTGGTAGCTGTTAAAATTTGGAAAAAAAACCTGTGATTATCCTACAGTTACTGTACGTCTGTCTCCATCACAGTACAAAAACAATCAGTCCTCATCCCTCCAAATCTCCGTCTCATGAGACATACACGCCTTGTATACTTTACAGTGTTCAAATGTAAAAGACTTGCATTAGAGAGAGTACAGCTTTACAAATTCTAGTATTATGCTGTGGCTCCAGTGATCACTGGCCACAGTGAATGAAGAAAGAGGCCCTTTGAGCCCTATTCGGTTTATTGTGACAAGATACAGATACAGGCAGGCAATAGATGCCCACACACTGATCTGCACACACAGGCACACTCTGTTTGATGTGTGTATATGCGCACACAATTAAAACTGCTTGTATGCATGCTTGCACACACTTATGCATGTGCATACAAGGACACATACACACGGACAAACTATTTATTCGGCTGAGGGTCTCTCATCAACTTTTGCTCTGCAAAGTCAGATATGTTCACCGATGCGGTGTGCAGAGGTGACAGAGTCTTTACCTCGAAAAGGCCTCCTCTGGCCTCCATTAGTTCCCACAACCAGCAGGTCCAGTCCAGCCCAGAGGAGTGGTCTTATCAGCTTAAGGCAGGTTAGGTGGTAGCTATGTGGCAGGGTTGGAGAGTCCATTCATTCATTCACCCATTCATTTATTTTTCTCCCAAATACACTCTATTTAATCATGTATTCTCTCATCGAAATTCCTCTCAATAGGGCTTGGCCCACTCGGCACTGGGGGGGCTCCTGGGAGTGCAGTTTCCAATTGAGGATGAGTTGGATGCAGTGGAGTGTCCCTCCCAGAACATGGCATCACTGGGTTTGGGTGGGCTGGGGAAGGAGCGTGAGCTGTCATCCAGGGAGGCCTGGTTCAGGGGAGGTGGGGGCAGGACTACAGAGCAGGTGTCACTGCCCACCAGGGCCTCCCCTGAACAGCTCTGGGAGGGCCAGGGCCCATTGTACCAGCAGTCCTCCCTCAGACTGTCCGGCAGCAGGGTGCCTGACGGCCCGCCTGCGGGGGGGCAGGGGCGGCCGGAGCACGATGGGAGTGGGGGGGCACTAGGGGGCCGAGGCACTGACGCCCGAGGAACTGCGTGGTTGTTCTTTTCCACGTCGTCCAGACACTGGATTGGAACTGTTGAGGCAGCTGGAGAAAGAGAGAGAAGAGGGGGTGGGGGGGAGTTAGTCTGACTTTAGTATACATACAGTAGATCTGTATTCTTAATAGCTAACTTACAATTTACATTTCTGTTTCTATCATCTATTATAAGTAAACAGAGAAAACACTGGAGGGCAAGAGGACAATGTCTTATGGTTGAAGAGAAGATTGATTTTAGGTGGTTTTTCTTTGCATACACTGATGAGAAGTGTGTGAAAGCTGATTTGTTCTTGTTGGTCTCTAAAATCCAGCTGGCAGCATAAATGAAGCCATCTTCTCTTTCCTCCAATCACTGGAAGAGGTCTCTTTTTGTATTTGGCATAATCGCACCTCTGTACTTATGACGGCACTTATTTACACTTGGATTAAACTTTGGTTCATAAAGAGATTAAAAATTCAAAGGTGTGTTCAACAGAGCCTTCTGATCCCTGACTAGATAATCAGCCTCACAGTGTAAAAACAGAGAGGTGAGGCAAAGCTCGCACCATGCAGCAGGCTACATGTTGTACTATCAAACCTCTGCACCCTCTAAGTATCACTGCCGGTGAATCAGTAAATATCCAAATATAATTAGGTTTTTTTTCACTCGCCAGAACAGAGCACATCCGTACACAAATCAGATGTCCTAATCTCAGACACACATCATTGCTTTGCTATCAAATCATCATCTTCAGCGAACAATAAAGTTTAAATGAGTATCTCCTGCTTTTTTTCCCTCTCCTCTCTCTATCCACACATCATCCCTCCATCCATCCATCCATCCTTACTACTCTTCCATGAGAGGGTCTCCTGAGCCTAGGATTTGAATAAAAGTGATTCTAAAGGAGGAACATTAGAAGAATACAGATGCATGAATAAATACCCCCCCCTTCTTTGCCACTCCTGCTTTCCTCGTTTCTCTCCATCTGCCTCATCTAAGTTACAGGATTACCCTCTTAGTCAGTAGAATAAATAGGCCAAGATTTATTTTCTTGCCATGTTTCATTCTAATTTTCACCTCCTAGTCTCCTCTTCTCATACTCTGAGGGAATTGACAACAGAGGTAATCTCTGCTACGGTAGAATACATCATCACAGAGGGGCTGGAGAGGAGGGACAGACCTTTTCACGATGTCCTTTATCGAAGTGTTTGAGTACTTCAATAATATCCACAGTCTTATCACACCCTTATACAAATTGCAACAAAGAGCAGCAGGAGAAATCTTCTCAGTAAGTACTACTTCTTCAGAAAAGCCTTCCCTTCACTGAACAGAGGCAGCAGTCACCCTCCTCATTCGTTTGACTTTAGCCACATTAGCTCCTGTGTGCTGAAGCAAGGTCTGAACTGCAGCCGCTATACCTGAATACACACAGATCACAAATCTGACGCTGAGGTGAAAGACATTTTCAAATGTCAATGGTGACACTTGTAACTGTAGTTTTTGTCTTCAGATTTTCTCTGCCTATTGTTCACTTTCTACAGGTCTTCACATCTTTTGTTGCAAAGATATTCCAAACTCAAGTATGATGAACGATGGGAAGTTAACGGCTCATCTGGAGTGCACACTCAGCTTTGACTATTCGATGGTGTGAGGTTGGAGTCAGAATGTAACGGGCAAAATACAGAGATGCAAACATTCAGGTACAATAGCATTTATGAATGTGACACTAGTCCGTGTAAATTTGACAAATATTCGTATATTTTACAAGATCAAAAAATATATACATACACATGTAAGATTAGAAAACAGGATCAAATGAGACAAATCAAAAGGAAAAAAAGCAAAAGTAAAATAATTACCTGTGCCTCAAGGCTAAAAGCAGATTTGCCATTTGTTTGTCTACTAGTCTGGAAAATGAAGGGAGCTTGAAAGAAAGACTTCAAAGCTGCACTCACTGCATCTCAGCAGTGACCTGTGAGAATGTGCTCTAAGTGGATATAGGGGATCAAGAATGCTTCACACTGCTGTATATACAAATCATACACTAACACTGGCACAACCCAGAAAGTGCCTGTGTGTGTGTGTGTGTGTGTGCGCGCGCGCATGTGTGTGTGTGTGTGTGTGTGTGTGTGTGCGTGTGTGTGTGTGCGTGCGCATGCCTCACCTTGTCTTGTCTCGTTGAAGAGTGGCCTGAGTTTCCTAATCAGGCCCGTTTGGTGCTTCAGCTCTGAATGGAAACGCGTGACCTCGCAGCACAGCGCGTCGTACGTCTGCTGCATGCTCCTCTCCCTGCAGAGGGACAGATAGTTTCATTTCAACATTGGGCTTCAAGAATTCTACTTTACTGGACAGCCGGCGCTGTTGGAAACATCCACCTGGCAGACAGACTCTCATCTGGTAAAAATCATCTGCTGTATGTCATGCTGCAGCTCACGGTCTCTCTGAAATACCATTCAAATATCCTTGATATTATCATACTTATTCAAATGCAATAAGGCTTTTATTGAACCTTATATTCACCTGTTTGTTGAATTTCTAAGATGTGAAACTGGCACATCAGACATGAAACTGGTCAAAATCTTTCAGACATATTATTATACAAACCTAATTTGGTCAGCTACTGACAGACATGCCTGGAGAGGCTTGTTAATGAGTGATTTCTGTGTGATAACTGTTATTCTGCTACGTGGTTTGTTTCTTTGCTGAGTGGCTGTGTAGATGTAAAGGTCCAGAGGAGTTCCACAGGTGTTGAGCACGATCACTTAACAAAACACGTTTACATTACTAAAGCACATTTCAGCTAGATTTCAGAGACTTGTAAAGGAAAAACACTAACGATGATGCCATTCTTGACACAAAAAGGACAAACTGTAATGATGGATTAAATGTTAAATCACCCAGCAGCAGCAGCTGCATCATAAACCGACAACACAGGTACAACAACACAGCAAAAACAAGAAAAAGTGGTGCTATTTGAGGCAACACAGACAAACTGTCCTATCCACACCTTATGTAAACAAGAAAAATCTCATCAACACTTTGCCTTAAACTTCAAACACTTGCCTAAAACAGAAAAAAAACAGAGAAAAAAAGCTGTGAGAGAAACTAAGCTTTTTGTGCTGCTAAAAACTCACACCGTCTGAAAACTGCTGACACGTGAAACAATTATAATGCACACCAAATAGAATTTTCTCCTGAAATGTGAGGAGATGCTAATTTACAGGAGATTATCCTCACTGAAAAAGCAGGTGGAGGGCGATTCCATATGCTGCAGACCTTGTGCACATCAACTGGAGTGCAAATCTTAACTACTTCTAATGGGCACAAGTGTTAAAGGTTTAGTTTGTGTTGATTATGTATGAAGTTCAGTTCTGAGGTTGTCTGCATAATAATACTCTTCCATGCAGACTTCATATTATCCAGTGCTGCACCCTCCTCTAGTGGCCAAAAGGGACAGTTACAACACCAGCAGACCCCATGCAGGATTCAACACGATGCACCTGTCTAACCAGTGTTTTCTCTCACGTAAGATTTGTTTCAAACTTTCTCCTCCTGTCACTTCTACGTTGTTAAATTGTTTGTTCTTACTTTCTGGGGAAAAAATGAATTCATTTTACAGTAGGTGGGGTGGAAAACTCACCTGCAGAGACTTAAAATGTGCTTGAGTCATGATATTTGTTGGATTTGCAGTTGGTAACACAAACTGGACGTGTCTTTTAAGCGTTGCATTTAAATGCACACAGAATTTTAAAAAATCATCAAGTGTGGGCATTTTGAAAAGGAAAATGTGAAATCTGTAAAACGTTTGCTGTTTAGCAGGTCTCTGGAGTCTATATTAGAGTAAATACATTTAAAGTGATGGTTGCTAACGATGATGATCACCAGCTGACAGCTGAGCCCAAACCTCATTCAAAGACATTCATAAAACACCATACCTTGCACGATACTTTGTGTCACAGGTCTGGTCCGAGTCTGGTCCGTTAAGGCCATGGGGCTCCTCCTGAAACACAGTGAAGTTATGTCTTCTCTTTGTTTCTCTCTTTTGTCCTTTAGCAATTCATCTCTCTCCCGTTAGGGAGGAGCATATCCACCCTCGCCCTTCTCTCTCAGTTTCCCAGTGTCACCTTGTCCCGCTGAGCCCTAACATCCCTCCCCTCTCCACATCTGTCCAAGAGTCAGCTGTTCCTCAGCACAGCTCTCTCCAGTCCCTCTTATCTTACCATCTTAGCCCTTCTTCTCTTTGTCCTCCTTTTTCCATTATCCTCTCCTGTCTTTTCAACTCTTTCTTTCCATCTTCACTCACCACACTTCTCTCCAGCAGTCTGCTATTTTCCAGTGTCACCCTCTCCAGCTCCTCCTGTAGTTTGTGGATCTTTAGCTCGGTGCTGACCCGGTCCACCTGCCAGTAGTCCTGAGGGCTGTTCAGGCTCTTCATCACTGCACTCACATGATAAAAAACACTTGTTACACTGCTGCTGTTGATGAGTGGATAAATGTTGATTTTAAATACTTTCTGTCACATGTGAGGCTGATGCGGATAAGACTTACATTTGAATTTCCCTCAAACATTTGGGCCAACAAATGATTTGTAGTGTCCAAGAGACACTGTAATCCCATTCTGGGTTATTAAATAATGAATTCACACTCAGAATATCAATAAATCCAGATGCAAATCCTGACTAAATAACATAAAGGCATTCAGGCAGAAATGTGCCTGTGAGCAGGACGCAGCGCACACTTTAAATGCAGAATGCGGCTTGTTATTCATGTGCAGGTGTTTGTTAAACAAGTAGCAGGCGACAGAGAGAAAACACTGCTGCTCTGGCCCCGATACCTACACGCCTTCACTAGTATTAGTGCGGTGTACATGCTTGCAGACACAAATTCATCAGAAGTCTCCACAGCTGTTAAAGCCGACTGGCAGCTGATCCAGCTGTGATCAGCCGCCGCCGTCATCAGACACAGACGTCACTTCACGGGACACTTCAGAGGAAAGGACGTTTCATTTCTCTAAAACCAGATTTTCTTCCCTCCTTGCATGGTTTCCTTGCATCTCTACACGCATCCTTGTGGGAGGACTAAGACGCAAGTGAGTGAAACATGGATGCAATTTAAGAGACTTGGGATGTACACAGGACTTCATGGAGCGTTACCCGTTACCCCATCGTAAACCCAGTAATCTATACTCGAATGGCCACAAAGGTTGTTTAAAATGGGAAAGTTTTTATTCTTTCCTATTTTCCTTTGTTGAAATACAAAGGCCAACATCTGTCATGACTTTCTCGTTCTTTCAATGCAACATTTTTAATAATTAGATGCTAAAATCATAACAATATAAAATTCATTTCTCCACAGACAGATTTCAAAAATTCCACTAAAAAAGAGATCTAATTGTTATCAGTAAGCTCAAACATATTATTTACCTCTGTGATAATATTCAAGTTTTACGGCAGCATTTTTTCATGATAAAATACTAAACCTATACCAAATATACCCAATAATTTTTGGGTGGTGAAAAATATTCTTGGCCAGCGGATTTTTCCATCTACCAGCCCCCTTGGCTGGTGAGTCAATGAATTAATTTTGGACAATGTGCACAATCTCTCCCTCTAGTATAAGCACAGCAAATACTCAAGAAAAGTACAAGTACCTCAAGATTGTACTTAAGTGCAATACCTGAGTTAACACAACTGGTTACTTTTTGTGCCTGGTTTCACGTCATACTTCAAATCTGATGTAGAGGAGTAGTATTGGCTCTGTCTCACGGGCCTCATTATCAAAATATTTCAACACATAAATATAAAATATCAGCTCATATCAGTCAGATTGTTGTTGTAAATCATACAAATCTAAAAGCAAGTACGGCTCAGCTGTTACAGAGAATAGAAGGCAACACTGCGTGCTCTACCTGTACCTTGGCTGGTCTCCATCTCTGTCCTCAGCTGAAGCAGTTCCAACTCTTTGGCCTGGAGCTGCTCCGTCAGCAACCTCTCACTCTCACTCTTCTCCTTTTTCTGACAGAGCAAAAGAGCAGACAGTGAGGCAGAGGGGGAGGAAGAAGGAGGGAGAGTCAGCATTCATACCAATGCACCAAACTCTCTCTCCCTCTCTCTCAGTCCCAGGGATGCTCGGTGCACCTGTGCAGTATTTGTGTAATGATATCATGAGCTTGGTGTTTCTGTTAAAGTTTTGAATAAAAATTGCACCAGAAGAAGTAGTTACACACACACAAAGACAAAAAATATATATTTAATCTCCTTCGAAATATGCAGTGTTTGCAACATACTTGATCTTTGTGCCAGGCTCTAGTCAATGTCAGGAAAATTCGAATTAATTAGTCAACGCACCAGTTTGTTAAGCTCCATCTGCAGGTCTTCCTTCTCTATATAGATACCTCGGTAAGCACTGAAGGCTTTGTTCACGTACTGAGGACCTTCTGATGGAGGAGCCTCTGGCCTGAAGAGCTACAGCGGTGATAGATAACACACACAGAGAAGACAAGAGAGATCAATTTCATTGCATTTAAACATCTGTGGTAGGAAGTTACTTTGCTCCCACCACATCCTGTAGCAGATAAAACTAAGACTGATAAAAGATGAGAGACTTCTAGAAGCAACCGTGCCCACATGCTGTGCAGCACTTTCACTTTAGCCGACCATCTGTACTGAGACCCCTCCTGTTTAAATAGCTCTCTCTGCATTGTGCTCAATCCTTTGTTTTTTAAATCCAATTTCAGGAGCCTTCTCCCCCAAGTGTAGTGCTCCAACACATTGTTTGGCAATGCCATACTTTTCCAGACCTCCTCTTTGTTTTCAGACAGTGCAGATTTATTTCTCATTGTTTTATAGCTTTGACTATAGGCCAACAATATTAATGATGCTGGCATGCAGACTCTCCCAGAGGCAAGTATTTTTGCAGCATGCTGTTGAATTTGCTGACTTTTTCCAAACTTCCATTGAGCATTTTGTGTTTTTCCATAATTCTGATGTCCCGGAAAATGGAAAAAATCTGCTTTCATTCATCTCTGTCAATAGCACACCATCTGTAAACCTTGCTCTCTGGCTGCTTCGCCATCCGGAGGAGCAGTATATTCTTTTACTTCATTCTCCTCACGCTATTATCTCTTTCTTCTATCTTCTCCTTGCTTCTCTCGTACCATCAATCCTTTTGTTTACATCTGTACCTTATCCTCCAGCTGCTTAACCCTCTTCCTCAGCAAGGTATTCTCCCGCTCCGTGTCTCTCAGCCTCTTCTTGATGTCCTCATAGGCTGTGACCAGGGCGAAGTGGGAGGCGACAGATTCATCGCCGGCACACACCGATACAGGACTCTCGCCGGCAGCGGTGTAGGCCGTCTCATGTTTAAGGATGCAAATGTCATCATCCACTGCCAAGGGCTCCATGCCTGCACAGGCCTACTCTGTAGCAGATAGAAGACCTGGAGATTACATGAAGTTGAGTTTGAGCTTAAATTTAATGGAGTTTACAAATCGTAGACCTTCTTTAACCCCACCCGCAAATTTTAAAGGACCTAATGTATTATTGGCTACTCAAATGTTTGACATGCATGTTTTGTTTCATCATTGCTTTATGTAAAGAGTTTAGCAAAAAACCTAGAGTTGATTCTAGGAGTGGCTACAGTGACTGAGACAGGCCTGTAATGTCAAACATCTTCAGACCACACATGGGAGCTCAGTTCTGCCACCAACAGGCACACTCTGCAATGACAGTTCTGTTTCTTGCAAACCAACCACCAAACTTCAGTCCTGCGACTTATTAGAGCACTCTGTTCCACAAAAACTTAAAATATGTGAGTGAACGTCTCCTAACATTTTGATGAAGTGGCAGTAAAGCATTTGCAATGGGCTTATAAACAAATCAAATCAAAAATAGCTTATGTGAAATATATCGAGCTGCTGTGAATAGACATTGGCTTTTTTGCTATTTTATTCTATATAGGACATTTTGTGTGCACTATGGTTTGGGAACAGGGCCTTGGATCCAAGGCTGCTTGCCCTTAAATCGATTGTATACAAAGCCACACAATTAGTGGACAAATCTTTTCTCTGGTGTTAAATACACAGGCAGACTTTGCGCACAGCACAGGCACAGAGGACAGGAGTGTTCCACACTGAACTTCGTACAGGCCTGTTGTTACAGGTCCAGTTGACTCTCAACAAGAATGAAAGCAGCCCAGCCAGACTACCTGAATGAGACAAAGCAAAGCCTGACACTAAACCCTACTCACTCCTTGACCCTTTGGTTCGGCAGCTGAGACGGTGCAGCTAACGCTAGTTGATGATGTCAGCATGCAATGATGCAGCAAACACCGAGGAGTCAAGTTTTTAATACTAAAGGCCGAAGCTTTCGGGGAAATAAGTTTCAGGAGAGTAACTTGACAGGCTATAGGTTTTATGTCACGGATACTCACAGGCAAAACACATAAGTGGAGTCGCTTACTTTGAACGACGACTTCGGGAAATGGTATACAATCAAATGTGACCCCAGCAAGTAAGTTATTCAAAACGAAAGTCAACGAGAGTCCAAAACAAGACACGAAGAGGAGCGTCCTTTCGTTAGCCTACCCTCGATCAAACATGAAAGCTAACTGCTAACACCGCAACGACAGCATCGACGATGCCCTTTTCGTTCAAAAAGACACTGAAAAGCAGCCACATTCGGGATGTAAACAATCAATGAATCTCGTTTGTATAATATGCTAACGTTATGGTGTTAGCTTCCGTGATCTCTGCTGACAACCGACAGCACACATTGATGGGCAGTTTTACAATAGATTTTAGAACGAACGACACAATGAGAAGACGGTGACACAGAGAAATATAGAATATGTAACAATAGCTACAGTGATTAAAACGATCGATCTGTTATGATGAGAACAGTTAGCTGGCGCTTAGCTAACGTCTTCTGGCTATTTGTGGCTAACGTTAGGTGAAGCAAAAGCAGTCGATTTTTCACTCTCGGCTTTCACTCACCGTGTTAGATACTGTCCTCAATTAGGTGTCAGTTGGCCAAACAGGATTATCATTTATTCTTGAAAAAAGAAGACCCGTTTCTCGAAGAAAAAAACAAAGAGACGAGGCTAGACACTCGCACCGTGTCAGAACTGACAGGTGAGGAAACGAAAACTTCCGGGAGTCACTTGACTGTTAAAGTCCTTTCAAAATAAAAGCACGGTGCAACTAACTGCAACAGCACACGAGTGGCAGACGAGTTAGAGAACGTTGAGGCAGAATACAATTGTGTTAACGTGGTGCATGCGGTTTAGTTGAGTTTAGTTAAGAAAAGTTATACACTGACTGAATGAAAGAACAGTTCAGAACCATCAATGAAAACTCCCAGGGGGTAATTTTCTTATATAGTTGACTGACAAATTGACTTGAGGGAGAGTGGCATCACAGGGGGTCTCGTGGTGCGTGTTCTGTGGAGCTCGAGCCTTTTTTTAAACAGGGGAAGTGGGGTGTGACGTCATTAACTACAAATTGACCATTTTTGAAGGATACCAAACGTCAACCGGAAGCTTACGCCATCGCCACCCCTCCTGCAAACCCGTTCAACTTGGTATAAGTCGGTTAAACTTTATTTTCAAGATGAGCGGTTAACACTGTTGTGTACTGAGCTGTAACAGCCAATCTACATGTTATGTGTCAGTGAGAGGCTACACAGTTACTCAGACTCTTGGTATATCTGGATGGAGGTTATCTACATGGGAAAGGGCGCCATCCTCTGGCTGTTTACTATAATGTTAGGTGTCAAAAACGACTGCCTCGCGACACACTGAATTACTAACATGAAATGTCGCAGTATACAGTCAGACACAAAGGTAAGCTAGTGTGAAGTTTCAGTTTGCTAGGTACCAGTTGATTAATTCTGTATGATAAGCCGGCATTTTGTTAGCATTCATTTAACATTAGCTTACCGTAACCGTAGTGTAATCTAACTTTAATTTTGTAATATATCGCTCTCTTTGCATCTCTGGGGCTTCTCTTGATATGGATATTTGCGTGTACTTTATAAATTTCTGACGATGAGCGACTGACAGATCACAAATGACCAGTAACAGGTAATGACGGCTAGTAATTTTACACTATGTTCCTTTAATGGCGGAGCCTCCCCAGAATGCTCCGCGGTTCCTATTGCCTGTTCAAGTTTGATGTTACTGTGCCTAACTAGCATAACGGTGTGAAAGAATATTTTTCGGATTGGTGCTGCCGGAATGAATGTTTTAAACGTTAAACTATTCGAAAAAAAGAAGAACTAATAATGACTTACTGTTCTGAACCGCTTCCTTCATGATTGACTACCGGAGCTGCTCGTTACTCGTTACTTTCGTGTCGCTGACAAGACTTAACTGTTAAACATAGTTATCTTGTCAACGTTGCTCACATGCTAAGGTAAGGTAACCTCCCACTGATGCTAAATAGAACTGTTAATTTATTTTCGTCGACAAATAAATGAAAATAGTCTTGTTTTAATATGACAAAACACAGGTTTTATCATATTGTGTCACAGTCATTGAGCTGGGAGATCTATCCTGCTGACTACCAGTAGTTCAAATTTGTTCTCCGTGGAGGACATTTGTAAACCTGAATATCTCCCACCCACTGCATACACCTGAATTAACTCCTTTTGCTATCTACAGAGGACATTTAGGGCTTTTCAGTGATACTAAATGTGAAGGGGTGGGGCTTTGGTACCTTTCTCTTTCTCATTAAGGAAAATGGCGTCCATTAGTGCAAGCGCATTTTATGGGAAGAGGAAAAGTAAGTGCATAGTACTTTTTATGAGCAACTTGAAATGTTGTTGGAATATTTTATAAAAGTCTCTTATAAAAAGTAAAAAGTAAAGTAAAAAGTCTCACAGAATTTAAGTGTTTAAAAAAATGTCCTAAAAAGTTTTTTTTTTTTTTTTTTTTTTTTTTAACGTTATCAGTATTCTAAATACCTTTTTAAAGATTAGGGAAATTAAAAAAAAAGTGATTGGACAATATTTTTTATCCTTCTGACTACCGTGTTAGCTAGTGTTAGCTAACTAGCAGCTAACTAGCAGTGCTAGCAATCCCAAGAGCTTGCTAGCTTAAATGCCATCTTTGTTTTTGGTTTTATATTAACTTATTTTACCTTAACTTGTTCAATTTTTGTTCCAATGCTGGACTTGAAATGTGGGGATCCATTTCTTCCTCCAGTACCATAGGTAGTAACGGAGAAATAATAGATGATGAATGAGTTTGGAAATTGTAAACCTGCAACCCTTTTACAAAAGCCTGGAAATTCCTGATGGAAGTGCTGCAAAGCGAGTTCCTGATGGGATCTTCCGCACCGGGAACCACTCTCAGATTGAATCTTCAGAGCAAGTCCAATAAAACTGAATAATGATTTGACAGAATATCAAATCCTCACTGAGTTGGGCCTTTAATTGACTCTTAATGAAACATTTAAATCTCTTTCCTTTAATGACTAGAGCAGTAGGTTTAGTAAATCTGTGTACCAAATGTCCAAACAGCTATAATGGTTGATAAAGACATTAGGTAGCTCTAGTAATTTAATATTAATATTTTAATTTGTTCAACTGTCTGTCTGACTGTCAGTTACCTGATATGTCTAAATAATATAAGCTTTTGATTGGTTCACCTGAGCAATACTCAAAGTTTAAGAGAAAAAAAACAACAAATACCAAGTTTGTGTACTTGCTGTCATGATTTGTAATATTGGTCTTACTCTATTGTGTTACCAACTATTTTCTAAATGTGCTCTATTAATCACATTAATGGTTATAGGAGTCAAAAGTGTGAAAAACAAACCCTGTCCTTTGACTGTGGAAGAAGCAGTAAAGATCAGTGACATGCCATGCGAAGAGGAACCTGAGATCTGCATCTCAAAGACTCATGAATGTAAGCCCAAAACTTGCGTACATCAGCGCAATCAACAATGTGTTTTTACTCACTTTCCCTGTGACTGTTGAAAAATACCAAATGTACTGTATTGTGGATGGTGGTGGTGGGGACTTCTGCTGGGGTTTATGTGTCAGTGTCATTGCAGTGTTGTCAGAAGCACAGCTGCTGATGAAAGACATACAGGAGCTGCTGGACTGGTGTACATCAACAGGCCCCTCCAACCAAAGACAGTGCAGAATGGTATGCATAGAGGCAGGCGTGCAAAACCTCAGACCATCCTCAGACATTTCCTCCTGTCTTGAGGCAAATAGAGCTGTAAATGTTCACTCAATACTGGGTCAGAGGTTACACTAGTTCCCTAAATTGCCATCAGTGTAGTTGTCAATAAGCCAATCTTCTCAGCTTCTTTTACATAGTCTTCCATCAAAGTGATCAAGGGACAAATAGCATTAATCTTTATTATATATTATGTGGCATTATTATATATTATTATTATAAATCCTCCTGACCTATTTTGTGAAGTACCAGTGATGCCAATAAATAAATACAACTTTTCCCAAAAAAAGGAAAAATGCCTCCAGTGCATGGTTTTCTTATTTAGGAGCTGTTCAGTCAGTTGATTTACTGCCTCGATAGCCACGTCAATTTCATCCACACTTGTTGTTATATTTCTTTGGATTCTGGCTGTGGCCCAGTTAGATGACTTTCCCGGCCTCAGTTCCAACTATAAATGTAGTGATGGGCTCAGTCATTTCTCCAACTGGAAAACCAGCTATTCATGAAAGGCCTTTGAATCTTTCAAACAAAATATGAGATGTAGGCGCTTCAGAGGTCTGGAATTAGGCTAGAAAAACATCAAGTTGGCATGGTTGTGAGGACTGTTATACACACACTAGTAGACACGTGTGCATCATTCTCTCTATTGCAATTACTTTATATGGTTGTTTTTTTCATAATGATTGATGTGCAAATGACCTTGTTATTATTTTAAGTGCTCTGGCATACCATACACAGCGTGGTCTAGTGTGCATCTTCGTCTTGTGACAGATTCAGCACGAGTGTCAGGCCAGCATAGAGGAGGACGGAGAGACCTTGGTCGTAGAGGGCTTCAGGTTTGAGAGTGCGGCCAGCAGGGAAGACCTGAAGAAGCTGTGTTCACAGGCTTGTGCAGGAGGACGCCAGCGCAACACATGACTGATGGCTAATTAAGTGGTTTCTATCACACAAGGTCAACAAGTTCAAATGACCGGCAAAGGTAACAATAGCAGACAGAGAGCCAAGACATGATTTAAAATGATGGGAGAAAGGCTAACGATGGCATGTGTAGTTCCTTTTAACAGAGAGACGAAGCAGTATGACACCATGTCATATAGAGGATATGGGCCACTTTTAGACAAGATTCACAATTTTCCCTCAATATTTGTGCAGGACATTATGATTTAGTTGTTCACTGTTGCATATTTTAAGATATTTAATCATTAAGAACATAGTTTAGCAGTTGTGAATTGCCATATTTGAAGCAACATTTGATTGTGATGTCTCAGACTGTGGTCATAGAATTGACTTTGAGTGTTGTATTTATGGTAGCTCCAACATATTCCAGAAGTTAAAGTTAGAATAGCATTTTTTAGGCTAATGGTAATGTCTTTGCATTATTTATTTCACTTCTGTTAGTCAGCATAGTACATTTTGCAGTAGCAGTAGTTTGATCTAAATGGAACAGTAGCTCACTGACATTCCATACAGCTACGTCTGTTTTATTTCACTTAGAATCGTTTCCTTTAAATACAGTGTGGGCTCAACGTCCTTCTTCATACAACAACACATTGTAGGTTAGATGGGGACGATGCCTTCTTGTTGATTACACAGAGCTGTTCGACTATTCATTGTCCTTCCCGTTTGTTCCCTATTGTAGATCATCTTTCTCCCTAAAAGCACCTCCACTGCTCTGATTGTAGTTAAGTTTCATAGCCCACCATTCTTTTTAGTGCAGTCGGCCTGAAGACAAATAGTATAATAAATGAATTTGACAGTGCTCTACTTCGGTATCTGAAGGTCTATAAGAAATCTTAGAATCTTGTAATTGAATAACCTTAAGTCAAGACCTTTAAAGTTCATAAATACAGTTCAGTGCATTGGAGGACGATTACGACAGCTCGATCTCTCAGTTCTAAACATGTTGCTCCCGCTATGTAGGGTTTTTTCCTCGTAGGTCAGATGCATTATTTACTGTGCCTTTACACTTCTGCTGATTTTGGTGGTGAAACTTGTATAAAAAACGTTTGACATGCATTCAAGATTCATTTATAAACTGTGATTCCACTTACATGACATAATAGTATCGATTCACAGTACCTGATAATGAATGTCATATGCTAAATAAGCTGATACTGTTATATCAGCTCTTCAGGGGAAATAAAAGAAAACATGTCAAATTTATTTTCTAATTGATTACTCACATCATATTTTCTATGTTTTACTATAATTTTATTTTAATGTTTCCAATTCTCCATAGAAATATAATCATAGTAAATGGTTGTCTTATAAACTTTGACCTAATTGCATGGAGGGAAGCCAAACACAGTCCCAGCGAGCACACTATACTTATCAGCCCATTATTACCTTGTAAATCCCTCTGCTGTATACATTAAGAGTAGATTCTGTGCTGCTGTGGCCTCTTTTACACATGGTCCCATTGTAATCTCCAAGTCAACTTCATTCTGTTAACCGCACTCATAAGTAGCATTTGTTCGAGCATCATTAGTTTGTTGACATAGAATTGAAAAATAAAAATAAATCCCCTAGATGGTGAAAACAAGACACAACAATTAATCACTCTTGCTTTGCCACCTAACTCTGCGTATGAAGTGGGAAAGTAGTCTGTTTGGTTCTGAAATTAACAAATGAGATCTGCCCATAGATTAACAAGTGTCAGAGCATCAGTGTAACCAATTAACAAACTCCCGATTAGAATGTCTACTGAACGATTAAACCCAGAAGTTTACCAAGCATTAACATACTAAACAGACTGACATAATATATGCAAATAAGGTCATTATTATGCATGTGCTAGTTGAGTGCCCAAATTAAGTGCTTGTTTGGAGCACTGGGGATGTGTTTGTAAGTATGAGCTCTATGACAACATATTACAGAAATAATGGTCAATTGAAAAATCTAATTCGTTTTACATTTGGCAGTAAGCCATAGGAGTCAGTAGAAAGCAAAGACAGCTCGAATCAATTTTAGTAACCCAATCAAAGCTATGGAAAGAAATCCCCTCATACTTACAGGAGCACGGGAAAGGGTTTAATATTAAATTGTTTAGACATATAATATGCAGGCACACACTCATGCTTCGCACACAAACGCATGCATCCTGTAATCAGACCAAGTGTTTGAAAAAGTGGTAGAAAAGCATTCAGCAGATGCTGAATTAGTAATGGCAGAAGTTGCAGATTGGCTGTGTTGATTGTCATGTTTTTGTCCTAAAGTGCTGCATGAATTATTTATGTTGCAGCCCGTGTAATTAGACGTTGATGGGAAAGGACTGGACCAGGAAAAAGTCGAGCTCTTGCTGTTGTTTGGAAATGATTAATCAGTCGCTTGGTCCTTAATCATTTTTGACAATTTTAGGACTTTGAACCTCTTCAAACTGAGATGACTACCGTGGTCACCTCTTCACAACAGCCTTGAACAGATTGACATTGCTGTATTGGGCGGTGTCTTTTGGTGTATGATTGAAGTTGAGGTTTGTGATCATCTCGTGCCTGTGTTTGATATAAGCATCTGTTGCCCATAAATCTACACTGACGGAACCGAGAGACCTGAAGCAGCAGCATCTGTGTGTTATGATCATTTTCTACCAGAAGAGGATGCTATTCCTTTGTCATTTTACACAGCCCTTGCACTCATGCCTTAGGAACTCAAGCAATTGTAAAGGATGACAATAAGACATTCAAAGGCATGTGAAACTCCTTCTAGACAAGCAGAGTGGCTGATGTTTGGGCTCTCACTGAGTTATGTGTCACTACCTTGTAAAACCTTAAGACATAATGAAATTAGTAGACATTACAGTCATGCAGAATATACTCACCTTTGTCTCTTGGCAAAGTAGAGCATATTCGCCTATTATTAATCACCAGTGAGACATATATTGATGGTGAGGTCACAGTATACCCTCTGTGATCCCTTTCTCTGCAATATAACACCCCATCAACTACAACTGCACTACTGCAGTTAAAGTTAAGATCAGTGATGCCAGCAGTACGGTCATATATCACACTGCTGTCTCAGAGTTGTTTCACACGGCTGAACTAAACTGCACCAACACAAATTACACCTACAGCAGACATAGCTCCAGTATTTCTCTTGCTCTGTTTCAAAACACTCGGGAGGACTGACAGCTGTGGATTGCCATGATGTGGTGAAGGCTAATCACCCATCAATTGCGTACCAAGCTGCACTGGGAGTAATGGCGTTGTGGACTTTTGTTTGAGATAGGAATGGGGTGCTTTTTTAGCCCGGAGTTGACAAAACACAGTTAATTAGAAAATAGCTGAACCAAACACTGTATCACACACTTTGTACCATTTGCGAGATACTTAGCCTCAGAGCACTTTTTGCATGTAGAGTTCATGAGACCTCTGCTGGTCTGAGCGTTCTTGGCAGCCCACAGGGTGTTTTCGTAGTGTGCTTCAAAACTGTTCTGAAGTTAAGTGCACTCGCCTCCTTACTGATTCAATACAGACCCTGAAACTGTGCCATGTAATCAAGAACTGGCCTCCTTTCGACAACACAGAGGTCAGCCGCATCCAAGGCCCCTGTATATGTGTTGGTACAGCAGAGGGCATCCCTGTAGACTGAATGAGCATAGCTGCAGCAGGGCATCCAAGGCCCTTCCTTTGTTTTTGCTGAGCCAATTAAAGAGAGATAGCATCTGCTATGAAAGGAGAACAATGGCTTGTTCACTGCGTGTTTGAGTACATGCGTCTGCGAATTAAGTTTGTGTGTGCATGTCTGGAGGCTCCTTAGTGATTATGTATGTGTGCGTTTCTGTAGCTACAGTACACGAGCATGTGGAGTATGTGTGTTGAATAGTAATAAGAGAGGAGTATTGTATACAGCAGAGAGGAAACGAGAAAATGACTGCCTGCAAAGTATGACAGACAGCATATGGCTTCATCTGCTGTGATTCAGTTAAGCCCCACACATAAAAACACACACACACACACACACACACACACCCTCACACACACACACACACACACACACACACACACACACACACAACAAAACACCAGAGAGACAGATATAAATTAGGAAGACTTCCTGCATTTTTGCACTGAGGCACATACAGTACAATGCATGTAATTAAAAAGTCACTGCTGTTGAGTGACAGCCTGGCTCATGCACAGTTAGCTTGTGTTCAACTTCTGTGAAACTTTTTGACAGGAAGTGTGGTGATGATTTCACAGTAGGCTATAACACTCCATCTCTCCAAAGGACCTGGAGGTCATTAACCCCTACCTGCTGCTGTCTTGAGCTGTGCAGAGTTTGATGACTCTTCTTTTCTAGCTAAGGAGTGAAAAGAGAGAGGTATGAGGATGTGTGTGTGTATGTGTGTGTTTAGCAGAGCTAGCTAGCACCCCTGGCTTGGCCAGCCGGCTCCACCATATGGCCACATTTATCATGTATCTCGCTATTCATTAAGATTGCCCTTGCTGGCTGCAGTAGCACTGCTGGGGGCCTCAACCTCACCTCAGAAAGACTGTGGACGACTGACTGCAGTCCACTGACTGCAGTCCACTGTAATTTTGGGTGTGAATGCTGCAGAATTACAGGTAGCTGAACACCATGAACCAAAGGTAATTTTGCTTTACACAAGACTGTTTTGCATCAGAAGAAAGAGTCGATTAAAATTCAGGTTGAATTCAATCATACATAGTAATAATATAATAGTCTTTGATGCCCACATGTCTGTTTTCTATTTTAAAGCTCTGCAAGGATGCCAAGATCAATTGTCTGTGGACTGTCTCCTACGGTGTACTGTTGCCCATACTGGGTGGCATATTTTTGTAACTAAACAGGCGTAACAGAATCAGTATTATCTGACCCACTGCTTGACTGTAATGCAGTAGTTTGGGAAAGATGCTGTTATTTTTATTTTTCAAAAGAGGTGGCTGTCTTTATACAGCAATTTGAAGAAATCAGATTATTAGACATTAGACTCTATTACACACATCAGCTCATCTTCTCATCCAGTCTGTGGCATTGCTGTGTTTTATACATATACATCTACAAGGAGTCAGAAATCTTCATCTATGCCAGGCTTGTTGATGAACGATCAACAGTGATTGTTAAACAACACAGTATGCCAAACGTGTTTTCGTCTGTATGTTCGTGCTCCTAGTTTTAAAGTTTCCTTTGTGAGGAACAAATCAAAAGCTTTGCTAGTTGAAACATTTCTTGTTCCATTAAAAAAGTACATTTCAGACATGATGTATTAATGGATGGTTACCTGAGTCAACTACAAACAGTGCTCTGATTAACATATCTGTTCTGTTCCCCTGGGCTAACAGTGACAGTACAAAATGATTACCTGAGTGGGGATTTTTTAGCTTGATCCGCTCTCCATGCAGCATGTCAGACTGTTTAACCGATGCACACATCATCTTTATGATCTTGGTTGTGTTCAGTTGGTTAGAATTGTTCGCTCTACGCCTCCTGTTTAAAGACAGAGATGTAAACTAGGGCTGACAGTGATATCCTAAAGTCTTTACCATCTGAACCAGAGTGCAGAAAACACTCCACTCACCAATACAATACATTAACTGGAATTTTCCTTGGTCGGTGGTGTGTGGCATGAAGTGTGGAATGGAGCTAGTAGCCGTGTTGCAGCAGTGCAGAGTAATTTATTTGGTCTCCCTTGCTCTGTTACTTTCCCTATTTTTTGGTTTTGCTTAACAAAATCAACATTTTGACTGGAGTACTGCCAAATTGTCAGTGTTGATAAGTTTATATGTCAGCTCTTGTTGCTACATTTCTTTCCCTTTTAAAACCCTGATTCCAAAAGAAGTTGGACCGCTGTGCAAAACATAAAACAGAACTTGCTAATCCTCTCTGACATATACGCAATCGATATTTGCTGATTGACCTCATCAGCTTCATTGATTGTTGTAAATATCTGCTTATTATCAATTTGAAGGCAGCGACACATTTCAAACAAATTGGGACAGGAGCAACTAAAGACTGGGAAAGATGTGAAATGCTCCAAAAACACCTGTTTGGAACATTCCACAGGTAAACAGGTTCATTGGTAACAGGTGATGGTGTCATGATTGGGTTTGAAAGGGGCATCCTGGAAAGGCTCAGTCGTTCACAAGCAAGGATGGAGAGAGGTTCACCACTTTGTGAACACATGATTGGATGAAGGATGTTAGGACATGGGCTCAGGAACTCTGTGGTAGCACAGTTCATTGGGGTTGTATGTGCTGATCACTAATCTAATTTTTACCTGTTGACATCCACCTGCTCACTTCCTGGTACCAATTTTGAACCATCCAGTCAAAGAATTGTGTGACAGTGGCAGAAAGGATTGAACAATAGTTTTTCTTGTTTCATATGATGTGATTGGGGTGTAGCATTTCAAACACAAGAGACTTCACACAATAGGAAAAGTTGAAGAGGTATGTGAGGAGTCTCATAACTATCCCCATCCTGACATCATCATCAGCAGGAATATCATCTACCGCAGTGGAGTCTAGACAGTGCCGGTGGTGAAGGATTGAAGAACATTAAGATGAAGATCTAGATGGATGGGATCTGGAGCGGGATTTGAGATGAGCTCATTGGATGCACTTATTGGACAGCTGGTTGTAATGAAAACATGAGGTGGAGGGGTGGCTTGGGTTGCATCAATCTGACATAAATGATCACTGAAAGCAGCCAAGAAGGCGGGGGATTTTCAAGTTGTACTCAAAAATAGTGGCAAAATGGAATTGGTTTAAGTGACTCATCAAATTGAGGAAAGGAAAACAATTCTAAGTTAACATAAATATGTCTCAGGAATTGCTTCCTTGTCTATGTAGTGCAGAGTTTTGATGAATTGATGATTGTTCCTCAAGCAGCAGGACTAGTCCACTTGGCTTTGGCCTGTGTTGGGACTGTGAGGCCAGCTGTTGTTTCAGTGAGTCTCTGTTAAGCATGAAAACATCAAAGCGCAAGCATGACTTAACTGCCCTCAGACAATCACAGACCGTTGTTGTGCCTGTCATTTTTATCTCAGGAAGAAGTCTTTGCATTTCTCTCCCACTCTGTGTAACACACTTGATTTTCTCTCATCCTGCTTGTCCGTCTTCCTCTGTCTCCTCTTGATGGTTTGACAGTGTGACAGCGGTGGAGAGACGTCTTCAGTCTTGTGGGGGGATGTAAGCAGGAGTGAGATGTCTGTCTTGGCACCACTGATTGCTCTGTGTGTGGGTGTGTGTCCATGCTTGTGTGAATTTGATGCTTGAGCGTGGATACTCTAGGTGTGCGTATTTATTGAATACTGAGCATGTTTCGGTGCATACTCTTGTGTTACTTCTGTGCATCTGTGCACTGTCACTCTAGATTTATTTGTTCTTTGTATCACCATATTCAAACCATCAAAGGAGGACTTTTGTTACTTCTTCTCTTAAGAGACTGCACTGATTATGAGTGAGACCTTATATCTCAAGATTGTGTCAGTCGTCATCCATACTGCTTTAATATAGGAGTGAAGACAACAGATACACAAACACCTACTGGTATAGTATATCTGACATAAGTATGCACTTTACTGGCTTGCAGGAATGCAGAACAAGCAGTCAAGAGTATAGAAAAACAACAATTTGAGCTAAATGCTTTACTTAAGCACTTTTCAACACAGCTTGTTATTCGTAAATACCATATAATACTTGCTGCTCACTGTGCAGTTACAGCCTTTAGTGCTCTTTTCACCTGTGCAGATACAAATGAGTGAAATGCATTGGAATGCATTGGAGGATTGGCAGAACTGAGGAAACAAGTTGTGTGGGTTGACAATTTGTAAAATCACATTGCTGTGGATTGTATTGTGTTGTGGATTTCTGTGGTTTGAAGCTTAGTAACAAGATTAAATAACCACTAGAGTCTTGTGTGTTGATGCAGATGCAGAAATGTCACTTTTAAGTGTTTACAAAAGCATTTCCAGAGCTGTTCTCCTTTCAGCTGTCAGACAGACAGTACATGGAATGACGTGGACGGATTTTTAAGTGCTGAAGTGTTTCACTTATATGTCTGTGTGCCCAGTGACATCGACCTTTAGGACGTCAGAATTTTTGTCCTCTCCGCCTCTTTAAATCTCCCTTAGGTGTTGCAATAAGCAGCAAAATTCGCCTCTCAGCAAATGCAAATGTGCTCCCAACGATGCAGTTTGCTCTTATATGCAGGTATACCACAAATGTGAGGCTTATAGCCTTCCTAGCCAAGAGGCAGTGGCTTCTGGATTCACCGCAGTGGGCTGACTAAGACGGCAGCACAGAGCAGCGACAGTGTTTTCTGTTTTGTTTAAGTGTCCATATCGTCTCCTTTTTCTTGGACTCGTTTTATATTAAGGTTATTATTTTTATTAGTTAGCTAACTGCATCGCATAGTGCATAGTGCTTTGTTTATGCTCAACTGTTCCCCTACTGGCTTCAGTGAAGATGGGTTTCAAAAATACCTTTCATTTAATTTGTGCACTGGCTTCTACTCTTAACAGCAAGAAAGTACAACAAGGCGGCAGTTTGTGTCAGATTTTGTGTTACTATTGGTAAAGAAGGTGTTTAAGCTGTCATACAGCTTTATTGAGGAAATGAAAAAGGGCCCAGTCAGAAAGCACATTGTGAAGCCAGAGTAATTGAAATGCTATTAAGTGAACATGTTTGCAAAGAAATGACAGAATTTCAGTGCAAAAGTGCTGTGTTTTCTACTCCTGCATAATAGCCTCCCCAATACAGATGTCGCCTGTACAGGTTGGTCGACCAGTTCAGGTGGTGCCTATAAATTAAAGCTGTGGGTCGAGAGACATGCCAGGGCATATGAAAGCAGCGGAATGAGAGGATGTGTGGACACAGATAAGGATGAGAGCGAAACCATGACCTTGGCGTAGTATTAATGACAGACTTGATCACACATAACCTTTGATGACAAAAGAGGCCCTTATTACTGCAGGGAGGGGAAACCCTGTGAAGGTGTTATCAGTATTCTGGAAATGATAAACTAATCAGATTTTATGTGCGTGTGGTTGTGTGTGAAGGAGTTTTCAGGTGCAGTGGAATTTCCCTCATCCTTGTTTTTCTATCATTGGAATTACCCCTCAGGACACCTGACGCTTCATAGCATGTCCAATGCGCACACGCACACACACACACACACACACACACACACACACACACACACACACACACCACATATTGTCAAAGTGACAGAGAATTCTATGTCTGCCTTGTCAGAGCCTTGTTGGTGGGTCACAGACGTGCTCCCATATGTCAAACGTATATGACACATCACACTAATATGAAGCAGTATAAAAAGGAGAACCTGCTGCCAGTCTAAATGCTTCAAGCTCTTTTTTATTTAGGTTTTCTGTGTCTCTATGTTTTAAATCACACGAGAAGAGGAAAAAAAACATTTGCACATGCAGTTATTCACCTAAAAAAATGCCACATTTATTCATCCAAAAAGACATCTTGTATTACCAGTTTTTTTTTAAGCCAATACTGAGACAGACCCACATTTAAGATTCAACACTTTATTCTTTTGCTGTACGTTCATTTTTCAGTGTGATGGTATAAGTATGTCAAATCTCACAAGGCAACCAGAGAAACTCACTGTGTTATTAGCCTTGAATGTCACATTAGCTTTACATAGTGGGGACATATCTCTGTTGTATTCATAACAGAAGTACATTCAGGCATATATTCTTATGCTGATTCTGTTCCATTAAATGCCTCGGGCGCTTCACTGCACAAGCACGTTTTCTATACGGGGCCCTAATCAAAGCCAGCTTCAGCCGTCCTGCCTGCACCCACACACAGAGACTGTGGACTGGAGTATGATGTTATTTTCCAGGCCGAACTAATTGTCTCTGGGGCTCAGTTCTCTCTCTCTCTCCCTGGTTGCAGTTGGACTTTGCTCTGTTACATGATGCAGCCGTGGGTCCCTGGGAAGGCTCTAATGAAGAGTTATGAGAAGCTGGATGCCTGTTGGCTGTGCAGGGAGGGATGGAGGGAGGACACAGAGAGATGGAAGATGGGAGTATAGCAGAGAAGGGTGAAGAGTGAAGCATGAGAGGGAGATGGGGGAGAGGAAAGGAGGGAGATGGTATGCAGTGAGGTAGAAAGAAAGCATGGGAGGCTATGGGACGAGAGACCTTGCACCCTCGGAAGCCCCTGCAGACCAGACGCCTGTCACTGCAGTACACTGCTCTGCTGGCATTTCTGCCTTAAAGATCCCCCCTACACATGTATAAAAGCATGCATACAAATTGTCTAATAAGTCAGAAAAAAAGTATCATCACCACAATTAAATCTCTAAAATGGCACCTACTTCTTCTTTCTCATAAGAAATTCCAGAAAATTTAAATGTGCAAATATTTCTCATTTCACACATTTGGCTGCTGTACACAGGACGTCTCCTGCTCCACCAGAGTCCATTCTCAGTGTATGCACTGAATACTGGAGCAGGATGGGCTTCCAAAATATTAATAATGTCACAAATCATGCTGTAAGGCCGCCCTCTTAAAACCAGATTTTCAGTGAACACAGAGAAAATTAACACTTTCACCAATAGATGTGAAAACAGCCTTCTACTGCCAAACTGTGCACATACATTATCCTTCACAGCGAAGCTCAAACATTCAACGGGGCAACAAGGAGAAAAAACACTTTTCTGACTGGAGGGGGGCTTCAAACACGTACACTTCCCACCCAGTGTGACTTGTCAATAGGAGGAGGCTTCAAGTCTTTGGAGTGCGCTGAAATGTGAGATATTATTTCACTGAAGTCTGAACTTTTGCATCGTCATCAGGGGAGATTGTTGGTGTTCAGTAACCAGAACAGAACTGCACTATTTGCATTTTTATGTAATGTTTGGGGCTTAATCCTGCTGGCAAGCATTACGGTTTTAAGGTCCTCGAGAGTGCGAACATGAAGTATCATCCGGTTGTACAAGTTTGGTGTAATTCGTCTCTCCTTCAAGCCCTGCCTGCATCCACCCGCCTGTTTTTTTATGATGTCCCTCTCTTTCTCTAGCTGATAAATATCCGCTGGTGCAGTGATTACATTTGTGAATGTTTGGACCTCTAAGCTCTCTTCCAGGCTTTTTTCTTGCTTACTCTTTCTTCTCCTGTTTGTGTCTGTGGGAGGCAAATATCTTGTTTTCCCTCTGACCCATTGTAGGTTTTCTGTAAAACATCTGAGGGATTTAAAGCACAAATCTCAGGATTTATTCAGTGTCTGTCAGTTTTCAGACCATTTAATACACAGCGTGTCCCTGCATATTTTAATCAAAGTATTATCTCCAGGTCATGTTTTTAGTGTCACCTTTTGCTGAGGAGAAATCCTATAAATGAACGTGTAAATATGGATTGAATGTCAGCACATAGGTATTTTTTTTTTTTTTTGCTTTCTTATGTTGATAAGCAGTGGCCGTGATCTAAACTCAAGTACGGCAAGTTTTTAAATCCTTAAAATGAGGAGTGCTGAATTCAAGGACATTCAGAGAAATCACACATCAACATTTCAAGTGCATTTTCATTCTTTTTCGCCATAACTTCAGTTTGTAAACTTTGATTAGCGGGATTGAAAATGAAAAGCTCACACAAATATGGATTCTGTATGGATCATCATCCGTTTTGTCAGTCTCACATGTCTGTGAGAAGGATCAAGCAGAACCAGGAAAGAAATTCATGGTAAATTAGACGTGGCCTTGAAAAGCTTCCTGCCTCTTCCTGGGTTTATTGAAAGGAGGAAAAAAAGAGTCCATGGAGGCCATTCTGAGTGTTTCTTGTCTACATAACAAAAACCCTCTGCTTTCTCAATGTTTCGAGCTTCCCCCAATATGGATGACAGAGCAGCTTCAACCGTTTTGATTTCAGATGGCATTGACCGGGTCACGCCTTTGGAGGCTCGAGGAGACTCTCCCTGCTGCTTTTACAGGGAGAATCCTTTCTTTGACTTCCTCTGCCTTCACTTGAGTCTAAATGTCAGCCAGTCTGAGAGAGAGGGAGACAGAGAAAGAGAGAGGGAGATCTGCGGTCTGCTGGGAGAAAGCCATTGAAAGCATACATGATGACACACTTCCCCCATTCAGTCCGACGAGCTATTGAAAAGCAAGATGACATTTTGCAATAATACACCATATAGCTCCAGAGTTTAGTGAGATGAAACATTATTCATAAATATGTGATGCCTGGCATTTATTGATGTTTGTGGCTAGATTTGCTGTCAAATCATCCTCGGGTTCACTGCCATTTGAGAGGAAATGCGCCGCATCTTGACAAAGCGTTGAGCCATGACAGTGAGCTGCTATAATCAGCTATACAACCACATTGTTTAGCCCAAGGAATGTAAAGAGTCGCGGTGAATGATATGACAAGATTTATAAGGCATCTCCTGCATAATTCTGAAAAATGGTTTAGTGTGTGTGTGAGTGCGCACCCCTGTGATTGTCGAGGTTACAAAGCAAGAGTTCAGGCTTCAGCTTTGTGTCCCAGTTAGAGTGGAGACTCTGCTCCATCAGCCTGCACACGAGCCTGCAAAATCAGTTTCAGGTGACGAGAGAAAATGTTTTGGTTGTTTCCCGAGAGAGAGCGTATGAAAACTTCTGCCTCTTGTGCTTACTGCTGAGAGGTGTGCGTGTTTTGTACAGTTTTTTTTTTTTTGCCAGCATGTGCGTGCACACATCAGGTGGAATGCAAACAATGCAGTGATTGGGGAAATCAGATCGGCTTTTTGGGAACGGCAGGCGGGATCATACCGTTCTGCTTGTCCTCCTTCCTCGTCTGCCTCCCTCAATTTTGACCCTTTTCTCCTCCCTCTCTGTGGCGTCCTCCTCCATCATTCCTTCCTCTGTCACAAGAGGAACGCATGATATTTCCTTTTATGTCCCCAATTCAGTGTGAAGTCCCCATGAAGGGTAGTAGATTAGCGCCATTCTCATCCAGATAATTTTAACAGCTGCAGCGATGGTGGTGCCGCCGACATCTGAAGCCTCTTGTCTCCTGAGAGACACTCTGGCTGTTGGTTGAATTTCTGTCGCTTCAGATCAGCCCAGCTGGAGAAACACTAAACAGGCACATTTTATTCGCTACGGGCCCCCACGGATGTTCTGGCTACACAATGCTCGAGCTGCAGTATCAACGAAGTATTGACTGCTGCATTCAGAGGATGCGGAGGGGGCTTGACTTAAGTTTTGTAAAAACAAAAAGAAGGAAAAAGAGGGCTGTTGGAAGAGAGCGAACAGGCTGTTCGTTTGGATTGTTTAAGCATGTTGTTGTTAAAGTTTGTGGGTTTAATATCCTGTAGGCTGAAGTGCAAAAACAGAAAACCCCTTAAAGTGGTCATCTGAGAAGAGACTTGCTGTCGGGCTTTGAGCACTCAAACAGGCTCGTAGATTAATGTCAGACGGTAGGCGGGACACCTGTAGATACAGTACGTATGGCTCTACCTAATCACTCAAAGGTTAGTCATTTTCACGATATTGTTGGATACCAAAGTATTTTGTGAATGCTCAGACGTGATTTTACTGTAACTCTCTGGATTTAATGTTCCAGCACATAGTTTATTGTCTGTTGTTATTCTGGCATCCTGCTCTGGCTTTGTGTGCCAGTTCTCTCCAAGAAATACATGTAGGATGGAGAATACTTGCAAACACATCAAATACTAGCAGGCTTAATTTCCGACATGGCAGTATTTGATTGAGTCATAGTGAGTGTCAGTGAAACGTAGACAACAGTTATCAGAACAGAATCGATTGACAGTTTGGTAAATGCGCTTATTCACTTTCTTGCTGAGAGTTAGGTGAGAAGATGAGCTTTTGGTTAGCTTAGCTTAGCATAAAGTCTGGAAACAGCTAGCCTGGCTCTTTCTAAGAATAACAACCTACCGAATGGTGACCAGCACCTCTGAGTCTCACTGATTAACATGTCATATATTGATCTTTTTCAAACTTAAGTGCAAGAAACGCTGTTATTCTGGGTGTGATGTTATGAACTATTTCTGCTCAGGACCAGGAAGTTCTTGAAGCCTCTGCTGGTTGCCTGGCAACTGGTCGAGCTAAGCGCTAAAGTAAGCTAACCGGCCGCAGGCTCCAGCTATTTGGTGTACAGACATGCAAGTCTATCAATCTTCTTACCTTTTTGCATTTCCCCAAAATGTCAAACTATTTTATAGCATTCTGTCAGTCTTACCTCCTCTGGGACCTTTCCTGGACTGCAATTATTTGGACAAGAGTTGGCGAGGTATCGTTAACAAACCCCCGTTTTACACACTGAGCTCCATTGCATTGGTTGTATGCACATTCACATTTGGTAGTAAAAGAGATGTATGGGGTGTTGTTAAGTACAGCATTGGAGAACATTTTTTAATGGATTTGATACAACCAAAGTCATTTTTTTTGTAGTCATTTCAGCTCTGTAATCACTGAACTCAGTTTGGGGGTATGAGCCGGCGTCATTGGCAGATCTGCTGAACTGCCTGTGTGCCGTGTTTGCGTTGGGTGGATATTGATTTTGTGTTTGTCCTGGTAAATACTGTATTTTGGAACCCAGTGTCGTACTGAAATCTGGACAGAGTTGCTGGATGGTAACAGAGGAGAGGGAATGACACACATGGGAGAGAGGCAAAAGAGTGCATGAAGCAACAGCAAAGAGGAAGAGGGAGTGAGCTTGACGACAACGGAAGAGAAAGAGAGCAGAGGGAGCAGTAAAATAATAGGAAATACTGTAAATGGAGGCGGTAAAGGAGGAGACGGTGGGGTAGAAACACAAGATTAAAGCAGAACAATAATGAGGAGGACACAGAATGAGACACTGGACTGCCATGTTCATTCTTACTTGGAAAACATACAAACACACACTCCAACTGACCTCCAGCAGAGCAGACAAGATCCGTAGCCAAGTCAGCCCTCTTCTCCCACTCCCTCCTTTTGCCTTTCAAGAACTTAATTACAGCGATAATTTGGCCTTGTTTGTTGTAGCCACCATTACGTTCTGTAACTACCGGTCAGCTAATGAAAACACAGGCACCAGATGAGAGATAATCGGGCCCCTCCCTAAACCCCCGAAGAGGGAGAAAAGTTAAGAAAAGAACCAACTGTGAGACGTAGTGTCGAGTATAATGAACACCAAAGCCCTCGCCACGCTTACTGGTGCCAGCAGACATGATTACGAAAGAATTAAAGACAAAGAAAATATAATAAAGATGAGTTGGTACTTAATCTTGGTTGTTGATTGTGGTGTGTCATTTTAGGAAAATGAGATAGTGAGAGATAAATGATCCTCTTAATGCTTGCTTCGTCTCTAATTAAGTGAAATTACAGACTTGATTCATTTAAACATCAACTAAAGACACTTCAAGATCCAGACAAGCCTAATTACAAAGAGGAGCAGCTTACCCCAGAAAAGTGTTGTCCCCTTCAGCCCTGGCAGTGCTTTGAATATAGTGTTTTTTGTACTTTGATGTTGTTGATTGTGACAGTGTGTAGTTTGAATTAAAGACATTCGCTATAGAGAACATAAAACAGAAGGTGATTGTCACTATTAGTTGATATAGGTTTTTTTGTTGTTTGTTAGCACAGTGGTAAAATTGTTCAACTGAAACTACTTTTTGCTTCTCTTTTATACCACTGTTAATACATTGGACTATATTTCTGTCAGAGGATTTGCAATGCAAAACAGGCTAATAATCATTATCATGATCATCACTGATTGATCATTGGATCGTTTTAATCCAATCAAAATGTCACATTAAAATCAAGTTAGATTTCGGCTTCCCACATGCAACACAAATTCATTAGAATCTATCAATTATTGTAAATATGACACACACAGAAGCATTTTATTAAATGAGAATTAAAGGTCCAAGCAATAGAGAGCAAAGCATGTTTTCAGTCCATGTAGACTCCATGTAAGCAGTGTGACTCCATGGGATCCTAAACTATACTGGGTCTATAGCAGGTGATTCTTAAAATTTCATGCCATGTCTTGTGAGTCACCTTTGAGAAGGAGGTTATAAGTTGCTTTGACTTCCATTATTGCACCTATTGCATTTCCAAACTATAACAAATGCTTTCCGATCAACACAAAAATACCACTGCAAAAACGGCCATCAGTGGAAGGCAGGAATTTAAGTGAGACCAAAGGACTGCCACAGTTGGAGACTGCATTACTTGAAGTCCTGACTAGATAAATTGCAGACTAAGCTCATCCTGAAGCACCACTCAGTCTCCAGAACCCTGAGGAGGCATTCAAGTCTGCTGGGATGCCCCCCTCCATTTATTAAATGATTTTGCTGCAGTTACATAGCTGTATAAATGTCAGCTGACATGTGGGCGAAACTCCATTTAAAGCTTGTCAGAGAGATTTATCAGGGTATGAAATTTTTTAAATGTGCTGTTTTTTAAAGCTGTTGTGATGTGTCATACACCTCCAGAGCTCCGAATCACTGCAGGAGAGTGAACTGGGTTCTTTAGCAAATAAACGCTGCATATTTAGCTCTTGCACAGAGTCCACGCACAGTGAAATAACTTGTTTTTTCACTGTGCATTCAAACAGAACAGACAATGGATAGCTCATATTAGTCTGTGATTAATATATTAATTGTTTGATGAAGTATAAATTGGCAGTTTATTTCAACAGCTGAATCACTTTCGTATGATGTGATTAATATTGCAGTGCAAATGTGTTCTCCAACAGGAGACATGACGTGAGAGTTTGCACAGGAGAAAGAGGGTTTATCACTGACCTAACTTGTCCGTCTATTCTCCTCTAGCCTCTAGACTCATGTGATACATATTTAGTGTTGGCTCCCTTTGGTGGCAGATACATGTCCTCAGTTGACTAGGCACAAATGGGCCAGAACGAGGCCATCGATGGCCAACACTTTCCAGATGAACCGCGCTCATATGTTCCCCGTGCTGCATCGTCGTCTGGTGCATAACATGAAATTATGACAGCAGTGTCATTTTTATGATCCTTATTCTAGAATTAGGGCTGATGCAACAGAGCCAACTGTGGGGTTTCCATCATAAAAGTCCCCCTGGTCCCTTTACACACGCACACAAACTGTCTCTTCTCGTTTACTCTATAGCACATAGCCACAGACTGTGGACCAGTGGATTTATGGTGTGTGAACAACACAGTTTTTTTATGAGCGGCTTAGACAAACAGTATTTGGAGCCAATTGATCGTTATGCTGTACATTATCCCATTTGCTGGAACACATTTCTCTCTTTGCCAGTAACACTGGCTAGAACTTGGCAAAGCAGAACAGTGGACCAGACACACACAGTCAACAAAACAAAAGGAGTTAACACACAAAATATGTGGAGATGTTATTTTAAAACAGATATACTGGAGCCATTTTTCAGTTTTTTGTCTGCAGTGTTTTTGTTCTTACCTGAGGTGGCTGCCTTTAATAAATGCAATCACATCTTTATGAGACACGCTGTATTGATGGAGCCAGCACAAAGTGGAGAGCTGGTTGTTTTTTATTTAATTTTTACAGTGAACAAAGCAAATACATGCATGTGTCTTCTTAGCAGGTGCGTTATATAATGTTGAGCTGGATCAGACAGTGTCCTGTATGGCTGTTAAAGAGTCCCATGGCTGTCTAAGGAAACCTAGAAATGGCTTGAGGCAGATTTACAAATTTTTCTCAGAGATGAATAGGATGAAGTTTTGTAAAACAGGAAATGAAGACAAAACGCGTAGCGCAGAAGTGCGCTCTAGCTCTTATTCTTTGTAACATGTCTAGCCTGATGATTGTTTTTTCATGAATTTAGTCAGTTCTGTTTTTTCAGTTAAATCCTCTATTAAGGGGGATTATTTGTAATACTATTTGTTTATTATAGATTAGTTTTTTATTTGCACTTTTCTGATGTGAAGTCACTCAGGAATGTATTTCCCTATAATCATTGTTTATAATCATTGTTTGGTCATAGCGTAATATGGGGATAATCTTAATAAATCTTAACTGAACATGTCTGTAACAACGAGCACAGTGAAAAGAAGTGATAGGTTTAAAGAGAGTTAATAACCATTAAAACAAAGAATTAAAGGGCAAACAGTAAAACTGAGTTGGTGAGAATCATCACTTTCGCTCATTAATTGCATATTTGCTTTAGATTGTGTGTTCTAATCAGTACTTGTGAGGGGGTATGTAGTTTATTGGGCCAGCAGCTTTCTTCTGCATAACAATGTGCAGATTTAGAACCCTCTCTGATTTGGCATGAGAGGAAAATCCGACTGATCTCAGGTGCAATTGGTTACGGTGCCACAATTTTCCACCTTTCCAGGGACACCACAAGAGATACACAAGAGATTTGCTGATCCTCATAGTAAATATAAAGGAGACGTGGCAGCCTGCCCTACCTCACTGTACCTATTGTATCTTCAGTCTAAACAAGGAACAAGTAGCCTAAAGGAGCCATGGTTAATGCATTCAGGGATGGATAAAGAAGCACTGGGAAAATTTCATCAAGTTCAGGCTGGTCAGCCTGGCAAATAGTGTATGATTTGGAGCACAGCCACACGGTTTCACCTGTGCGAACACATCAAATTTGATTTTGCTTGGACCGCACTGCTGACCTTCCTTGCTACATTAGCAGGGTTCCTCCATTCTTTTCAAACTTATACACTCTGCCAGTGGAGCAGACACCCTTACATCTGACTGGCTTGGCTAATTCAATTAATTCAGCAACATTTGATGAAATCAAAGTCCAAGCCTGGGAGCTTAATTAAATACAAGGGGGTGGGGAAATGCCCAGGTGTGTGTGTGTTATAGTGTGTCTGCACCTACACATCTAGGTGAGTGTATTTGTTCTTGTCTACAATGTGAGTGCATAGATGGTTTCTGCGTGAGTGTGTCTGTGACTGCAGGTGCATGCCTGATCCAGTTTGTGTGTTTATGCTTGCCTGGCTGTTTCGGTGTGTGTGTGTGTTTGTGTGTGTGTGTGTGTGTGTGTGTGTGTGTGTGTGTGTGTGTGTGTGTGTGTGTTTTAGAACTGGTTGCTAGGCAAGGGATGAGATAAAGCGTTTAACTGAGGCACAGGAGATTTCCAACGTGCTCTTCCGTTGAGCTGTTGAATACACAATAGGAGGGAGTTCAGCAAAGTTCACATAAACCACTTCTGACTGCTCACTCAATGCTACATGAATATGGATTTGCGTTAGTTAGATTTTTTTTTCTCACCAAAAGGAATTAATTATTCAAAAAACACCTTGCAGCCAAAACAAACAGACAGCAATGTTTGTGCACAAGGAACGGGCATTCATGCCCCAAAGAATGCGAACCACCAAACTGACATCAACCAAAACGGGGCACACACTCAGGCAGAAGTTAAACTCAATAATTTACACTTATTTATTCAGTCAGTGTACAAAACCAAAAGCTCATGTTTTGACACACTGGCCCACATTAGGTTGTGTATCTGCATGTGCCCTTTTTGTGGATGTCAACTTTGTCAAGGCAAATAATGATTATAAAACAACACGTGACAAATAAATCCAAAATAAGTCAAGAAATCTACAGCAAACAAAATCTGTATTTATACACTGTGGAAGAACACGTAGCCTAACTAAAAACCCTCTGCTGAAGTCTGAGGCAGGGGCATCAGCAAATATATAAATATGAATATATTTAGCCTCCTCCGCTTGAGGAGTGAACAGCCATTCACTGCTCCCAAATAAGACGTCACTACCAACCACTGATTCTCTCCACACTGAAGAGGATGACTCTGGAAGATGATCCTCAGACACTTTTGGAAGCCCTTGAAGTGCTGGCTGCAGCATTCAGACAGCAGAAGAGAGAATGGGTGCTTTGACTCCTTTCTATGTCACCAGAGAAGCATAGCTCACGGCACAGTTTCTTGGCAGCTTTGTGGACAGAAGCAGCCAGTCCTGGATGGCTGCTGGTTTCAGGGGACCCCTGTAAGGATGCGTCCGTCCATTTCCCTCTTTGACACGGACAGATGGTGATTGTAGCTGCAGATTACCAGCCTTTTGTGCTGGTGAAGCTCTGTGACTCCCTCTAACAGTCAGCTGATTGGGACCAGTGCCACCAGCCCTCCACCCTTGCTGCTGCCATAGCACAAGAGGAGATCCATATGTTCATTTAGGCATCAGCAGGTGGACACCCAGAAGCCTGGGAGTACACATGGACATATTTAACACTGACTTAAAGCCTGGACCCTGTTCCTGGTGCTGCTCTTCTGCTCATGCTCCACTTCTATGCCTGACTGGACTTTGTCATGGCATCCTCCGTCCTGTGATTAGCTGGTTAGCTTTTGTTGCCTCATCTAGGATTGTTAGATGTAAAATGGGAGCAGAGCAGACTTGCTGCTTGTGTGTCATTTTGTGCAATATTGGTCAGTTGGTGCCGTAATGCAGTCATACTTAGGTGTAGTATACAGGTGGGGCTCTGGTTGAAACAAACTAGTTGGTACAATGTGTTTATAGTTGTTCTGAATGGCGGGATGGAAAGCCGGCTGTCACAGATAATTGTTAAAATATGGCAATAATGACGCCTGATTTGGGGAGATTTTTCCTTGATGGCATTCACAGTGTGGCACACATTTGTACAAATGAAGAGTTACAGCAGTGGCTGTATGCTGAATGCAAAAGGAGATCTTGAGAGAGAAGTTCAAATCCTGCTTACTGTCTCACCTCTGCACACCAGTGGCGGAGCCAGGAAATTTTCTGTGGGGTGGCCAGGATTGTTATGTGATCATTTTGGGGTGGCAATATCTCATTGGAAAATATAGGGGTATGTAGGGCACCTAAACCACACACCTCCACAATATTTGGAATGCAGGTAATGGTGGAAAAGATCAAATTATATTCAGTGTATCTAACGTTTTTTCTTATTCCTGCAAGTAAAGTAACAAAGATGCTTACACTATACAAATGTAGCACAATATACAGACAGCTGTACTGTGTACTGTGCTGAGAGGACTCCGGAGATGTTCAGCTCAGCATGTAGTGATCACTGTGAGCTCAATCTCTTGGTGTATCAGGAATACACAGACATAATTTAAAAAACATTTTTTACTATAGCCTGATCAAGCTATATACACACACATATGAGTAATGGCCAGCAAAATGGGCCAACATAAGGATCGAACAGGAAACAAATTGAGATTCAATTCCAGTCATAGGCATACAAGGCTTAAGGGCTACTGTACAAATGAACAAAACAGTTGTATATGTTGTTGCATTTTCTTTATGGTCTGGAATGCTGTTAGAATAAAACTAATAATTATTGGTTCTCCACTTAAAATTACATTGAGAAACATTTGAACTCTGTATCAAAACCCTCTGACCAGGCTGTTTCAGCTGGCACTGAAAAAGAACCCTAACAGTATCCCTCAGTCAAAAGTTCAGTCTGCTGTTCATGCTGTCACATTTTAACTCTCTGGCAGGTAGAGACACACCAGTCCATCAGAGCATACATTGGAAGTTATTACAATTACAGTTACCAGCAAAAGTTAACTAAACAAATACATTAATAAAATTGACAGCCCAACTTATCAAACTAGGACATATTTATTATGTTTGATTTAACTTATTTGGGGGAGTTATCTAACATTAAAACATGTACCGACAAAGATGCTAGTCAATTTCCCTATTATTAAAATTATTCAAAAAGTAATGTGACTTTAGTTGGATTTGACTAATGTGACGATACATCGTTTTTTGCCTCATGTAACTTATTTAACAGGTAGGACTTCACCGGTGCATAAAGGAGTTAGACAATGCTTATACTTTTTGCTATCTTTCCTGTTAGTTAGCTTGCTAGCGTCGAAACACGAATCTCCCCACTGATATTATAGCTTACCTGTAATTATCTGTTGTTCAGTCGCATTTCGACAGCCCCGCAGGCACTCGGTGGTGAGTGGATGTGACTCTGGTCGCGCCTCAAAAAAAACGGGTGTGTACAGAGGATGTGTGCGCATCTAAAGTGTCCGGTAGTGCCGTCACAGTGCAGGAAAGGTTCCACACGCCAGTGACAGCTCTGTGATGCGGTGGTTGCATCGGGTTGGGGTCAGGCCAGGGTGGCCAATGGGTGGCCAGGATTCAGTGTGAGGTGGCCACGGCCACCCCCTGCCACCCCACGCCACCGCCATTGCTGCACACCTGGCCAATCACTGCGTGAAGTGCGCTTCACATTATCCATTTCCCAAATTCATCTTTAGAAAGGTGTGGAGGGAGGAGTTTGAGGCCATGTTTGACCATCCACCAAGCACCTTAGTAGTATACCGACAGCTTATGACAGAGGGAGCACATCCATATCTACCAAAATGACAATGATCCACATGGTAATGTGTTTGCTGACATTCGGATCTGGGCTAAAGATGGTTCATTGGTTATTTGGTGTGCAGGAAGTACTCCAGGCCTCCACAGGATTTTCTCCTTTTGACCTGCTGTATGGACATAAAGGGACATAGGGCTGTATTCGATCCACACAAAGAGAGCTTGGAGGGCTGTCTCAGCACCAATAAAAATGAAATTCAGTACATCCTGGACATGCGAGTAAAACTGTGTTCAGTAGGCCAGACAGCAGAGGGGCATTTGCTCCAGGCACAACCTCAGCTGCATCTGTGCAATTGAGATGGTCGCAGAGACAATTTTCACCAGGAGATAAAGTGCATGGTCTTTTTTTTTTTCACCTCCAAATTACTCACCAGGTGTCTGGGACCATTTACGCTCACATGACAAATGAATGATGTTTATGAGGTGAGCCTGGAGGGGGAAAAAGCCATACCATGTCAGATGCCTCCTTAAACTTGCAATGACGCAATGTAATACCTGTCTCTCTGCTGAAAATAGAAAAAGATCAGTTCAGACCGATGGTTACGAAATCATCCAAGCTTGACTGTGCCCCCTGTGATGACCATTTCTCAAGAGGCCAGAGAGTAAAACCCACTATCACATAGAAGCACCCTTAAGGATGGTCCTATACATCCATCCCTACTGTTTGTAAGAAAAAAACTAATGAAAATGGCTACTTGTTGATTTGTTTGGGTACTGGCGCAGTTCCATTTGTGTTTTTTGACAGGTTCTCACAATTCTTTAACAACTCTTAACAGCTGCCTGATGGGATGAAATTTCAGCTGTTGTGACAGTAGACAGCATAATATACTTTACTTTGAAACCCTTTTGGAGCGAAGGAAATGCATGGTCTTGACATTACATGAGTGGTTGTCAACCTCCCCTGCAGCCTGTATGCAGGCTACTTGCTAGACTTCTTGGAAATGATCTGTTAAGTAATTAAAATTTTATTTCCCTCTCAAATGCCACAAGGGAAGAATATCTGCAAGGCATGCAAAGAATATCTAGCAGTCATCTGAGACACAAGCTCAATGCTGCACTGTGCCTGTTTGGTGCTAACTTACAGCATTTATAAAAGAATACCTGCACTGGCTTTTATAGTCGTGATGCACCAAGTATGCACAGTAGGCAGATTCTGTGGTTGCCTCTGCATGAAGGAGCAATTTGTTATCCTGTGGAGCTAAGTAGAAGAGAAATGCCCCTGCCACTGTCAAGGTTCAGAGTTATGTTCCCAGTGGTGCCACTCATATTAAATACAAGAACACAATTTGGCTTGTTAAGCTGGCCGAGTGGTATGTGCTGTCTCCTCACCAGTTTGTGTAGAAGCAGATTTCGTTTGCAGTTAACTCTTCAGTTGTTGCTTTTTTCTATCATCTGCAGTATTTAAATCTACACAATCAACAGTCAATGAGTTTGTCTTTCCTGATGTGTGTCCGTGTGTGTAGTGTGTGTATGTGCCCGCGTTTTGATCGAGTCGACGATCATGATGCAGCTAACGCCCATTTCTCAGAAGAGCCTCTCCTCTGCCATTCTCAATTTCTCTTGTTTCTCTTGCCTCTTATCTGCCTTTCTGCCTCTCTGTGATCTTGTTCTTCCCATGCTCCTGTCTCCTCTCATCCTCGTTGCTCCTCTCCTCTCCTCTCCTCTCCTCTCCTCTCCTCTCCTCTCCCTCCAGGACTTTCTTTCTCTTCTCAGGTGACAGGGTGATGGATTAAGCCCAAATAAACTCGTTCGTCTTTCAATTAGAGCCAGTGTTGAGGAGGTGCCAGCCATTATGAAGCTGTCTGGTAGACTGGGAGCGAGGGAGTGATGGAGAGAAGAAGGAAAAAGGGTGAAAGTGAGTTATGGCATTAGTGTGAGAGACAGAGATAGAAAGATGTTTGTAAAAGACGGAGTGAGAAACGAGGTGAGAAAGGAACAAAGGGTGTACAGCATGTGTTGGGAAGAAACTTATTGGTTGAAGGAGCAGATCCAACTATTAAAACATCACTCCTGCTTCGCCATCAGAACAGAACTTCCATGCCTGGCCGACCACCCACGGTCTAGCTCCCCACGTCATCACCAGCCCAGCTTGTGCTTTTACGCAACATTGCCTTTCGCTGATTTGATTTTTTTTTTCCCCTATTGTTGTCGCTGTTCCTTATGAGCCTGATGAATTTGTTCTGAGTGGCTTAGTCATAGAACTGGAGGGATGTGGAGTGTGTGCATGAGAGGGCTTGCATATCCATATGAGTGTAAAATTAAGCATAGATATTTGTCTGCAAATGTGTATACTTACACATATTGCAGGGTGGGTGCATATATATTCATTATAGTGTATGAACAGAGTACGAGTATTCAGATACAATAATGTCTGTGTGTGGGCGCATGAGAGGGAGAAGACAGTGGTGTCTGAGGAGGCTGTTATGACTTAGTACCCTCGCCTTCACTCTCTCCCAGAAACCAATACTGAGTTGTTGGCATATTTTCATTTTTTTCCATTTTCTTCTTCTTCTTGAAGGAAATATTATGTACTGTAGGCACACAGGGACGAGTTCTAATGAATTTGAATGAGCGTCTCAATTTATTTTCCATGTTTTATTTATTTTTTCAGGGTTTGGGGAGTAAATTGAATCGACAGTGGTGATGCGTGCGCTAGTCAGGAGCAATATAGGGACCTGCTGTTCTGATTAAGTTCCTGTTATGGAGCCGTTCATTATTGATTTCATTTCTCCTCACTTCTCCTCCCCCTCACATTCACATTCGCTCCATATTTCTTTCTTCTCAGCAGGTCTCTTACTCTTTCCCTCTTCTTCGCTGTCAGTTCTCATTTAAAAGCAGCAAGTTGTTATTTGTAAAACTCTTTCAATTTTATTTCAAACCTAATAGAGAATTCTTTTTTGCGTCTAATCCCCCTCTAGTGTTTTGGTTTTTGGCAACAACGCAAAGTGGAGGCTCGCTTTTGTTCTGATGGGAGCCAAGTCCTGAATCATGTTGTTCAGCTGTTTCACTCAACCTGATAAGTGCACTTAGACAATGTCTTCGGTTTATTTACCAAGCAGTTAGTTACAGAGCTAAAGCTTTGAGCTGAGTATTATTTGGTGAAACACTAAATCAGTTTTCTCTCTGTGCTGTTGTGGAGTTGTGTGAGAATGAGGACTACTGGCATGAGTCTTGGAACAGGAATTTGTACTTTATGCTGTCAAAAAAGTCAAAGAGTCATATTTTATATTAAGAATCTTTTAGCTCACATGCTGTATTTTTTGTTATATTAATGTAAATTAGAACACGATTTTCGTGCTTTATATACATGACTGCATCTCAGTAGACAATTCACTCTGAATCATTAATTCTTTGTACTGTTTGTCTTTACACAGAGGTGTTATGTGCACCATTGTCAGCTCTTGTCAGACTGACAGACTGCACTCAGACAGTTTGCTGTGTATTAATTAGCACCTGTATGCATTTTGGGAGTTCAGCCTGTTGTTCACCTTACCCAAAATGTCAACGGAGGACTGGCACCCAAACCATACCCATGTCTCAGAGACTGCAGGCTCGCGTTTTAGGCTAAAGCATCAAACAAAGCCAAATTCTTGGTCTCCTGCCATTGTCATGCATGCTTTTGTTTCTAACTGTTCCAAGGCAAGCTGAGATGTATGACTTTAAAATTAGGCTCCAGCCTTGCAGATGCGACCAGTTTTCATTGTCTGACTTGTAGGGTAATGCACTTAATGTTCTATATGCTAACATGTTTACATGTACACTGGACAGAACAACTTAAGGCCAACAATTCTTTCTACACATACTGCAATAAGGAGACTCAAGAGCAACCATCCAAAAATGGGTGTAGTCCATTTCACGTGTTGATTTTTCCCCGCTGCTTTACAACCTGCAAATCTGCGCCAGCTGACCTTCAAAATGTTGTGCATTTCACTGTGATGACATCATATATTCACAGCTAACACTTAGCGTGGCTGTAGCTCAGGTGGAGTGGGACAGCTGTTAATCATCAGTTTTAAAAAACAGTCTTTCTTTAAGGCAAAAGTAGTTTTGGTTTGTATGGACAACATAGATCACAAGCACTGAGGTGTCTTTCAAGAAATAAGTCCTCTCGCAAAGAAAGCCGCACTCCCTTTCAGGAGCCTGCAGTTAAATCTTTTTTGTGGAGGATTAAGAAATGCAGCTTCAGTCGAGTCAGAGGCCAGCAGCTGTGTTGAGACTAAGCTATGGTTAGGAACTGAAGACCTCTGTCTGCTGCTGTTATTATGACTAACTTCCTATAACCCGACCTCTCCATGAGTCAAGAGCCACCTCACAGAGAAAGGAATGCAGCGACAGGTTCCATGGAAAAATGAAGAGGGGAACCTGTTGTTTTAATGAGTGTCTGGCCTTTTCGACTGGCTGGCTGTTTTGCTTACTGGCAGTGTGGGTGGCAGGTTGGATCACAGACAGACCGGCTATAGCATGATGTTGTTTTTTTCCTGGCTAATATTCTCCCGTCCCGGGCTCTTTGCTGACTAGTAAAGACGAGCTGCTCGGCTCTTTGGCTGCTCTTAGCTGAATGTGTAGCTGGATAGTATAAAGTGCAGGATTGCCAGGGTGATATTAAGCAGTTCTCTCCACCATTTTCAACACCTTACACATCAATCTGATGTTCTTATTTATATGGTTTATGATGTGTAGATCTTTGTGCTAATCTTAAAAGCAAGGTTTCAAATTTCATTTTGTCTGGCAGCCTCTCTCTCTCCCTTTTAAAGGAACCACCCTGTCAAAATTCTGGCCTTCTTAACCCAAACTGTGAGAGAGTGAGAGTGGCCTGCTGAAACATCTGTGGTCTTGGCTGGGAATTAATGACTACAGATAGACTGGGATTAAGGATCCTGGATGTGAGCCCTGGGATGGGGGCCTGGGAGGAGGGGGGAGGGCTGTGATTTGGGAACAAGGGATCGGGTGAGGTAGGGGTAGGGGTTTGACGTTGGGAAACTGGGGAAGCTTAGAGGACTGGGGATGAAAGTTTGGGATCGGGTGAGTGTAGGACTGAGGTAACTGGGGGCGAGGAGGGATGGATGTGGGAAGGCTGCAGTGAGTGTTGGGAAACTGGGATTAAGACTGGGACAACTACCACAATACTTCAACCAAAAATCCTAGTCCTGTAGGTGAATTTAGTATTTCTGGCCCAGGAAATGAATGCAACAATGAATGGACTTTTATTTGATCTGTTAAAATACCCAATACAGTGGATTACTTTGATGCTAAATCAATATTTATATAGTGTGGGATTTGGTGTTAGGGAGACTATGAATTAGGGGGGTACTGCGGTGAAGGAGAAAGACTTGCGTTTCTCTGATGTGGAGGCTGTGGTGCAGCATGACTCTGGAGCTGGTTTATGGGCTACAAATTGAGGTTTGTGGAAGCAGGGTTATGTTGAGTTTTTTTTGTCTTTTCTGGACCACAGTGGGAGCCTGATGCCTGCTTTAGCCGAGGCTGGGCTCAATAGATGGATGGATTACAGATAAGATGGAATACAAAAGAATTTGGACCGAGCTGGAACACGTCAGAGTGGAGTTGATCTGGGGGTTGAGGGGA
>JBBMOE010000005.1:6100054-6110384 GCA_037975065.1 Chaetodon trifasciatus | reverse complement strand
CTCTCTCTCTCTCTCTCTCTCTCTCTCTCTCTCTCTCTCTCTCTCTCTCTCTCAGACTCCTTTCATGCTAAGCCAGTTACACTTTTGGGAAGATGATATTATAGACGATACAGAGTGCAAGATGACTCAGCCACAGGAATCCCTGAAAACCCACAGTGGTTGGCTGGACTACATAGAGAGAGAGAGACAGAGGGAGGCACAGAGGAAGTGTGTGTGAGTGTGTGTGTGAGAGAGAAATATGAAAGCAAAGGAGAAAGGGAGTCATGGGAATGTGTCATTGGAAATAGTAATTGTTGTTTCTGGGAATTAATAATCTTGACCTAATTGTAGGTTCCTCTTAGTAATTCATTAAACTAAGTATCCCTGATTAATCACTAATGAACACAAATAAATGAAAAATTACAGCCGATAAACAACTCCTGCCTGATGCTGATTGTTGTGCAGATGTGTATCATGCTACCAATGTCTTCTTTTCAGCAAAAAGTGTGTGTGTGTGGTTTAAGATGAAAAACATGAAGCTCTGCATTTGGAACAAAAATGTAATTCTGCAGTTGTTTTGAGGTAAAGGCTGCATGCCAAAAGGAACATTAGCATCAGTGAATATTTCATTACCTATCATGACTAACTGTGATAATTGTCCACCTCCAAATTCCACAAATGCAACAGCTAGGAATTGTCCTTGCCTGAGCTTTGAGATATGAGATGTTTGGGTTAGGGTTAGTTAGGGTTTGTGGGACATTTGGTGTCAGTGTTGTGGAACACCAGCAAAACCACTGGTATAATTCTAACATTACTGACCACATCCAGCAAGGCCGTAAGGTCATTTTACAATACTGCAGCTAATTTGAGCACGATATACAGTATGAGGGATTGAATATCCAACATGCCACACTCCTCTTTTTTCTCTTTGGGTCTGTGCTGTTATTGGGGCTGACATCGCGTCTCTGCTGGGGTATTTCGTCTGTTGTCCTGCCAAGCTGACATGAAGGGGTCCAGAAACAGGCCTGGGATCAGCTTGAGGCTGAGGTCCAATATCCTCTGCTACTGGGCAGACACAACTGGACGGAAATAAAGGGTCAAGCAAGAAGAAGCATGATCTCGTGTTTAATGCAGAGTATTGCTGGCTGCGAGCCTACCCGCAGATTCAGGACTGGTTCTGTGATCGTTTCACCACATATTCATCGTAGAACTCCCCAACCAAGCACTCTACAAATGATGATTTTTTGGTTTCTAAGCTGGCCCAATTTCTCAGTATCACAGCTTCACAAGCCAGAGCAGAAAGCTGAGACAGACTCATATTATGAGTAAGCACTTACTGTAACTGTGGGTAATAAAACTGTAATTCTTGATCGGTACTGATTTAATTTTATTGAAAGCAGAATTCCTTCTTAAATTAGAACCACTGCCTGTCCTGTCAAAGCTGGATACGAAACGCAGTAAAATGCCAGAGTCATAAAATAACTGAAAAGCCTGTAAACGCATTTCATTCTCTACCAACAAAGAACAGCTTTACCCATGATGCCACCAGCAGCGACATGATACGCGCCAGATATATTGGACTCTGTGACAGGATTCACACTCGGATCTTGTGCCAGTCTGGCTGTTAGAGACGAGCAGACGAGTAGAAAAGTGCTGACTCACCCTTGAGCTCCTGGTATCATGTACCTTCCAAACTTTTGCAGTGTTGCAGTGACCTTGAGTGTCGCCGAGAGGAGCGAGTAAGTGAGTGACTGTGGAAAATGAAGAGTTGGAGAGAGAGAGAGAGAGAGAGAGAGAGAGCGAAGGACCCCTCCAATCTGCTTCTCGACAGATAATCTGTCAACCCCCCACTGGTCCCCAGACTCATGGTACATGTGGCGTGCACACACATATGCCACGTAGCGCGCATACACACACTTCTCACCAGCCGCCCACTCCTGAACCACAGCTGAGTGTCTGACAGAGAGGTAGTTGGTGGAGGGCTTGCGTACCTCTCTCCTCCCCTCCTCCGTTTCAACTCCATCCATCACTCCCAACAGGCCGCTTTCTCTCTCTATCTTTCACTCTCTGCCTTCTCTCTCATACATTATCTTTCATCTCTTTAATAACCTTCCTCTCTCATGCTGTGGGTCCTTCGCGCTCTCTCACTCGCTCCTTGTGTTTCTCCTTTCTCGCTCCAGTTTATTGTGTTTTATTTGTCTTTGCCTGAACCTCTTGAATTAGTTGTGAAGAAAAAAAAAGAAAGCTTAATCAGAGTAAAATGGACACTGTGGAGAACACACACTGGTCTGTAATCTATGTACAAGCTGGAACACTCTTGATAATATTAGTCCTGTGAAGTGTTGAAACAAACATGTTAACAAATCCGAAATTGCAGACTATTGATTCGCTCCCTCACAGTTCATCAGCACGTGTGCACATTTTCTCTCTTTCTCTGTGTGATGTACACACACACACACACACACACACACACACACAGATATACCACTGTTACTCTGGCAGGGAGGGGGAGAGAGAGGTGGTATCTGGTCTGGCCACATTCTTGCCAAGTGGTTGCCTCAGACAACTCCAGCAGAGACCCTCAGCACTCTACTGTACAAGACCCCCATCTTATGTGCACACACACACACACACACACGGATTACATATGTACCCCTATGCCCTCACGTACACATATGCACAAATAAAACTCCTATGTCTAAGCCAGTTACAGTACGTGGCGCTCTAGACCTTTTCTGGTGAGGTTTCAGTGGATCATCATGTGGAAGCCGTCCAACGAGAGCTTTCATTTCAGTGGAAATGGACACACCAGTTAACTTATGTGTCTTTTCTCTTTCTCCTGAGTGGGTAGAGTGCAGAATGAGTCAGTGGGCTGACATTAACCGGCAGTCCTGCAAAGTGTGCAAGTGCATGGCAAAGACTCAAGATGAGTCACTCCTCACCTCAAAGATGATAATTGCACTTACTGACTCAATTACCACTTTTGGATTTGAATTATTTCCATGGAAGTTGTTGCAGAATGAGCTGAAGTGAGCAGACTCACTGTAGTCACAAAGCTGGAGAGACAGACAGGAAATGGGAGCAATGGGTTTGTTGGGAAGGGATGAGAGAGATGGTGGGAGTAAACGTGTGAGAGAGATGGATTCAGAATACAGAGTGGTGATACCTCCTCCGCCATGTGTGATCATTCAGACCAATACTGGTCATATTGTTTGTTCTCAACGTACTGCTCTCTCGTCCATCTTTCTGCCAACTTCATTTCCCTGCTATGTGACGCCTAGATTTATAGACGTGTTCCCCCGCTGAGCCCCCGCAGGAGGTGGAGCAGCACAGATGTGATGAAGCTCTGTCCAGAGTCCAAGAACTACAGTCGAGTTCCCAATCTGTGCCAAGAGCCATGTGAGTGTGGATGGGGTGATGAGTCGGTGTTGGTGAAAGAGGCTGAAACTTTTAGAGACGCTGTGACTAAATTCAATTGAACATCTGTGGTGGGAGGTGGTCCAGTTGGTGATGATCATCTTCTAGATGGTAGGAGGGCGGGGGTTGAGGGGTTATGGATGGGATTGGATAATGCATCCTCACGCTGTGTTTGGAGTTTTTTGGTGGTAATGTCAAAGGTTAAAGGGACAGCTTCCGCACAAGTTGTGATTTTGCCTTTATTGACTCATATCAGTAAAAAACCATTGTTGCTGCATTTGATAACCAAATATTATCTTTTGATTGCTTCACAGTGAGATTTTACCACAATGTTATGTTATGATCATATTAGTATTTTACAAAGTTTTGCTGTTCAAACTTATGATTCCCAGCAAATTGTAATTAAAAAACAAAACTGATTATTGATATTCGTGGCACATGCACACTTTATCATTTATTTTCTATGTGATTTTTCCTGCATACATGAAGTAATATGATATATGAAGATATTAGAGACACTGAGTGGCATTAGGGATACCCTCATCATTTTTAATGTGATAACACCCTTTAAAGTATTTGATATACCAAAGGTAAATTCATTTTGTCTATAATTAACGGATAAGTATGCTGACTGGCTGATCTTGATGGCTCTCAGAGGCAAAGTTTAGAAACTTGATTTAGCACCATTTGAAACCCAGTAATCACCAATCTGCACCAAATAAAATCACAAAACAATTATCCTCTGGTTTTACTCGCAGTAGTCATTTAATTACTTGTACCACCACTAATAGTAACATGAGAAATGTACAAAATTGTACACAAAGCATCTTGCACTAAGGCAACACTACTCTGTACACATGAAGTCACTTCTGAATTCATCACTTCTGACCAAACAAAAGCCATAGCTGTTGCTTAATGAAGCATTTCATTTCCATCATCTTTTCTACACCCTCACAGGATTTCAATGTATCTTTTTTACTTGATGTATGTGACGTGCAGCAGAGCACTGTATCTACATAATTTTAGATAGAGGGCTCTGAAGCAGTGCCTCAGAGTTCAGAACAGGCTGGTAATGAGTCACAATTTTCTTCTGCACAGAAATAACTGATGTGTCTGTGTGCATATGCACGTGTGTGTGTGTGTGTGTGTGTGGGTGTGTGTGTGCGTGCGTGTGTGTGTGTGTCGGTGCTCTGCGTGTGGAACAAAGATAATTGAATGTAAGTGGTGCCTATCAACTGTGGTCGTATTTCTCTGTGGTATTGAAACCTACGGAGATTTGAAAACTCATTTAGCCGTGCCACTTCAAAGAAAAGAAAATATTACGTAAAAACTATGCTGGAAGTGTGGGCACCCCCCCCCCCCCCGCTGTTGCAGTATAAAGTGCAGAAAAGACCCGGCGTGTGAAAAATGAATTAGGGCTGCTGTTTCACTCTATTTTCATGTGCTGCAATTGTGTATGTGTGTGCACTCAAAGGCATGAGTGTGCATACATGTACAGTATTTGTGTGTGTGTGTGCATGCTCATGTGCTCTTTGTCTGGGCTAAGTGCATGTTTGAATTCATGCTAATTAGTGTATCCATTGAAAAACAGGAAGCTGTTCCCAGTCTGTGAAGATGAAAGGCATTAGAGCTGTGTCCAGTATTTCCTCCCTGGTGTGTTACACTGTAGCTCCACAGGCTTTCACAACGAGATCTCCGACAAAGACAGAAAGAAACAGGGAAAAACAATGACTGTCACTGAGTTTCATAAGCTCCATTTCACAACAGCATCAGAGCAAAAGCCTTTCTGAGATAATTGCAGCCAGGTCGGGAAGGTTCCAATGTAGAGCGCTGCAGAAGGCGTGGAGTCAGGTTATTTGCAGTTAATTATAGCAGACAGTACAGCATTTTCACCTGATTTAGCTCAACTTGCAGTGCTGCAGAAACAGAGAGAACATGAACTGCTGCTAAACTCGTACAGTAGTTGAAGGCTGAAAATGATGCAGGGTCTCACAAACAAACACGTGCTTTAGATCAACCCAAACAGTGTAAATGTGTGTGTGTTTGCCTGCAACCATGTCAGCAAACATAACGAGTTGCCAGGCTTGAGCCAGATTTAATTAAGTTGAAAAGAAGAGACTGATTTACTAATGTACTTACATTTAATTAAGGTAAACATTGTTCTTAGGCCGCTATCCAGAGCACACATAGTTAAATGCTAACGTAAAAATCTTGTTTTCCTGATACTGCTTTAATAGAAATCTAAATATGATCGAGTTGTGCTTTGGGATTACTTCACTGTATATCCCTGCTTGCAGTTTGACTGTAAAATTAGCACTTGAATTTCATTAGATTAGTCATTTTAAAATGTGATAAATGCCTTTCAGACATGTTTATGAAACAAACAGAAGGGGGAATAATAAAATGAAATAATATCAAGTAACCATGTGGCACCCCAAACCCCCACAGAATTTCCATCTTTTACTTATATAAAGGTTTGATAGATGAAGTACAGTATAACATAGCATATTGGCCTGAAGAACTTTTATAATTAAAGTGGAAAGGATCATATTTTTTCATGCTAACGTGACAGAAATGGCTGAAGGGGACAACTCCTCAAGTCTAATTAAACAAAGAACCTATTCATAATATGCCATGAAATATTTATTATGTGTCCCAGATACACGTTCTCCAAATTTCATCTCACATTATTACTTGAGAGAGGCACAGCTAAAGACTCGCTCTATTATACCTGTCTGCCCTCACAGCACAAATCACTTCTGATCTCTCACTTTTTTTTTTTTTTTTATCAGGTTTTGAACATCTTTCTGTTTCTCGCTGCTCATTGCTCAAAATTGGAGCTTTATTTTTCACTGGTCTTGTCAGAAGTGTTTTGCTTAACTTCTTGATTCCTCTTGTTGTTAATGATCAAAACAGTCGGGACTTTTTGAATTTAGGGTGTTGTCATTTCATTTGAGGGTGAAGTTTTTCCTGCTGCAGACCGTCTCACATGGCTTCCTGTTTGTCACATATTCAGTCTAAGGATTGGGCCTTAGAACAGTAACCCCCAGGGGAATTATCATAAAACAGATTATTTTCCAAAACACCTCCTCCCATCATCAATAATTGCTGACTCAGTATGAGTCCTGCATGATACCGGACTGTAAGTAGGATGTCATTCCTTGTTGCATATTAAAACTGGGCGATTAAACCCCACAACAGGACAAGGACAGTATAACTTAATGGCTCTTTTTTACGGCAGTTGTTAGGCCCTTGCCCCGGCCCCCAGTGAGCAATATCTTTATATTCAGCAACAGGGACAGCAAAGAAGGTAAAATATTGTTTTCACAGATTTTTCTTTTAAAGTTAACAAGGGCAATGCATGACATATTTTGTGTTAACAAGGGCGATGCTGTCCCCCCACTCAGATTAGCCCTCTCCCGTTAAAAGCCACCAGGGTATGAAGCAGAAGCTGTAGCTGTGAGGAATGAAGGCCATTGAGCTAAGCTTGTTGAGTTTAATGGAGCAGGAAGGCTACAGTAGAAGTAATGGCTGAGGGTGAACTTAGCTACATGCCTGTCAGGTACCACAGGGGGGGAAGGAAGGTTATACTCATGCAAGATACTCCTGTCTTTTTCAGCAACAGCATCCATTCATTTTTTACATTCATTCACTTTCATTATTTTGCCTTTGTTCCTCTGTATGTGTAGTTTTTGTGCTTTTGCATCCAGGAGATAGCATATGCCATTAGGTGTGTGTGTGTGTGTGTGTGTGTGTGTGTGTGTGTGTGTGTGTGTGTGTGTGTGTGTGTGTGTGTGTATGTATGTATACCCACACACACACCCCTATATAATGTATATGCATACATCTATATGTATGTATATGTGTGTATGTGTGCCCATGTATGTATGAAGACTTGGGTTAAGATTAGGATAAGGTTTAGGTTTAGCTTTAGGTTAAGGTTAGGGTTGGGGTTTGAGTGAGTCTCCAGGAAATGAATGTAAGTCTATGTAATGTCCCCAAAAGTGATGAAAACCTACTTTCTGTGTGTGTGTGTGTGTGTGTGTGTGTGTGTGTGTGTGTGTGTGTGTGTGTGTGTGTGTGTGTGTGTGAACGATGATGATTTCTTGGCAGCATAAGGTAAGATGAGATAAAACTTTATTGATCCCATGCCAGGGAAATTAAGTTGTCACAGACAGCAAAGAATAAAAGAGAGACATAGAAAAAGAACAAAAAAGACAATAAATAAAATTTAATTTATATATACATATGTGTGTGTATATATATAAACAATGTGTGTGTGTTTGTGTGTGTGTGCGTGTGCATTATAGACAAGAGTACTGCCTTGAGAAAGGATGGTTCAGTTTCTTAAAGGAAAAAGAAGTATAGCATTGTGAATTAGCACATCGTTGCTGATTGCCATTGTTGGCGGTTGCTTTGCTGAGAAAAGGTCGACCGTTAATACCCATCACTACTTGTCAATATTAAGGCCATAAATGGTTTGCCCTGTTTGCTAATTAAGAGGAGACTGGAGGAAAAGAAGTGCCATACGATGACATTTGCCTCTGATAGCATGCTATTGTCAGCTAGATGTTGCCCTTAGATGCCAGTGGTTTATATCTGTGTGATGCTGATGTAGGCAGGTGTTGTGCTTGTTAATAGTCAGTTTTATGTCTGATGGAGTTTGTGCTGCAGGTTGAGCTGCAAGTCAACTGATTGATAGTAGATAGTTGGTAGTGCAGGCCTGTCCGTAGACATAATGATCAGAAAAAAAGGTTTGAGTTTAGTCATTAAATTAGAGATTACTGTTCTCCATTTTTTATTCCTCCTCTCCTCTCCTCTCCTCTCCTCTCCTCTCCTCTCCTCTCCTCTGCCAGATGGCTGCTCCTTAATCAAACTCTCGTACCTCAGAGAGGTAAACACATTACGCTGCCCTGATTACACTGACTTGGCGAAGCGTACCACTTGAATGTGTGTGTTAGTGTGTGTGTGTGTGTGTGTGTGTGTGTGTGTGTGTGTGTGTGTGTGTGTGTGTGTGTGTGTGTGTGTGTGTGTGTGTGTGTTTGTGTTTGTAGGCTTTGCATGTGTGTGACAGCAAGTGCACGTATATGTGTGTATGGAAGACAAAGATGGCACGGGGGGGGGCTATTAAAAGTCAGTGCAGTGGGTTATGCTTTTGGGCATCCTCACAGTCCTATTAAAAGCTGGTCCATCTCGGAAGGACACACACACACACACACACACACACCCCCACACACACACACACGTATCCATACACACAACATGAGTGCAGAAATGATGGCTCAGCATATGTGCAGAAAATCACTAATTTTCTTAATCTCTCATTCTCGGACAGTAAACAGTCCCCTCAGCCCACTGTAGCTATGGAAACCCTTGCTGCCGCAGGCCCCTCATATGGCCGCACTGGTCTGCCCTGTGGTATACTGTAGTTATCCCTGCCAAGTGTTGAGGCAGGCAGACTGCTGTCATACATTGCTGCAAAAGCCATAAAGGCTCCTGTCATACAATCCAGCCGATCTATAAGCCCCTGGGTTTGATGTCACACAGTTATGTATGTCTAGCTGTGAAAACACTGGCTTTGAGGCGAGTCCTGTAACTTGCCTTGGCAAGAGGAACAAAGCAGAGCGGGGTTGCAGCGCTAATAGTCTGGCAACCTGATAGTATTAGAGACAAACACAACGGTTTTCACAGGACTCAGCTGACCGAGTGCGGAGCGACTGCGGTGTGGCTCCACACTTGTGGGGTTCTGGAAATTCTGAGAGGAGAGAATGGGAACGTTACATGCTGTTGAGTTATAATAACAGGCTTACAGTGAGAAAACTTAAGTTGATTTAGTTTTATTGATGTTGGGTTTTTTTAGGGCAAGGCATATATTCAAAGGAGAGGGGAAAGTGATTGAGGTGCTGAGTGATTACACAGCAAATATAAATATCTGTATCTATATCTATCTATCTCTCTGTCTCAGTGGACTGCCTTACATGTTACTGTAATGTACGATAAAACATCAGTTCTTCATGTCACCCATCTCAGCATCTTAGCAGTACAGTTTGTATATTGCATGCCAGAACGGACATTGCGAAAACTGAGAGTTTGGCACGTCTCTGGCCCATTTCAGACTTTTACTCAAATTTCCTGTACGTCTGTAGAGTCAGCTGTGTACAATCAGACGCAACCCCTCCTACATATCTTCACCGCTTTCCAAGTTCGAGTCTGTGGAGTCCAGTTTGCTCGGTGGAGTGCTGTATGTTTGCAGGAGTAGATTCGGGTGGTGAATGCCTGAATTGTTATTCTTGAACCTCAAGAGATCTCGTGCCTGGTTTCCAGCAAATATAGTGACCAATGACCAGACATTTTACAGCCTAGTCTCACGGTCGAGACAGAGCCAGTCCAAATGATCTCAGTAATACAAACAGTTCATATTTTATGATTTCACTGAGGTAGGATTGGTTGCGATGGAGACTGTACTGTTGTAGCTTTGTTTTCCAGGATGTGGTGCATGCTTCAAAACAAAAGCAATATCATAAACAACAAGAGGAATATTGGGTTGTTAAAGTGGAGGTAATGGATGATGGTTATTTCGCTTATCGACTTAAGCTTAGATCTAGAATAGAGTAATTTGACTAGAGCACCACACTGATGTTTAACCCATGATGCTACACGTAATTAGCCCTGATGACACTGGCCTTTGGTGAGGCCTGATGAGATGTGGTGAAATCCTTCATGCGTTTTAATTTTTTGTGGTGTGCAACAGCGTAGGCGTTGAGAGAATTAACACTATGAATATGGATGTTGGGTGAGCATCATGAGAGTAAATGTGCTTACTCTATTGATTAAATCTCCCATCAGTCACCTAGCAGCATGGTCCCCAGCCTCTCTCTCCCTCTCTCTCTCTCTCTCTCTCTCTCTCTCTCTCTCTCTCTCTCTCTCTCTCTCT
>JBBMOE010000005.1:6076800-6099679 GCA_037975065.1 Chaetodon trifasciatus | reverse complement strand
TCTCTCTCTCTCTCTCTCTCTCTCTCTCTCTCTCTCTCTCTCTCCCCCACATCTCTCTACTCATCTCTGTCAAGGCGGGCTCAGTGGAGTGGTTAAATTGTCCATAGCGCGTAAATGCTCGTTTATAAAAGCCGACAGACGTGGCGGTCGTTTGCTGAAATTAATTACCCCTCGGAGCCACAGCAAGCATGGGCCCTAGTCAGTCAGTCATGGTCCACCACCTCCCAGGCCCCATACCTGCAGAGAGAGAGAGAGAGAGAGAGAGAGCCAGGGAGGGATGAATAAAGATTAACTCTGAAATATTTTTAGTTGATGCACATATTTTCCTATGAACAGGAAAAAGTGATGGTAGCAGACATACCCCAAGCCTTCAGAAACAATAGAAGTCTAAGCATTGAGAAAAAAAGTCTGAGGAAAAGCAGTGCCGGCATCTGGGTTATTAATTCAAATTGCACATTTTTAGCAGTGAAATATTACTCCTTTCCCATATTTTGCTTGAGCAAAAGATCCATGGAGAGTTTTGCGCTGACGCAGCCCAAGACGATAATGTGATACACACCATAGTGACATCAAACTAATCAGAGTGTATTCATCTTCAACGAGAGTAACTTAATGAACTTCAGCACTATCTGATGCAACACTTCTCTAACATTAATAAAAGCTTCATCCCCTGTCTGATTTGCATAATTGTTCAAATGAATCCACTAACGCGCTGTTCTTTTTTCTTTTTTAATAAAGTAATGATTTGTGTTAAAGTGAGCTGTGGCTTGCTGTTGAGAAGAGAGAAGAGGGGAGGAGGGTGTGGAGGAAGAGAGGGGGCAGAAAGGAGGATAGGAGAAGCGGGATATGCCAAGGGCCTAAGGTGATTTGTCACCGTTTTGATTCAGTCATGTAATTAAGTGTACAGCGTTGTACAAGGGGTTATTGGTTTGAAGTGATTTTTCATATGGCTTTATGGCTGCAGAGATACTTCAGAATGTGTTTCTCATATTGGGTAATGCAATATCTCCTTCTTCTTGTCTGCCTGTCTCATTGACTGAGACATCAACATGTTTGCCTCCTTCCTTAATCTACTTATTGTTGGTGTCCATTACTGGCTCTGTGCAACCCATTTCCAATGCTTTGATATAGATACGACCAACTGTCATTGTCATCTGCACATTGTAAGTGTTTTAGAAATGTGTGCTGAGGTTCATGCTGGCCTTTGCTCTTGTGAAATTACCTCGAAATATCTCTCCACAGAGTAGGGATCTTGTTACAAGATGACAGGGCTCCATTTATTCCTCCTCGGTCCTTAGCATTGAATGATGCAGTAAAAATCTTTCAACCAAGAGCAGCGTCCTCTTTCTTTCTGCTCTGACTTTGGGCTAAAAGTTTGAGAAATCTAATGGCTATAATCTCCATGTGGGAGGTGGGGGGTTTTTCAGGGATTTTCCGTTTCCTGCTAGCATCTTCCCTGCTGGCTGACCACTATTTGCGGTTGCTATTATTGCCATGCTATCTTGGGTTTTTTATGACTTGATGGTGTTTTATGGGTGTGTATTTAAATATCTTAGGATGGATACTGACAGGCAACCAGTCACACTCTCATCTCTCATCAGCTTAGAGTCACCAGTTATCCTAACCTGCGTTTGGCTGTGTGGTTTTCTGTCTCTGTGTGGCAGCCCTGTGATTGACTGGCGACCCGTCCGGCAGGTCAGCGAACGCAGCAGGTTGATTAACAAGCTTTGCTGCATTTTTCCCTTTGCAGTAATGACTTTTACTATTAAGAAGGACAGTTGTGTTATGCTAACCTAATGCGCCAGATGGTTTGTTCCACAGAACCATCTGGGAAATCATCCTTGGAAACTGTTTGGAAAAGGGCAGGCACTTTCAAAAAATACTTGGCAGGTGAGTGAATGAACCATCTGTCTGTCACTGTCTATCAACAGCTAGCTTCAATCAATAAAATCAACGAACCAGATGACGTAAATCCAACTTTTGTTGAACCCAGTCGGGAGTTGGGAGAAGAGCAGTAACGTCTTTTCCATTGAGAAAAGCCTTCAGTGCCATTCTTTGCTCTTTCAATGAATACTCCAGTACTGACGTAGCTGATGATGTAGCAGCATCCACGCTAACCACTGCGTTAGCCGCCATTGTTGTTTTTGAATGAACAGTTGCTTCTAGTTGTCATCACTGTCATCTAAATCACGCCTGTAACTGCCAGTTGTTCCTCATAGGATGCTGATTGGTCCAAATGACTGTGGTCCAACCACAAGCACATAACTTGAAGCCTGGATTCTTGGCTTGCGTGATCTTGTGAATCCAGCTGCCTCACGAGGGAAGTGTCATCACTTATTCTCCGTCCAATTCATTTCTGTGTAGTCATTGTTTCTGTGACCCTTGCCTCACAGATCATATTGGCCCATTGAGAGTCCTTTGACGTCATGAAGGGGAATTAGTCCAGTACTGTCTGTCTTTTCCTTTTCTCTGATGCATGACTTCACTTTTTCATCAGTCTGACAATCTGTGAAAATGTGTGTGTAGATACATCTTTAGAAACTTTTTTTCAGAGTGTTTTACATTTTTTCCCACCACATACACACATTGGGAGCAATTTTGGACACTTTGGTATGTGGACAAGAGGAGCCATGCATCAAACCACCAACCGTACAATTAGAGGCCAACCAGCTGTACCACTGGAGCTCCAGCTGCCCAGATTCAGGAACACATTCACTCACTCTTTCACCGAAACCGTCATCAGGATACTGACCATGTGTGAATATATGGTTGAAGCGTGTGCATTGGATGTAATGTAGATGTTAACATGCTCTTAACGTTAAATTGCCAAAGATACTGCTTCTATTTCCTTGATGTGTTTGAACCAGATTCATCTCTTATTTGATTTCCTGGATCAAACAAACCAGAAACAGTTTACTTTACCTTCTCTGCAGTCTCTGTGTTTGTATCTCGGGAGACTTGCAAAGAGACAAATTTGCTCATGCTGTGTGTGGCAATTGGATGTAATAGTCCATTTACCACTGTAAATCTGCTGTGTGAAAACGCCACAGTGTGTGTATGTGTGTGTGTGTGTGTGTGTACATGTGATGATATCCTGGCCAGTGTTTTCCTTGAAAACCGACCCGAGCAGCTTCTGTAAAATAGGACTATCGTCATCGTGACCTCTTCTGTTTTCCCAGCTGTATCTGAGCTAAGATGTGAGGCTTTTACTGCTCCTTTTTTTCTGGCTCAGTGTTTGTTATACATCTGGTGGTCAGTGATGAGAAGAGCACATCCCCGAGTCACAGCATGGCCTTTCCTGCTCCATTTGAAAACTTCTTTGATGACCGGGGGCTTTAAGAACACACTGTGTCAATGAAAACACTTTGATATTTTGCACCAGCTGTCAGTTTTTGTCTGGTATTTTTCGAGCATTGGACATGGAAAATAGTATCCCTCCTCAGAGGAAGGTCCTTTTTGTGAAAAAATGCAGATGCAGCAGATGCACATTCAGCCTCTAGAAACAGGTCAGCCTTTAGTTTGTGCTTAAGACTTAATATAGGTCTGTTTGATATTAAAATGAATGCAATTAACTAGTGTGTATTTAGCATCGCCATTATGACGGTCTTGTCACTAGACAAGGTAATTAGGAAGCTTTATTATGGCGGCAGAGTATGGAGTGAGATGTAAAGATTGTCTCTTGTAATAGGACTGTACTGTGCAGTTGGAAGAATCAATTCTCTCTTTGTTTTCCCAAACTGCGGCATCAGCAGAATCTTAATTTTTCATGAAATCTTTGGCTGGTGTGCTGCTCATATATAGTAGACACACACGCACGCACACACCTGATCTCCCTGTAGCCCACTGTCATTTGGCATTCCAAACATGCTGCTGCTGAATGAATGTATAAGCGTCCTCCATCAAACTGCTTAGGGTTCTGTGTTTATAACCCTTCTGAATACACGCTCCTTAAATACAAGCACAATGTAATCAATTCAGCCTGCTTTTGCTCGCAGTCACCCAGAAACATGCTTATTCACGGTGAAGTTCAGGCTGGAATTACTGCACGATGAGCTCATGCAGTAACTCCTCTGCAATCTAGAAGACTGCACATTATGACTTGGTGAGGTTTGAAAAAGGGTTTGGTTAATTCACTGAGTTGTAGTCTAACGTTTATGTACTAAATTACATCTCACTGTAGGAACTGCTCTAACTGATATGATCAGCGTCATTGAGGAAAGACGGTAAGCCGTATTGATCGTTCCACTGTCCCTGCTTGACAGCCGTGTTTGCACTATATTTTTGTAAGTAGCTATTTAAGTGTCACATGTCATTTAACGTAGTCTCATAAAGGGGTTTTGCGATAAGTTTCTTAAAATGTATCCTGATTTTAATGGGTTTTCCACGGGATGATTGCATGCTCAGATGTTTGTGGCATATATAATAGAGCATGTAAGTACAGCTTTTGTAATTCGTTTAAAGTGAATTGTTTTTCAGGTTTTGTTTTACCTCCATTATATCAGTCTGAACAGCCATTTTACCTGATGACTAACTTGCTGCCTGTACTCCAGAGAAGGTCTGCCACAGTGCTGAGAAACTGAAAATGTGCTATCACAAGGCTCCAGATGTGCTGTGTAAAAGCTACTGGTGCTCTGTGAACGCAATTCACGGTTAAACTGCGATAGCAACAAAGACAAAAATAGATTAGAGAAACAGAATATCTAATTAGAGCACTGCATAGCTAAAAATGATAACTGTATACAAATTACAGCACGTAATGTAATGCACTCCTGAAGACACACTTGTTTCAGTCTGCGGAATAATAAACTCAATTTGTCACATGGTTAACAAGGCGATACAGATGAAAAATGAAAATACAAGTGATTCATGGAGCCGAGTCCAGGCTCGCCTCCAGGCGTGATGTTGCACTGTGTTATAGGTTACAACTCAGAGAGCTGCTGAGGTAAGACAAGACGAGTCAAGTAAAAAGTCTCCATTAGCTGGAAGCCCAATTAAGCCAATAGCAAAGTGACGGCCCTGTAGTTTCACAGTTGTTAATTGTATACTGTTATCATCAGTGTACAGTTGTTAATTGTATACAGTATACTGTTATCATCAGTGCTGTACACAATGTTTGCCCACTTCTCAAATCTGGAGTAGCATTTACGCTCATCCCCCAGGACATGTATGCATACAGAACACTAGCTAGTAAGTTGTGAGTGGGTTGTTGCTGATTTAATTGCTGTCCCTGCTCCTTATCTTGTCTGGCACGTGCTAATCTGCATCAAACACGTTTCATAGTTTTGTTGGTGAGCGGTCAAACAAGCAGAATTGTCAGACGTCAAATTCACTTTGGAAAAATTTGCGATGCCTTGATGAAACAATGTGTTGTGGGCGCCTGGCCCGACTCTGTGCTGCTTGTATTTTTAATTTTACACAACAGCCTTCTATATGCTGCACTGGAAGATGTTCTGTTGTATATCTCTGAGCCAAACATATCATTATTGTGTATTGTATAAGCTGACAGGAGAATGCTACAAAAATGCAGACAGACACATGGGCACAGTGACAAAAAGAAAAAACCTCTCTCAGACGGGCGCACAATAGCACAAACAAAGTGATGTGTTGCTGCACAGCCTATAAAGTACTTTAATTGCCCACAAGGAATAAAGCCCTTATCTTAGAGGAGGGTTTTGCGTTTGGATTCTGTTCTCGTGCCCTTTTTTCCACTTTAGTGAACTTGCATTGTCTGCCAGCCCTTGTCTCTTTCTCACACACACACACACACACACACACACACACACAGCTGCAGTCAGAGGGCAGAGTAGTCTTTTCATGCATGGCTCACTGTGCTTATGTAAGAGCACTACTTAAACCTGGTTACATCACATAACAGGCAGCACTGTGTCAGTGGGTCACTGTGCCACACAACCGCTGAACTACATACACACTCTATGTTGGGCCCTTCACTGGGCATGTGTGAACGGAGCGTCCCTGAGTGCGCTGGGGCTCACGTTTTGGAGGGTCATTCATGCCTGATTGCATGCATGTATCTACACACGTGTGTGTTGGTTACTCCAGCTGATTTTGGCACGCTGTATGATAGAAAAGGGCATTTAATAATAGCTAAGGTAAAACGATAAATGTGGCTATTATGTTGCTCAGTTTAAGGAATCCAAAGACAGCTTTTATCATGGAAAATGTGCCATTGCTGCGTCTATAGAGTGCCAGTAGGGGGGCCTCTCTGTTTCCAAATTCTGCTCCTTGTGTATCCTCTTCTCACCCTTTACCCCAGCTCCTGCTCTTCATACTCCCTCCCCAGCTCCGCCTTTCTGCCAGCAGAACAGCCCATCTCTGTCTCTCTTTCTCTCAGTTTCTATGTACGGCACACACACACGCACACACCCCGGGGCTGAACGAGGGCAGGACCAACCACTCCCACTGTTCTATAGTTCCATGAAAAACACAGAGGGAGAGAGACAGCGAGAGAGAGGGAGAGAGAGAGAGAGGGAGGGGAGGAGCGAAGCTGCGCTGAAGCCGAGCCCCTCTATGCCTCAGCACGCAGAGTGGAGCAGACGGCAACAGCCACACAAACACACTCCCCTCTCACTTACATGCACAGTCACACACATACCACACGCACACACGCCGCCGCTGCCGCTGCCGCCACTGCCACCACCACACACGCACAGTGACGGCTGCCAGGCGCAGTGGGAAGCGAGCCGTCAGGGAGAAAGCTGGAGAAGAAAGAGAGGGATTGCAGAGGGGAAGAGAAGAAAAGAGAAGAGAGTTGGAGGAGGCACCTTGTGGATCAGAAGGGATTTTCCTCTGTGTGAGTGTGCGTCTGGATAAGGCTTCTTCCTGAGCGTGAGGAGTTTTTACCGAGGCTTTTTCTTTTTTGCTCATCTTCCACACCGGGCTCCAGCAATATCTACCTATCTATCCCCGGAGCTTAACAAAAGAAGGAGGGAGTGAGAGAGAGAGTGAGAAAAAAGGCAGTCACAGCTTCAGCTCCAGACCACCCTCTCTCCTCCTCCTCCTCCTCCTCCTCCTCCTCCTCCTCCTCTTCTCTCTCCAGCTCCACATCCATTTGTGAGTTCATTGCTGATTTAACTGTCTTGTGAGGATAGAGCAGAGGACGGCGTGTGTTCTCCAGGATACAGCCGAGCCCCCGGCGGGATCAGGGTCTCGTCTGGTGTGAGAGAGAGGGAGGAAGAACGAGACAGGGAAACGGATACGCGGGAAGAGAGAAAGAGACGGAGAGAGACAAGAGTAAGAGACGCCGGAAAGCAAATTGAGGGGCATGTTCAGGGCAACAGAGAAGAAAAAGAGTGAGTCTGATTTTTAGAGCGGAGAGTGCAAGGAACTGGATCCCATCCATTCCTCCCTCCTCCTCCTCCTCCTCCTCTTCTTCCCTCTCCTTTTAACCTCTCTCCATCCTGCTCTTCAATCCCCCCTATTGTTTCCTGTATTGCCTCCTACTATCCTTTCGTATCTTCCCTTCCTCACCCTCCACCTCCTTCTCCCCCAGCCCATTTTTTGCTGCCACTCCGGATTCTCTCTGTCTCTCTTTCCAGACTCATGGGAAGCATGGTTTTGTGAGGTTCCCGGTGAGCTCCCAGACAAGTAGACAGACTGTAGTTCCAAGTCCTATCTGCCCTTCCATCCTTCCCTTCCTCTGTGCATTTATCAAGCACACCTCAGCAAGAGGAGAGCGTTCTCTCTCTGCATCCTCCACTCTTGGAAGCAGTCATCTGAAGGATCCAGGCCAGCCCCTCGGAGTGAACGTACCCCACCTGCGAGCTTCTATCTCTAGCCTCCAGGACCTTCAGTTGATTCCAGCTACATGGGAAAACGTTTGGAGCAGCAGCCAATGTACCCCCACTACACCTACTACTACCCCCACTATCTCCAGACCAAGGTAGGATGGTCAGCGTGGATGACCTAATTTACCCCTCCAACTCAAAGGGAATGAACGTCTTTGTGTGTTGCAAAAACATGTCAGTTTTTCATCTTGTAACTGTCTCAAAGCCATCTTGCAACTCCCCTTAACTAGATTTTCTCCATCTGCTGCCTCTTTATATCTGAAGTAATTCTTGCCTAAATTATGTCATGCTCCTTAATCTACTGACCAGGATGCAAAAAAGGCTCTGATGCAGCATATCTTAAGAGTAAGACTGTGTTTTACCATGCCAGGAAAAGACCAAAAATGACTGACTTTACGTCCTATAGTGACTGCTCGAAAAAGCAGAGATAAATGCTGAAATAGCCTCACACGACAGCTTGCTAAATGGCACCATGTCCCCTCTTCCCCATCTGTGTCTGAGCGGGGAGTTATTGGGTTTTTCCGTTTCCATTCACACTGAGCACTTGACCCCATCCTCCCCTCTCTGACCCCACCAGCTCCAAGTTCAAGTTGAGGGCATGAGGCCCACCCTTCCCTCAGTCCCTGTTTTCTCTCTTATTTTGTCCCTCTCCACCACCACACACACGCACACCATCTCCCCCTCCTTTTACTGGCTGTCCCCAACCTGTACTCACCCATTCTAGCATGTTGTAGATATGATGGATAGAACCTGATTCACTTCTCCGATCACCAGGAGTACAGAAAAGTGAGCTCAGTGTTTTTCTTTGTTGTTTCAGTTTTATTCCAGTTCTGTTACTCACATGTAGCATGCATACACAGATCCACACACACAAGATATTAACCACTCTCAGTCTTCTACCACCAAGAAGAGGAAAATGGATTTCTACGGCCTGATCGATTGCTTTTGCATCATATTGCCCTACCCGCCATTCCCTTTGTCTGCTCTGATTCATTTGTTTTTTCTTTTGTGTGATAGTAAGTGTGAGGAGTTGGCAGGTTTGCTGCAATATTTAGTAAATGTGTACATGTCAGTAGGCAAGAGAGATGGAGAGAGAAGCAAAGATAAAAGTGTAGGAGTGGGATGCTCTGAGAATAGAGTGATCATGTTATTCAGTGGACACAGTGGGAAGTGTGGGAAGAACAGGTAAGAAAATTATTATCCACAGATAAAAATACCTTGAACCTTGAACTGAAAGACTGTATGATGCATTGCAGCCCATTGGTAGGATTTCTTTTCCTAAATTGCAGTACAAATGATTTAATACCGAACATTCAGCCTATTTCCAATCTGATATTTCTGTTGTCTTCTGTAGACAGCTGCATACTGCACACAAGACATACCTGAGAGCACACAAATAGCTCTGCTCCTCCACACTTAGATGTTTTTCTTTATTTTTTCAACAAAATGGCAAACTGCAAAAGTATAAATATCACTTGGAATTTCTAAACTACTGACCAAAAGTACCGCACACCCTAAAAATAACATTTAAAACACTGACAATTGGTACGATATCACATTTGTCATGTTGAAAGAAGCTGTTACTGCTGCCTTGCAAAACACAGAGTACAAGTGGATGACAATTACTGTAGAGATGAAAGCTGGTGGAGACGCAGTGTATTGAGATCCAGTAAACAAAGAATTCAGATTTTTTCTTTTTTCGGGGGCGGGAGGGGGTTTAATATAACTGATACCGATCAAACAAAACATTGGCTAAAATAGCAATTTAGGTTAGATGAAACAATCTTCTCAGTTTAGTTTAAGTGATTCAAGCACACACTATAAAACATTTCATTCATTGCCTTAAACATGAAAAATTGTAGCAGCTACTCAGCGTTAGCCGAGAAAATAAAATGAATATTTCCAATTAACTGCAGGATACATTTGTAGATGATGTGTGCAGATTGTATTTGCAGCATGCCGACAGCACAGACTTATCTGCTGATCTTGGAGCAGCACACATTCACATCTGGGAGCTGTCTGATAATTTTAAGAATGTGCTCATGATGAGCAAACAGAAGCTGGAAACTTAGTTGATGCACATCTGTGATTTGGCCGTGATAAACGTCTGCAATAACGAGCATGCCTTCTTGTTTGCTAATCTGGAGGAGTGAATGCATGTCTGCTACTGGAAAATAGAAACCTTGTTTTTAAAGTTTCCTTTTAATGAAAGAAACTTCAAGGATATATATGGTAATTGTCTTGTTTTTTCCTTAATTTATAAAAACAGAATTAATCCTCAGAAAATCATGCTCACAAAAACTTTGACAGCCAGTGTTTTTGGCAGCATTTTCATCCTTAATTTTGTGGCTACATTAATGCTGCATATTTACAAAAATAAAAAAATGAGAAGTTATGATTGTATCACATTTATAATACTCAAAAGGGAACCTTGTTTCATTTTCCAGCAGCAACAAAGAAGCAGCATTCCTAATCAGCCTCCTCAGTAAATCCAGGAGCATCCGATAAAATGTTGTGATTTGTTGGTCCATTACGCAAGAAATGATGCTGTACTTTGCACATGTATGTTAGATTAACTTCACTGTTTGATGCACGTCTGTCACAGCTTTTATGTCACACTGCTGTCTCTTGTTATGTGATTTATCTCTATCAGTTCAAGGTCATCTAATTTCTCTCAAGTATCTGCAACAGGCATCTGGCCCAGACCATCACTTCGTTCCTTACACTCCATCCATCCATCCCTCCATCCCAGCAGCCCTCCCTCCCTCCCTCTGCTGTCAAGGTCAAATCAAATTGGATCCTACCTTCCCCAGTGTTCCCTCTCGGGCTGTGCCTGTGTGTGTGTGTGTGCGCATTGTGTGTTCGCATATACATTCACATATGAATAAAACCTGCATCCTGTATGTCGGTTTTGTATCCGTGACTGTACATGATCTGTCGATGCGGGTGTGAGCGTGAACTGAATATATTTGCTCATTTTTGTGTGTGGAAGTCTGTAAGTGCATGTGTGTATCCTGTGTTAATGTGGGTGCGTGTCTCTGTGTGTGAGGTCTCTGAACAGTGACCCCATCTCAGTGCAGCTTGCTGTCATTAAAGCTCTCTGGGTCCCAGAAGAACAGCCATGCGTGTTTGTGTGAGTGCATACGTTCATGCTTGTGCATGTGTGCGTGTGTGTCAAAGGCCCCATAGACTAGCTAGATTATCCATCTATGTGGACCTTGACAACAGCCAAGTGCTTGATCTGCCTTTGCTGATCTCTGACTTCAAGTATGAGGAGTGTGTGTGTGTGTGTGTGTGTGTGTGTGTGTGTGTGTGTGTGTGTGTGTGTGTGTGTGTGTGTGTGTGTGTGTGTGTGTGTATGAAGGTCTGTGGGTGTGGATGTATGTGTACAGTTGGTTTTCAGGCTCTTTGTGTACAATGGACAAGAGGAGACAAAGACTTAACCAGTTGTATTTATTGTGTGATCTCTTTTTAGCTCTTTCTCATACTTTCCATCTCTCTCTCTCTCTCTCTCTCTCTCTCTCTCTCTCTCTCCCTCCCTCCCTCCCCCTCTTCCTCTCTCTCTCTCACTGATCTGATTGGAGATGTAAATGGCCTCTTATTAATCTTGATTCCAGAGAGTGGAGGCTCTCCTCCTGTGGAAATCAATTGTGCGTGCGTGAGTGTGTGTGTGTGGGTGTGTGTGGTATATATGTGCAGCCTTCACTGCTTTACAATAGCAATCTTCAAACGCACACACATGCACCACCTTCATCACACAAAGGCAGCTATGAAATGACTAGCTTAAACTAACAATGCTCAGCCAGATGACAGAGTGTGTGTAAATGTGCGGCTATTAAGCAGAGAATTGCTCTTGCTCTGCCTCCATAATGGGCTATAGGTACAGTTAGCGTACATTAGCAGGGGCAGGGAGGGATGGCGTGCCCTCTTATGTGAGCCTTATGGCCCTTAATCATGGCTGTAAGAGGGTTTGAGGGGATCAGTGCGAGGGTTAATGCCAAAGCACAGCTGCATTGTTGCATTCTCTGTGTGATTTGTTAAAATTTAACCACAGGATATATACAGTTGCTCGAGGGACAAGCTATAGCTCAAATCTGTCTGTCCTATACACAATCAGTGTTGGAGATTTCCTTAAAAGCCTCTGTGAGCTAGTTTCAGTTGGCGTATTGTTGATGCCCGCTGTGTTGCTCAGAGGGCATGATTTAGTTATCATTTAGTCAGCATTTTTCTTACATTTTGCAGGAAATCAGTCTGTGAAATCTCAAATTGGAGCAAAACAAATGATTTTAGCTTGTGATTGTTGCTGGGACTTTTTTGAGCATTTTCCTGAGGTCGTGGTGGAATGTGTCATCACACCAAATGTCACACCAATAACAACAAAATCTGACTTGTTTTTAGAAGTGGAAAAGTGACATTCATGACATGCATGACTGCTCAGTTCTGACGAGGCAAATGCCTGTTCCCACCACGAGGCTTCAGATAATCAGAAATTCTATTCGCAAACATTTTTTAGAAGTTTGATCAGTGGGATGCTTCTTTAGAGAAACCAGGCACGCTTCCTTTTCTTTAGTTAAAATATACTGTAACTCTTGCAGTACCTTTTTGCCCATATCATCTCCACTTATGCCTTCATTTCTCTTATCTCAAACAAGATTTCCTCTACTTTGACTTTGCATTTAATGTCATGTATCTATATATATGTATATATATAGAGAGAGAGAGATGCCAATGGTATGAACTGTCATCTGTGTATGCATTCATGGTGGTGCCTCTGAATATAGTAGAGGTATTCAAGTTTTTTTTTTTTTAACCTTTTCAGCCTCAGATGATGATTGACTGAGTGTGTGAATCTTTGATCATAATTGTCAAGAGCGAGATAAGAGAGAAGCTGAAAGGGAAAAAAAAAAAAAATCTCACATTATCAACCAGCCGATCATTAGTCTGCTGTAGATCAGTGTGCTAATATGCTCAGTGGCACACGAGGAGCTTTAATTAGGGTAATGAGAAACAGCATTCAGTTGATATCAAAGTAATGACACATGCGGACACGCCTGGACATCTAAATAGAATATTCCATCCTTCAAAAATGAGCTTTTCACATTCAATTACTCTCTATAATGCTCTAGATAAATGTGGTCAGTGGTTGGCTTAGCTGTGATGAGTAAACATCATGAAGGCAGGTGGAAACGAGGGACGCGCACACACTCAACATGGAGATACGCCTGTGTAAACACAAAGAGGACACCAAGAAAATGGATAAACTCACGCACTGACTCCGTCTTCCTGGCCCCTCTTTCCTACCACTTCCTTCCTTCCTCCCTTGTTTCCTTCCAAGCCTCTGTTCCTCCTCTTGTCAAACATAAAGTACTTTGCCTTAGCAGAAACAGCGGCCATAAATTATGCAGCACACATCTCACACACACATACAGAAACTGAATAGCGTGAGCGTGTGTGTGCGCGTGCATGCATGTGTGTGTTGGGTGCAAAGTAAACAGAGGGTGTAGCGTTTATAGCGCAACATGTACTCTGCTCAGGCCCTGTTTCTCCTCACACATCTGCCTGCCTGCATCGGTTGTAGTTTTACAACCGGCAATATTATCATGTGCCTGTTGTTTAAGACCCATCTACTCAGTGTGGATCTCAGCTCTGCTCCTGATAGCATCATATGCAAATGTAGAGAAAAGGGTATAACCTTATGTTGCCTTCTTCTAATGCCCTACCCAACATTCTCGCTCACTCCTTTCCTTGCTTTTTCTCTGCCTCTCTCTCTCTCTCTTCCTGCCTCTCCCACTGTGTTCTGGTCTCTCTCTCTCTCTCTCTCTCTCTCTCTCTCTCTCTCTCTCTCTCTCCCCTACCATCTGTTCAGTTTGCCGGGTCTGGGTAGTTTTTACTGCTTAAAAGGGACTCTCCTAACCACCCATATATGTCCATTTATTATTCTCCGTGGGCTGTTCTATTCTTGTCCCAGTACAGTAGCGGACGCTGACCAGTGCCCCGCTATGCTGAATAAGAGTGAAAAAGCTTCAGTGGGTCAGTGCATGCATGGAGGGGTGAGAGAGGCTCACCCCTGCCAGTTTTGTAATAGAAAATATGTGGAGGAGGCAGAGAGAAAAGGGAGGATAGATGAGAAAAAGGGATGTGAAGGAGAGTAGAGTGAGATATATCAAAAAGAGAACAGATGGCAGCAGCAAAAAAGAATTCAAAAGAAGAGAGAGAGAGAGAGAGATAGAGACCCAAAGAGAAATAAAGAGCGATGCAGTGAAGGAGACAGGAGTTGTAGGCTGGGTCAGAGAATAATGGTGCTGCTGCATTTTTAATAGTTGGCCACTTTGTAGCGACCCTTGTCTAATGGATTCTCTGCCTCTTAAAAGCTCCTGTCAGAGCCCTCTACCTCAAACAGCTACACCACAGAAATTGCTGAGGGCTCCAATAGTCCCCAACACTTCCTGATAGAATGTCCAATCATCTAATATTGTCTGGCAGCAAACATAATTCCAGTTAGCACGCAGATGTTTTCGCAAATTACGTGTCGAGCTAATTTTGCTTACAGGCGGCGGCAACTGAAACAGTGAGGGCTTCAAAGAATGACTCGCGCTGATATCACAACTCTTCACATGTGGCGAAAGCTCTGGCCGTCAGTGTGCCGGCCTTTAGTCCGCCATGCTAAGTGGCTGCAAAGACTTTATTGGTGGGAAGAAATGAGAGAGACAAAGAGCACTTCCTCTAGCTGTTAGCTATTTTAAGTGTGCATGTGTAATTCAGTGCAGAGGGTACGGCCCCTGGTCGTGGAGCTGATCTAGTGACTGTAGATAGGAGATTCTGTCCAGGTTTTACAAATGCCAGTATCTCTGCGTTGTGCGGTCTGTGGCTTTCAGCTATACAGTGAACAGCAAATGTTCAAACACCTCGCCTCCGTTCGTTAACAGAACAGATTGAAAGATGAATCAGTTTCTAAAATGTTGGTGTTTAAGTAAATGTACTTGATATTCAATTACATGTTTGGACATCATATTTTTTGCAGTGTGCTTGTGACCCAGCAGTAAACAGTAATTGTATACAAGTATAATAACACAGTGTACTGTTGTCTAATTGTTCGTTGTCTGATCCAGAAGCTGCCCGTGATTCTCATCAAAATGTTATAACTACATTAAGATTTTTCACATTTCTGCTGTATTTTACTTATTTTTATGTTGAATATAATTATGACGGCACCATCAACATCACATGTGCAGGAGACAGAATGGTTTCTAAAAACCTTTGAATCCAGAGCTAACTGATTCGTCTGTGACATGAAACTCGGATCGGATCATGTGAAAAGGCAGATGATTCAATTAGTACCATGGGGAACTAATGATTAGCCAATCAGTGCCATGGGCGGGACTGTGCTGTAACTGAGACAATGTTTCTAAAATGGTTTCAGTGTAGACCCGCAGTTCACTTGAAGTTACGAAGTTCTCTCACCTCCAGGTTTCTCTAGAGTGCACAGTTCTTCATCGACCGCTTCACCCAAATGTAGCACTTGTCCTCTATTTGAGCATGTATTAGATGCAAGATTTTGTGTTGTTGCTGTATTTCCGTGTGCTGGCTAGCGATGTGGTGCAGAAGAAAAAGATGTGTGTGGGTTGGTGAAAAAAGATGTAATGTGTAGGGATTCTAGTCGATGTTGGTTTCAGTAATCTTAAGGCCTGTTCCCAGCTTAAGGATCATTAGCTGACCTGTGTGGGAGGCATTTAAACCTGCTGACCCCCGATAACCCTTTGTTATGCTGCATGTGGGCACGGGACATGAGCCAGGAAGTGCATCACACATGGGCAGATGTTGTCTGAATGTTCTGCACCTACACCTCCAGACTGTCACATATATTGACATTATGAATTTCAATATTTCCTCATTGCACATAAGTTGATCCAGAATAATTAGGATCCTTGTTTTTTTTCTCGATGAACAAAATAATATTTTTAATGAACACCTGCCATATTATGCTACACCTCCAGTTCAGACTTAACAATTAATCATGTCTAATGAATTTAACATTTAATTAGCCCATCGTTTCTTATGCACATTCATTCACCCATTTTCTAAACTGCTTATCCTGTTCAGGGTCGTCTGGGGTTAAACATGTTGGAGAAAAAAAAATTATAAAGCTGATGATTCAGTTCTTTACATATAAGGAAATGAAAATCACAGTTTGACTGTCTCTTGTTTCTCAAATACGGCGATCCTTTGTGTTCACAGGCGGAATATATTTATGCAAATGAAATATTAATCTCTGACACACAATATGAACGATGCATTAAATACATGATGTCATTATTATTATCAACGTGGGGATTTGGTCGGAGCGGTTCTTCTTCTCATTTGGTGCGAGGTGGTGGGATGTGGGGGTTTTGTGCATTGGTGGGCGAGTGATCCCTACACCAGGGACCAGAGAGATAATTGAATGAATGGCCTGAGGGATTTTCCCCCATATGTTGTTCCTTTTCCTAGTTAGCTGTTGCTTCTTTCTTTCTCTCTCTTGCTCTTCTCGTTGTATCTTTCACTATTCTTGTCTCAGGGCAGTGCAGGTCAGAAACTTTAAAGGAAAATTCCACCTTTGAATACCTTTCATTACCACGCTTAATGTGAATTGATCCATTCCCTTAAACACATTCCAGTCATTTTGTCATTTACCCATCTCTCTTCAGCTTCTTCAGTGTCTTTACATTTCACAGAATACCTTTAAGATCCTCCAAAGAGCTGAGTCCAGCCATTTGTGGAGAGCGGGGAGACTAATAAGGGTAGTGATAGCTGTAGTAAAGAGAGTCTGAATTTTCAGCGGAGCAAATGTGAAAAAGACCCCACTGATTATCTTTTGCAACACATCTTGCAAGAAAGTCTCAACCAGTGTCTTTAGCGAGGCTGTCACCACTTGTGGACTTAATGTTGCGAGCCTGTAATATTTTTGTCCTTCTCTGGCAGTTGATAGGCCACACCTGGTCTCGGCAAACAGTCAGGTGTAGCACCAGTAAGTCTGTACAAATCCGTCCCACACGTTACATGCGTTTCATGTCAAACATGCATTATAGCTTCCTTGACATCTGGAAAAGGCTAAATGTTCTTCTCCTTTTCAGGAGCACAGACCTTACAAAGCCTTCTCCACTGCAAACCCTCAGAGTCTCGTATGTATTCATGAAACAATGGACCTTCCCAGCATTGTTACAAAGTAAAGAGAGTAATGTAAGCACAGTTAATGGGGGAATAGAATTAAAGCACAGTGTGGCCTGATTGTGTATGATACATCCATGTAGTGTTGTGCTGGTGTTATCAGTGGGTGAAATCTGACTCTGACTCAACAGCAGGACTCCCCTTAACCCTTTGCGGCTACTATAAATCCATCTTTAGCTCTTATGCTTGGATTTAGACTGTGGATTGTCTATTTCTAAAAATGATTGCTGTATTCTATTTATTTTTCTGATTTTATTAAGCTGTTACCACATGCTTTCATCAATATTAAAGAATAACAATAGTGAGAAATCACAGTTTCTCTGGAAACGAATGATACATTCCTGAGAAGTATGAAACCCCATCACACTCTGCATCTTCTCCGTGATACTCCACTGTCTCACCTGACTGCCTGCTAACCCCTGATAGCGTTTAAATCTGTGTAACTTAAGAGTACTTATAAGTACACAGGATGCATTTTTTTGTGTCCAGCAGCACCAGTAGGACAACCCCGAGCATGAACAAACTCTGGAGCTCGACCTCTGTGCTCTTTCTTTCTCAATCTGAGAGGAACATACAGTATAAAGTAAACGCAGTTAAACTCTATAAAAGTGCCACAGTGTTTGCCCTTACAGACACTTTTAGCTGGGTTACAGACACACTCTTGTCCCTGAGCCAGAGGTGGCTGGCCAGGCCAAACATCTCCTATTCCCTGCTAATGAAATCCTGAATAAAACCCTCCCTGCTTGGCTTGATCCCTCACACACACACACACACACACACACACACACACACACACACACACACACACACAATTGCACAAGTAAACACACAAACACAGACACCCACTCTCCAGGGTTCTGGTATACATGCACGCACACACACACGCACACACACACACACACACACACACACAGAACGCCTGCAGTCCCAGCCAGGGATTATCCTAGGAAAACACTCCTTTTGTTGGGCCCCAGTCAAATTACTTTTCAGAGCTCTCATGCTTTTATCAAAGCTGTCTACGTAACTGTGTGTATGTGTGTGTGTGTATGTGTGTGTGTGGGGGCATGCATGGCAGTCCAAACATGATTGCTGATTGCAGGGAGCACATCCAAAGTGAACGGTCACTAATGACACTTGAAAGTAAGCTGTTTATATTGCCCTCAGTGTGTGTGTGTGTGTGTGTGTGTGTGTGTGTGTGTGTGTGTGTGTGTGTGAGTGTGTGTGTGTAAGCGATTGTGTGTGTGTGTCTACTCATATGCCAGTGATTTTCTAAAGATAGTATAACACCAAATCACCATGTTGTGCTGTCTGTTGGCAGGCCGTTCTGGTGATTGTGACATTTTAACTTGACATTTCTGAATAAATACTCTGATACTTCTAAACAAGAGCACGGTTAAAGCTGCACTTCCTGTCAGCCTGCTGCTCCTGGGACTCCAGCCCTTCTGAAAAAAATATTTGGGAAGTTTTGCACAACTATTTCAAGGCTGTCCTCACCAAAAGAACAACAGCGTTGGTTGTTCAAACACAGGGTAACCTCATAATAAATGTTTTCTTCTGCAAGTGGATGGTTGGCATCCTCCTCCCACTCTACTTTCTTTTAACCATGAGGCTGAGCTTTCTCTAATCTTAACCAAGTAGGTTAGTGGCCTGACCATAACCAAAACTAAACCACAAGGGTGACAGATCAGGAAAATACTCATATGTGTTGTTTTTTGGAACAGTGGTTTGTCTGTCTTTTATACTCTTTAGGTATGAGGATTTGCTGACTGAAGCAGTAAACATAGAATTCCTCTGTAATGACTGCCAATGTATATTCATTCTTTTGCTCAGTGGATAATTATTTTCTGGGGTACTGACTATCAGGCTGGCCAATGGCCAACTCAGTTGACTGTGCACAGATTGTTAAGCTACATTCAGCTTCTATTCATTCACACCACCGGCTCTCCTCAGAGACTACCAGTCTTCTTCAAAGTCGCGTGAGATGTGTGCATGTATGTTTCAGCGTATGACTGCCTGTGTGTGTGTACGTGCACATGTGCACGAGAGTATTTGTATACACATGTGAGATTTGGGTTTGTGCTTCTGCCTGAGACACAGAGATGAGGCAAGAGTGCCAAAGCGAGAGATAAACAGAGACTAACAACGAAGGAGGAGAAGTGGAGCGCGTGCACGTGTGCTCGTGCGCATGTGTACGTGTGTGTGTCGAGGGTGCGAACTAGCTTTGTAGCTCTCAGTGAAGTGTTGATTTAAGTGGAAGTGGAGGGAGGAGATGGGATAAAAGGCCTGACTAGATTAGGCTGGCACACAGTACTGAGGCGTGCTGTACAGCCTGGCCTTTCAGCGCACTCTGTGCTGAGCGTGTGTGTGTGTCTGTGTGAGAGAGTGGTACTTGTGTGACAGCATTGAGGACGCTCGAATGAGGTTTGTGTGTGCAACTGTTGGATGTGGTTACTCTGCTGCTGATATTGGTGCAGCTGTACAATAAAGCAGCAGATTAGCAGAGCCACCGCAGCTGCTATAGCAGAACTGAGAGTCACTGTTCTGACATCTCAGCAATATTCTGTGCTGGACATCGTGTATTTTACCACTGTGAAGTGCCACTGTGGAGGGGAGCTATGGAGGTTTTATAGTGCCATCCACAGTTCTTCATATCCCAGATTCTTTATCTCTGTGAAGGAGATGGGAAACAGATAAGACATTGCAGCTGTGTTTTTCATCTTTATTTCTTTTAATATAATTATAACCTCGCAGTTTCTGCCAGTGGGAGGCTGAATTACTGCATATTCAAGCTCCTCCACCCAGACACCCAACTGTTTAAAGTCAAGGTAGTCTCCAACAATAATAGTTCATTGGCTAAGTCGCTCGCAGAACTGTCTTTCCATGTTAGTCTCTCTGTGTGTAGGAGCCTGACAGTTGAGGGTAAAAATAACATTTTAAGTGGTTTTAAACGCTTGAGGTGTGCTTGATTTAACTTGAACAGACAACATAACGGCTTCAAAAGTGGTAACGCTGCTTGTAAAATTTGACAAGTCGTCTGCCCTCGCGCTTTTTCAAATATTGAATATGTATTCCGCTGCTCTTTAGCCAAGCTTTAAAGAGCACCAGAAGCTCTCTTATTACTGGCAAGGTGTTTGTGCATTAAGGTGAAACAGTCATTGGGCCTTAACTGCTAACAAAATGGTGCTTGAAACACAGTTGAATGAGTAGGAGTCTCATTTTGGCAACAGCAAGGTGAGAGTTAACTGAAGCCACTGCTAAATAGTTCATACTGTAATAATTCATTTTCTCTTTGGCCTCTGTTCAGTGCTGCTCCAACTGCACCACCATGCTGTCATTTGTGCTGAACCATCCAATGAGACAGAGACATTAGTCTGCTACGTGTAGTACAGCAGCAATCTGCATATTTCATTGATTTAACTTCCTGTATGAATAATTGATACCCTGGGAGGCAGTGTCTCCATGTGCATGTATATTGACATCATTGTATGCACATGCTCAGTTGTCTGGTTGCGTATATAGTGCATGGCTGACATGTGCATTTATAGACTCAGTTAGCATGTGTGTACATACATTGCATTTGTGTTTGCCATGTTGACATTCATTAAAACACACTTTGAGCATTAAGAACGTGTTCCTTATGCAGTGTAGACCACAGGGCATCAGCACTGCAGTACATTAAGACGACCTTCTTATCAAAGCTTGACATTGTTCTTCAACTTTGCATATTTGTGTCCGTGGGTGTTTCTGAGGGTTCCTGCTGTCGTTTGTGCTGATTTTGGGTTGACCTTTGACTCAGGCTGCCTGACTCATTCCAACACTGTTGAAGTTGGCTGAGCTGCTCTGGATTTCCCAGACCGACCTAATACTAAAATCACAGTATTGTGTAATTGTGTTTTCATTTCCTCATAATCTGTCTTCATCTCTTCTTCCTGTTGTTATTTACTTTGGTCCCCTCTCTCAATGCCTTGAGGTGCTTTGATATGGGTCGGCCTCTGAGGAACAAATATGTCCCTTGTTGTCGAGAAATCCTGAAAGAATTCATTAGAATTACAATGTAAACAAGTGATCCATTGACCAAAAGCAGCGTGAATCCTTTTTGTTTCAGATTTTATTGTCCCCCTGGATAAGCAGCAGCAGATACATGCAGTTACATAAAACATACATAGAAGCTGATGTATGGACAATTCCACTTTAATAGCTTTATTACAATTCCATTATTTTAACTTTCTGAGCAGCAGTGTATCTTGAACCCCCTCGCAGGGGTAAATGCAATGCATAGCAAGTATTTGTATCTAATAAAATCATGTACACACACACACACACACACACACACACACACACACACACTGTCAGCTGCTAGACTAGATGCAGGGAATGCTCTGACTACAACAGGAGGAGCAGCGCACCGCTGTGACAGAAAGTACTAACCGTCGCACTCTTACCAATACCAACCCTAGAATTATCCTCTCAGCAGAGGTCTCTCTCAGTCCTCCCCATCTCTCTCAAGAAGAAATCAATGATGTGGGGGATACTTCAGCCAGTACGGTGGCACACCCACCTGCATACATGCATACAATAACTGGAGATTATTTTTTGTTCTGTGGAGAATAAAAAGAGCATGCAGATGTAATGCAGTGATATCGCTTTCAGTCTGACAGATTGAACATGCTGAACGGCCCAGTTTGCCATCAGCTTCTCTTCCAATATTTGGAGTGTCCAAAGCCCCACATTTTTTACAGTAGTTTTGTGTTGTGCATGCTAAAATGATCATGCTGATGACTGAATTGTATGCTTTAGATTTGCAGTATCTCAGAAGCACCATAGTGGATTAGATACTAAGAAGGCAGAAGTGAAACTGCAGCCAATCTTATTACACTGCAGTAAATTGATCCAAAGGATTATTTTCAAAAAGTCAATGTATTCCACTAATGGATATCTCTTGTTGTGGGGTGCTGTGACTGTGACTGAGTACTGTCCAGAACCAAATCTGCTTCCTAAGAGGGGGGGTACATTTCGCAGCAGGAAAAGTAAGGAAGTAGCAGAAGCGCGTACAGCTGATAATACCATAAAAACTCTGTTACGTATCCATACGTGCGGCTGGATTGCTCTCACAGACGCACTGCAGTGAGTGCAGCAGCACACTGTACACATGGTGGTGTTGGTTACAGGCTCGAGGAAGCGTCAGATGGATTGTACATCCACAGAGGGTGTGAGGTCAAATAAGTTACAGCACAACAGCAGAGGAGAGGCAGAGGAAATAAATGAGAAGATCAAAATGAAGGGGGACAAAGACACAGATAAGGCTGGGAGGAGAAGAAGGGGGACAGAGGGAAACATAAAGAGCGCCTATAATAAATGCGTAAGTGGAGAGTTGTTTGGTGTAGGAATCTCCTCCTGATCCAAGTGGATCCAGCAGAGTCAGTTGTTAACATACACTGAAAAATGGAACTTTTGCTAATCCACATGTCACTTTCCCATTGTGCATCATGTATTCTCCTCACTGTTCATCCCTACTTCTCTTTGTAATAGAAAAGAGCAACACTCTAGATTGCATAAATGTAAAATTAGGAAATTATACACTCGATAATGTGAGAGAAAGTGGAGTCAGGCACAACATTGTGTCCTGCGGAGAGCTGAAAGATGGTCATACAGATTTCAAAACATACAATCTGGACTTCACAACAGTCAGTCGGAGAGAAGAAGTCCCAGTGAATTACAGATTGAGTGGCAAAGCCAGACAGAAGGGAAACGGGGCTGACAAAAGTGGAGAGGCAAAACAAAGACAAAGCAACATAAGCAGACTCTTGCTTTCTTCCAAAGTACAGCCACAAGCTGTTGGTCTCAGTCTGCCAACCTAGCTCAACTTCCTA
>JBBMOE010000005.1:6051049-6076700 GCA_037975065.1 Chaetodon trifasciatus | reverse complement strand
TGTACATAATTCATAAGCATAGCCAAATCAAGATCTAGAGATTATCATGACCAGTGGCACAGAGGAGGAAAGGAGAGTGAAAGAATAAGAACAGAAGAGAGGAGGAAAGTGGCTGCATGGGGAAAAATAGTTAGCGAGGATTTACAAGTGCAGTTACAGGTTCCGGAGCACACACTCTTTTATATTCACCCCACACGTACCTGCGTGCACCGGCATGCGTTCACATACGTATTCCCACAGGCTTCCTGCGTATAACCCTCTTCCCCCTGTTTCTCTATCTCCTTTCAATGGCTCCCTCCCTCCCTCTTTTACTTTCAAGGAAGGGTAATCCCTCTTGTAGCTAATGTGCTGTGACATTTCATGGTACAATAGGATTTGGGAGACACTATGTATTCTCATGGTGCCGGAGTCTGGCTGATAACCTCGTTGTCTGGGTGATTTTGGACTGTAGCAACTCTTGGACTAGTTTTTATCTCGCTTTGGAAATCTAATTCTCAAGGTGGAAATGCAGTTCACAATAATGCAGACTCCGAGGTGACACTTCTGGAGTTAGTGGTAAACCACGCTCACTGCATACGGTCACACAACATCTCGAATTCTTCTTTTTTTTAGGATTAGTTAGATCTGATTAATAGATTTAAGGTGGCGTCAGCTGCCGTGAGCGGTTCATGTTTTTCTGAGCAGTGATGCAGGTGAAGGTTTGACCCAGAATAGTAACACCAACACATATCCAGAAAAGTCAAAAACAAACCTTTTGACCACATTCAGTTGGAAGTTCACTTTGGAAACTGTAGTTTTTCATATTTATGTTTTTATTCATTTTTCTGTCAAACCAGATCATTCTGTTTTTCAAGTACTCATACCATAATAATGGCACACAGAGTTCTCTGTACAATACAACCACAGGTGTCCTGTAGTTCTTATAACTAACTCATTAAGGCAAAAAGAAAGTCTTACAGCAGGACAGAGTGTCTCGATTTCATATTAAGGCAGAGTCTGGGGTATGAGAGGCGATATGATACAGATAGCAGTGTTTCCCTTTGGATCAGCTGAAGGCTGAAGTGCTTATCTCACCAACAGAGCTGATGTGTGAGGATAGGATATGGGGGTGGTAAATGTGCTCATCTACCTTCAGGCGCAGATATAATGCTGCCAGACTGCCTGCAGCTGGACAGCGCTTAGTGATGGCAAAGTTGGGTGGGATAAATCTAAAATATCCATTATTGTTGATTATTTTTCCAGTTAGCTCTCATGCTTTTAACTTTGCATCCCTTGATTCAGCATCCCATCAGTGGTCATTTTGCACCGCCCTATGGGGCGCCAGCACCTTGTCCTGAGAGGCAGCTTTCAGAGTTACAAGCAGACAAAACTCTGAACACAATTTGCTGATTTGTAGTTGCTTTTCAACACACAACTGAAGCAGTTTAGATGTGTGTCTACGTACGGAGGCACGCACTGGACATATTTTACTTTTCGCTTGCTGAAAACTGCATTGTGCTTGCACTGATAAAATTTGATGCACACTCGCTATACAAACTTCTTTTAAAGCTTTTTCAAAGAACATTTTCATTGTCCCCACTGACACTGCGCAGATTTAAAATGACAAAAGGGCTTTGAATAAGTCATGTTGGCGCAGAGAGGGCTACACCGAACAGGCTCTTACTGTAATAAAAAATAAGAAGAAATTGTGGTAATGAGGCTATCACATGCCAATAACGACTTGCCCTGCGCGTTGGATCCTGATTATTCAAACTGTAGTCCTGAAAAGGCAAATTCGATTCACGACCCTTCATCTTCCCCTGTGCCAAGTCGAGCCTTAAATCATCAAATGAACGACTTTAATCCGAGTCACGCGAAAGCCGCCGATGCCGCACAGAACGTCTTCCTCAGCTAAATGCAGATTACAGCCAAAGTGAGCCGGGTGTATATCTAGCTAACAGCCGTGTGAGGGGACTAACGTCTTGTCGTTTTGATTTGCCACAAGATTTGTTTTGAGAGCATGACAGCGAGCGTGAGACAGATAGAAGCGGCGTGTCACGCCCAGATTCATGAGACGGGGGGTTGGCAGGCCTGCTTCTGCTGTTTTGGCTGACTGTGTTATACCTGGAGGGAACTCTGTGCTGCCGCCGCTACACTGTAGCCAATTTAGCTGGAGCACAGCTGCTAAGAGGCTCCCCAAGGTGTGTGTGTATGTGTGTTTCAGGATTAAGCCACAGCACCAATTAAAGCCTCAGACTGGTTTTTAAAGGATAAATTATTAACAGCAGAAGTGACCTCTCTGGTGGCCTTTCCGCTGTCCTCCACCGTTCTCTTCTGCTCTGCTCTCTAACCTTCCTCCACTTTCATCACACTCTCTCTTTTCCTTTGCTCGCTTCTGTTGTTATTCTCTGCAGGACCCTTCGTTTTGCTATTTACCACTCGCTCTTGATGTCCCCGCTACAATCTCTACGGAACTACAGAACGTTATGGACGGATACGCCCCGTATAGTTTAGAATTTAAAGGAAAAAACAAGCTTGGTTGCATTTTCGGAGTGTCGTTTAAGTCGCGGTTCAGATCCTCGTGTTCTCACCAGGCAGAAGAGGAGGACGGCGAAAGATAGTAATACGTCCTATCAGAAAAGCATATTCAAGAAAGATTCCTCTCTGTTCGCTCCATTGCCTCTCCATAACTTGCGCCTGTTCAGTGTGATATTTCTGTTTCAAGATGTGCTTTCCCTCGCTGAATACTTTTGTATATTTATGCCTCCAGGATACAGTTGGGCTTGATTGTTGCTCTGTGCAGCTGCATTCCCCCTTTTCTCCCTGTGCTCAATAGCAAAAGCATGTTAGCCGGTAATGGATACTTTTAACCTTTTCCAGGTAATTTGATCAGGCCTTTAAATCAATCCAAGTGCACGCACACACACTGTCTGATCGGTGAATGCATCGAGTGCTGCGGTCATTGTTCAGCCATTGTTTTTTAAATGGGTGAACCATGTCTTTTTTTTTTTTCTTTCTGATTTTGGTTCAGTACTGGAGTGTGAATTATAAATGTGAGCTGCTGTGTGTCATCTCTCACAGGGACAAAAGAGGAGTGAGAGTTGAAATTGGTTAGAGTTTCTAAATGTGTTTAACATCCAGGTGGCTTCATAGTGTCATTCAGTGTTCTAGCAAATGGAATTTCCAATGGAAAATAGTGCGGCATCCCCTCACTAGCACTATTGGTCCAGTTGCTCGTCATAATCCAGATGCAATTTGTTTTGGCAGTTGACTCTATTAACATACTGTTGGAACGCAGTGCATAGAATAGAGATCCTGAGCTTCATTTCAACAGTGGAGGTGCGTTTTTGAATGAAAGCCTTTGAAATGAAAGCCAATTATTGGGCCTAACTCGTATCAGGTCTGATTCTTCACTGTGTGTGTTATGCGTTTCTGTCTGCCACATTCTTCTTACACGTTTCTGTCTAATCTTCCACCTGAGAAATACAAAATGTAATGATTTGACTGAGCTCTACCTTTGTTACCATGCCCTATTATGGATTTTCCCTCTAGATATCCTCAGGTCATCATCTGATCTCAGTCAGCGGGCTTGGATTCCGCTCAATACGTTCATACACTCTGATCTCTCCCTCCATCCCTCCGTCCCTCTCTCATTCTAGCCCTCGCCCTTCTTCTCTCTCTCCTTGAATATTTGCTCCTCTCAGATTTGATGAAGGAATTTAATTAGAGCAGAGAGAGAGAAACAGGAAGGAACAAGGGACACGGTGGAGGAAGGAAGCAGAGTAATAATGAATGGTCAGTGACCCTTAGAGCAGACAAGGAAAAGATAAGTGTGTTTAAATCAGACGTGGTCGATCTGAAGGAGAGAGGCATATTGAACATTGTTACTACATCAGACAAGGCTGTATAACGATATAGTGGTGCATCAACGCTGCAACATTGCTTCACTTACAAGTGAAATTACCGGTAAACCCTGAAGCGCTCATGCGGGATCACGAGTTGACAGCCAATGCGCCATCACATGTCTTATAATTTTGCATTCTGTTTGCTGCCATAGCTCAGTGAGATGACCTTAAACAGGAGTTTACAGTCTTTCCATATGACTTCTATTATGTGGGGTAGAATACATCAACCTTGGGTTTGTTTTATAGGACAGCTCAGCCGCGTCCTGTTGTTGAATGCCAACACACATCCTACGATTTTAGGGAGATGGATGCGTATGTAGAAATTTGCAAATTCTCACAGTAAAACTGTACAAGAATTGAAATATTTAATGATCCGATAGCATTAAATATAATAGTTTCTCTTCAGTTTGCCACTGCATGGCAATGTCGGCTTCACTGAGATGCTAACATGGCTGTAGACTCTTGGTAAAGTCTCCATTTATGTTTTGAAGGACTGATCTGCTACATGAGCTTCAACTGCACTTTTCCTTTTTTGATTTCTTTTATTCTTTTTTACCCTTTTTTATATTTTGTTGGTGCATGTGCGTGCGTGTTAGGGTACCACCTTGGAAGTGCGATGGTTAATTTGGAGGGGTCTTTCCTGGTACACAATATATTTGAGCAGCAATATTAACCAGTGTGAGGTAATATAGAGTCGCAGTGACATTACTGTGCTTTTTCATAACTTCCACCTCTGCAACAGACTTTCACAACACACAGTCTATTCACTGACTCCGTATATTGCGTAGCTGCCTGTTCCAGTTAACATTCCCGTTTCTGCTGGCTGATGTGCCCACATAATACACTGTATGTCATGACCTGGGATGTCGCTACACTTAGAATAGAGACCCCCCCCACACACACACACACACACACACCTGCCAATTGCTATCTTTCCAGTCTCACATTGTTGCTGTGAGAAGATGAACCCGACACACAAGCGCAGGCACCCACACACAGACACACACGCCAGTTCCTATCTTTTCAGCCTCTCATTGTTGCCGTGGAGAAACATTATTCTGTCTGCACACTTATTCTATAGTCTCCATTCTTTGACCTGACGCTATATAAGCATTCTGTCTTATTCTTATGCCCCCTTATTCTGATGGTAATTTGACTGCCTGAAAGGACTGGCAGAGGATTGTTCTGTCTCATTCAACAAAATACGGTAAAAAGTCATTCCTGGGATTAAAAAAAGCTCTGCGGTGGATTTCCAGGGCTCTGTTGTCATCTCTGCAGTTGCCCGTCGGCCCCCCGTTCATATGCTAATGAGGCAGAGGTTGATTGTTTCCTCATATTTTAATCTCCTGCACGGTATTGGAGGAGAGGGGGGCAGCAGGAGGAGGAAAACATGAGACGGGAGGAAAAGAGATGATGGACTGGGAAAAGAAGAGAGGGCAGAGGCTGTGGACAGCTGAGGAATGGAGAGGAGGAGAGAGACGAGGAGAGAAATTATGAAGGAGGAGGAGAAAAGCAAAATGTTTGATTGGACCAGTGAAGGGATGAGGGACGTCAGCGAGCAGGGTGATAATATTAATATGCGAGGAGGAGGTGATAAGATAAAGAGGGATAGAGGCGCTGCTGGATGATAAGCAGCAGTAGGGATGTATAGCTCACCTTATGAGGAGACATCCAGAGTTCATTATCACTGACACAAAACTGAAGTTACTGCTGATAAAAGTCTGCAATATTCAACATTGCTTAATTTTAAACTTTGTCAAAGGGAGTCAGCAAAGCACAATGAAACCTCCATACTTACTGTTAGTATATAGGTCTCTATAAAACTAATCACAAACCCTGTGTGCTGCCGCTCATCATGCATGCTGCCAGGTAGAAACACTGACCAAAGGGCAGTAAGAGGAGGAGCGAGAGAGACTTTCTTGAATAAACTAACGTGTCATTTGCATAAATATACATAATAAAAGAGCTTTGTGCAAAGCTCCTCTTCAATATGCATGCTTTTTTTCCCCCCCTTTTTGTAACTTGCATGCTAGAGGTCACGCAATTAAGAAGGAAGAACGTAGCATATGATTTTTTTTTTTTTTTTGGAATGCACTCAGAGAGGAGGAGGAAAAATCAGCAGGGTGGGTTTTGAAGTATAATGCAGAGGAATGATTTTCTTGGACGTCACTCAGGAACACATTTTTTTTTTCCTTTTAGAAAGAGAGTACAAGGTCAGCCGCTTTGGAGTACTGTAGTTAGATTTGTTAGTTGCTGTGATTGTTGCAGACAGCAAAAGGCAACAAAAGAACTTCAGCCAGGGCTTGAGCTAACGTGTGCGTAGTACAAAAAGTACGTTCGACCTGAGATCTGTGCATCGGCAGACTTGTTGTCAGGAAACGTGAGAAAAATCCGTACTCGACCATCATGCCAGAAAGAACATTTAAACTGAACTTGCTTTGTGGTTTTATTTTTGGGAGACGTATTGTTATGCATGGCTCTTTCCTTGTACTGCATTTATTCAGTCTTAGCTACTAGCAGCAGTGGGCACTAATTTTCTTGCACTTGAAGCTCCAGGTCTGATAGCAGAACAGGAAAATGTCATTAAAATCCACGTCTCTCTGTTTGAGGGTACACTGGTGTACCAACTCTGTCACCAGACACACGTCAACATTGGACAATTCTGCAAAACCACAGATTAGGTTGCGTGCCAACATTTCTCTCACATTTGCATCATCAACACCTACTGGGAGTTGATGATGCAAACCACTGAGCCACTACTGATTCATTACGTTTTTACACGTTACTTGATATTCGAAATACTTTGAATATTCATACTGATGTCACTGTGTTTCATTTGTATTAGCTTGTGTCAGTTCAGCACATTCAGAAGCTCGACACACACACTGAACATTCCCAAATATAGACACAGTTGCTGCACAAACTCATGTTGGTGGGTTTTCCCACAACCCCACACACAAACACAGCCTTGACCCCAAGAACAATAGCCGTGCAGCCGAATGCAGATTCGAATCAATCTCAAGTTGAACAGCTTGCCTGTAAACTCACACACACTCTGCACCTCCCCTCTCACTGACCTTTTCCAAAAAAACAGCCACAGGAATTTGCTGAGAGTTCAGCAACTCACCACAGACTCTCCATCATTCCCTTATCTCCCAGCAGGTCAGTCAGCACCAACCCTAACTGGATGTCCTCACTGGATGTTTGTGCAGCTTGTTTATGACAGCCAAAGTGTTGTTGATGCCGTTGTTGGTGATGTTAACAAGTAGATACAGAGGTAGACGGCTGGAATGCGCCACTCCGCTGGGAAGAAACCTAGACGACCTGATCTTCCGAGAGACGCAGAGAAACAGGGAAGGAGCCGTTTGGGAATGGGACTGGGAGTGTGATGTGAGGAAATTAGGGAGGAGGTGAGAAATAAACAAGACGTCTACAGAGAATGAAAGCGGAAGTGCATGAAATGTAATGGCGAATAGATGAACAGACAGCATATGACTGCTGAATGAGAGATCAGCATTAATGTAAGTGGCTTTAGCGCACCGCTAGTTCTAAAATGCAGGAGCAAAGGCTTTATTTCAGTAAGAAGTGACAGAATGGCTTTTTATTGTCAGAGTCGAGGGGAAACGCTGTGATGGAACAGATGAGCCATTTTAGCAGAAGCGTGTTGTTATGCATTTGTCACAGTGTGTGTTTGAATACACTGCTTTAGTCTTTAATTCAATTTTAAAAGCCGTAAATGTTGTGATCTTCTGTTGCACTGTTCTCTGTTCTTCTGATGAGGAATTAAGTAGGTCATGCAGACTATATTCTGAAAGGTCAACTTTTTGCATTGCTAATTAAAGTGATCTTTTTTCCATTCTTATTGACCTTACAATGATCTTAAATTGAGGCTGATGAAACTTGCAGACACCCTGGTAAAACATGATATCGAGTTATTTCAGCCTCAAAAAACAGGGGAATGTCTGCAGGTCCTGAAAAACTTAAACAGCCTTGTATTACAATAAATATGGCTGTATTAGCTCAAGGGCATAGTTAAATCTAGTATTACACTTGTAAAATATAGTGGTTGGTGTGGTATGTTTTGTCCTGTCTCCAATAACCCCAGTCATAAAGACTGATATTTGACATGTAGTTTAACTGCAGATTTGCTCAGGTCATTATTGTAACTGGCATGAAAAGAGGTCTTTAAAAGCTTTTCATTTAACTTAATTAAACATGCAGACACTGTGTATAATCGCCTTAACTATTAGCAACTCGATTATCAGTGCACTTCATGTGAGGACTTAAAGAAGCCAAGCTTCACAAGGAACCAACTGGACTTTGATACGGTTGTATGAAATAACCCTCAGGTGTGAGTTCTCCATGTGTATCATTTACTAATCACAGACTTCTTCAATGTGACACTTGGAAACCTGTAAGTATCCAGTCCTTGATGTCATTAAGCTTGTCTCTGAGACATGAGGCATTGCGTGAGTTCATGTAGGACGTGGAAGTCATACACCTCAGCTGTAACCAGCTGACAGTCCGCTGATTGAATCATCATTTCTAATGAGTCACAAGCACCAATCACAGCCCGTTCTCTCACCAAGGTGGTCCATTGAAATATGACTTTAAATATGACATATTGGCTTCACCAATGCTGCCGCACTCGTTGTTGCTGCTGGCAAAGCTTTGCCTCCACCACCACAGTCTTCACCTATTGAGTCCTAATGTGGCTTAAGGGAAAAATGCTATTCAGTGTCTTGCTTCCTGACTGTAGGCTGTGTGTATGTTTACACCGCATTAACCGAACCTGCAGCAGTCTGGTTACATAAATTTGCCAATTTTCTCTCCTTTATTTTCATTATTTTTAGTCATCTTCCCATCAGTCATGGACTGGACACAACAGTTTGCCAATCAAACATTTTTGTAAAGTCCTGAAAAGATGATTTGTTGTCTTTTTACGGTGTCTGACAGAAGCAGTAGCCAGGGCTTAATTTAGCTGCTTGTGTAATCTCTTAACGGGGATGGTATATTGGGAGCCATGTTTCCATTCCAGTGTATTCATAAGCTCTTCCTTAAACCCTTCCGCTGCTGTGTTTAGAGGCACAGAGAGTAAGAGAGAATCTCAGCGCTGGACCCAAAAATAGCCTGCATTCTTTCCTCTGTGTTTCAGGAAGCATCAGAAGAGGCCGGATAACCCGTTCTCCCATGTCCCATCCTCTTTCCCCTCATCCTTTCTCACTCACTTCTCTTCATCAGCCACCCCTCTTCCACCATCTGTCTATTCTTTTCTCAGACGCCTCCTCTCTCTCTCCATCTCTCTCCCGTCTCTTTATCCCTTCCTTCCTACCTTTCACCCAAAGTTCACCCCTCTCTGGGACTGTGCTTCTCCTCTACTCTTCTTCCTTTCCACCATCACTTAGTAAGTCTTTCCAGCCCTCCATCTTTAATGGACTCACACTGAATACAGCCCATTAATGTCTTTACATACACACCCACATGAGTGAGAAACATTGTGTTGCATCATATTAAATGCACATGGAGGAGCATATTGCCAGGGAAGAGCCTTGTTAAATGTATAGAACAATTACACAATAATAGATGAATGGAGTCATTGTTGGCTGTAATGTTTCTGTCTTACACTTGGTGTGTGTCTCTGTCTGTCTTTTATTTCTGCATCTCTGTCTTGTTGAAACAAAGATCAAACAGCAACACACTAATACATAGAGAGCCTCAGTATGCAATAAGGAAAATTGCTTTTGCTGAAAATAGCAGGGGAAACCTGACCTTAGCAAGGTCATCGTTCTCTTACCAGAACTCTGGAAAGAGCTGACCTGTAGATGTATGTGTATGTGTGAGTGTGTGTGTGGGGATAGCTGAAACCCATTTACAGCGCTTTCCAGGAGCTACTCATTGTTTGGAAAGTAGAGAGCTCTTTGGGGACAAGAGGGCTATATATAGACTGTACTTTGCAAGTGTGTATGCATGCATGTGAGTTTAGTAGAAGTCATCTCAGTGTGTGTTTAGAGTGTGTTATTTTTACAAAGCAAGCCCTGAAGAAAGCACTGGTAGATGAAGGGCAGTGTTTAGAGAACGGGCTCAATGACAGATGTATGGTAGATGGCAGAGTAAAAGCCCAGGCACATCAGCATCTAAAATGACCAAATATTGTGGGGAAAAAAAAAAAATATTTGCATCCCATTCACAGGTGAACTTAGAATTGTTGTCTTTTAACCAATAGCTAGTGCACTATTGTAGCTTATTAACTGAATCAACTCTTCCTGAACCTCTGCCTGAATATAAACTGCATCAAAAATGATGAATGGTTTGCAGACAGTTGCAAGATAGAACTCGATAGAACAAAACACATTTTCTTGATAAACTGCATGAACTTGTAGTTGGTGACCTGACTAACATGTGGTGAGCAGACGTCCTGGTTTGTCCGGAAGTGTCCTGGTTTCACCTTGGGTGTCCTTAGTCCTGACAAATATCTGTAGAACATTAAAATGTCCCTGTTTTCAACTTTCAACATGAAATTGGCCCAGTTTTCACCAAGTTTAAGGCAGGGTTTTTCCTTTAGTTTGTCATCAATTGACATTGAAGATTTGGTTTCAAAGCAGCAGCAAATATGAGTGTGTGTGTGTGTGTGTGTGTGTGTGTGTGTGTGTGTGTGTGTGTGTGTGTGTGTGTGTTTTTAACATTGTCTTGAGAATAAGTAACTTAAATTGTGTTTCTCTGTCATCAGCCTTCTTTGCAATTCCCTATACAGTCAAATATATGCTCAATGGGTAGTCTGCAGCATGCACATATATGTCACCGTGCAGCACTGTTTTGCGTTGTGTTGCTGTTCACAGGCTCAGTCATGCATGAAATCTACAAAAACCCGGTGACTGTGTTTGCTTTGTGTGACAGTTTGTGTCGCTGCCTCTGAGCCTTTTTCCCCACTGCGAGAGCTGCTCCACTGTACTAAGTGTGTCAACAATACCAGCTGAGAGGCAGCCTTCAGTCCACACACTCCGGCTGCAGAGTAATCCTTAAAAGAGAGAAACTGGGAAAAAGAGTCGAGGGCGGCAGGGAGGGAGAAATATAGAGCAAGTATGTGGGAAGTGGAAGGATGGAGGCGAAAAGAGCAAGAGATTGAGCGATGGTGGAGTCGAAATTGACAGAGAGCGAGGAGAAAGCGTGGTTGAAAAGTGAGAGAGGGAGAGAGAGCGAGTTTTCAGTGTTTCAAAGGATTTCCCTATCACAGTCTCTGACACATTACATACACAGCTCACTATCGGCCCGACCCTGACAGCTGCACAAATTGGCTGAAAGAGGTTTCCTGGGCAAGGCCTTTGATCAGGTGTGTGTGTGTGTGTGTGTGTGTGTGTGTGTGTGTTGTGTCAGCCAGTGAGAGGAAAGAGAGATGTTATATATTTGTGCATACCTGGACATGTGAGTGTATGTGTGAGTGAAAAAGGGCTCTTTTGTGCTCCAAATCATGGTGGAATGTGATGAATGCCTATAGATAAGACTGGGTGTGCGTGTCAATGTGTGAATAAATGCTGGCAGTCTGGGAATGCTTTTGTGCATGTGTGTGTGTGTGTATTGTGTGTACTTGCATTGTGTTTGTAAGCACGCCATGTGTGCAATGTGTCTTATCTGGAGCATGTTATAGCTTTTTTTCCAGTGATACTTCTCTTTCAGATGACGCCTCGGGTCCTCTACTTCTATCTGACACTTCCCATCAAACATGCATCCATGTTATTTTTCAGAGGTGGTCGGTAAACAAACCCATTGTTAAAATGCTCATATCGAATCAGCTCTCAACACAGTTCAGGCTTTGAAGCAGCGAAGTTTCCATTATCGTGATCACAGACGCCGCATGAAAACACACACACTCACTCCTCAGTGCATGTCGCACACTGCTGGGCACTGAGCAGCTTCTCTGGAGGAGTCTGCAGTTTGATGCTTGCTCAGTGTGTCTGTTTTCTAGCAACCAAAAACCTGTCTTTAATAAGAATACAGTTTCAGAACATGAGAGTTAACCTTTTCTTGTCACTCCTCACAAGGACACGTTGCAGTTTTATTTTCAGGAAATTACTTTCTGGTGTTTTTAGGAAAATGGCTCCAGGGATGCTCCTCTGGGGATCATGCATGTTCACAGTGCTGTTTGTTAGTACATCATACCTCTCCTCTAGCGCCACCAGCAGGTTGATATGCTGCTTGTTTTATCATACCAACTAACGAAAACCCAAAGATACTCAATGTTACAGTGTACATGACAAACTAACTCCAAACGTTTGACAGTTTTGCTTGATAAGTGACCCACATAATTGATCGACTCTCAGAGCTGATGGTGATTTCTGTCCTGTTGATTGACTAATTGTTCAATTAATTTATTGAGTCAATTTCAGCTCGAGTGATGTTCATGTCTGTTTCACATTTGTAATGTCAGTGGCTTGCAGACTCAGAGATAATATTTTCACAGTGAGCGCGGTATTTGGAGTATTTTGGGGGAAAAAATAACCAAATTGCAAATGTAAGGGTTTTAGGAGACACTTGCAATACAGAGTAGGATTTGTCATAGCCATTAAAATGAAGCATTACGCCGTGTGGGCTTTTTTCATCTCTGCACTTTGCCATGTTTTTGTTGAAGTGTATAGGCTCATTCTGGGCTGTTAGGGTAAGCCACTGGCCTGTAAATGACACTACTCCACAGGCACCGTCTCCTTTTATTGCTGCATGTCTGCTGTGCATGTGTTGAATCCTGTTAGTGCAGTCTACCAGTTGAGAGAAGTACAGGTAATGGATTAATATCAGAGCTGGCTCAGGCTCCACATGGCTGTGTGGTGACAACCTGTCATTATCACAAACACCGACACACACACAAGCTCACACATGCTCACAAGCATTTGTGTACACACGTCTGCCAACTACAGTATACATCCGAGCACACATGCTCTCCCGTCTCACCTGTCTCTCTCCCTTCCCTCCACAATCTTGCCCTGTGTCACTCTCTCGTCATTGTAGCAACAGAGCTGGCCTGGGATCATCTCAAACTGCAGCCCGGCCTTGAGCCACTTCCTTACAGTGGGACCGACACTGAGACCAGCAGTGTGGTCCAATCATCAGAAATGTTATGTCTTATGTCTTTTCCACCACTTTCCCTTGACACCTATGGAAAATGTCATGAGGTCAAGCAAAGTGTTTCTGTACAGCTCTGTGGTTCATCAGTCAAGTGTATGAACTACACTGCAGCCTGGAGTTAACAGCGGCAGATTGATCCACGTTTAGGCTTCGCTGGTCTCCTCTATGAAACATTTATATCCTCACTGTGCTGCATTGTTAAAACTATGATGAACAGGTCGTGGGTCACATCTCTCTCCTGCCTCCAGGCGCTGTCTTAGTTCTCAAATTAATATGATTGTATGCAAACAGTTGTTAAGTTTAACAACAGCATAGACCGCACCTTGAAATGTTGCCTTGGTTATGTTTTGAGATTGTTATGGCTGACACAGGCTGTGGATGTGTAATGTGACACGTTGAGTAATTGACCATTGATCATGAACATTGTGCGTCGCTTGAAATGTTGCTGCCACAAGGAATTGTGCTTTGTATCCTATGCTAAAGGAGATAAGAAAGGAAGTATTGAAGCACTTTTCCTCAGCATTTAGAGAATTTGAACAGCTCTTATCGCGGCTGCCACTTCGATACTTCTGGGTGATTTCACCCAGTTAGGAACCTTCCTAAGCAAAAAATGCTATTCGACTACCACCCTGATTTTGCTGTCGAGGCAGTGCAGCAGTTTTGCTCCAAACATCAAGGAAGCAGACGAGCAGAGTGTTTTGAACGCTGCTGTCATATGAGCCATCTGGCTTGTTTACTTCCTCCAAACTTAACCTAATAGGTTGCCTAATGCAGCGGGCAGGCAGGGGTGGGTGTGCGCTCTGAGACCATCAGTTCCAAACACTCATTAATCCTCGCACTGCCCCTCCTCTCTGCCAGAAATGGTCATCTTATTAAGTCATTTAGTCAGCATTGAGCTGTGTAATTGGACAGTGCAGACTGATAGGAAACCTTTGAGTAAGTTAGTGGTGATAAAGGGCCCAAGCCACGTTGATGGCCTGGTTTTTGCACGCTTGACTGAAACTTCTTAAGCACAGTAAGTGTGCCCAAAATGTGCAGATTTGTGTGGTTTAACAAACAGTTGACACAGTGCCTTGAAGAAGAAAGGTCACTGGTATCAGTCATTTGTTTCAAGAGTATTAGAAATGATTAAATGATCACATTTTAACATTTTAGACTAAATGACCTGTAGAGACAGCTGATGCAACCTTTATTGTGCACTAATTTGCAAATACACATGCTACCAACACACCTCATGCTCAGGGCCTTCTGTCCATCAGTGCTTCGTAAACCTCTTCATCTCTAACAGAGTGTAGCCATTGTAACTGACTGAGCTGTTGATAAGGCTAACTTAAAGCTGGTGAAGTCACAGGTGCTAGCATGCAGAACAGCCTTGTCTTGTTATTGATACAAGCTCCAGTAGTAAACTTGGAGCCATGATCATAATTACTAATTACACATATCCTGCTTCCTTAATTTGATGTGTTTCCTGTTGAATCAAGATATTGGTGTGAGACTAGATGCAGGAAGAGATTATGTAAAAGGATGCGAGTTCATTAGAAAGATGGTGTTTTGTTTGATGGGTAGGGCTGAGTAGCAGAAATTGATAATAACTTCTTGTGACATTATGAAATTTGTTATTATTATGGCACCAAAAATGGGAATTAAAATGTTTTTCATCGTGTTGTGACCTTAAATGACCTTTTCCTTTCCTTTTTTTTTCTCCGTCTCTACAGCAGTCCTATGCTCCTCCCCCTCCGCCCATGGCTCCGCCCAGCCCCAGCACCACAGGAGGAGGAGGAGGAGGAGGTGGAGGTGGCGGTGGAGGTCATGGAGGAGGACTAGTGGAGCAGCTTAGTAAGACCAACCTGTACATCAGGGGCCTGCCGCCAGCCACCACTGACCAGGACCTCATCAAACTCTGCCAGCCGTGAGTTCTGTTCTACTCCATCCTGTTCTGTTAATGTGAGGCTGTCCTCGCTCGGCGGAGGCATCCTTCAGCGCGGCTGAGCAGAATTCACTCCTGCTCCTCTCGGTTCAGCTTGTGGTAATTAGTTTTGCGTGAGTCCAACAGCAGCTAATAATGAGTATCAACACTTTGCTCTTGACCTCTCTGTCCCTCCCCTGTGCTTCCTCAGAGGAAAAAACACAACCCAGCTGGGCCTAACCCATCCGCTCCCTCCTGCACTTAGGTCATCTACACACACATGCTGCACAAGGACAGACACACATACTTCCTTCTCTCCATCAGCGGAACATGTAAACTCCTCAAATGCCAACACTTTGAGACATTTCTTGTTCAAAGACATGAAAATATTTTTAATACAGCACAGCAGGTCACTCTGCTCATTCCATCATAATAGTAGTAAAGTTAGACTGAATAGATGTGTAATTGCATTGATTTGCCAATCCTCTAAGCATTTTAGTAAAAGCCATATTTGCACTAATCTGCAGGATTGGTGTTGGAGCTGATGAAGGCATGCACTCATTATTCATCAGCAGCTATGTTACATTTGAACAAACAGTTTTAACCCACTGTGCATCAGTTGTCATACACAGCTTGTGTTGTGAAAGTCCCATTGATCTCTGTTAAAAACACTAAAAACACTGAGATTGACAGTTTGTTTTTAACCTTGGTTAACATCTTAACAGTCACACCACAAGATCCACCCAGTAGCTGGTCTAATTAAAAAGCTGAAAAAGATGGAAACGATAAAAATAGGAAAATGCAATAGTTGTTCCTCTGATTCTTTTGTTTCCCAGCATATTGGACACAAACAGGATGGAGAGGAGAGTGAGAATATTCTGTGCAATGATAACAAATGGAACATTGAATGACACCTTTAACCAAAAGCTGTGAGCAGGTTAACACAACTTAACATCACTTGAGACACTTAAATTACTTCCATAGGAATTTCAGGCAAAAATACTTCATTCACACCCTGTAATAACACTCCTGGAAACCAGTCTTTACACCAAAGGGTCAGAGCATGTCACTGCCAATGATGCATTTCCACTAACATGCTGATATGATACTAGAAGAAGAGCTTCCCCTCACAGTAATAAAGCCGAGTCTGTCTGTTCTTCTTGATGATATATTGGTGAATGACACGGCTGTCCTGATTATTCCTTGATTGTAGTAACTTCAGCTGTTTGGCACCTCTCATCCTGTTCTCATCCATCATGCTAAGAGCCGATCCTGCACATTTCATTCCCAATTGTCCCCATGTGGGCAAGCTGAGTCAACACAGAATGTAATGCAAACGATAAAGCAGCTGTCCCTGAGAGGGTCTTGTTTGCCTACAGCTATTACCTGATCATATCAAATGTAATTGGAGAAGGATATGTTGAGCTAAATATTCAGCAGGTAAAGGCTTTAAATGGTAATAAACATGTCTAATTGATCTAATTGATTTTGGAGTAAAGAAAAAGTCAGATGAAAATAAAATGTGAAAACTTTCTCGCACACACACACACACACACACACACACACACACACACACACACACACACTCACACACTCACACACTCACCAAACCTTGCCCTTCTGCGTGTCAGCTGCAGTTCAAGCCTGTTGTATTTCAGCTTAGCCCTGGAGGCGTTCTGGAGAAACAGGGTGAAAAATGGGGGCCAATAAAAGTTTCATTAGAGGACCAGTCAGTGTGCCAAGTGGCCAGTAACATTTAGGAAAGGTCAGCGGGGGAGGAGGGGGCTGTGTGTGCTGCTGGGCAGCAGTCTTAGGCTTGGGGTTCCAAATCTCCCCGGCTTTGGGAAATAGAGTGGCAGTTTCCTGTCACTCACTGACATGACGTGCACACATGCGCGCACACACACACGCACGCACACAGGCTTTTCATTCATGCACACAATTACAATGAATCACAGAAGGACAGTCCCTTGACAGTGACACTCACACACATACACACACACTCTTTCAAATCAATGTCATCCTCATCTTTATTGTTACCAAGTGTGGCTTTTTTGTGTGCCAGCCCGCCCACCAGCATCGTCCTCTCCCTTCCCGTTCAGTCATCCTCCTCATTTCCTCCCTACATCCTTCTCCCACTGCCCCCCCATCCCTCCCTCTCTCTCTCTGTCTCTGTGCCAGTTCTCAGAGTGTCACTGAAAAGTGCTGTTGTCAGCTGACATTTCCAATCACTCCCCCGGTCGCCCAAACTATGGACACACTTTTAACGTCTGGGGACAGAGTAGAACGTGAGTGGAATTTAAAGCAGAGCACAAGGGCAATTTCTCTCTCGCCCGCTCGCCTCCACTCACACTTGTTGTCTCTCTGTCTCTCTCTCATATCTATCTATCTATCTATCTATCTATCTATCTATCTATCTATCTATNCTCTCTCTCATATCTATCTATCTATCTATCTATCTATCTATCTATCTATCTATCTATCTATCTATCTATCTATCTATCTATCTGTCTGTCTGTCCATCCGTTTGTCCAGTTGTATGACGACAGATGAGCTTCAACTTCTCAAGGCCACTTCTCCCCTGAAGAAGAATATAAAAATCAGAATAAGTTCACAATCCATCAATAATCAGCAGCAGCTGAGTTAGAAAACAAAAAACAAAAACAGAAATTTTGCTCTAAAAATAAATTGCAGAATGGCTCATGGAAATGTGAAACTTTTCGCTCGGGTGTGCTGGATGTATTGGTTGCAGCTGATTGACGTGAAGCCTGAATCCTAGAAATCTCTTTCTGTCCTGTCATGTATTATCTAATAGTTCAAAGACAGATTCCATCTTTAATTATCTCACTATTTGATGAGCAAAACTCTGTGGACAAGAATTAATTGCATGTACCACTTAGACCTCTCTTCTCTTGACTAGGAGCAGTAATATTGTTGGACGGTGTCCATTTTTTCTTTGCCATGACAGCTTCAGTCTTGTGGATTAAAACACTCGTACATCTGGTACACTTCTGCTCACAATAACAGTTTCCTTTATTGACATCCAGAACAACTTATTACTCATGTACTGTACTTGAACAAAGGTTTTGATTAACTTAATCTGATTATGACAAAACGTTGACTGTTTATTCTTGACCTTTGAAACAGTCTCACTTCATTGTTTGTTCAGTAGCTGTTGTGAAGCTCTGGATCATATAGGATCATCATCCTCAGCTGTGATGTATAGCATTTTTCTGAACTGTGGCAAAAAAAATTTTTGGCGTGGAAACATCTGATTTTATTTTCAAAGCTAGTATTTTTTCTGAAATGACATGAAAGGCCCGGCACACCTGCTCAGGTGTTTTCAGTTATTCCGGCTGATTAGACCTCTACTCAAGTGGGCTAAGCTATTCTGGGAATTGCATGTGCTCAGCCAACTACATGCATCAGTAAGAATGATAAAAGTGTAATTTGTCCCAGTTTGGCTGGTGCAACAAAACTAACTGCAGAGTGAGGTGTGTGTCAATCACACACAGTCTGCCTATGCCCACACAGTCCACAGAAGGGCTCTAATCATCCAAAACGAGTGAAATCACCTGCGTAGGTGTACCACAGGTGTGTCATTAGTCATGTTCTCTATTGCTCTGACTTCGTCGGATCTTACAAGGAATCTGTCTGCCCCACATGAAAAAAGTGACAAATCAACAGGTAAATCTGCCCGAATGATGAATCAGAAGCGCTTGTTGGTCTATAGCATTAGAAACCTCCTCCTCCAACACCTTTCCGATGCTGGAATTGGGGGGCCGTGTCAGACAATTTCTGTCACACAATTTCTCTCACTATCCTAAAACGATGTCCAACATTCAATCCCACTTCACACAGTGATTGACCAGCTGTTCAGAGGTGAGGAAGCGGGGTTTGAACTTCTCTCCAGCTCTTTTTTCATCCGTTACACATCTGTTTCTGTCACCTTTTGTGTTTCCAACCGAGAGCAACACTATGAATGCCTTCCAGACTATGAATGCCCTTCAGACAGAGAGACTGCCTGAAAGCATGCACCGTTTTCCCCTTTTGAGTACTATTGAGTGTTGCCCCTCATATGGTGAATAACTTTTATGACCCAATCAAAAGCTATAAACACTATTGCCTTCCAGTATGGTCAGATAACATGTCTTACGGACGTCCTTTTCTACCATAAGCCGCCAAGGGTCAACAGTTCTTTTGTCACACCTAATTTCATTGTACTTATTTTGATAAAAGATGCTATATTTAGGATACTAAAGGGAGAAGGTATCGAGCTCTCTGAAGAGTTATGGCCAGGGATGTAGTGGAGATTAAACTCATCTAAACTCAATTTACCCACCATTGTATTTGAAATAGAGTAATACCTAGCTAGTTGGTCTGACATAAATCTTTATAGCAATAGTTCACACTCTACCCCATTATTATCAGATGAAAGGAAAATAAGAAAAAGAAAAGAAAAGCATCCACCCTGTGTTTTTTTCTGAAAATGAAATTGCTTTTTTTTATTTATTCCTGCAATTGTTTACCTTATGATGACCACAAATGTGTGGTCATACAGTAGTTTACCTGCTTTATTACACTACTGCTACAAATACCAACTCCTGAATGCACCTCTTAACCAGAGTGCCTTGCTGCTACTGATTTAAACTTCATGGCAGATAAACTTAACGTTTCAGTGACACTGAGCCATCTTCTGAATTTACAGCACATTGCCTTTTCATCATGGAAGCACTTCAGTTCTTTATTGCGCCAGAACATGTTAAACTACATATGGGGAATGAACCTCTGAAGCACTGAACTCTCTAAGTCCTCCCTCTGTGTTCGTCTGTGTCTAACTGGCAGAGTCAGGGGAAAATGAAGGAAATACAAGAGACAAGACAGCTGTATTGGATCCCCAATTAGGAGATACCACACACAGAGACGAACCTGCGTGTGCACTCGTGCATGGACACCCACGCGCACTCGAACACATACACAGCTTCAGACGGAACACACAAATGACTTGGAAACACAATGTGCACATATACATAATGTATATAGACACTCACAGACATCCTGGAGAGATGTAGAAATGATGTGTGTGTGTGTATGTGTGTGTGTGAGAGGTGTGTGTGTGGGTGGCTGTCGTTCAGTTGACATCAAACAGTGAGCATCCATAGGCTGACGGTGTTCCACAAGGATATGAAAACACGGATCTGATGCTGTGAGGGCCCTCTGAGGACTGTCATTAACACTTCGCACGCACGCACGCACGCACGCACACGCTCTCTGCACACAGATTTTGTCAAGCCTGCCAAAATTGAGTGCACTGACTTGCGTATTGACATTCCTCCTTAAATCTCAACAGTCTGGGAAATACAGTCAGTTTCAGTGGTCTTACTGTTCTTTGTGGATCGCGTTTCTTGGTGGGGAAAAAAATCAAAAGTTGGGTTTTTGGAAAGGATTCTAAGGAGTTTCCATGTGTTGAAGAAGACACGGAGCTTGTCTTAAAAGGACTGCCGTAGTGAATGTCAGTCTTTCAGGCGTCCCCCCGACCGATGCTGTGGAAAGACGCTCTTCTCTGGCTAAGTGCTGTGCTGTTGGGCTTTGTAACATTTCTGTGAAGCCAAATAAAACAGAGAATTAAAGGTTAGCCAGCTATGCCTGGCGAGTGCTTTACGATATGAAACACCTTTTTGATTAATGTAGACACTTCTGCCGGCTGAGGAGTTCGCTAATGAGACAAAATCTGTGAATTGAAATTTAATTCCTGAAAGCCTGAAAAAACAACACAGGGCAAGAGTAAAATAAACTTCTTATTAGTAGTTTTAAATACACAAGTGTCTTCTGGTGGACATTGTATTTACAACTACTTTTGTTCTTGAAATGTAAGCTTTGTAATACACACAGGAGATCAGGATTTCCTGGATCGAGGGTAAACTTTCAGCCTGATGTCATCCTGTGAGACAAACCACTGAGTGAGCATCCTTATATTACAGAGAGGTGAAAAGTTTGGTTACAGAACTACACATCTAACTGTGGTTTAGATCCCTTTGACAAGCTTGTTGGAAAGCCGCTCCACTGTTGCTTCACACTTCATTATGGTCTCTTTAGTCATGATGAGCATCCAGTGGAAACAAATTACATACTCGGATCCCTTTCAGAACCTATTCACTTGCTCTTTTTTTGGCAGAATGGGAAGCGATGGAATAAGGAAGTGCTAACCCTAACCATCTGTTTCTTTGTAGTCCTCTGTTGGTATGTAGTAAGTATTTGAATTATTGTTATGAGTGTTTCATGTGTCGCTGCCGTTGGGAGCACAAGTCGATGTTATTTCAGCTCGCTCCAGGCTTCTGCTGGAATCAATGAAAGGGTTCCAGTTAGGACAGAACAGGACATTCTGCACTTTCCTCTCCCCGCACTCCACACTCTCCTCAACCTCTTCACTTCATCATCTGATCATTATCAATACTTTCTTCCATTTCATCACCACAATAGCAAATTGTTGTAGCTGTCTGGATAAAATGGAATTTTGCCACTGAATCAAGTCCACAGTGAGACATTCGAATGGTGCAGTGCTGTAATTTAACATTTCCCCCAGAGCCATGGCGTCAACCCGCTCCTCTCCTCTCCTCCCGTCTCGTTTTCAAGTCCGGCCAAATTGTGTACCGAGAGAGAGAACAGGTGGACTTTTACATCGCACACATCGATGTGACAATAAAACACACACACAGCCACAACCACGCATTAAACACATGCTGTATTTGTTTTCCACTTGGTGAAAACAGACAGCGGTGAACATATTTTTTCAAGATTCGCAATGTGTCGAGCCAGGTAGGTCTCTCTTTGTCCTTCTCTCTCCCTCTCCCTCTCACTCTCTCATTCTTTGTCTCTCTCTCTCACAAACACACACACACACACATGCAAAGGAATAAAACAGTCTGGAAATGTTTCACTTTTCTGCCGGGAAAAACAACCTGCCAAAACACCGATGGCGTATGAGATCTTTGTCATGCATTCATACTCCACGCACACACACACACGCAAACACACACAATTGCAAGGAATCACACCCAAACACGTATTTGTATGCTTAATCGTGTCCACATTCAGTCACACGTGCACTGTAGGTGTTTACACTCATACGCTGACACACAGACAAACACCAAGTTTTGATCACAGCGAGGCAGAAGTCAACACAGAGCCGGGTATTGCCAGATGGTGTGTGTAATGTGTGTGATTACCGCTTTGGTGTTTTTGATCGATGATGTTGCCGTGCGTGTGTGTCTGCATGTGTATTTGACTTTGCGAATATGTGTGGGCCATTAGTCCTGCCTTGTTTTTTCAGTGTTTTTGTCAGCATTAGGCCAGAGACCTTGTTTACCACCAGCCATGACTTTGTCACAATTGCTGGATCTGTAAATACCCTAAAAAATACCTTAAATTTAGTGAAAATGTATGATAATTGAGTAGTTTCAAAAAAAGGGGGGGGGGTGATTTTTCTCCACCAATTTCCAGATCATAAGCTGCTCAACTGTCGTGTTATGTGTGATAGCAGCCTTTTAAAGCCTTTTTTCTGTCTTTATTTCTATCGTCTCCTGTCCCAATAGAATTTGATGTGAGGCTGTCAGGCGGGCTAGTTTCTGTTCTCTTCTCCTCACTGACAGAAGCAGTTGGCTGACAGACACTCTCCTCCTGGTGACAACTAAATGATCTCTTCTTTATTAAACACCTCTTACTATCTCTCTATCGCTCCCTGACTACCTCGCTTCCTCCTTGCCTTCAGTGTCTCTTTTTATCTTTTGACTGACTGCCCTCCCGCTCCTCATCTATTTCTCATTCTCTCTCCCCCTCTCTTTGTCTCCTTCCTAGTTGTCTCCCTGTTTTTCTCTAAAAGGAAAGAGGAACTATACGTCCATCCCTCACCTGTGGCCATCAGCCAGTGAGCTAGCCAGTCAGCCAGCTTGTCATTCTGTCAATCTGCTTGATAGTCACTCAGCCAGCCAGTCAGTCATTGTGCAGCAGTGTTAAAACATTAATTAAAAAGTCTCATCCACAGAGCCAGGCAGTGATCTAGACTGATCTCAGCGATCCAAGCTTTCTGTCTCTGTCTTTTTCTCCCTCTCCCCTCTTTGTCTCTCATCTCTCCACATACCTTCTCAACCTCAGGTTTCTGTATGTTTCTCGCTCCTCTTTTTCCAAGAGGACTGAAAGACGGGGCTGATAAGAAACATTATTAACTTCTTTCTGAGAATAGAGAGCTGGAGAATAGAAGTGGGATGGAGGAGGAAATAAGGGAAGACAAAGAGAGAGGCAGAGGTGTCGACCGTAAGAAAGAGAGTAAGGAAGGGAAACGGACAGGAGACATTAAAAGTTGGCAGAGAGAGCAGATAGAAAGAAGTATGGAGGTTGTCTCTCTCCCTCATAGGCCCTCCAAGCAGGACTGGGTGCCGTACAGATGTCTGGTTATTATCATCATTTATGAGACAGTACTGTGTGTGTTCTGAGGCCCGCCAATGGGATTTGAAACAGATAAGGGCAGAATGGAAAGAGAGAAATTTTTACTGTGATAAAGTCTCTTGCGCACACCCCAAAAAAGTCTGTTATGGTCAGACAGTGTTGTATTTTCTGTGCAGTTTTATTCTTTTCTCTCATTGTATCATCTTGATTTCAAACCTGAAAACAGTCGCACCCAAAAACAGGCGACATTGCTTGAATTTAGAGCGTGATGCTTTGAGTTAAATGCTATTGCTAGCATGGCAGCAGGCTCACTGTGGAAAACACCATATTAGCACATTCACCGCCTCAGTTTAGACTCTTAGCATGCTAACAAGTTCACAAAACAAAGATGAGGCTGATGGACATGCCATTGGTTTTGCAGGTATTTGATCACAAACCAAAGTATTGGACAAATACCACCCTTTGTTTGCATAAGACTCAAAGAACAACTGATATTGCTCTAGATGTTAAAAAAAGCAAGACTGATTCACCCGCTCACCAGAATGTTTCATTGTTGTTCTTACAGATATGGGAAGATTGTGTCAACAAAGGCCATCCTGGACAAGAACACCAATCAATGCAAAGGTGAGTGAGGGTCCATTGATTTCATCCCGTGTGATTATCTGTGGCCTTGCAAAGCCACTCTTACTTCACAAACTTGGATTTTGATATAAGATTTGAGTCTGGTAAACATCAATTGAGAATTAATGACACTTGGCAGACAAATCAGTGCATTATGGGGAGTGGTTTTGTACTTTTTTCGTATCCCCAATTAATCAATGCCCAAAGGTTTTTACAACGGGCTAAGATGTCTGTCAGCAGACAGTGTGACGTCAAATTAAAACAAATGACTTCAGCTTGTACAAGCCACCCAGTGTGCAGTTACACAAACTCCATGTGTTTTGCCTCTTGTGTGTTGCTATGTGGTAATGCTATGTGTACGGCGTATACAACACAACAGTACTGGTTGCCATAGTGTGTGTGTCATCCTTTAATCTGTCTAAATGATGCACTGCTGGAGTACCTTCATTTTGATTTACGTCTCTATGAAGATGATTTCAGGATTGCACCCTAATGATACTCAGAGTCAAGCAGCTTTTGAAAGCAAGACATTTGCATTGTTGTCATTGGCCAAATCAAAACGGAGGACGGCATACAATAGCTACAGCATGTTTCAGATTGTCTCTGTGGTGAATGAGGCTCACTCAAGTGTCTTTGACGAGTGTCTGCTTGATTGTTGGAGTGGTCTGAACAAAGCGCTAATCAATATGATTGAAGTCGTGCGCTTTTGAAGAGGCACACAAGAGCATGTGTTCACCATGATTGCTGCTCATTTGCCGAGGCTGTGCTCAGAAGGTATACTGACATGGTTTAGGACAACAGCACAAATGCCCTGTAATCAGCGGATCAGCCTCAGTGGTATGAGTGAGAGAAAAGTCAGTCTGATTGATAATGATGGCAGAGATGTTAATGTGAATTCTAAGTCTGTCTGCTGTGATTACTTAGGATAAAATATTTTGAGTAAATGATTGCAGTCCTGCCTGTCTTAACATTATAATGGGAACACCAAACTTTACTCACTCTCCCCTGGAAACACTTTTCTTTCAGTTATGATCTTGGATCTTTCTAATTGGCCAGTTATATAATTCTTATAATCTTGATCATTCCATTACCTGCTTTGGCATCACATAATCAAACATGGCTTTGAGCTCTGAAAGCATCTTGAAATGCCTGTCCTGACATCATTACAGCATAGCCGACGGGAAGGCAGAAAATTCTATAAACCCAGTGATAATTATCAGTTATTCTTCCATTTTCTCAACTCATTAAATTTTTTTCATTGGTGTTACTTGAAAAGGGGTTTTAAAATCCTGATTCAGTTCAGCCTTAGTGCTCTAGTTCATGATTATTATGTTTTCCAATTATGGCTTCATGCTTCTTTTTAGTATGATTTACAGATGGGAAATAGCATCTGATTTATTTAAGATCACATTGTATCTGAAAAGGCCATTTACATCCAGTGCTTACAAATTAAACCCAAACCAACCTCAATCTGCTTTAAAGAGGTGAAGTATTGCTTGTGTAGCCAAAGCCTGATGTAGCATTTTCCTCTGTGCCATAGAATAACCTCAACAAATACACTATTTACTCCTGTTTGAGTAACGTTCGCCAAAAACTGACCACTTGTTTAAGGCAGTCACTGAGTTTTTTTTAAATTATTATTATTATTATTATTATTATTATTATTATTATTATTATTATTATT